>OX243826.1:28102710-28307710 GCA_945859605.1 Lumbricus rubellus | reverse complement strand
GAACGAAGGGCTTGCGTAGTGGAAAAAACCGCATGAAGGCCAAATTTCAGGTGAATGGCTAAGAGAAGAAGGTCATCAAATTTGATCGCCGTCAATTAATCAATCAATCAATCAATCAATCAATTAATCAATGAATCAGTCGATCAATGAATCAGTCGATCAATCAATCAATCAATTAATCAGTCGATCGATCAGTCTATCAATCAATCAATCAGCCAACCAGTCAATCAAGTTAATCAAGCGATAAATAAATAAATTAATTAATTAATTAATCAGTCGATCAATTAATCACTAAATCAATCAATCAAAAAACACTCAATTAGTCAATCAGTCAATCAATCAATCGGTCAGGCAATCAATCAATGAGTCAAGCATCAAACAATCAACCAACCAATTAAGAAATAAATGAATGAATGAATCAATCAATCAATATCAAACAGTCGAAGTTTATACAGCACCCCTCCAAGGTCTCTGCTCAGAGGCGCTTCCGACCAAGGTCGATCAGGCGGGGAGTGCAGTTTTAAGGAGCTGACCGAACGGTTAAAATATGGAGGGCAGTCCGTTCCACATCACTGAACCAAAGACAGAAGAAGGGCGTAGCCGAAGTCGCACAGATAAAAGGAAAAGTCTGTCGGAGGGGACAGCAGAGCCAAAGAAAAGTACCCCCCCCCCCACACACACACACCATTGAAGCCACAGCGTACAGAACTGCCGCCCCAGGTAAGCATATATATACGCGGGCGCGACCTTTGGAAGCACACGAGGGAAGGTGTCCAGAAATAGATGATTTAAGGATGGGAAGCCAGTGCAGGTCAGTAGGTATACTACATGGCGACAGCCTCGCATGAATCGACCAATTGTTCATGCCATTAGTGATGACCGAGCAACATGTATATCAAGACTAGATGTTTTCAATGCATGCTCATGCAGGGTGAGAAGATTATTGTCGTGAAGGAATTTACAGAGTTCGACCCCCCCCCAAGTCTTTCTTGCAATGATGATTGCACACCCCACCCAACTCCACGTCTAATCCCTCAGTCACTTTACTACCATTTGTTTGTATGTGCACTTTTTATAGCGCCCCTTCAAGCTCTCACTACTCAGAGGCGCTCCCGAATGCAGAGAGAACATTGCATCGGAGCAATATTATTGTGAGTGAAGGACTTGCCCAAGGTCCCTATGCGGTGACTTGAGGGTGGATTCGAACCTTGAACCTTCCACTTCCAGCTCCAAAGCAACGACACCACCACTACACCACCGCACCCCGCATCTCATACTGTACAACACGTTGATACCTTAAACAAATGAACAGTTTAAACGAGTAGCAATTAACTGACGAAATATTGTCATAATTATGAAACCGCTTTGCATGGTCGGTCAACGAATGGGCATACTTCTTGACCAGAGACGGGTACTTGGTCAGAGACGGGTACTTGGTCAGAGACAGGTACTTGGTCAACGAATGGGCATACTTGACCAGAGACGGGTACTTGGTCAGCGACGGGTACTTGGTCAGCGACGGGTACTTGGTCAGAGACAGGTACTTGGTCAACGAATGGGCATACTTGACCAGAGACGGGTACTTGGTCAGAGACGGGTACTTGGTCAGCGATCAGTACTTGGTCAGCGACGGGTACTTGGTCAGCGACCAGTACTTGGTCAGCGACGGGTAGCCTACTTGGTCAGCGACTGGTACTTGGTCAGAGACGGATACTTGGTCAGAGACGGGTACTTGGTCAGCGACCAGTACTTGGTCAGCGACCGGTACTTGGTCAGCGATGGGTCCTTGACAATGGTTTATATACTATCGAAACCGCGCCCACAAAACCGCGCCCACATTCTCACATTGAGAAACGTTGATCTAGACTCTAGATTAGAGATAGCCCACCATGGCTTAGTTATAGTAAGTGGGACCGACGTGTTGGTTAGGTTCAGGTTTAGGGTAGTGATGGTCGGTTAGGGTCAGGTTAGGCATCGTGAGGGTCGGTCGGTCAGGATTAGGTATAGGGTTAGTACATCATCATCATCATCATCATTATCCTTGGGTTAATAACCCGTAGGTGTCCAATGCACACTTTATCTTTGTCGTCCAAAGTCCGCGGTCCTGCGCAAATCTGCTCAAGCTATAAATGTCTTGGTTACACCACTCTTTGATGTCATCTATCCATTCTCTGTTTGGTCGTCCTCTTCTTCCATTGCCATCCATAATTCCCAGCATCACACTTTTTATCTTCCTGTCGTCCTCCATTCTACATATATGTCCGAATAAACTGAGTTTCCTCCTAATTATTTTCTGCATCAGGTCTTCTTTGATGTTTAGCCTGCTACGAACCTCTTTGTTTGTAACCTTCATTGTCCAATTCAGATGCAATATTCTTCTATAACAATACATTTCGAAGGCCAATATCTTATCTTGATCCGTCTTTTTGATTGTCCATGCCTCACATGCGTATAGTGCCGTGCTGAACACACATGTCATTAGAACGTTCAATTTAGTCCTGTAACTTATTTGCTTGCTGCTCCAGATGGTGTTCAGTCCTGCCATGGCTCCTTTTGCTTTTGCTATTCTTGTTTTTATTTCTTTGGTGCAGTCGTTATTCCACGTCAACAGGCTGCCCGGGTACACAAACTGCTCTACATTCTCAATCGTCTGATCCTGCACTTGGATTTCCTTGTCTATTGTTTCCCTCCCAAATACCATTGTTTTTGTTTTGCCCACATTTATTCTTAACCCGGCCCTTTGTGCATCTTCATTTAGCCCACCAACACTTTCTTGTAACCTTTCGCAACTATACTCCAGTAAATCAATGTCATCTGCAAATCGCAAGTTATTAATTCGCTCTCCTTGTACCGAGACTCCGTTTGCATTCTCCTGAGTATTCTCCATTACTCTTTCCAAGTATGAAATAAATGTGTTTGGTGAGATTGGATCACCTTGTCTTGTTCCTATTGTAGTCAAGAACCACCCTCTTACTTCCCATCCCACTCTTACTGCAGATTTTGACCTCTCTGCAATATTCTTTAGGATTTCTATCAGTCTCTTGCCTACTCCATAAGATTCCAACATTGCCCAAGTTACTTCATGCTTAATGGAATCAAATGCCTTTTGAAAATCAATAAAGCAGTTATAGATAAGTGTGCTTTTCCTTTTGGCTTTTTCTGCAATCAATCTTAACATCAGGATTTGTTGAACAGTACTTCTATCCTTTCTAAACCCTGCCTGCTCGTCCGACATGTATTGCTCCGTTCTTGCCTTCAGACGGTTTAGAAGAATTATCATGAGCACCTTCCCCATATGATTGATCAGTGCAATTGTTCTATAGTTTGTACATAGGGTTAGATCTCCTTTCTTCGGTATTGTTACAAGTATGGATTTTGTCCATTCTTCCGGTACTGTTCCCTCTTGCCCAGGGCCGGATTAAGCAATGTGGGGGCCCTGTTCGGGGGAAAAATGTTTTTTTTGTCATTTGGCGAAATTTTCGGGAAAATTATACCATTTCATCCGCCAAAAAACTGCTGACCTTTTTTTTTTAGTCGTCTGGCAAAATTTTCGGGAAAATTATACCATTTCGTCCGCCAAAAAGGTTGATGAACTTTTTTTTTTAGTCATCTGGCGAAATTTTCGGGAAAATAGTCGTTTCGTCGAAATTTGCTCAAATTTTTTTTTACATTTTGTGGGGGCCCCCTAAAGTGTGGGGGCCCCTGTTCGGCCGAACATGTTGAACATGCCTTAATCCGGCCCTGCTCTTGCCATACTAGTTTGCATATCTCGTGGATTGCTTTTATCATGTCCTTCCCGCCAGCTTGTATCATTTCTCCTGTTATTCCATCCGTTCCAGGGCTTTTACCTTTTTTCAAGTGATTCACCGCCTTTTCCACCTCTTCGTATAAGATGTTGTCCTTCTCGTCGTCCTCACTCGGTGGAGTTATCTCTCTTAGTTCTTTAAGCAGTTCTTCGTTCGTTTGTTCCGTCTCACTGTATAGCTCGCTGCAGTATTCTGTCCATCTTTCCTTTATCTTTTCTTTGTCCATCAAGATGTTTCCGTGTTTATCTCTGACTGGGTTAGTACAGTCATTCATTAACATATGGACCCGCTTACTAACCTATAACAGTACTATATGCCGCCTACCATGCTGTGATTTGTTGACTGGATAGAAATTGATAACAAGAATGCCGTTTGTTTCTATTTGCACTTGTTATAGCGCCCCTTCAAAGCGCTATCTACTCAGAGGCGCTCCAGAATGCAGAGTGGACACTGCATCGGAGTTTCACGCCGAAGCGCTGAGCAATTGTGAGTGAAGGACTTGCCCAAGGTCCTTACGCGGCGAGGTGGATTCGAACCTCGAACCTTCCGGCTCCAATTAAGGCAACGACGCCACCACTACACCACAGCGCCACACAGTTGTAGGCCGTGTAGGCCTACAATGGCCCTACATAGATGACTTAGGCTAATGCTTGACGCTAATAGACCTACCGTTACCGTACTCTGGCCTAGGCCTATATCATTTAATTCAACTTGTGCTTTAATTTTTACATTTTATTACCAAATATTACTTCGATGTATTATTATTATGATGTTTCATGTCGCATTGTGCGTTTGCAATTGATCGAAGTAATAAAGAAAGTACTTATTTACTTACTAGACTTAATCATAATAATAAAATATTATGACCTCGCGTTACACATATATTCATAGCCGCGTTGGGTCCATTATTGCATTTTCGCCGATCCCAGGTGACTTTGGCAATATGGACTGATATCGCTTGTGTGATTGGTCCAAATCCGGAGCGAGCTCATTAGCGACGCAAAAGGACAATATATCTAGGAGTCAACACAGCAATGATTACCACTGAAAAGGGCAGTAGATGAAAGAGTCAACGTCGCGTTGACGAAAAATACGATGAATTAAAGGAAATATATTGAAGTTGAAATTGATAAACAGCGACTTTTGAAAGCATGTTTTTGAAAATAAGGCCGCTGAATGTCATGCAATGAATAATAATTATGATTATTATTATTGGCAAACTATAGTATCGGCGACTGAATGACGACTCTAACCCTAAACATTTAACACTAACCGAAACCCTAAACCTAACCCTAACCGACCCTCACGACGCCTAACCTGACCCTAACCGACTCTCACGAAGGGTAACCTGACCTAACCGACCATGACCACGCTTAACCTGACCTAACCTAACCGACCCTGACCACGCCAAACCTGACCCTAAACGACGCCACACCTGATCGTAAGCGACATTCGGTCTCGATACTACAGTTTTGCCGAATAATTTAGACATTTTAGACCAATTGGACGATAGATAACCAAGGTACATTACCTTCCGTATTTTAGACGTTCGTGTGCTGCTTCCATGACATATTTACGATAAACTGAGATTTTATTGCCTAAATTACTTCAAAAGTAGGCGGTAACGTGTGTGCCGAACGAAATCAACAATCCCTTAAAGACGGAAGAGAGGCGTGGTCAGTCTATTTTTACATTGACCCATATACAGCAAATTAGGAGGCGAAGTTTTACATGGCTCCGCCTTTTTTGCTAAAGTCACCTGGGATCGGAGAAAATGCTCCATGCATTATTACAGCCATATAAGGTCGTTGATTACAGCCAAAGGCTCTTTACTATAAACGGTCTTTGCTATTAAGCCTACATGTTGAGCGTTGAACTCAAATTTGTGCGCTGATAATGGCTGACGTCATCTAAGCAAGATAGATGACGTCATCTAAATGATCGCCAATAGTGATTGTCTTTGCGTTCCAAAACCCTCATTCGCATTCATCGCTTTCCTTGGATTAGTCGATTTTGATTGCGAATATCTATTTTATCTGTGATTTTTATCGCAAATTTCTTGTTTTGCTGCGATGTTTCGTTCGTTCCTGGCCTGCCTTGGGTCTGGTTCCCAGCAGGACCCTCGCCATGTTCAGGTAAGCTTTAATAAGCAGTGATTTGCATGTTATATCGAAATGACCAACTTCCATCGTTCTCACTTTCAAATAACGAACGCCCTGTATAAGTCATAAGCACAACGGTCTTTTTGACCGTTAACAATGTCAACTTTGTTCCAGTGAATCGAAGCGATTCTCGTTGACGATTACGATAACAAAAATGACCGTTAACAAAAATAAAATTATTTTTTAACATTAGCTACAACTGCAGCTAAAATAATGTCATTAATTTATAATCATAAATACAAGGGAAGCAATACTAACGAAAAGTCAACGCCATTGTCATTTTTTAAAAAAGAACAAGATAATATCGACAAACACGGATTTGAAAATGCGCTACAGCAGTCAATGTTTGCCTCGGATTTTTCACTTGTGAATTAACCCATCAGCAGTAGTGTCGCTCTGACACGAGTGGCGCGTGTGGTTAAATATTAAAAATATTAGATTATTATTTACTTTGCAGTGGTTTTTTAATTATTAGTCTAGTTGTTTTATTTCTGCAGCGGTTGTGTCCCCAAAATTAGTGGTCATAGTTATATTGTAGTAAAAATGTCTCTAAAGAGCTTGAGCGGCCGCAGGATTAGAGTCTTGTCTGGAGTTATTTCAAGTAAGAATCAGTCGGCACAGTCGCAAATAAAAGTTCGTGTATTATTCAGCGCTGTTGTTAATGAGGGAAATTTATGTCTCACTCGATCATGACTGGTAAAACACGACTAAGCTACTCATTGCTTAATCATCTCTAGTATCACCCCCGGTCCTTACATACAAAGAAGTGTGCCGTGCATAGGGTGATGATAATGGGTCAAAACTGGTGAGATATTAGTGTGCAGTAAAAGCAAGTGTCGGCTGTTTCAATAACTGTTTTTCAATGCGTTTGTTAATATTTCCGACTTTGCAACGTCTCAGTTTCTAGGTGTTATTGTAGCCCTATAGAACTATTTCTATGTGTCATGTATAAGTGTGTATGTAGAATAATGCTGAAAGGAATTATTTAAAAGTGGACTTTCCTGTGTGTCTATGCCAAGGGTGAGAATTGTTAGGAGTTGTGGGGTTCAGGTTCAACCCTCTAGTCTTTCTTAGGACTCCATAGCGGGTGCAGTGGTGTAATGGTGGGTTCGGTACCTTGGAGCCACGTTCCAGGCCACAGCATAGGGACCTTTGAGCAAACCCTTCACTCACAATTATTTGTGATTCGGGGTGAAACTCTGGTCCATTCATTGTCTGACTAGTTAGAGGGCTTGAAGGTTCGCTGTAACAAATGTGAGAAATGAATAAATGAAAATAGTAATGTTCTCGTCGCGTACCCAAAGTCCACATAAAACGACGTCTACCAGCCGTTGTGTTTCCACAATTCTCGTACCCTCAAGCTCTCACTACTCAGAGGCACTCCCGAATGCAGAGCAGACACTGCATCGGAGTTTCACGCTGAAGCACTAAGCAATTGTGAGTGAAGGACTTGCCCAAGGTTCTTACACGGCGAGGTGGATTCGAACCTTCCGGCTCCAAGGCAACGACGCCACCACTACACCACCGCGCCCCACGTCCATATAAAACAACGTCTACCCGCCATTTTTTCTCGACAATTCTCGTACCGTCTGTTCCATGCGTTTTGTTTATTTGTGTCTACAGGAAGAGACGCGACATCGGTTTGGCCGGAGACTCCGGAGGGTGACGGATTCCGATCTGCAAGTGAAGTCGTCGCCTCGTGTTGGACGAAGGAAGAAGCGACGGATGAAGAAGGAGTCTGTCGTGGAGTCTGGAGCTGCTCGCCTGGAACATCCGTAAGTGGAAATGCTGTTTTTATCATCTTAATTTAATATAATGTAATTAGTAATTTCTATAGCGCCGCTCACAGCCGAGGCCATTCAGTAGCGCTCCCAGTGCGATAACGTCTAGAGAAAAAAGAGGTCTTAAGAAGAGAGAGAGATGTGATTTAGCGTAACGATCTGTTGGGAATAAGAATTGGAGCGATCTGTGATGTTGAGTGTAACGTGACTGTTCGTCAGTTTCGAAAATTAAACGAAGAAAAGCCAAATGTACAGAGGATATGAGCACTGGGAATTTCTGCTAAGTGCTTACTTACCGCAGATCACTTAGTCTTTTACCCGTTTGCCCCGAGAATATCCGCTGAAAACGGGCTTAAAATTTAAAAATGAACGGGTAAAGGTTTAACTTTCTTGGTATTTACAGATTGGAACTATAGCAAAAGCGTGCAACTGTTGCTTGTTTTTTCTCCTCAATCTTTTCTTCCTCGGAGCATTAGTTGTTCTAACGTCTGTTGTTTTGAGTTGATGCTCTTTGTTTTTTTTTCATTTGCTATGCGCTGCTGCACTGTTTTAACGACAAAAGCTTTACACTCTGCCTTTTTGAAAAGCATTTGTAGACGCTGGCGAATTACGACGTCAACTCGCAGCTGAATTCTAATGTTGTGTGATTTTTTCTCGTTGCAGCGTTCCCGAGCAGGAGGAACCCGTAGCCCGCAGTCCTCAAGCCGAGGCTGCGGATGATGACAATACAACCCGTGCAGCCGCGTCTTTGGAGACAATTGCCGAAGCGCCGTGCTGCGACGAGACCGACACCGCGGTGATCGACTGGAACGAGCGACTGACGGCTGCTCAAGCCAAGTTCTCCGTCTCCAGCATCCGTGTCCGCGAGGCCGTCCGCGACTTCGACGAGCGACTCGTGCGGCCCATGGTAGCGAGGAGCCGATCCAGCATGCTCGGCCAGCCGTCTTCGAGTTCGGACGACCGCTTCAGCTACTCGTCGCTTGCCGGTCGCGACGCCAGGAACGCCGTCTCGCGTGAAGACTTCCTCGCGACGAAGAAGTCTTTCTTCGGTGCGATCGCGAGCAACCACGATCTTCTCGCCAAGGTTTCATCTGTGACCAGCGGCTCTGATCTATCGGACGACGACGCCGCCAGGAACGCCGCTGCGGAGTTTCTCGCGATGCGACCGGGATTCTACGACGCTCTCAACAACTGCGTCCAGCATTTCTGGGAGCTGCTGATGTCGCGACCCGCCGCGGAACTTGTCAACGCCCAGCTTCAGGACAAGGAGGACGGTCCTATTGCCGTCGCTCTGCGGGACGACCTGGCCGCCGCCTTTATCTCTTTCGAAGGCGACGCTCGGTTCCCGCCCGGTTTGAAGCACGAGGTTCGTCGACTGTGGTTTGAAAGCTTCGGAATCCACAGCCCGATGTACCGCGTGGCGCACGACTCGCACCGTCAGCTCGAACCGTGTCCGCCTCCACAGGATGATCTGTCCGAGTCTGAACTGTCTTCTCAGGAGTCTCGCGAACTGCCTCCGCCCGACAAGGATGTCTTTCGAGTGGAGGTCCAGCCGACCGGGACTGAGGTCCGCCCGGCCGAGTCCGAGGTCCGAGGGAGCAGCTGGTGCTGCTGCTGCTGCTGATCAGCTCCATACGTGTCCACCCACCTGATGTCCACCTTCTTCGACGTTCACACCCCCCGCTGGTTTCTACGTTCCTGCCGCCTGCCACGTTCTTCTACCGTCCTACGTCTACGTTCCTGCCGCCTGCCACGTTCTTCTACCGTTCTACGTCTACTGTCCTGCCGCCAGCCGCGTTCTTCGACCGTTCTGCGTCTACGACCCTTCTACCAGCCGCGTTCTTCGGCCGTCCTGTCTATGGTCCTTCCGCGTTCTTCGAACGTCTTCGCTGCTTCAGTGTCGTGGATCCTCCAGCCTGCCACGTTTTACGATCTCCGACATCTTCGATCCACGTATCTGGTATCATCCTATCTTCACTGCGATCCGTCTGTGATCCTGCTTTCTGCTTTCTACCTCTTTCCTTCCTACCTTCAGACTTGCAGAGCCAGTTCAGTAGTGTTACAATACATTCACAGCACAACATACTTACATTACATTCACACCACAATATACTTACATTGCATTCAAACCACAATATACTTACATTTCATTACATTCAGATGACACCTGGGATTTATTTCTTTACTTTGGGTTTATTTTGTAATATTGTATAATTGTATAAAAATTTGTTTTGTATTTGTATTGTATTTGTTTTTGTATTGTATTTATATTTATGAGCACTTATTCACACTGTAATCAGGAGTTCCTCTGATTAGAGGTCCTGAAGGGGTGCCCCTTCAAGATTTCTATTCAGAGGCGCTCTCGACTGCAGCGCAGACACTGAATCAGAGCTTCATGCCAAAGCGCATGAGCAATTGCGAGTGAAGGACTTGCTCAGGGTCCCTACGCGGCGGCTTGAGGTGGATTCGAACCCGCAACCTTCCGGCTCCACGGCACCGAACATACCTTTACACCACTGCACCCCACAAGTTTACGAGCAGACTTCAGTCAATGGCTCTTCTCACCTCTCTGCTTCAGCGGCAGCTGATGCAGGGTGAGAATTGCTGGGGGGTTTCAACCCCCCGGTCTTTCTTAGAGCTCCATGTTAAAGTCTGTTTTTCACACCCCGATTCCAAGTGGATAATGCTCCAGCCCCTCCCCCCCAGTTATTTTTCTACAATTCTTACACTGATCTGATGCATTTGCAGCTTGTCCAGGGCTGCCACGTTATCGGTGACATTAAACAAAATCTTTAGACCATGTGGGTAGAGTTTGATCAGGAATGTTTTTTGTGATATATTTCCTCTGATATGTAGTTTATTTGCAGCTTGCCCATGGCTGATGGTTATGGTGCTTTTAAATTAAAATCTGTAGCCCATGTGCATTGAGTTTGATACTGTTTTATAATATATTTTAATCTATATAAATAAAAATGAAACTTTCCAATAGTTTGTTAAAAGTGTTCTCGGAAACTTACGGAAAGATTGTTTTGAAAATTTTACAAATCCTTCCATTCCAATAGAACCGTGTTGTATTATGCTTTTTTTCCGAAAAAATGCAATCTTTGCCACAAAAAGTGAACTTTGCAATCCGTTCGACTGCCATTTGCAAATTCAACAAAACCGCAGGGTTGCCAGATTTCCGAAACGCGTTGTCCCGAAATCACGTTGTAAAGTCGCCCAAAAGTTGCGAATGAACAACTTTATCACCGTGGGGCAGGAACGGTGTGAGGGAGGAAAGAAGGAAGAGGGAGCGTGACGAAGAGGGAGTGGAGGGACCGGAGGAGAGGGATGGAGAATGCAGGGAGGGAGGGAGAGGAATGGCACTGGGAGGGGAGGAAAGAGAGGGGGAGGAGAGGACGGTCTTTTCTGCCACAGCAACGCGTGGCCGGGTACAGCTAGTATATCTATATAAATAAAAATGAAACTTCACAAGCGTGCGTTATGAGTGTTCTCCGAAACCTACGGACCGATTGTTTTGAAAATTGTACAAAACCTTCCATTCCAATAGAACCGTGTTGTAAGATGCTTTTTTCCCGAAAAACGCAATCTTTTCCACAAAAAGAGAACTTTGAATTCCATTCGATCGGCATTTTGAAATTATACACATCCCAACGTCAATGAGGGTTGCCAGATTTCCGAAAGGTTTTTGTCGCGAAATCACGTTGTAAAGTCGCCCATAAGTTGCGAGATGATCAGGGTTGCCACATTTCGGAAACTCTTTGCCGCGATGCACGTTGTAAAGTCACTCACCTTGTGCTGTCAGTTCGTTGAACTCTAGCGATCGTCAAGGCCAGCCTTCTCCATTGCTTTCTTTCTGATGTCGCTTCTCTTAGTTGTTCCAGATTCATTCCTGTTGTTTCTTGAACATCGTCCAACCACCTTTTCCTTGGTCGCCCTTGTTTTCTCCTTCCCTCACCACATGCCAGCATCATATCTTTCTCCAAACCATTTGAACGCATAACATGACCAAAGAAAACCAACTTTCTTTTTAGCACTGTTTGTTGTAACGACTCATCCATATCGATACCAATTTCTGTGCGCACCCACTCATTTGTCCTTTTTTCTTTCCAAGATATTTTCTGCATCTTCCTCCAAATCCACATCTCACATGCGTTAATCTTTTTTTTCATTTTCTTGGTCATTGTCCATGTCTCACAACCATACAATACTGTCGGTATTATCAAAGCCTTTACCAGTCTTTTTTCGTATCTGTACTCACATGCCTATCCTTCCATATTTTTTCCCCCCAAAAAATCATGTTGTAAAGTCGCCCAAAAGTCGCGAGATGATCAGGGTTGCCACATTTCGGTATCTCTTTGCCGCGAAATCACGTTTTAAAGTTGCGAGATGATCAGGGTTGCCACATTTTGGAATCTCTTTGCCGTGAAATCATGTTTTAAAGTCGCGAGATGATCAGGGTTGCCACATTTCGGTATCTCTTCGCCGCGAAATCATGTTTTAAAGTCGCGAGATGATCAGGGTTGCCACATTTTGGAATCTCTTTGCCGTGAAATCATGTTTTAAAGTCGCGAGATGATCAGGGTTGCCACATTTCGGTATCTCTTCGCCGCGAAATCATGTTTTAAAGTCGCGAGATGATCAGGGTTGCCACATTTCGGTATCTCTTCGCCGCGAAATCATGTTTTAAAGTCGCGAGATGATCAGGGTTGCCATATTTCGGTATCTCTTCGCCGCGAAATCATGTTTTAAAGTCGCGAGATGATCAGGGTTGCCACATTTCGGTATCTCTTTGCCGCGAAATCACGTTTTAAAGTCGCGAGATGATCAGGGTTGCCACATTTCGGTATCTCTTCGCCGCGAAATCATGTTTTAAAGTCGCGAGATGATCAGGGTTGCCACATTTCGGTATCTCTTCGCCGCGAAATCATGTTTTAAAGTCGCGAGATGATCAGGGTTGCCACATTTCGGTATCTCTTTGCCGCGAAATCACGTTTTAAAGTCGCGAGATGATTAGGGTTGCCACATTTCGGAATCTCTTTGCCGCGAAATCACGTTTTAAAGTCGCGAGATGATCAGGGTTGCCACATTTCGGAATCTCTTTGCCGCGAAATCACGTTTAAAGTCACCCAAAAGTCGCGAGATGATCAGGCATAAGCTGACATTTATGGTGCTTTTAAATTGCAATCTTTAGACCATGTGCATTGAGTTTGATACTGTTTTGTAATATATTTTCCCTGATAACGTAGTTTATTTGCAGCTTGCCCATGGCTGCTATGCTATCAGACATAGGTTGATGCTTTAATAATTACGGCAATTTATATGGCGCAGTAACTAACACAGGCATGCCGTTACAAGGGCGCCTAATCACACATATCCAGAAAACCAACTCAGCAGATAGAAATAGCGAGCGAAAACTGCAGAGAAGGTCTACAGAGCTTGGCAACAGCTCGTGAGCAGCCACAAGTAGCGCTCATTGTCCAATATTTTCCCTGGTTGTAGTGTTTGTAACTTTCTGCCAGGGCTGCTATGCAATCAGATATTATAATAGGCTGATGGTGATGATGCTTTTAAATTGCAGTATTTAGACCATGTGCAATTGTGCATAGAGTTTGATACTGTTTTGCAAAGTGTTTCCCCGACATGTAGTTTATTTTTATGGGACGCGGTGGTGTAGTGGTGGCGTCGTTGCATTGGAGCCGGACGGTTCGAGGTTCGAATCCACCTCGCTGTGTAAGAACCTTAGGCAGATCCTTCACTCACAATTGCTCAGTGGTTCGGCGTGAAACTCCGATGTAGTGTCCGCTCTGCATTCGGGAGCGCCTCTAAGTAGAGAGAGGGAGCTTGAAGGGGCGCTATAACAAGTGCACATACAAACATTATTTGCAGCTTGCCCAAAGCTGCTACACAATTGGTTATAGGTTGAGAGTTATGGTGCTGTTACCCCTAAATTCTTTGGACTATGCGCATGTGTGCATGTATAGAGTTAGGACTGTTTGGTATATATATATAAGCACTAGCTGTACCCGGCCACACGTTGCTGTGGCTGAAAATAGCGTCCAACCATCCCTCCCCTCCACCTCCCCCTCGACCCTCTCCTTCTCCCGCCCCATTTTCATTCCCCATCATTCTCTGCCTCCCTGCATCCCTGCCTTCTCCATCCCTCCCCTCCGGTCCCTCCCCTCCCTCTTCGTCCCACTCCCTCTTCCTTCTTTTCTCCCTCATACCGTTCCTTCCCCACAGCGATAAAGTTGGTCATTCGCGACTTTTGGGCGACTTTACAACGTGATTTCGGGACAAAGTGTTTCGGAAATCTGGCAACCCTGTGGTTTTGTTGAATTTGCAAATGGCGGTCGAACGGATTGCAAAGTTCACTTTTTGTGGAAAAGATTGCGTTTTTTTCGGGGGAAAAATCTTAAGACACGGTTCTATTGGAATGGAAGGTTTTGGTAAATTTTCGAAACAATCAGTGCGTAACTTTCGGCGAAAAATTATTACAAACTATTGGAAAGTTTCATTTTTATTTATATAGATGGTTTGCAGTTATTATTCATTCATTCATTCATTCTGAGAATTTATATAGCGCCTCTTCAAGATATCTACTCAGAGGCGCTCTCTGCACTAACTAGCCGAAATGATGTTAAGTTTATTATGCTCCTAATTATATTATATTTTGAATATCAAGCATTGGACCTGACACCGACCAAAGCCAAAGTAACTGATTTCCCCTTTCATGCTGCCGACTTCTTTCTTTTGTTGGTTTATATCTTTTTCGGTCCATGCCATTCTTCCACCTAAATTCTCTTGTTCCACTTATTTCATATGATTTCTTGTAAATATTCTAGTCAGTATAATTTTCATGTTTTTTCCATATTCTCCATCCGTCCCTATCCATCGCCAACTCCTCGCCTCGTCCCAAAATATCTCCTGACACCCAAGCCACCCCAGTTTAATTACTCGTTTATTTGGGCAATAGTGTAGCTTCTGTTGCGCCATTCTCACGACACTGACCAGTATTGACCCGTTTAGCGGCCGACCGGCTAATAATCGTATACAAAATCGACAATTATAATCGTCGATTTTGTATACGATCGTCGATTTTGTATACGATTATTAGCCGGTCGGCCGCTAAACGGGTTAAGTCTAATTGCTGGTGTGTTTCAGTAATCCTATAGCCCGTGTTGTACCATTGTTGGGCGCGGTGGTGTAGTGGTGGCGTTGTTGCCTTGGAGCCGGAAGGTTCGAGGTTCGAATCCATCTCGCCGCGTTAGGACCTTGGGCAAGTCCTTCACTCACAATTGCTCAGCGCTTCGGCGTGAAACTTCGATGCAGTGTCCGCTCTGCATCGGGAGCGCCTCTGAGTAGCGAGAGCTTGAAGGGGCGCTATAACAAGTGCACATACAAACATACAAACATTATGATGCGTTTAACTGACGTCTGATATCAAGTATAATTACTATTTTTTGATGATCCTGTATAATTCTATTGTATGTCAAGTTTAATTACGGTACTATTGTTTAGATGATTCTGTGGCTTCTATTGTGCCATTGTAATCGATTTATTTGTCATCTGGGATTGAGTGTATCTGTCATCTGATATCAAGTTTAATTTCCATTGTTTGGGTAATCCTGTAGCTCCTTTTGTGCCATTATAATATATAGTTATCTGTCATCTGAGATTTAGTTTAAGTACTATTGTTTGGGTAATCCTGTAGCTCCTTTTGTGCCATTATAATATAGTTATCTGTCATCTGGGATTTAGTTTAATTTCTATTGTTTGGGGTGTGCTGTAGCTTCTGTTGTGCCATTGTAATAGAGTTATATGTCATCTAAAAAACTTGCACACACTCACAGAAACTTGCCAACACTCACAGATATTTTCAGACACACACACACACACACACACACATATGGATAGATGCATGCACACATTAACACATACTCGCTTTAACATGTATACACAAAATTACACACTAACTTAACTCTACTGCTGGCTCTGCTTGATTTTTTTCCTTCCGCTTGTCAAGCCATACCTATATGGCAATCTCCTTCTTCCTCTTTTCTCTTCCATTCTGGCGCTTCCAGGTCCTCTTCCACCTCAAGCCGACGCTGGAGTGATGGCGGATGACTGGAGTGATGGCGGATGACTGGAGTGATGGCGGATGACTGGAGTGACAGCGGATGACTGGAGTGACAGCGGATGACTGGAGTGACAGCGGATGTCTGGAGCGGTGACCGGATGCCTGGAGCGGTGTTGGATTCCGACCAAGCCTGGAGTGGTGGTGTGGACACGATGCGCAGCAGTGGCTTTCCCGACCGGTCTGCGTCCCTCTAGCTGCGCTGTGCCGCTTCTCGGCTTTATGGCCGCCTTGGAGCGAGTGCAGCCAGCAACTGATTCCCGATTGATGTCCTGAGTTTACAAGTCGTTGATGAGTCAAAGAGTGTTGTTCTCTGCGAGCAGACTCTTCTTCCCGATTGTTGTCTGAGTTTACCAGTTGTCGATGAGTCAAAGACTGTTGTTTGTGCAGCAGTGAGTCGAGAGTGGACTGTTGTTTGTGCAGCAGTGAGTTGTGGACTGTTGTTTGTGCAGCAGTGAGTTGTGGACTGTTGTTCGTTCAGCAGTGAGTCGTAGCTCCCGTTGAGCAGTTTGACTGTGTTACGCAGTGAGTGTAGTTGTGTCGCTCCCGTTGAGCAGTTTGCTAAGTGGACAGTAAGTAGCCTGTGAATTTAGTTCTTTGCTCCTTGTTCTGAGCCGTTTGATAAGTGGACTGCAAGTAGCCTGTGAATTTAGTTCTTTGCTCCTTGTTTTGAGCCGTTTGCTAAGTGGACAGTACGTAGCCTGTGAATATTTTTTGTGTGGCTCCCGTTGAGCAGTTTGGTACGTGGACTGTTTTTAAGCAGTGATTGACTTTTATGCATTTGTATGCATATTTAGTGTTGCCTCAAGATGTGCTTGAGTATACACTTACATACATTACACACATACATTCGTGTATAATTGCATACTTGCAATTTCATACATTGGATTTTTAAATATTTTGTCACACTTTTGAAATTAATACTGGTTAGTTAAGATGTAGAATTTTCACTCACCTGAGCAGTTTAATATTGGCTTTTTCACCTGAGCAGTTTAGTGTAAGTTTTTCACCTGAGCAGTTTAATATTGGCTTTTTCACCTGAGTAGTTTAATATAAGCTTTTTCACCTGGGCAATTTAATATAAGCTTTTTCACCTATCGGTAAGTAGTTTAATATATGCTAGTTAAAATTTATAATATAGTTTTAATTAAGCATTTTAAAATAGACAATGGTAAGATGTCGAATTGACTCTAAGCATATAATATCTTTATTTCTTTGTTTCTTTGTTTCTCAGAAAGGTGATGACCAAATGCATTGCCTTTTCTGCATACGTACATACATGCATACATACATACAAACATTCATTTGGGTAGTTTATTCCTCCTCGGCCTGAAGCTATTTAATTGATTTTACATTTATATGGTTTTAAATTGGGTACGTCTGCTATATACTGCTGCTCTGTCCTTACAACCTGTCCACTGCTTCCATGCCATGCTTTGTGCTAACTGAGCTTTAACTTTTCTCTGTTTTGTTCTTGCTACTTTGCGGCTGCTTCCTTGTTTACTTGTTCCAATCCAGTGATCCTGCTTTCTTGTTTACTTGCACAGTATGCGTAGTTGTTTGCTTTCTTGTTTACTTGCACAGTATGCGTAGTTGTTTGCTTTCTTGTTTACTTGCACAGTATGCGTAGTTGTTTGCTTTCTTGTTTACTTGCACAGTATGCGTAGTTGTTTGCTTTCTTGTTTACTTGCACAGTATGCGTAGTTGTTTGCTTTCTTGTTTACTTGCACAGTATGCGTAGTTGTTTGCTTTCTTGTTTACTTGCACAGTATGCGTAGTTGTTTGCTTTCTTGTTTACTTGCACAGTATGCGTAGTTGTTTGCCATGTTGTCTACTTGCACAGTATGCATAGTTGTTTGCTTTCTTGTTTACTTGCACAGTATGCGTAGTTGTTTGCTTTCTTGTTTACTTGCACAGTATGCGTAGTTGTTTGCTTTCTTGTTTACTTGCACAGTATGCGTAGTTGTTTGCTTTCTTGTTTACTTGCACAGTATGCGTAGTTGTTTGCTTTCTTGTTTACTTGCACAGTATGCGTAGTTGCTTGCCATGTTGTCTACTTGCACAGTATGCGTAGTTGTTTGCTTTCTTGTTTACTTGCACAGTATGCGTAGTTAATACCTGCCTTGTTGTCTTCTTGCACAGTATGTGTAGTTGACTGTATACTTGCACAGTATGCATAGTACAGCATGCATAGTTACCTGCCTTCTTGATTTACTTTTCCGTATCTGTGCGCAGTTTGTCTAGTTGTATGCTTCTGTCTTCTCTTCGTTTCACTGCTTCAGTTTTGTTTCTTTTCACGTATCTGTTTCTTTCTCTCCGTCTCTCTCTTGCTGCTTGTGTATTCTTCTATTTTTCATGATTCACCTACATGTAATTAGTCCAGTATTGCTATGTGTGTCTCTCTCTCCAGATCCTCGCCTTACTTTCGGCTTCCTGTCCTCTATGTACTCTCGCTTTCGCTGTTAGTCTTTTGCACAAGCTGAAAATTTTCAAAATTCAAATTCCATTAAATTGAGGAAGTATCTATCGCGTGCTTGCCTATGGGAGTATGCGTAAATTAGTCTGATTAGTTTTTTTTCCAAAATTCGAATTTCTTGAAATTGGGGTAGTATCTATCGCGTGCTTGCCTATGGGAGTATGCGTAAACTAGTTTGCCTGTTTTTTTTTTCAAAATTCGATTTTAATGATATTGAGGGAAGTATCTATCGCGTGCTTGCCTATGGGAGTATGCGTAAATTAGTTTGCTTAGGTGCTTCATGGCTTGGGGATGAATAAACTACGGGGGCCCTTGCCAACACCTCCCCGTGGTGGCCCCTGGGCATGCAGCTGGCTTCGTTTGTTAGCCAGCTGTGTGGCAAAGATTGGCAGCATGGTCAGTTGACTGAGTCTGCAGTTTGTGACTTTGCTACAAGTTACTTTGTTGCTGTTTACACTGCAATGTTCGACCAGTTAACTGATGATGTTATTCTTGGGTGTTATTTCTCAGGTGTTATTTCTCAGGTGTTATTTGCTCAGGTGTTATTTGCTCAGGTGAGATTTCTCTTGGCAGAAAGTTTGTCTGTTGATTGACATATTATCTGCATTTACTTTGTTATGTTATTACGATACCGTAAATTGCGGTAAATGTATACATACGTTTTAATATCGTGACCGTATGGTCTTGACCCTGTTACCATCACTGTTATTTCTATTTGTGTTATTATTTACGGTAAGTTCTAGTTAAGTGTTGAATACATGTTTGAATAACACATTTACCGCCACCTACCATTTACGAATTTTGGTATTTGGACAAAATTCAACATTTACTCCAGAGGGTGGTTGTTGGATGGTGGCTTGCTGGGAAGGGGGTTGGGTGGGAGGGGGACGTTGGGTGTTGTGGGGTGTAGTGTGGGCCGGGTGTAGCGAGGTGGGATGGCAGGTAGGGCGAAAACTGACATTTACTCCAGTGGAGTTGGCTTGGATGGGGTGGGTTGTGGGGGGGGGGGGGCAAGGTGGGGTTTGGTGGTGTGGGATATAGGGGCGGGAGGGGGACAAGGTTGGACGAAGCAGGGTGGAAACCAAAATTTACTCCAGAGGGTGTGGTTGGGAGGGGGGCTTGTTGACTCGGAGATGGGGCTGAGTTGAGTGGGACGGACGGGGTGGAAGATGGGGGTAGTGTTTGGTGGGGTGGGGGGTTTGGTGGTGTGGGATATAGGGACGGGTTGGGTGGGTGCTTGATGGGATTGGGTTGGGTGGGGGGTGGAAGATGGGGTAGGTGTGCTGGGGTAGGAGTCAAAATGGTTGTGCGGTACGGCCGGGGTGAAAACAAAGTGAAATTTTTTCCGTGAAATTCATAAATTGAAAATTTAGCGCCTTTGGCATGGCGTTGCAGTAAAAATAACCGTGGCGATCAATGTGTTAGAGAAAGACTATCTGGGTTAGCGTAAGTTGTTATTTTTTTCTTGGAGCCTGCTGCGCTGTACTTACTCTTATGTACAATTGTACATGTTCAGTTCAGTTTCTGTTCTTGGGAGCGATGCAAGTCGTGTGGATATAGTAAAATGTCTGTGATGCACACCGAAGTTTTTCTTTTAGAGTACAGAATAATCACTGACAAGTTTTCATTAGACAAACAAACCTATATTCAATATAATATTATATTTGTTTGTATGTGCACTTGTTATGGCGCTTCTCAAGCTCTCTCTCACTACTTAGAGGTGCTCCCGATTGCAGAGCGGACACTACATCACGCCGAAGCGCTGAGCAATTGCGAGTGAAGGACTTGCCCAAGGTCCCTACGCGGCGAGGTAGATTCAAACCTCGAACTTTCCGGCTCCAAGGCAACGACACCACCACTACACCACCGTGCCCCACAATGATGTAGATTGCATGATTAACTCTATGGGGCTACAACTCTGCATTGTCAATTTTAGCTGAACTGCATACTTGATAGAAAACACTAGGGCTCTGCAGGCTGCGAATACTTGGAATGCCTTTTTAGCCAGGGAAACAACACATGGGTGAAAATTTAGGTGTTTGCTATTTCAGCGTCAAAGGTGGGCCCTCCATGATTAGGTGTTCGTTGGGGAGTGGACCCGAGTGGACGTTTCGACCTCAGCAAGATTAGGGGCAGAGCCTTGGTAGCCAATGCATTTAGAAGAATTTAGTATGAAGTTGGGCAAATTCAGGCTGGATATCTGTATGCGTGAAATCAATCTGGAAAGTAGCCACTATAATATGACGCTTGTATTTATTCATTCATTATTCATTATGAGATTTATATAGCACCCATTCAAGGTTACTACTCAGGAGCGCTCCCGACCCAACCTTGACTGAAAAGGACGGTTTTAAGGCTGAATTGTTCTGAGCAAACCCTAGGCAAGTAAGCCGTTTATTGACAAAGCATCAAACACATACAATATAACAGCAATCAGTACAAACTCAATGACTTTCGAGTGATCGGTGCATAAGTCAAAGGATCAATCCAAAAAGGTCGTATGGACCTGCCATGGCTGGATTGACCCTTCCTTTCTCAATAACATTGGCTATTGTAAAACAGTGCAAAGAACAACATGTTACAGATGAAACGAAAGCAAACTGAAACGAAATGACAAACAGATTTTTAAAAACAAAACAAATTATAGGCATAAGGCGTATAAATAATGGAAGCCCATTCCATACCATGGTGCGAATAAGAAATTAAATGTCATGTCACCAATTGTTGGTTGGGCTGCAATTGGTATTTAATTGTCAAATAGAGCTGGGAGTTTTGCAGATTACCAATGCAGGTGAAATTTAATGTTGATAAATCACACATATAAAACAACTGATGATACTGAGATATTTTAGTTTCCTCTTTAAATTTATGTACACATCAAACACTGTGAAGAAACTTCGTAAGGGCCTCATCATCAGAACACCGATGGAAGAGAAGAAAGAAGAGACACATCAAACAAGAACTAGTGTGGGCCTTGCTGCAAACTGACAGTTCACATCTAATGAAAATATTTTCTCAGACTTAGTCCTGTGATTTTACCAAAAAAACATTTGTCCATGCCCACATATTATTATTATTATTATTGACCTTTTATATAGCACCTTCAATGTAATCTACTCAGAAGCGCTCCCAGTCCAACAACGGCTAAATATAACAGTTTTTAAGCGAGAAAGGAACATAGTGGTGTGACCTCTAGGCACCAGGCGGAGAGCAACAGGGAGCCCAATCCAGGTTCTATGGCCAGCCACTGAGATAGAGTGCCGCTGCATTATGAACATATGAACCCACCACATAGGCCAAATAATTCCGCAGTCCTTCCAGCATTTACATGAATATTATAATAAGACAAGACAGAACTGGACTTCATGTGGATCCCATGTATAAATAAGTAAGTGAGTAAGTATATTCTTTAGTTTAAAAAACAAAGATGTAGGTTCTCTATGGACTCAATTTGGGCATGATAGCAGAGATTAGACCTATATAGAACCCATATGAGACCTTCTAATGACCATGGAAATTGTTAGCAGGAATAGTGCACAACTGCATGTTGTGTTGCGTACGTCACTTACGTTGTCAAAGATTAATTACTTATAGGCCATTAGGCCTACTGTGTGCTGAACTTTGTTTAAAACTAACCGGGGATCACCATGTTTTAATGGGTTTACACGGTAAGGCGGGGGTAAGCATTTATTCATTCATTCATTGAATTTGTACAGCGCCTCTTCAAAGGACTACTCAGTGGCGCTCCTATGCCCACCGTCACCGTGGCCAAATAAAACTGTCTTGAAAGAGAAATGCCTGAGAAGGAGGTTATATTAAACCGGACTCTGGATTCTCCACTAATTAAACGACGCTCTGCCGATCAAGTAGACTGTAGGCCTAAAATAATGTCAGTTTCTGAATGAAGGGAAGCACCTGGCTAAAGGAAGTGATTGCAATAGCCTACCAGTAGGCTAAGTCCTCAATATACGTCGATGGTCCAGTACGTACGTTAGCGGTTAGCCTACGTTAGATGTAGGTTCTCTATAATTATGGACATGATTTAAACTCTTTTATTTATTTTCATAATGGATATCCTAAAGTATGGGAAGTTTGTTTACTAGCCTTGAGAAAATATAATAGGTTTTCTTTAATAAGCTTAACAAAGTGTAGAACATTTTTCAGTGGGATTAGGCTCAACAGTATTATGAAAATAACAGTACTATGTAAAATAATTGAAGGAAGATTGGAGGGAAAGAGGTGCAGAGGAAGGCCTAGACAAAAACTGCTGAACGGGATGATGGAAGAGGGATACAGAGAACGTAAAGACATGGCACAACAGCGTGAAACGTGGAGACATTGGACGTTTGGACCTGCCGATTGGCAGAGAACTTAAAGAAGAAGAAGAAGGGTAATTTAGGATACTAAAATACACGTTTACCAAGAAGGTTATTATGAGGATATGCATGGCAGCTGATGACATCTGGGTAGCTAATAATTTATGACTAAGCAGACACCTGGCCATTATGTCCTCTATTTGCTCACTCCCTGTCATTCATAGACACACCACACACGCTCATACACACATCTGTATATTCAGGCTATCAAATGTCTATAGCTATAGGCCTAGAACATATGAGACTTCATCTAATTGATTTTGTCTACGCACTCATAATATTGATTTTAATCGTGAATGCTTTGTTCCTTGTCTCATTCGATTCTCTGGTTGAGTTGTCAGAAATTAACTGATGCTTTATCATTGAAAGGCTGCAATTTTTAACACGTTCATCATTAACAAGTTGCAGTTGATTTATGATTATTGGTATTAAGAACAGAGTTAAACAAATCAGGTAAGTTTTCATTACACAATTGAGTTCTTTTTGGGGGGAGACTTCACATAATCATGTAAGGCCTTTATATTTAAAGTTTCTACGATGTTTATGCGAAGGCTGAGACAAAGTGACAGTGTTGACAGTTCATCGCTACAGCTACATCTCATTCTACCTTTGTTCCATGCTCATTAATTTGGCCGAAAGCAGGCCTCTATTGTGCCATAGTTGTGGGGCACAATGGTGTAGTTGTGGCGTCGTCTTGAAGCCGGAAGGTTCGAGGTTCGAATCCACCTCGCTGCGTAAGGACCTTGGGCAAGTCCTTCACTCACAATTGCTCAGCGCTTCGGCGTGAAACTCCAATGCAGTGTCCGCTCTGCTTTCGAGAGCACCTCTGAGTAGAGAGACAGCTTGAAGGAGCGCTATAGCAAGTGCACATACACACAAACATAGCAAGTGCAGAATGACTAGTGGAACAGTGCCGACCAAATTAACGTTGCTGTCACAGGAGCTACGTTATAAGGACAGGAGAAGTGAAAAACTAGTCATTTGAAATTTGGACAGAAAATATTAACAAAAGGGAATTCATCAATTTGGGTAAAGTGCAACTGATGGAGAGGATAAAGGGAAGAGATAGGCTACGTTGGGCACAGATTGTATCATCCTGAGCACTAAATTTAAGATAACATATGATTATGCGCATATCTTATATATGATTATGCACATATATATGATTATGCGCATATCTTATATATGATTATGTGCATATATGATTATGCATATATCTTTTATATGATTATGCGCATATCTTATATATGATTATGCACATATCTTATATATGATTATGCGCATATTTTATATATGATTATGTGCATATATGATTATGCATAGGCTATATCTTTTATATGATTATGCACATATCTTATATATGATTATGCGCATATCTTATATATGATTATGCACATATATTATGATGATGTTATATTGTTTGCGAGTAGGTATGATGAAAAAGATTCTTGCAGCGGTGGTCTTCACCTGCATTATGGTTCTTCTCTTGCCAAGCCATTGTCCCATCGACGGATCTTACTTACCTTCGTTCCTTCATCTCGGAAATCATCAGAAAATGCTCGCAGCATTTCTTCTCGGTAGGTTATATTAACCAGTCAGTCAGCCAGCCAGCCAGTCAGTGGTTAGTCAGTCAGCCAGTCAGTTGGTCAGCCAGTCAGTTAGTCAGTTGATTACTCAGTTTAGTTTTGAAGTCAACTGGTACTCGGTAGGCAGTCACTAGTCAGCCAGTCAGTCAGTTAGTCAGTAGGTAGTCAGTCAATCAGTCAGGCAGTCAGTTGGTCAGTCAGCCAGCCAGTCAGTCAGTGGTTAGTCAGTCAGCCAGTCAGTTGGTCAGCCAGTCAGTTAGTCAGTTGATTACTCAGTTTAGTTTTGAAGTCAACTGGTACTCGGTAGGCAGTCACTAGTCAGCCAGTCAGTGAGTTAGTCAGTAGGTAGTCAGCCAGTCAGTCAGTCAGTCAGTTGGTCAGCCAGTCAGTCAGTTGGTCAGCCAGCCAGTCAGTCAGTCAGTTGGTCAGCCAGCCAGTCAGTCAGTCAGTTGGTCAGCCAGCCAGTCAGTCAGTCAGTTGGTCAGCCAGCCAGTCAGTCAGTCAGTTGGTCAGCCAGCCAGTCAGTCAGTCAGTTGGTCAGCCAGCCAGTCAGTCAGTCAGTTGGTCAGCCAGTCAGTCAGTCAGTCAGTCAGTTGGTCAGCCAGCCAGTCAGTCAGTCAGTTGGTCAGCCAGCCAGTCAGTCAGTCAGTTGGTCAGCCAGCCAGTCAGTCAGTCAGTTGGTCAGCCAGCCAGTCAGTCAGTCAGTTGGTCAGCCAGCCAGTCAGTCAGTCAGTTGGTCAGCCAGCCAGTCAGTCAGTCAGTTGGTCAGCCAGCCAGTCAGTCAGTCAGTTGGTCAGCCAGCCAGTCAGTCAGTCAGTTGGTCAGCCAGCCAGTCAGTCAGTTTAGTTTCGAGATCAACTGGTACTCGGTAGGTAGTCACTAGTCAGCCAGCCAGTCAGTCAGTTAGTCAGTAGGTAGTCAGTCAATCAGTCAGGCAGTCAGTTGGTCAGTCAGACAGCCAGTCAGTTGATTACGCGGTCAGTTTTAGTCCCAACTTCCAAGGAAGGTTAATGCACCATAGAATGCTTGGGATGATGGGCATTTATGAAATCATAGGACAATTAAGGTTGAATGTCACTGTTGGATAGGGCTCATTGCAATTAATACCATCTATTACACAGGTGTGGCTGGTATCTTTCATAGATCTAATTTATCAGGGTATGATTTGTACAGAGAAAGATAGGCACTTTATTTTTCTGTCTCGGACCATTTGATTGCATTTTCCCCAGTCAGTATTAAAATCCTCCTGCTTTGTATTCTTCCCTCTCTCTGTTCCTAAGCACAATGCATCCACTCATCTTTAGCCCCAAGCGCATTGCCAAAGATGGTTTATTCAACGTACAAGTACAACATTAGAGATATGCCTGTTACCTAGGGTTGACTCGTCAGTTTACAGGCTCCTTAAAACTATTTGTAACACCGTGGATGGACTGGGAGCGCCTCTGAGTGGACCTCTTGAAGGGGTGCTGTATAAATTTTCGTAATGATTGAATGAAATGAATAATACTTACCTTTTTGTTATATTTCAGGTCTAGTAACGATGGGGCTGATAACATTATGGTAGCACGGACTATATCAACCTATTCCGTGGTGGGCCCAGTAGTCTAGAATGGGCTCCCACAGTAGCTGCGTCTGCTTCCTGGAACTCTTATTGAAGCATTTTTTTATTCGACTAAAAACTGTACTTTTTTGCTGTGCTAGAGTCAGGAGCGCTGCTGAGTAGGCCTTGTTGAAGAGGCGCTATAGAAATTCTTGAATGAATGAATGAATGAATGAATGAATGAAAGAGGGATAGTTCTGCTTGTAGTTCGCTTTAACATTTTCTCAAACACAGACCAAGAGTCCAAGACCGAAGATGAATACAGATAGAAGTCTTTAAACTGCTGTAGCATATCTACTATTACTTAATTTACCAAGTGATCGATAATAGTATGCTTATCAATGGTGCGAATAAACAGTTTTTGCATAATGACGCTTTTTGAAATTAGAGCTTCATTAATAGGCCTACTGTGTATAAAAATCATGTAATCAAATTGGACTGAAATTGTTCGTTACTCTTGGCAGTGTTTAAAGTGTTGTCAATTATTACATATTATTAGGTTCGAGTAATGTAAAGGGTTAAGTAATGTAAAGGGTCAAATAATGTAAAGAGTTAAGTAATGTAAAGGAGTGCTTGATAGTGTAGTGCTTAATGTGCTGGAGCTTCATAATCCTGTGGTACCAGAAAGAAGATAGAGATACGGAGAAGGATCTGATCAAACAGATCCCTGTCAAACCACCATTTTCCACAAGCGTCTGAAAACCATTCTCTTTGATTGTGGTTTGGTGTCAGGTTGGAAGCGCCTCTGAAGAATTTCTCTTGAAGTGGCGCTATATAAATTTACGATTACCAACCAGGGGTTCACTGTAATTACTTCAGTGAAAATAAATATTCTGGGGAGATTTAAAGACCAATGACCAACTGTAAAACTTCAATAGATCTGATTTTATTATTACTCAACGCAAATTCATTCAATTGAAACCATCACCACCACAATGGACAAAAAGGTAAAGATGTCATGGAATATATCAACCTTTTTTCCAGTTCCGACAATTAACCCAAAAAACAAGTGCCAATATTTTGGTTCCAGGATGAGTGGTCATAAGGTCTATCGCTCATATGCCACAAATAAATGACATGAATCTTATTTTTAAAACAAAACTGTTGGCAAAATAGGCAATCTTTTTAGATAATTGATTTCAGTTATCAACTAGGGATATTCAGCATTTTTAGGCAAATACATTTAGTTTCAATTAAGAAATTTAATAGAGTTTAGCACATTTAACTTTAAATTACATTTTGTATTAAATGATCTAGTAAATGATAGTTGGTATTTTAACCTCTTCAACAAAAGTATATTTTTGATAGGTATACTTGACTAATTCAGCCTTGTAAATTATGCCCAATTGACCATGTGACCAATCGTCCTATGACCAATATTTCACATCATGTAAATTCAATACAGATCATCTACGTAATTAGTTTATCATTGTTACTTACGTAGCAACACTGTACCGACTCATTAATATGAAGTCTTTCAAGATCATGGTCTTTATTATAAAGCATGTACACAGGTCATGTTAATGCAGGGGTGTCAAAGAGCTGGCCCGCGGGCCATTTCTGGCCCGCCGACGATTTTTTTATGGCCCGCGGAGCCTTCCCTGAAAATTGCAAAAAAATTTAAAATGTTGTCAAAATTTAATCAGAAGCGAAAAGCGGACATTGAATCAAGATCTTTTGGCGATATTTGGACTTTCTGGGAACTAGCTTACCAAGCCCGTAGCTCCCTCTCAGATCACTACCCAATTTTGCTCAGGAACTTCGACACCCTGGCCCGCCACTTGTTAGAAGATGTTCATACTGGCCCGCCACTAGATAGAAGGTGGTCTCACTGGCCCGCCACTAAAAAAGGTTTGACACCCCTGTGTTAATGCTAGAAGTCAATATTTAGTATTTATTTACTGAGAATTTGATATAGTGCTCCTTCAAGGTTCTACTCAGGAGCGCTCCCAGTCCAACCCCGGTCGAATAAGACAGTCTTGAGAAGAGAAATAAATGAAGTAGAAAGGCCAATAGGTATTTGACGAAGGATAACAGGGAGATCATTATTACGACAAAGATATGACACAGTGACACTGAAGTATTTGTACAACACGTGTATTAATTTCGTCTATGTTAATACTTTGTGACACATAAAACCACTTTACGTTAAGCAAGTAAATGGGGAATCAACTAATCGAGTCCACACTAGTAGAATGTAAACAAGCTTTTGCACGTTAGTAGTAATAAAGCTAGCAGTACCACAAATAGACTTTTTTTATTTGTTCACAAATAGGACTTAATCGAATTCAATATTACCGGTCCTAAACTTAGTTTCACTGACAAACTCAATGGGTTCCAACCGACGGGACTAGTGTAATCAACTTCTCATAGCGATTGATGTAAACAAAATTATTATTATTATTTATTACATGTTGTTCATAATTACCGTTAAATATCACATCCATATCACAATGCTACTGCATTTTTTGTTACACTAGGGTCATCCACTGATTAATGAATACACTTCAAAATCTGCCTGATTTTTTTTTTACAAAACATTACATTAAATTCTTATTGTTTAGAAAGCAGTACATTCAATCAGCCAGACTATATCTACATATTGTTCAATTCTCACACAATACAACATTTCTGTGCTTCACACAACAAAAGCACATTTATTGCGCACCCAAGCGTTCTCAGAGGTTGGCCCAGCTTGGAATGTTTGTTCATTCATTTTGAGAATTTATATAGCACCTCTTCAAGAGACCTACTAAGAGTTGCTCCCAGTCCAGCCACAGCCAAACAAGTGCAGCCACTCGGTAAGTTGTTGCCCCATTCCCTAAGTTATTTAAGTTATTATGATGTTTTTCAAGTTTAAATTTAAAATCACACCTTTCCAGATGCTTAGCCAATACCCACTATTGCCTGGTGTTCCAGTTTCCAAAACTAATCCGGATGTGACCATGCTTTTCCAAAATCTGCTTACAATTTCACTTGAAGCAACTATTGACTTATACAATTTTTTTTATTATGATATTACAACACCATTGATTCGAAATTCTAACAACCTCCAGTATTGAAACCCCAAAGCCAAGCTATCCATGAGAGAAAATCAATGTCCAAAATTGAACAATCCAAAGCTGGACCAAACTCCACACCATGCCATGGTCTTAACCACTCTACCATCCAGTGCTCCACGAATAGGTACGCCTGCCTTTTACTCAGTACATAAGATACATGTACGATATGATTGGTAACTACATATCATGCGGACACATCAAACAATTAGTAGGGAATGCATTCTCTACAAATGAGCAACAAGAATACGACAAGTGATACTTAACAGGCACCGTTAAGTTACCATAATATACAAAATTATACATACCCAGACACATAGATAAACAGATACAATATCCCACGGACAATATGTGGCAGTCCACAGTGAAATCGGTATTTACGTCAGAAATCACACATCAGAGTAACTTAGGGATATGGTATGATTATATTTTTGGTTTTTGTACAGAATT
Organism: Lumbricus rubellus; assembly: GCA_945859605.1. Lineage (NCBI taxonomy): Eukaryota > Metazoa > Annelida > Clitellata > Crassiclitellata > Lumbricidae > Lumbricus > Lumbricus rubellus. Next base: position 28,278,277 of record OX243826.1, on the reverse strand, counting down.
TAATTTTAAAAATATGCTAAAATTGTTTCTTTTGTTTTGTTAAAAAAAGCAGGTTTCAAAGCCATTCTAATGCTCTTGATATGCAATTATGCATATTATTTTGTTTTAATCAAATTAATCAATTAATTTAATTAGATCACTTTTTGCCTTATATCTTGAGTTAGAATAAAGCTAGAGCAATAATTTTTTTGTCATTTTTAAGCCTAAAACACGGCCTTTGGAATGATGTATCAAACTCAATATGTTACAAAATCACCTTAATACTTTTTTTCGTGTGTGGCATCGCATACAGTATGGTTCTGAGCATCCTTCACCAATTTCAATCAATCAAATGATTGATTGCGATTGTCGCAAACTAAGCCCAAAATACAAAAATAGAGAACTTCTGAAAAACAATCTCCAAAGTTCAACACCACGCAAATTTTTTATCATACACAACCATCTATTTACACGATACCATCTTCTAAAAATTGCAGGGGAAACCGATAGTATGTACAACAGCAGAAACTGTTCGAATGCATGCGAACGGCACGAACACCTAGAGGTCTCTGGCCTCTGGCATCCAGACATTGCGTTCGCTGTGATGTTTACGTTTCAGCTCCTGGCGGAAATATTCGGCAGTTTTGTTGAGACCAGAATACATTGTCACCTACAGCATAAACAAGCAACTCGTGTAAGCAATGCCAAATGTAATGAACTAATGCGGCATTAATTAACTCGCAATTTCCAATGTAATGCAGCATGTGATGCAGCATTAATTAACTTATTAGCTTCATTCACATCAAGTGCTATTCACTTGAAAAAGTTACAAGAATACCTGAAGGTGACATAATTGCTGGAATTACAAAATAATCTCAAAAATTATTATTGTTGCTATCACTTCATACTAAAACTTTACCATTACGCTTAATATTTTAATAAAATTTTAATTAGATAACATCATGACTGAAGCAGAGATAATTATTGTTCTTAACACTTTAATGATATGTAAAAAATGTCCAAATTTCTAAAGATAAACCACTCAAAAGACAAGTGCAGGGCACCAGCTTATTCGCGAGCACTGCTAAGTCCTCAACACACCAATCATTCATAGATTGTGCACGTCTCCTAATATAAAACGTGACTTCATGACTTTATCATAGCTAATACTGTTTGCCTTGCTTCTCTCCCCTGTCCTCATAGTCCTCTCTTTCCATGTGCCTCTTCATTTATTTCTTTTTATCTGCTTTTCATAACTACATTCCTCATATTTTAGTTATGTCTTCCCATTAATTTTTCTCTGATATCTACAATTCCTTATTTAAAGCTTTAAAACTATTTTAAAAGTAGCCTTAGTTTCATTTAACACTCGTCTCTCCGCTCTCAAAGACAAACGACGAAATTAAGAACTGGGCACGCACTTTTGGTTTCCAGTTAAGGTACTTCTCGGCTCTTGTGATATCTGGTTTGCGTCTTCGTGGATCGTCCTGCATTGCTGGCTTCAAAACAATCTCACTCGTGCCACCTACGCACATCAAAGACAACAACAAATTACAGCCACCTACACACATCAAAGATGACAACAACTTATCTGTAGCCTCCAAACAAATTCACAACTACAGCAAACTCAGCACATGACATTCACTGTGAGGTGCGGTGGTGTAGTGGTGGCATCGTTGCCTTGGAGCCGGAGGGTTGCAGGTTCGAATCCACCTTACAAATTCACAGCTACAATAAACTCAGCACAGCTTAACTCATGACATCTACTCTAAATTCAAAAACAATTTAACTCATTTACAACATCTTACATCAAATTCACACAATTAATCTTTTACCCGTTTGGCCCGAGAATATCCGCTGAAAACGGGCTTAAAATTTAAAAATGAACTCGTAAAGGGTTAAACTTGTGATATCTACACCAAATTCAAAAACAATTTAACTATTGAACAACAATTTAACTATTGAACAACATCTTACATAAAATTCACACACAAATTAACTCAGGACAATTATACCAAATTCAAGGACTCACAACATCTAAACCAACAATTTACGTCACAACTTCGATAAATAAATTTTTCAGCGATAATCAAAAGGAAACGAAGAATCATCTACGCAACTTACCGACCATTTTCTTGATAATTTCCGCAAACTGTTTGATGGTGTACTCCTCTGGATTGCCGATATTAACCGGCTGCGAGTAGTTGCCGTTCATCAGAGCGATGAGACCCTCAACCAAATCACTGACGTACTGGAACGACCGAGTCTGGTCGCCAGAACCGTAGATCTGCAACGAGTTTCAGATGAGCACGGTCCAATAAATATCATCGTAGACTCGCTAATTAATAGTTTATTGCATCATACTGGAAAATGAACCGAGTGCTCAGAGGTGTTCCCTTCATGACAATTCCACAACAGTGTCCTAAGATAGAGAGCTTTTGACCAAGGCCTGTAACAGAGCAGTCATGGGCTCCTAAGCTATCCTCAGGCTTTACAAGAGATTTCTTTTAAATGAGTTGTACGACCGTGCGATATTATACTTATACACGCAACTACAATTTTCAGTCGTTATTTTAGGAACATATCATATTAACTATCATTAAACATATCATATTAAACTATCATTTTGGCTGACCCCTCGCCAGAGGGAATAATTCTAGCCTGAAGGTTAAGAAGAAGAAAGACTTTAATAATTTTCTTACCCAATTTTTTGTACCCAGTTGCAGGACTCGTAAAAAGTTACTGGGCTACGGGCATTAGTTTTCAAGTATACGTGATAATCGTGATATATATGATGATAACACTCAAAAAGCAAGGAAGACCAAAACTGCATTTAGTGCTAGAGAAATCCTGCGATTGCTACATGGCTTTCATACCGTGATTGGTTCGTTCTGCAGAGCCTGTAGGATGAAGTTGCTGACGACACGGCCGTCGTTCATATGCATTCGAGGACCAAACGTGTTGAAGATACGTGCGACGCGCACTTCCACATTCTCCTGCAGAATGTTTTAAAGCAACACCGTCACGCTTGGAAGAAGATAAGTCATCTCTTTAGTGCACAGTTTCGTTTGAATGCTGCTGTCAATACTAAAGTCTTTGTAAGAGTCGTATAACTGCAGGGTAACAAAAGACCCTTGGCAAAAGACGTGTACTTATAACACGTCTAGGATCTGATCGCAATATTATAATGACATGAGTGAAACCACAGATTCTATATTGCAAAAACGGTCAAGAAAGGCTATTCATCTATTTTCGAGCTGTAGCTGTCAATGCCTCACAAAAATTAACTGTTTTCCATGAAGTTCACCATATGTAACTTCATAACATCTGACACTTTATAGAATTATTTTATGTTTTCTGTGGCAATCACACATATCCAGCAGCTTTCACCAAAGCTCTTCGTACCTAATTTATGAGCATACTCGCCTGTTTTGCATAAGCATAACACATTGTCTCTGCCACTCGCTTGCCCTCGTCGTAGCACGCCCTTGGACCAATCGGATTCACGTGGCCCCAGTAATCCTCATTCTGTGGGTGAATTTCTGGATCTGAAATGAGAAACAACTTCAGCATTTCAGACACCATGGTCAAGTCTCGTGCAAACATGCAAAGGAAAAAATAGTGTACACTGCAGGAAAAGAAAACCATGGCAAGTGCAAGCAAACATGAACAAAAGACTTTTAAGCACAACATGTTAACATGTGAAGAAGAGGTTCTTAACACGTTGATCGCCTACTACTGCGTTCTGCCAGCCTGAAGTTTTGATTACACGAAAATTGATTGATTGATAGTTAACTCATAGTACAGCCAGTCATTTAACATGGCGTGTAGGCAGCCAATGTGTTAACAGTTGCAGTACACAGTGCACAGAAGTCAAAAACATGCGTAAATTTACATTCCTATACTTTCGTACAAACACATCAAAACACACACATATGCATGCACGCACGCGCAAACTCACCTGTGCACACACACGCAGAAGTCCAAAATGCATAAATTTACATTCCTATACTGATACTTGCATACAGACACATTAAAACACACGCACACAGTAAGTTATGCATCACTCACAATATTTACGATTCTTCAACTTCCAGTGCTTTTATCTCTATTCACCCATAGCGACAATGCAACTGATTCTATTTAGTATTACAGAGGTTCTACATAAGCATTGAAAAACAACATAATTAAGATGGATTACTTTTAACTTCACATTCTACACTTGCATACAAACTAACCAAACGAGCACAAACACAAACAGACCGTTACAAATCACATCTAAGTAGAAGTTACCTCCATATACTTCCGATGTTGAAGCAAGCAGGAGTCTTGCTTTCACGCGTTTAGCCAGTCCTGAAAATGAAATCAAAAGCACAAACACAAATCAGAGGCAGTCATTTAATGTCATTGATGCGCAGCAGGTTTAATCATTGAGCTCTAAACAATAAATTCAATTCAACCACATGCAAACAGAATTTTTAGAATGGATAGTTTGAATTAAAATGATCTCTAATAGTGACAATGATAAAATTAATAATTAAAAATAATAATACCAGCCTCTCTATTTGCTCTTCAGTCCAGTGTCCCTTCAATAAAATACACACTTCCAGTTTTCAAAAGAGGAGAAGTGAACGTTCAAAGAAAGTACTGACCGAGCATGTTGATCGTTCCAACGGTATTTGTCTTGATCGTTTTGATCGGATTGTACATGTAGTTGGGAGGAGAGGCCGGTGAAGCGAGGTGGTAGATCTGGTCAACTGCAACAAGAAATATTATCAGCGGAGTCTCTTACGTAGTGCTCAGAGAAATTCACAAGGCCGTAGCCAGGATTTTTGTTTACTCAACTGAAATAATTATTCAGAACTTCTGCAGCCACCACCACCACCACCACCACCACCACCACCACCACCACCACCACCACCACCACCACCACCACCACCACCACCACCACCACCACCACCACCACCACCACCACCACCACCACCACCACCACCACCACCACCACCACCACCACCACCACCACCACCACCACCACCACCACCACCACCACCACCACCACCACCACCACCACCACCACCACCACCACCACCACCACCACCACCACCACCACCACCACCACCACCACCACCACCACCACCACCACCACCACCACCACCACCACCACCACCACCACCACCACCACCACCACCACCACCACCACCACCACCACCACCACCACCACCACCACCACCACCATCACCACCACCACAATGATTAGATCGCCGTTGCGATAAACTCTGTATTGCAAACTTTCACATAGAAATAAGAGCTTCAAAATTAAATTTCAGCTTACTTCGCAAACGTGTGTTTAGTAAATGCATCATTTCATTTCTACATTATTTCATTTGGGGGTGTGTTCAAACACCCAAAACACCCGCCCCCTCTAAATACAGCCTTCTAAATTCAGCAATCTTTCACTGTCAACTGGCAAAACGCCAGCCAGTTGATCAAATAGTTATCATGTTCATGATGTGTTATTAGAACTTGCTCGTATATGGTAACACTTTAAATATAATAAACATGTGCACCAAAGTATGACCTACAGCTGTTTTAGAACTCTTAAAAAGGACTAGAAATATGCTATAACTGCTACTTGAACATCCCAAAACATAGATATTGGCATCTCACAAACAAACCTACATACAAACAAACAAACATAAATACTTGAACAAATGAATGAACATACATACATAGTATTACACATAGACAATCATACATACATAATCACATACATCAAAATACACATACCGTACACATAAACATACATACATAAAGACATATACGCACATGGTCCAATCAGAAAGTGCCTGTCAATATTTCATAGCATTCTTTGGCCGAGCACATACAAAACACGCCGTTCAAACTGATCAGCAAATAAATCTAGAATCGTATTATACGCAAAACAAGTGAACTCTGACCCTCGATGTATAGTGGATTAACCATGTCATGGTTGAGCAGTTCAAAGTTCTCGTGTCCAATCCAGTGCTCGATGTTTCGCTTGCGACCAGTGAAGAAGTTGTCAGCCACCGTCACTTCATGACCTTGCATCATCAGCGTGTCAACCAGATGAGAACCCACGAACCCAGCACCACCCGTCACCTAATAGAATAGACATGTACACATACTGTCACCTACAAAAATAGATATACCATCACCTAGACAGAATAGACATACAAATTCTGACACCTAAAAAATAGATATACTGTCACCTAGACAGAATAGACATACACATACTGTCACCTGCAAAAATAGGTAAACTGTCACCTAGAGAGAATAGACATACATATTCTGACACCTAGAAAAATAGGTATACTGTCACCTAATAGAATAGACATACACATTCTGACACAAAAATAGGTATGCTGTCATTTAGCGGAGTAGACATACACAATTACACAAAAATAGGTATACTGTCACCTAGAGAGAATAGACATACATATTCTGACACCTAGAAAAATAGGTATACTGTCACCTAATAGAATAGACATACACATTCTGACACAAAAATAGGTATGCTGTCATTTAGCGGAGTAGACATACACAATTACACATGCTGTCACCTATAAAAATATATATACTGTCACCCTAGCAGAATAGACATCCTTGTGTTTGTAGATAACATGAGAAGAATTTCAGAGCATTATAACTATATGCTGCATCTTTATTTTTTCATAGCTGATCAACTTTCAGGGCAATCTTAACAGCAAAAACAAATAAACATATATGACACTTTTATTATGAAGTAATTCTTTATAAGTAACAGACGCCCACCAGAATGCGCTTCTTATCTTTGTAGTTCAGGTATTTGACGTCGGGAAAAGATTTCTGACTGCAAAGTAACAACATGAAACATTGATCAGCTAGTGCAGAGAATGACACACAGTTCTTATAACAACACAATAAATCTCAAACACACAAAATAATAATCACAGCAGAAAGACAAATGGAAATGTTTGAGAGACAAATGAAACAAACACCAACTGGTGCATTGCAACATACAGAGAAATAATGTCAGATTATAATTTGCGACTTTAAAGAGTTCATCTTAGAAGTACAGTCCTCGTTCTGATTCACAAACTATTTACTTTAAATAAACATCATCTGAGTTTCAGTACTTTTAATGCTAAGGTACAAACTTCATAGGAAAATTATGTGACACATATTGCACCATAAAAAGAATCACTTGGAAAGTCACCACAGTTTCTTCACCACCGTATCAATGGTTGTTCAACTAATTTTGGATACGTGTCATCACTGTAACTAAGTAATAATAGAATCCAAGTTATAATGAAAAGCAAATTATAATCATCAATCTCTACACAAGGATGCATGCACACCGCGCCCCACACAAATGATGTACTGGAACGTGAATAAGAAGCAAAGATGAAGAAGCGATAAAGCAAGATGTCAATCAGAACTGTTGAAGAGAAAAATCAAACCTTTGTTGAAGGTTATAAATTTGTTGGTGAAGTGCCGCAATCTTCTTACTGACATCCTCGCTGTTTTCGACGTCTTCGCCTTTATAAGTCAGGCTGAAAATTTAACAGACATTAATAAAGTAAACATTTACTGTGCAACCCTTAGACACAAAAAACTGAAAATAAAACGGAATAAAACAAGAAAAAAAATGAAAATTTAAAATAATGCAACTTTGATACACCATATACAACAGCTCAAAATTATAAACTTTGTTTACGTAATTTAATTTTAATCAGCAAGCAAACAACACAACTTTATTAGTAAACACTAAGTAAAAATGGTCAAATAGTAACCTGAATTAGCAGACTCCTTGAAAGTACAGAGGCAGCGTAAGGGATATCAGACGAAAACAAAAATTAATAAAAATAATCAGACAGTAAATCTAAACATACATGGTCACATAAAAAAAAATTAAAACGGAAAATAATGAGACAACCTCCCCCTCCAACCCGGGCTTATTCTGAGAATAAAACAATAAAATAAAAACGGGTAAACAGCTAAGTAAGATGAACAGTAACGACCCTTAAAGTAACAGCATATAATTGGTAATCAATGCGCAGGCTGAACATTGAGCGTACAGAATCAATATTAACATCTGCCTGATACAGTTCACAAAGCCTTCTATTTTGGCCAGCTCTGTTCCTTTTAATTCACTCCTCACAGATAAAGAATCTATATTATAGATATTGTATTTAATCACTGCACACCGTGACTCGAGCTGTGCTTCACGCCCCAACAGTGCTGGTCTCTCGGGCATTCTCAGGCATAGGTTCAAAGCTGTGGAATTAGCAGCGCAGTTTGGTTTGCTTCGTGACTCATCTGAAGTTGTTCGGATCTGAACTTACACGACTCTTTCAACTTGTACATCCACTGCAGTCTGATTTCTGGTCTCTGTCTGTATGTCTGTCTCTGTCTGTCTGTCTCTGCCTCTGCCTGTCTGTCTCTGTCTGTCTGTTTCTCCCTCCCTCTGATCTACTGAATATCAACCTGGCTTTTCCAGGGTTTTACAACCTTTGACACACATGCTTTTGATTGGAGCAATGTCAACTGGCATCATTGGCATGATGATAAATGGCAGTATAGAAGTCAGCAGATTAGATTATATTGGATTAGATTTAATACCTTAAATGTTTGCTGATGCCTCCATTCGTCAGCGTATAGGCTGCAAATACAAAAAAATGGCTGCAATATTGGATTTATTAGTCATAGCAAGAAAACATATAGCAAAACACAATTTACGTGACTAACACATTAAATATATATATATATAATATATATTTATATACACACATATATGTTATACATATAATACCCATTGAGATAGTATTGACAAAATGATTATAAACAAATCGACGCAACAGTACGACGCAATAGTATGCACATAAATTTACACTAGATATGCTGCACAGCAGTCATTATATGCAGCAATAGTTTTATTACCAATGAGCTCAACACTCACTCACTCACTGGATCATCTACATATTTTTGATCTGTGTCTCTGCTTCTCTGTCTCTGTGTCTCACTCTGTCTGTCTGTCTGTCTATCTACCTATCTCTCTATACCTCTCATATTTTCTACCTCACCACCTGTGCACAAATAGGCCTGCATTGTTTCGCTTATAATCTCCAGCAAGGGGCATATAAAATCAATAAATCATTGATAATAATCACCATCGTTGTCCTTTTGACCCTTCATGTCTTTGCTGCAACAAACTGCTCAATATTTTTTATGGTCCCACTCATGCCTCCTCCTCCTCCTGCCTTATCCAAATTGGCCACATTTTAAAAAATCAATAAGCGATATGCATGCTCAGTTTCTTTATTGTACCCAATCCTTCTAAATGTGGGTCTTGGTCCAAAATTCACAGTCACAACATACTTCTTTCTTACATCCAGCCATGGATGTCCGGCGTACAGGGGCAGGAGGAGACACAATTGCCCTTCCTGGAAAATTGACACCTATTATTTAACCACTACTTTTTGGTATCTAGCAAGATTCTCCACAATTAAACCACTAATGATATTAATGATACATAAATCACAAGGTTATGAAAAATTTACACCTATAAACCTTTACGAAATATACTCCATGTTCCCAATTTACTGTGCAATTTTCAAGCTCACGCCAACAATTTTTCCGGTGCCATAGGGTTTTGCCCGTCTGTCATAAATATCTGCAGGTGCAAGGATTATTCTTATATTATCATAGTCCATTGTCTGATTGTCCTAAATAAAGAGTTTGCCTTTATGAAATCGGTGTCGTGCTTAACGCATTAATAAACAACTGTCATCCCATAGAGTGCTAAGCATGACAACGGTTGAACACAAATTGTTAAATAAATATTCAGAGTGGATTTATGACAAAAATCTACCATTCGAAATGCCAGTATTTCAACTCAAGAAGGAAATAAACCAAGGTCCCGTGTTCTGCAATTACGCAAGTTTAGCGGTTAGGGTCATCGCAAGCGTCGTGATGGTCGGTTAGGATCAGGTTAAGCGTCGTGAGGGTCGGCTAGGATTAGTGTCGTCATTAGATACTATATTATAATACTACACTAAAATCGCTAAAAACTAGGGTATACATGTACAATCAGGGGGCGAAAATTTTACCTATTTCTGCGGTGCCGTCGGCGTTGTCATTTCACGTCTTTTTCGTGAGGGTCGGTTAGGGCTCAGGTTAGGCATCGTGAGGGTCGGTTAGGGTTAGTGTTAGGGTTAGTTTAGCCATTAGAAACTCTGGTGGATTGATGGCAAAAGACACCGTGTATTTTTCGCCCCCTGATTGTACAAAGTACATGTATACCAAAACTAGTGGTCCCGTGTTCTGCAATTACGCCGAATAGTCATGGTTTATAACGAAATGATCTAAGTTGTTTAACGTATGGAATTATTTTGGCATCAAAAACGCAATGGACGTATAGGCCTAATAACAAGCTCTGTGAGCACAATGGTTACTTACCAACTGTAATCAGTGCAGACAGAGCAACGATTGTAGCAAATAATTTCAGGTTATTGTGTATACACCTGATCGCGAAACAAGACGCAGACCGCATGGTTCGAGGTCTTCTTCTCATATTATCTGATTCTTTGTCGTCGCTGTCGGTGGACATTTCAAGGTAAATATAAAAGCAAAACAACACGCAGCAACATGGCGTCCGTTCGATATAAGTAAGTATGCAACAAATTAATAATAATCACAACGTCAGCTGCAGGCTGCAAATTTTTAATTTGATAGATGGAATATTTTCGCACATTAATTAATGTGTTTAACATTACAAGCGAAACAGTAAAATCGTAATTGTGCATCGCTTAATAGACAAACTTATTTGGGGCTCTCAGCCTCTCAACCTGATTGCCCGACTGCACTAGCACTTTGGATCACACCACACCATGCTTTGGATCATGAGAGAAACAAATTTCTTCATACAAACTATCGTGCTTTTTCCCAGAAAGTCACGAAAAGTGCTTGAAACCGGTAAAACAATGCTGTGTAAATATTTCTTAGCGTAAACATACTTTATATGCCTCCGGTTGCTAGGCTGAGTGAGTGGCAAATTGGTCAGTTTCATAAAGCTGTTCATTTGAAAAAATGCTCGCCGTCAACTTTATGGAGTTTAGTAAACGTGTGCTAGTCACTTTTATTTGTGTAAATTTAAAAGTAATTTTATATAAAACGAACACGTGCCAAGAACCCGAGATGCGAATGAAGTTTAATTCAATAATAGTCTATGTCTATGTTTGGGGACCATAGAAACAAAGATGGCGATGGTTAAAGCATCGCTGTCTCTTGGCTGTGTCGATCTATCAAACGATATTACAAATAATCTAACAACTTTGCAATTTGAAAATGGTCTGACGAACGAAGAACTGTCTCTCAACTACCTTAGAAAGCAAAGCTATGCGCTCACAGTCACTGCTTGTGCACAGGCAGCCTTCTTTGTATCGCGTCTTCGAGATGCGAGGTATAGCAGTTACTTGATAGCACTTTGCTTGCTAGCTCATTCCAGCCGGAATTGTTTTGATACATATGCTGTTAATGGGGTCACGGGTGACCCCATCCGGCGGGAAAGAGCTAGAGTCTATACTACGTTCATTCATTCATTCATTCATTCATTTATTTTAAGAATTTATATAGCGCCCCTTCAAGAAATCCACTCAGAAGCGCTCTCCAGTCCAACCACGGTGAAAAATTGGTTTTTTAAAAGGAACTTGTAGAACACTGACGGTCAACTTTAGGTAGCAGGCGTATCTGCAACGGAAGACTATTCCAGACAGTGGAATACTGAATACTAGTCGTGGTTGGAGCATTTATGGAGCACCCATTCAAGAACCTACCCAGGAGTGCTCCTGAATAGTGCTATATAAACGTTCTGAATGAATGATTATGTAGCAATCTGATATTCTAAGGCCTTTGTAGATATCAGTCAATTACTAATTGCTAAGTTCTTGTTTTGATGCATTTTGGTTCAGGATTTGACTGTTATTGTAGTCAAGTGCTACATACGCACATAATAGCTTTTTGCAGCTCAATGGCATTGTGCCATGACAAAGATGGTTTGCATCTCCATTCTTGTTCTTCCAGTCTTGAGCCTAACACTGCCAAATTATGAGAATGAATTTGCGTGTAATCATCTTAAATTTTGTTTGACCTTAGACTCATAAGAAGTCAGCTGAGAGATGGGAGCGGATTGGAACGAGTAAACACAAAAGCATCCGAGCAAGATCAACTTCACGTTGGGGTCATCGGGTGCGGCCGACTTGGCTCTCAGTTGGTTCAAACTCTGTTGTCTTTTGGGGAAGTTGAACCAGAAGAACTGCACATCTCTACCCGACGACCTGAAACTCTTTGTAAGGGATTGCACATTTGTATTATTATGTAATTTTTAAATTTGTTTGGATATTTTCAAACTTGGAATCTAACAACAAGATTTAAAAAAATTTTCTTACCTCACTTATTATATCCGTGCATCAACAGTTTTATAATCTTGAAACCTGGAATGTAGTAATGAGCACCTCTGAATTGGGATCTTGAAGGGACGATAATTTATACAAATTCTGAAGATCGAATGTATTCGTTGTATATAACAACATCTGTATTATATGTAGTATTAAACATTCTTCTTCTTGTGTTCAGAGACAAAACTTCCAACATGAATGCCTCACATTATGCCTTGTATTGGAGCAGGATAGATGGTTGAATGAGAACAGTGTCAGACACGCAGGCAGGAAAATCAGACGGACATAGGTTCGATACCCGCTAGCCCCACAAGATTAACTCAGCTTCAACTCCCTACGGGGGCGACTGTAAAATAATCTGTAGGACATATTTGCATCATGCTGACTTCTATAGGTTATACAGTTAAATTCGAGTCCTGCTAAACTTGGCATCACCTGTTACTACTATATCATATAATCTTGTCAGTTTGAATTGATAATTCATAATTGAATTTTACCGTTATATTGTTATTACTACTCCTAAAGCTCGTTCTCTGTGTCGGGACCAACTGCATGGAACAGTCTTCCTGACTATGTGAAGATGGCACCATCTCTGGAGACATTTAAATCCAGTCTCAAAACTTACCTATTTAAACAATCGTATAATTATTGACAATGTGTTATCCAGTGTACAGCGCCCTTTCCTTCGGCCTCGGCTGAGCTATGGCGCTATGTAAATCGTCGTCTTATTATTATTATTATTACTACTGCTACTGGATGTCTGCCCGCCCTAATACGGTTAAAATCTATATGAGTTTTGAGAATGATGCTTCCATGTACCGAATCACTAAGCTAACCTTATTTTCAGTTGAATTTATATTGATGGGCTGTACCGACCCATATGTGTGGTAAATGGCATGGGGAATCCTATACCCTCAGTTGGTATAGATTTAACTATTTACAAAATGAATATATTTTTATGTTGCAGCCGATCTGGAGAAGAGAGGAGTTCACTGTGGTCAGAACAATGCTGAGGTTGCTGCTGCTGCTGCTGACGTCATCTTTCTGTCATGTCTACCATCGCAGCTGAGTCTAGTTGCCGAGGAACTGAAAGGCCATCTCTCCAAAAACGCTATCGTCTGGAGCTTTGTGGCCGCAGTCAGTGCAGAGCGGTTACGTTCCCTTCTTGGGACGTCAAACATTATTTGTCCGCTACTGACAATGACAAGACCACGTGACACTGTCAGTGGTAGTGACACAGTGTGGGATCTCACAGCGGAAGTGACAGCAGCGCTGGAGATTCCACAGGTGGTGGAAGCAACATGTCCACTAAACAAAGAAATTGCAGGTAATTGCCCGGCTGCCAGCAGATATTTTTGCAGGAGGGGGCAAAGCGCATTGGTCAAGGTTAAATTTCTTTTATATGGGCTTTTAAAATGCAGGGCAGGAAATTAGGAACATAGGTATTTTTTATAAGGGTTTCTAAGTGTAAATTACTCAGTTTCACTTTGTGTATCAGTAGTATATTTAGTACTTTAGTGCAAAGAAATTCGTTAAAAAATACTACTAGCATTTTCCAGGAGGTGCAAGTGCACCCTCTTGCCTCTATGTGCAGGCGCCCATGTAATTAGGACTGTCATTGGGTATCTTTCCCATGCAGACTGGTTAGGAATGTAAGTACATATGCAAAACAACTTACCCAGGGTTTTTAAATAGAATATATCGACAGGTGCTGCACCCACTGGATTATGTATCAAACATGTTACCAAAATGTGACCAAATGGCCATTGTGTGAGGCTTTCTCTTCACAAGTCCCTAGGAGCAGGATAATGGAACCTGCTTTACAATAAAATAGATTACCTGCTTCATATTAAAATAGATTACCATACTTTTGTTTATGTGACATTACATGACATAGCGTAACAAGGATTTTAAGTCGTTCAAACAATGTCTGTATAAGAAGCACAGCAAATTCATCTGAAAGGTTTCATAACAGAGTTTTCTTAGCTTCGTCTTAAAAGCTGTGATAACAGTGTTCACTGAAACAGCACTGTCATCCAAACAATTCCACAAGCCAACTTGCGCTGAAGAATTTCTTCCCTAATATTCCCTTCAAATTTCTCAATAACATACAATAAACAAAGAAATGACAGATTCCCAGGGGTCACTCCACTCTGTTCTTTAAGAACCTAAAAGCTGTCTCATTTAGCCGTGGTTGGGCCGGGAGTGCTTTTGAGTAGTCTACCTTAAAGAGGCGCTATATAAAATTTCTGAAATAAATAAATAAAAACTGTCTCTGAGTTGTCGTGTTTAGTTGTTAAATGGTTGATGAACTTTATTGTTTAAATATTTATTGTATGGTATTAAAACAGAACTTTATATTGTTTAAATGTTTAGATTCTGTTGTTGAACGTGGCGAGCAGCTGGCACTGGCGTTGATTTACGCAGTTGCTAATTATTGCCATCATCTGCAGCTGACTTCATCGCAGACGATTGCCTCTTTGAATTCGCTCTTTCTTGGACATACTTTACATCGAATGAGTGAGAACGTTTTTCTACCAGACGACTTTGCTCTCACATCTGAATCTGCCATGGACAAGGAGTGAGTTAGAATATGTTCTCTGAAATAAAATAATAAGTTGTAAAATACTTGTCCTTTTGAATGTTGTTTTATTTCGATTTTTTCCCCATTGATGTTTCTCTCTCTGTGTGCGTATCTGCATCCCTCATGTTGCGTCTCTCCTTATTAATGAACAACTTTTGATTTGATTTGATTTAAAATATTTTTGCCACAGTTTTGATGTTTGTTAGCATTTACTACAACTAGAAGCTTGAATTCTAGTTAACTCTTTGTCAGTTGCAGCCTGTTCCTGGGCTATGTTTTCTGAAAAGTTACATTTATGATAGCTATTTCTATGTTTGAGAATGAGTTATATAATGCCATATCCTTATGATTATGATTTTGACAACCTCATTGGTGGAGTTTTGGTAGTAGATGCAGAATGGATTCTTTGGGAATCTTTTATTTTCCTGAGGGGAGTGCTCGGTAGTACAGTGGTTAGCGAGCTAGACTGTCGACCAGTATAGGGCTAATAACTTGGGGAATCTTTTATTATTTCCTGAGGGGGGTGCTCGGTAGTACAGTGGTTAGCGTGCTGGACTGTCAACCAAGAGGTCTTTTATTATTTTCCTGATTCCTCCTCTTCTCATCTAGCGCCTTTTATTTTTTTACTGATTCCTCCTCACATCTCTCATCCATCTCCTTTTATTATTTCGATCAGCAAGGAAATTAAGGTCGTAAGAATACTGCCGAAAAGTCTCTAGCTAATATATTTAGTGCGATGTGTGAATAAGCGAATATCTCGAGAAAATCGGTATTGGTTACGAAAATTATGCAACTACCGGTTGAATTGTTAAACGCAGCTCCCGTTCCCCCTCCGCCCGCAATTTGCATGTAATTCGCCCCATTTCTATACAGGTAGACGTTACCAGGAGCGGTACTACTGTTACCAAATTCTATGTACGTCGAAACGAAATAGTATCCGGCTTTACCGGGAGTGAAACGGGTCAGTCCCGCACTTATGACACCATCGGTTTTGAATCTTACACTATCGAAAGTAACTCTTGTGTGAGTTTTAGCGATTAAGAATTGCCAAGTTAAAGAATGAATGCTAAGCGCGGGACCGATTGAGATAGAATCTACATACTGCTTCGTAGCTGCATCGCTGGCGTTGTTGGGTTCGTGTAGTCCTGTAATGTAAGCATCATGCATAAAGATGGACTTATACACATTTATTTTAGACGGAGGAGTGCCATCGAGTGACTTAACCATCTCTAACATGATTTCATTGTTTATTCTAAAACGAAATCCATCCATCGATTGTAATGTAATAGGATTGTTTAACGAACATTGTAGTTTATTTCGTATACTACCTAAGAAAATAGTGAATTCTTTATTTTCTCCTCTCAAGTCCTTACAACCCATTGAACGCAGACGATCGGAGCCAACGTTTAAGATTAGATCACCAGTCATGGTATCACCAGTTTTAGACACCTTCAATGTAACTTGTTCATCAACGTATTTCTTATTCGTCAAATGATTATCGTTGGACGGAGAATCGTCGTGATTCGTTATCAAATCAATGGCTTGACCCCAACTTAAGGCCTCATCCATTCCTGCTGTCAAAGGCTTCGTTGTGGGCAGTCCTTTAATTTTGTGACCACCCATTTTTAGATTTCCAGTCGCGATGTTTGCTCCATCCAATCGAAGAAAACTCTCATTTATTTGACTAAGAGTAACACCTCCAGCGATTACTCTTTGTGATGAACCAACATCGGTGTGACCGAATTTATCGACGGGCATTTCTCATATATAATAAATTTTTTAATGCAGATTAGTCATCGTATACATATAATTGCATTACCTGAATCCCTCGAGGAAGATCATTATTCCATGGTATAAATGTAACTCTGTAATATTGATACGCATCCGTATTAGGAATATCAAAAAATGTCAGACCAACCCCTGAAGCAGTTGTTGAAGAATAAGGTAGGTCTAATAATTCTGTAAACTCTGCTCCATCATTGCTAGCGGTTAAATCGAAAACAGATACAGATACTGTTTTCAACGCAATTCTCCAAATTTTAACTGGCTCAGGACATTTAATTTGTAACCAATCAGTTTTATCTCCATCCGAAACCCAAGCTGCGTTAACATCGTCAGTGAGATTAGTGAAAGCATGGTAGGCTTTGCTTCCGGCAAAACAAGAACTGGCACTAGCAACGAATCCTGTTACACTTACATCATCTTCCAAGGGAGGAATATACCCAACACGACACTTTTTCAGAGATTTATCGACGTAATTCTTTGTAGCAGCATCTTGAGCTGAAAGAGGATCGCTTAAATCGTTCATATTATTACTATTCATTAGGATATTTTGATAAACGTCGATTTTACGATCGTTAGACGCTCTACCGATTCTCATTATATTTTCTACACCTATTTTGCATAGAAATCCATCCGTCGATTGTAATGTAATAGGATTGTTTAACGAACATTGTAGTTTATTTCGTATACTACCTAAGAAAATAGTGAATTCTTTATTTTCTCCTCTCAAGTCCTTACAGCCCATTGAACGCAGACGATCGGAGCCAACGTTTAAGAACAAGTCGCCAGCCATTGTATCACCAGTCTTAGACACCTTCGATGCATCAACGTATTTCTTATTCGTCAAATGATTATCGTTGGACGGAGAGTCATCGTGATTCGTTATCAAATCAATAGCTTGTCCCCTACTTAAAGCTTCATCCATTCCTGCTGTCGAAGTATTCGTTACTGGGAGACCTTTTATCACATGTCCATTCATTTTTAAATTTCCAGTCGGCAGATTTGCTCCATCACATCGAAGAAAATTAGCATTTATTTGACTAAGAGTTACACCACCAGCGATTACTCTTCGTGATGTTCCTCCAGCAGCGGTGTGACCGAATTTATCGACGGGCATTTTATATATAAAATAATTTTTAATGCAAGCCATTTATAACTTCTTGGAAATTCATTCCATCACCCACCATCTTCATCACATACAGACACAAATGACCACAAAATACTTCGTTATCGGGTTGTATTCGCTCGCTGTTATATAACACTGGACGGCGTAAATACTTTATCAGTTCCAGAGGGGGAGGAAGGCCGTAACTATCGAAATATATTTTCTCATTACCGCTCTTTAAGAAAGAGCACCAGTGCGAGCCCACCCCATTAGAACCATCTAGATTCAATATTCCACATTCATTCCGTCTAGGTTTCTTCGGTAGCTCGTCTCGTAAGAACACACCCCTAAAATTTGGAATATTTAGTTTCTTAGCCGCTTCGATTAGATCCACATTCGACAAAGCAATATTCGGTAACACAACTCCACAGACATCGATTTGTTTGACGCTCATTTATTAAATATAAACATTAATTAAAAATTTGCAACGAGTAATGACCATAAGATAACGTGCTTATACCATCTATCATTATTACCCGTTTATCGTCGTCTGCAGATAATGCAACTTTATTAATTTCTTCCGTATAAATATCGTGATGATAAGATCTAATAACATTCATCGTTCGTTGTTGTTCTTTTTTAGTAAATAAGCAGTCTTTATAATCTTCGTGAGTAATAGTTTTCTGGACAACATTCTTCTTAATACCTTTACATTTCTTGTGCTCATCTCCAGCAGCCATCTTATAAGAATACAACTTTGCTCGCAACCCGATAAATTCTTTTATCTGTTTCCCACTAGTTTCATCCTTGAACATCCCAATAACTTTTTTATTTACTCCAACCTCAATACCAGATGGATGATCTCTCGGGTATTCACTCGTGTCGAATCGAGCTTTAATATCTTCTGAGATATCTGAGTAAAAGTCTTCAGTTTTAATTTCGTATGTCAAAGAATCTGTATCGGTAAATAATAATTTAGCTCTATTTCCGTATTTATCCTTGATGTAATTGTAATGAAATTCATACATCAGCGTTTTGCTCAAGTCTAATATACACATGCCAAGATATATAGGTTTATTATAGTACAATTTAGTTTTTTTCATGTGAACGGCTATTAGATTTTCATCGAAAATAGTACATCTCTCGTAATTAGGTTTAGCGGCTAGTTCAATAGCCCTCTCCTCATGACACACTAACTCTACATCAACACGATTTTCAATGTTCTCACAAGTTTTTCCAAAGACACTGTTATTCATTAATTTGAAAAAGTCTTTCTCAAAGTCATTAGTAGCTTTCGTTCTAAGAGCTGTATTTAAATCGATATACTTTTTCAACCAATCACTTTCTTCGAATAGTACACCTCTATGCACCTTTGTTATTTTCAAACCCAAGCTCTCGTACAGCTTCAGATTATCGTAGTGTAGCACATACTTCTTTTTATCGTTTAAGTTTGGAATTAACTTTTTGACTTTGTTAATCTCAATGCTTTCGGGGGCTAACGGAAAATCGTTATGCAGGTCGTGTAACTCTTTAGGGTATTCCAAATCAACTTCCAATATGCATGGAATACTTCTCCAATTTTTTAATTCATCTTCGTTCATCCATTTGAACCCGTGAGTAGGTAAATTTTTGATCATAGCCCATCCATATAGATTATTCGCATCCAGGTAAGTGATAAATGTAGAATTTTCGTTACTATTGAAATCGCTCATATATTTATTATTCGCTTTCCCGTAACGATTTGATATTGTGCTCACTCCTCCTCTCATCCCTTGCCTAAGCATCAGAATCATATCGTAATCACTCAATAACTCCAATTTCACGCCTGTCAATTTTAAAGCGGCATCCCAGGCTAAACCAGGAGATGTAAAATACCATGCAGGGTCAAGCGTATAGTTCTTCATACACACATCTCTAAAGTTTTCGAAAACATCGGCAAGTAACAGAACATCCGAAACGTTGTATAAATCGTGATATTCTCTGAATGTTTTGCATCCAAATTCTTTCCATACCGTTTTTGCATGCTCGTAGTCTTCATCGCTGATATTCGAGTCATTTAGCTTAGAATAGAAAGCGGATTTTGGTGGGAGTTCGGTTTCATTAAAGGCAGTAAATGAATCGACGTAGTCATAAGGATATATGCCTTTTCTTAGCAAAAGATCGAGCTTTTTTCCTGTATATCGTTTCCCAATATTTCTGCACTGGTCTTTGCTTAGGTTCCTCGATAAAGCATCAAGACTAGAAGCCATAAATTTAAAACTGTCGATAAAACGCAGTTTTCGCTTGACGGTAATCTCTTTTCCCTCTTTATTCACAAACTTATCAACTACAACTTCTCTGCTAAAAGATATATACTTTTCCTCGTTATTAGGTATGCAGTTAATTTTCTCTCCATTATTACCTCTCAGTTTCTTAATGAACAGATGACAATCGTACCCGGAAAGATTATGAAACACTACAGGGAAAAACTTGGGGACTTTATAGTTTACATTACAAATGTTATGAGCAGCCCCTCTAAATTTACCGCTAAGATGACAGTGATCTTTCACTCGGTCTTCGCCCAACGGTTTTTCACAGATATGACATATAGTAGCTGTATCAAAACACTTCTTGTCCTCTTCTGTAAATATCATCTTCTTAGGGAATTTGAATTGATTATATATTCGTTTTATATTCTCTTCGAGTTTATCTACAAATATTTGACCAACATCATCATCTTCGCTTTCAGCCGTAAACGTCACAGGATCTTGAGAATATACACTATCGTCGAAACATTTTATGTGGTAACAAAAGGAGCTAGGAGTATGCTTTTGATATTTATTAGTGTACGACAACTCTGGATTTGGTTGGCATGTATCGATCGGTTTTACAAAAGACTCAAAATCTGCGTAGACTATAAACGGAACCCTCATAGAATTGTTATAATTTTTAAAACTTAACATAGTTCCTTTTTCTGGCATTTCTATTTTTTGTGCGTTATGGTGTTTGCAGTACTCATTATGGTTGTTAAGCGCTTCTGTCGTTGTGAAACCATTCATACACCTTTTACAATAATACATCGAATGAGTCCTCAATCTCATCATTCTGTTAAAATTCTTGATCCAGCAATAATGTTTTTTTTCTCCGTTGGAAATAAGCAATAGATCTACACAAATATCGCTTTCACAGTTAGACAGATAAAGCGGGTAGACATGTTTTTCGTAACCAAATATATTAACTCTAATATTATTATTTCTCTCGAACCTACCTATCACATTAGCATCAGCAGCAACTGGAAACTCAATGCCACTCCAATTAAGTTTTTTCGATTGTTCTGTCAAAGCTTTCGTTATTTTTTCCGGATGGTGATCCACCGGATTCAACGCTCTAGTGATACACCATTTGAAGCATTCTTCGTCGTCGTTTTTCATATTTATAATAGCCTTTTTATTAGCTAAAAAGTCGGGAAGTGGAATGTAAGAACTACCTCTTAAGGGGGTATATTTTACCGTATTTATATCTAATTTTACAACAGCTTTAAATCTCCAATTACTTCCTTGCATCTGAAAACTAGCAATAGACTCCATGATTTTATCCTTCTTTCTGCTGTATATTTCATTCAAGTCGGTTGCTTCTAAAATAACTTCTGCCCTCGAAAGGAATGGTATATCCTCAGAAGTCACTATTCCAGATTTCATATCTACTCGTTCCATAGTACAAGTAAGAACTAGATTAACCTTTGTCTGGCGATTACTCGACAACAGATTAACTACCTGCGGCTTGACGAAATTAAGAAACGACGAGGCATCCATTCCATTAATTCCATCTATTCTAAATTGCTTGGTAAATCCTTTAATAGCTGACGCTGTTTCTCGAATTTTAATATTATCAAATATCCTGGAAACAGTTGACTTCAACGATTCGAGTTTTTCGTTAACGACTTTATTGTCTTGTTCAGGCACATAACTAAGTAGCCAATCCGCAAAATCATTTAATTTAGATCTAACCCTATTTTTGTATTTTCTCTTAGGCGCTACTGGTTTGTACTTACCAGGTGTGGGAGTAAGCGTACGAACTTTAATGTCAGGAACCGGCGAGTCGAGCAAGTGTTCAACATGGTTCATGTTTCTTAAACTACTTTTCTTTAAATACATTTTATTCTTACCACGCAAAAATAATAATACACTTTAATTTCGTATCTATCTCTCGAACACTTTAATTTCATATCATTCTATCTCTCGAACACTTTAATTTCGTATCTATCTCTCCAGACATTTCCGTTATGATAAGCTATTATGCCAGCACTCTGACCATACGCCTTAGCAGCTTTATACATCGATGGATACGAGGTAACAACGCCAGTCTCTCGATCTATAATATCTACTCTTCTCGGTTGTTTCCTGATACTACCCAGCGTGTCATGTCGATATGACACAGACTTGTAGTCCGTCGGAAGAATATTCTTTTCAATCAATACAGCTATCATTTGAGGTTTGTTGAGATGTGAAGTGCCTGTAACATTGTTATGCTTGGCCAACATTCTAAGCTCTGGTAGCTTCATAATATATAAGTATTCTTTAAATCAATTTTCCATACACTACACTCATTTTCTGCCCATCCGATTGGAACTGCAGCAACCTATCTGAAATTACGACAGCATACGCTTCGGTGTCGGCTGGCACTGCTGCATTGAAAAGAGCCTTAATCTGAATATCAACGACTGACGATTTCAAACGCTCGGATTGCTTGCTTACATCGAACACGAACAACGGATATAATTCTTTATAATCTACAGGTGTTATATTTCCTTGCGTAATCAACTTATCCATACCATAAAACTTTTGACTAAAGGAGGACGCGTCTCTGTACGCTCTGGAGAATTGTTGATTAGGAAACGACAGGTTATGGTCGACAGCTGGATATCTTTCCTGGTTCATCATCACATAAATGTTCTTGAGATCGCAGTGATTAAATAGCGATGGATTACTTTCCTGATTACCGCTACGGTCCGTCTGAAATCCTACGATGATATATCTAGGTTTCTCCGGTGATGTTTTAACGCTTAATCTCCAACTGAAACTTGTCGACTGGGGAACTGTTATCGTGTCGCATTGACGAGCTCTATACGCAACTGGCAACGTTAATTTCGATTCAATCGTCTTATACAACTGCATTCGTTCCATATCGGAAGGAATAACGTGTGGAATAAACCATGAAATTTTGTTTATCGCAACTTTTCCAGCAGCTGCAGCGTTATCTCGGAATATTGCATCATCGTCCGCTTTACGAACTAAAGTCAACGTCTGTTTAAAGCCGTAAATAATCTTGTCGTAATCATCGCAAAACCCGAAAATATGCTTCAACGGAACAATAAAGCTGAACATTCCTTTAGTGTTTGGTTTGCGAATGAGAAAGCTTTGTCTAGTGGCAAAGCCGGGGTTGTCCGCAATAACAGCAGTCGCTCCAGTGTCTTTATACCACAGCTGATTTAAGCCTTGAGTCAACTGAAAATCGTTTGGATACGTAAGTAAACCGAGCATCGTTGTAGCTTGACCCGGATGAAATAGCGTTTCGATTTCTTGATTAGATAACTGATAGGATATTTGACTGAATAGATACATAAGCCCATTATTCGTGAGAGCAACTAAATCGGCATTAACGTATGCGGTGTCATCAGCTTTAATTAGTCTTCCTTCGAATTGCAGATACGATTCTGCTGGGTGACTGTATAAGTCTTGTAATTCAATATTTATTCTTATTTCACCAGAACTGTTAAGGTTAGTTCTCGCTACAGGTTCGTACTCGTGCCATTCGTATCGCTCGATACCTTCATCGATCAATGGTTGCTCTGTGAATCTTAGAATATCGGATTGCATTTTATAATACATATATTTTTAAATAAGAAAATAAACTTAAGCAAAATAAATTTAAACTGCCATTTTCAAACCACCTCCGTTTAAGCGTTTTACGAGATCCTGAATTCTAATAGCTCCTCCCGTCATTTGCGGATTTGACCCGAGTAATCTAGCTAGAATGACTTTAGTTTCCTGAGTTATCGGCTGCTGAACGGTGGTTGGTGGAAGTATCTTATTGAGTAATCGTTTTCCAACGTCGATCGCCTTATCCTTAGCAACACCCCCAATCTCTTTGACAGCTGTGCTCGCAATTTGTTTGGCTGCATTCGAAGTCAGTAGTCTCTTGAGAAATCCTGCAATGGAATCGAATATTCCTGCTCCACCGACAACGTGTACTTTTTTATAACTTCTTCTCGCAACGACCAGCATTTCTATATCATCAATTTTTAAATTAGATCATCAATTTTTAAATTAGATCATCAATTTTTTATATTCATCTTTGGTTATCACTCTTTGTCTTAGTAACTCATCCGTCATACCTACAATTTCATTTCTTACACCCGTATTTCCCGCTTTGTAGCTATATATTCGCAACTCGAGTTGTTTTACTAATTCGTTAGGATCTGAAGGAATGGTAATTATTCCGCTTCCTGTTTTACCTCTTAACTTCATGTAATCGTCCCATATGGGTTTTACTATCTTTGCATATTTTACACTTCTAGACGATTTAGGTTTGTTTGGTTTATTTGGCTGACTCATGGCATTCGTTTTAATTAGAATCTCGGCGTATTCTTCGAGATCACGATTATCATAAATTGAACTGTTTGGACTAGCTAACGTTAACAATTCCCATAATCCTGGAGTTCCTTGATAAGTTGTGGTTCCAACTGTAATATCATTTCCTTGGATTGAGGCTTCGCTGTCACCGATGTAGAATTTTCCATCTCTTGATCTTAATCCGAATGTTGTATCCACAAGTCTTTTATCAGAAGCATATTTTTTAAGGTATTCAACTGCAATATTTCCTAATTCTAACCTTCTAATGTCTTCTACTGGGTCATCGTCATCGTACGCCTCTATAGATGGATACTGAGGAAATTGAATAGTTTTCAACGAATCTGGAAGTGATTTTAGAGCGAGTGATGTTGCTGCAGAATTATCTTTTATTGTCGACAGCAAAGCGTTTTGTTCTTTCGAAATTGCTGATTGAGAGTCGACTATTGGTTTGTAGATTTTCGTTAATTCTCGTTGAAGTCCAAGATCGTCTATTCTCTCTGAAAGAAAGTTTTGTTTAATATTTTTTTTCGTTTTTAAAAACTCTTCGATAATAAAATCTCTTTTTGCAGGATCGCTAATTTTCAGTAGCGACATTTTTTATTATAAGTATAATGTTTAAAACGTAACGTAAAACGTAAACGTAAAACATAACGTAAAACATAACGTAAAACGTACACGTTATGCATCGTAGTAATTAACATAACATATGGAGTCTTTTTCGTTTATAGTAACTGGTGAATCGGAGTTGTTTTGTATTGTAATTATTATATCCTCTGCGTCCTCTAGTACTGTACCATCTTGAAGACTCAGTCTGAGTTGTTTCAACTTCTGTCTAAGAGAGACTAGACACATTCCACTGGCCATTCGGACTCCAAGGCCTACTTCTACTGTAATATTTGTCTTTGGTTCAATCGTTATCGCTTGCTGAGCAAAAATCTCATATCTGTCGCCTGCTCGTTGTCTTGCAGGAGCGTGAGTGACCACTTTAGGCAACCAAATTATTGTACTCACATGAGGCTTCCGTTTGGTGATAAATTTGTGTATTGGGTGACCGTATCCAGACATTTATATAAGTGGTTTTTTAAAGTAACATTCCAAGAATAGGAATATTTTTAAATGGTGAATTGGGTCCCAAGATAAGACCTTCACCGCTGACATATCCTGCTCCTCTTTTCATAAACAGACCAGAACCCGATATCGAAATACCCTTTTTCCACGGAGATAGAAAAAGACCTTCCCCAGCAGGCACTATCTTACAGCATATTCCTCCTTTCTTAACGTAGAGCACGCCAGATCCACTTATCGGGTGTGAGATCGAAGATCCACTAATTTTATCGACAATTTTGGAACCAGCTGCAGAACCCAATCCTGTTAAGGCTCCTGTGGCTAAACTCGGAAGAACACTAGACAGAAGAAACTTTCCGGCTGTTGCTAAGAACGGTAGAATAGCGCCAATAAATCCGCCTTCGACTCTCGCATTGTCTTCTAATTGCTTTTTACCCATTTTAATTGTCACTCCAGTTCCATTCTGATACGCTTTAGTTAACTTGTTGATTTGCCTCTGGTTTAGAGCTAATACATGCTCACCAGTTATGTCTCCATGAGAAAGTCTTATACTCACTCCAGTTCCTACTTGAACAGCTCGCTTAATCTTCTCTTTTTGCCCTTCAGAAATATTAACTTTGACCTTAGCGTAAGCGCTCATCTTATATTAAATATAAACTTTAAATTAAACCTCTCTTATGTGAAATCGTATCGACAATTCCTCACCTCTTAAATTAATTAGTTTTCCATTTTGGTCTATTAGTTTTGTTTCCATCGATGAAATAGAGTATAGCGTTATTGGAAGATAAACCAGATTATGAGGAGATTCGATTATCTTGTAACCAGGCCCGACCGATGGAAAGAAAGAATAAATTATGTTCTCTGTAGTTCCGTTAGCATACGATGATCCTATTATATCACTGGTAATTCGTAAACTATTCACGCTGTTTATATTGACTATGTGCTCGGATTCGTTATATCCTTCGGAGTATACACGACTCTGAAATCCTAGAACCGTACTAATTGAATTTGGTACTGTAAAATCAACTTTATAGTTCTTATCAATTTCCAAAACAGCCTTCAAAGTATTGTTATTTGGTTGCAACTTTATACATTGTCCATGACCTTCTTCTTTCAAAATTCTCTGTATGTAATCGTTTAAGTCTACGATTTCATAGCAACCGGTTGGAATGTCTAAATCTTTCCACGTTACACCGTTATCTGACGAATATACGAATTTATTATTTGTTTCGTCTATATTGGGATAACTGAAGTAAGTTTCAAGATTAACAAGGGCCATTTCATACGTTTTACTTTTGTCCAGTTCGATTAGTGGATTAAATTTCGTTCGAATTCGTGTGCTCCTTTCGCTCAACAAAATGCAAAAGGATTCTTTAGCCTCTGTGTTGCGTGCAATCGTTTGAGTATTAGATAAAATTTCGTCAAGAAGGGTTTCCATTTTAGATAGCTATTTTTAAACCTAGAATATAAAATCTTAAATTTTGTTATCATTTTATTATTGCTTTTATTTAATGTAAAATGTATCTAATCCAGATCTGTACCTGCCCTTATTTGTTTTACTAGTAAGGTCTATAACCACAAAACCATGCGTTTCATCCCACGCAGTTTTGCATAGTTTTCGAAATTCTTCTATAGTCATATCATCTACACCTATATGATCGCTGTATATATGATTAATATTTTTGAGGTCTTGAGGGAATAGACATATAAAATTGGCATTCTCCCTGATAGTTTGTCTGGGCAGCTTGAAATAATTTTGTGCTAAGTAAAAGCAGTCTACATTACTATGCCTACCTCTTATATAATAGGATTCGCATTTATTTTGTCGCTCTAACTGTAAATCATCAAAAATCATGAGATTCTTCTTATCTCGACTTAAGTCTCGTGGATCTGGAACATCTTCAGAGGTTTCAAAGAACTTGCAGTCTATATCCGATGTTTCCCCCATGTTTTTAGACATCTCCTCGACTACGGCGGTCGGTGATACATTTAATTTCATTATCTCATCGCGATTATCAAAAAGTCTTATAATTGCTTCCTTTGGTAATTTCTCTTCGAATGCTTTTTTAAGTATCTTGTATTCTGATTGAAATAAACTTTTGCCGAAGATTTGCAAGTTATCATAGTCTAACCAACCAGGTCTCAGTAATAAATTAAGTAGTAATATTGTCTTGCCGCATTGAGACTTACCGACGATCAAACCTCTGATGCTTCTTGGTAGGAGAGGACTGTTAAAGCGTTTACTTGATTCTTCATTCCAGGATAGGTCTTGGACTTCCATTTTAATTATATTATATTAAAATGGAGCACAGCTCGTATTGCGTAAAATGTAAACGAAAAACTGAGTGTAGAGAAATTCAACGAGTCGTCAGTAAGAATGGTAGATCTATGCTTAGATGTGTATGCGTTGATTGTGGCGCTAGAAAAACTCAGTTTACTAAAATGTCCACTACTGTACAAGGAGGTGATTTGGTATCAGCGCTCAATTCTGCTACTTCTAATATTAAACTTCCATGGGCAAAGTACCCGGGTGAAATGCATCTTCCAGGACATTCTTTCACAGGTCCAGGAACTCGATTGGATTTGAGATTGAATAGCGATGGGACGCCAAAAGACTGGAGTAAACCAGTAGATAGGGTTGATCAAGCAGCCTATCGCCACGACATGGCTTATGCTAAACATGCTGACACAGCAGGGAGAAACGTCGCTGACAGAGCTATGATAGATGAATTAAATAATATACCTAATCCTTCGTTCCGCGAACGAATTGAAAGATCTATAGTTAAACCGATATTATCAACAAAGACCCATTTTGGAATGGGGTTGAAAAAAAAGCTCTGAGATGGACAGACCAACTTGCTGACGAATTGCATAAACCTATAGTCAAGAAGTTCAGGAAGCGAGTTGTTTATGTTCAGGGAGTGGACAAAGTTTGGGCGGCTGACTTGATTGACATGCAGGCTTATGCTAAATTTAATTCTGGTGTGAAATATTTGTTAAGTGTTATTGATATATTCTCCAAGTATGCATTTATTCAGCCGTTAAAAGATAAGCGCGGAGAATCTGTGGCAGATGCTTTCGTTAAAATATTTAATACGAGTAAAAGAAGGGGTGAAAAACTTTGGGTCGATAAGGGAACAGAATTCTATAATAAACAGGTAAAATCACTAGGTATGCAGTTGTACTCAACTGAGAACGAAGAGAAATCTTGTATCGTAGAGAGATTTAATAGAACAGTGAAAGAAAAAATGTTCAAATATTTTACAGCAAATTCAACTCAGAGATATATCGATGTTTTAGATAATATGGTTAATTTATACAACAACACAAGACATTCTTCCATTAAAATGACTCCTGTTAAAGCGAGCATCAAAGCAAACGAATGGGTTGTGTGGATGAATCTGTATGGTGATGCTGTACCTGAAACTGATAAACCTAAATTTTCAGTAGGAGATAAAGTAAGAATTTCTAAGAAGAAAAAGACATTTGAGAAAGGCTACACAAATCGTTGGACACAGGAGGTTTTTACAATAACACAAATTCAATACACAGACCCTATAACCTATAAAATATCAGATTATAATGGAGAACAAATACAAGGGACATTTTATGAAGCTGAACTACAATCGACAACGCAAGATACATTTAAAATAGAGAAGATTATTAGGAAACGTGGAAATCGGTCTTTAGTTAAATGGTTAGGCTATGATGATTCATTCAATTCATGGGTTGATAATAAAGACTTGATAACATTGTGAATTTAACTGATTTATGGTCTTAATTTTAGAAGCCTTTCCCTAGTCTGCTTGAACTTGGGTTTTTCTTGAGTTTTTTTAGCACAAAAAGATCTTGGGTTCTTTCTGCGAACTTGTGAAAACTTGGGGTTTTTTGTGCTTCCGAACCGGAAATTTTAGGACATTTCTGAAGATTTGGACCAATTTAATGACTAAAAAAAGTTTTAAAAAAGTTAGAAAAAAGTTAGAAAAAAAGTTAGAAAAAAAAAGTTAGAAAAAAAGTTAGAAAAAAAGTTAGAAAAAAAAGTTAGAAAAAAAAGTTAGAAAAAAGTAAGAAAAAAAGTTAGAAAAAAAGATAGAAAAAAGTTAGAAAAAAAGTTAGAAAAAAGTTAGAAAAAAAGTTAGAAAAAAAGTTAGAAAAAGTTAGAAAAAAGTTAGAAAAAAAAGTTAGAAAAAAGTTAGAAAAAAAGTTAGAAAAAAAAGTTAGAAAAAAAAAGTTAGAAAAAAGTTAGAAAAAAGTTAGAAAAAAGTTAGAAAAAAAGTTAGAAAAAAGTTAGAAAAAAAGTTAGAAAAATAATATATAATATATATTTATAGAATTTTTCGGGGGACTTTTTGATCATCAACTTTTTGG
Source organism: Lumbricus rubellus (assembly GCA_945859605.1). NCBI lineage: Eukaryota > Metazoa > Annelida > Clitellata > Crassiclitellata > Lumbricidae > Lumbricus > Lumbricus rubellus. The sequence goes on along the minus strand of OX243826.1, from coordinate 28,248,310 downwards.
TCGGGGGACATCAACGCCACCATGGAATGTGTGGAATGCATCGACAAACACGTAGTCGCTGCATATCGATTATACAGTAGGCTTATGTATGGTAACACGTGCAATTAGCCTACACAGTCCGTGGACATCAACGCCACCATGGAATGTGTGGAATGCATCGACTAACACGGGCAAATACACGGACAAACACGTAGTCGCTGCATATCGATTATCTAACAGTATATAATTATTGTAACACGTGCAACTAGCCTACACAGTCCGTGGACATCAACGCCACCATGGAATGTGTGGAATGCATCGACTAACACGGGCAAATACACGGACAAACACGTAGTCGCTGCATATCGATTATCTAACAGTAGGCTATATAATTATTGTAACACGTGCAACTAGCCTACACAGTCCGTGGACATCAACGCCACCATGGAATGTGTGGAATGCATCGACTAACACGGGCAAATACACGGACAAACACGTAGTCGCTGCATATCGATTATCTAACAGTAGGCTATATAATTATTGTAACACGTGCAACTAGCCTACACAGTCCGTGGACATCAACGCCACCATGGAATGTGTGGAATGCATCGACTAACACGGGCAAATACACGGACAAACACGTAGTCGCTGCATATCGATTATCTAACAGTATATAATTATTGTAACACGTGCAACTAGCCTACACAGTCCGTGGACATCAACGCCACCATGGAATGTGTGGAATGCATCGACAAAGTTTAACTGGTTTATCAGCTGATATTTTCTTCAATGGAAAACACCCCCCAGATTATCCTTTAGCGCCATTTAAACTTAATTTATCTTCAATATCAGGCTTCTTTAAAAAAAGTCAAGTTGTTAACTTTACATCAGGAAATAATAAAAGACCCCCAAAGGAGAAGAGGAGGAATCAGAGGGAAATAATAAAAGACCTCTTGGTTGACAGTCCAGCGCGCTAACCACTGTACTACCGAGCACCCCCCTCAGGAAATAATAAAAGACCCCCAAGTTATTAGCCCTATACTGGTCGACAGTCTAGCTCGCTAACCACTGTACTACCGAGCACTCCCCTCAGGAAAATAAAAGATTCCCAAAGAATCCATTCTGCATCTACTTTTGGTGATCCAGTGAATGAAAATCTCGACAGACATACATACATACAGACAGACAGACGGAGGAGGAGACAGCGACAGAGGTGAAGTGTCCTTTAAAAATACAAACGTATGTTTGGAAGAATAGCTACGAACTAAACTGAAATCACCGTTTTGAACTGCAATGCACAGTAGGGTGTCTCTTAAAATTGAAAGTTAGAAATTTTAATCTATCACCCCTTCCAGTTGTGCGGTTGATAGAGAAAAAATTTATAAAAAAATTTGAAGGCAATCGGAGAATATTTAGAGGTCGCCCTTTGATGCCAAAGTTTTAACACATGTAGTCCTATTGTCTAAAAATATGCCACATCGTTCGCTTTTGCTAGAGAAGTCCTAGATTGACTTATTGATTAGCTAATTTCAATATGTAGAAGAAGTAAATCAGGTTATTACCTTCTGTTCAATTTTATTCATTCCGATGATTTATATGGCACCTTTTCAAGCGACCTACGCATAGGCACTCTCAACCCAGCAACAGCTAACGGAATGAGATTTGTGCGACTAAAAAAATCGGACGAGTTTTACCTAGCCATCATCGCAAGTCTAATTCATTCATTCATTCATTCATTCATTCATTCGATGCATTTATACAGCACCCCTTCAGAGGATATACTCAGAGGCGCTCCCAACCTCAGTGCGACCAAATAAAACTGTCTTAAGGTGAGAGAGAGTAAAGCCTGAGAAGTATTTTTACAAAGAGGCGGAGGGTCAGTGGAAGACCATTCCAGGATGAGGGTCCTACCACCCAGAAAGCATGGTTCTGCATAGTGGAAGTACGAGCAAAATGGACTGAGAGCATGCAGACTTTGTTCAGTTGAACGAAGGGAGTGGAAATGGTGAGAACTAAGTGTAGGGCTACAGAGATCACAAAGGTAGGCAGGAACAAGGCCTAGCATGTAGCACCAGACTAGAGAAGATATCCTATACTCAATTCGCTTCTTGAGTGGGAGCCAGTGGAGGCCATTCCAGATGCATGGACTCACAATCGGAATAGCTCAACGCTTCTAATAGAAGTGTGAGCTCGCAGAACCGACAGCTCTCCATGGCCATTGCAGAAGAACAAAGGTTATGCAATCTTTGTCGGCCAGAGAGACAGGTCAACAAAGATCAGACACAATGAGATACGATGAGGCGTAAATAAGAACGCCAAACAAGAGCAGCTCGGAAGATGCCCTGAGAAACAGGAAGCCAGTGAAGAACGTCACGCATATAGGCAAAGGCATATTTAGGAAGGCAAGTGACATATATGGTCCAGTATCACCTCAAACAGAGTGCACAAGAGTGATCAGGTGCAATTTGAACGCTTTTTGTGATCACAAAAAGACATCAAAGCATCGACCAGTCGGGCTGTGCTAGACTCTGACTTATCAAATGGTGTTGCCAAAAAGAGGGGAGATTACCATCCTGCCTGTGCTTACAGCAAAGGTTCAACTCCAAAGAGAACACGGTTAAACATAAAGTCTCGTAGACACTACCTATGTTCGACAGGACCAATGTCTCATCCAGAAATGCCACCGTTATTGTCAGTGAAGTTGCATGTATCCTTGGGCATGTCATTATATATTTGAATATCAACAGCAGGCTACAATAATTCATCGTGCCAGCGCCAATAACCGTATAACACAACCTAAAATCAGAGTTCGCTGTAGGCTGTTCCTTTGGCACTATTGGCAGCACATTGGGATGGGAAGCCAAAGGAAGACCCAACTTCCACACAGCATAATGAGTATTAACGACCATCTTGAAATCCTTATATAAAGTGCTGGAGTGCAAGATGGCACCTTTTGCAGTTATAATCCATCTAAAGACCTGTCAGAGTTGAATTCCTCTGAAAGACTTGACTCATGGCCGAACTCCAAAATGCCACCAAATGCTTATGCGCTTTGGTGTGAATCTCAGATTCAGTGTCCGCGCCCTAGTAGGGAGCACTTCTGAGTAGTATTCTTGAATAGGCCATATATCAAGTGCACATACATACAAGTATGTCATATAAACAAGGCAAATTGATTAGTGCTAGAAATGATGATTAATCATTATGCGACATTGGACTACATGATTTCCCATTGTCAAAGTGAACCTGTTACATGCAAAACTTTGAGGCTAGAGGGCGACCTCTAAATTTTACCCAATTTTAATGAAATTTTTTGTAGAATTTTATTTAAATAAACCTAACAACTTTTGAGGGTGATATGAAAAAAATCCCCAAATTTTTTTCCCATTGTGCTAAGAGACACCCTAATGCACAGTGTACTTTTGAGGCACTAATAATTAATAAGAGGTTGCATATGAATTTAAAAATGAAGTTACATTAAATTGTTTGCTATTTGTTCCAGATCTTTTTGTCCATTTGACTTGGTGAGCATCACTAAGACGTCAGCCAAACTTCAACAGAAGCTGAAGCTATCCTGTTATCGAAAGTCGTTCTTCGAACAATATTGTTCTGTCTTTCGCGAACACATCGAACGCTCAAGAAAGACATTGACCATCTTAAAGAAATCCATACAGATTGTATTGGATTAGGAAAGGAACTATTGTAACTCAATAAGTGCACAGTTTCCACGTGAAATCCTGTTAAGCACACCTGTGTATAACTGTCCACTGTCCAGAATGTGTGGGAGAAGTTATGCAGAAGATCAATGCATATCGTTTGTTTCGACATAGCTGTTGTTTTGTTGTTTTTCTGTTCTTTTTGAGCGCTCCCATTGAACAGCTGCTTTTCACATGTAAAGGAAAAGAGTTATCCACTGGCAGTCTAAAGAAATAGAGGATAAAATTAGATGATATTGTTGAAGTTTTGGCACGCTGCTGCGTTGCAGCTGCTGTTGCTGCTGCAGCTGCAGCAGCAGCTTATTACTACGCTGCCGCTGCTGCTTGCTATGCTGCTGCCGCTACTGTTATTGCTTGCGTTGCAGCTGTCGCTGCTGCGCCGCAGCTGCGGCTGTTGCAGCTGGCGCTGCTGTCCGCTAGCTTGGGCTGTTGATCTTAGCCTACAGATCTTGGCCTACGGATCTTGGCCTACAGATCTTGGCCTACGGATCTTGGCCTACAGATCTTGGCCTACGGATCTTGGCCTACAGATCTTGGCCTACGGATCTTGGCCTACGGATCTTGGCCTACGGATCTTGGCCTACAGATCTTGGCCTGCGGATCTTAGCCTACGCTGTTGATTATATAAGAGAGGTTTTGCCCGTGCTTCGGGGCAGACGAATGGCATGGTGAAGAACGCCGTAAAACGCGTAGTAGCTGGCTGATGATCTGACTTGACGAGCGGTAAAACGTTTGTTGAGTGACACTGTTGTGGAGAGAGGTAAAACCCTGAATCTGTGCCTCGAGCTCGAACTTCGGCCTCTTCAGGTGCTCCTCCACGTGACTGAGGTTCGGTTTCTGACTACCGCAACCTAGCTGACGGACGAAGCTGCTTCGACGACGATCCACGGCTGGTGCTGCAGGGACCGGGACGACGGTCTTTCCTGCCCTCGACGACGGTCTGCAGTTGGTGCTGCAGGGACGGATACGAGGTCCGTCCTGACTTCGGCGACGGTCAACGGCTGGTGCTGCAGGGGCCGAGACGACGGTCTTTCCTGCCTTCGACGACGGTCTGCAGTTGGTGCTGCAGGGACGGATACGAGGTCCGTCCTGCCTTCGACGACGGTCAACGTCGCTGGAGCCTGACGACGCCGGTTCGATTCCTGAACGCTTCGTGTCTACTCCGTCCACTCACGCAGGCGTTATTGCCTGCTGTGCTCGACGACGCCGATTCGATTCCTGAACGCTTCGTGTCTACTCCGTCCACTCACGCAGGCGTTATTGCCTGCTGTGCTCGACGACGCCGATTCGATTCCTGAACGCTTCGTCCATTCCCGCTGGCGCTACATAAACTGCTGCATCGACGTACAAACGCTGGTGCTATATAAACTGCTGCATCGACGTACAAACGCTGGCGCTATATAAACTGCTGCATCGACGTACCAACGCTGGCGCTATATAAACTGCTGCATCGACGCACGAACTCTGATTCCAGCGCTGTAGAAATTGACACAAACAGTTCGTTCCTGAAGTGCTATAGCGATTGTGGTGCTACATAAATCTCCTGAACTCTATATGAACATCGTGGTTTCTTCAATAAAAGTGTTTAAGCCTAGTAGGCTAGTCCTTGGTCTACAGCCAAGGCCGTACTGCGCGGACTGACTGAGGGTACCTTGACGACTGGGGTTGGTACTCGGCTCCTGGTGTTTTCGCCCAACCCCTGGTCCGCTACAAACTGGTCCCGCGAAGTGGGGTGACTGGAAAAACTCTGCACCGCTTCAAGCTGATTCCGCGGAAGTGATTCGCTGCACTTCTACGAACTGGTGAGAATATCGACAGACGGCGACAATGTGGAGTCCTCTGATCGGAAACATGGACGGAAACGCCGCTGGCTTCCCAACGACTTCTACAACCGCTGCAGGACGAGGAAGGGACCTCTTGGTCGACTACGAGGTCGAGTCCAGCCGATTCCTCGAGAAAATTGACTTCGACGATGCGCCGAAGAAGGATCGCAAGACCGTGCTGATTTCGGGAATAGACGCGAACAGACTGGAATCAAAAGTCATGGAAAACGTCGGTCGTATGGTCGGTGAAAAGAAGAGCCCTATGAAGCCCGGAAAATTCGATGGAACCGGATCCCTCGAGTCATTCCTGGCACAATTCGACGTCTGCGCAAGACACAACCGATGGACTGCAGCCGATAAAGTCGACTTCCTCCGCTGTTCCTTGGAAAAGGCGGCAACGCAGCTGCTGTGGGATTTCGGAGCCAGCACCGAAGTGACGTACGAACAGCTCGTCGTGAGACTACGCCAACGCTACGGGTCGGAGGGTCAAGCTGAGACCTTCCGAGCTCAACTCTATTATCGCCGACAGCGAGCTGATGAAACCCTTGGCGACTTGCTGCACGACATCCGGAGACTCGTCGTCCTTGCCTACCCGGTCCCGTCCAACGAAACGACGGAAATTCTCGCGAAGGACGCCTTCCTTGAAGCGATCCGCGACCGGAAGCTGTCTCTCAAGGTGAGAGAACGAGAGCCGAAAACCATCGACGAGGCGTATCGAACAGCTCTACGCCTGTCCGCGTACCAACAGACGTCGGACAAGGAGGATCGTCGGAGACCTGCCAACCGAGTGCGAGGGTCTCAAGAAGTCGACGCCGGTGGGCAGCTCCAGTCTCAATTGGACAGTTTCTTCGCTTCGCAACGCAAGTGGCAACAAGACATGGAAGGAAGGATCTGCCGACAGCTGGACGAACTCAGAAGCTCGCAACGGACGAGTTTCGGCGCTGAACCGACTGCACCACGGACGGTTCCATCTACCGTTCCTACTCCTCCGTCTCCGCCCCGAGGAAACGCTTCAGGTGGTCCCGGACGCGGGATAACCTGCTTCAGCTGTGGACAGGTGGGCCACGTGGCTCGCCGATGTCGCCAGCGTCAGCAGTTCTCCAACCGAAGTGACGACGCACGCACCTCGGACCCACCGACGTCGGGACAGAACGGAACAACCGTCACGAACCATACAACGAGAGACCGAGCATCGGGTGTGACCAACAACGCGATCTACATCCGTGGAACGATCAACGGACAGCAAAGAACTTGCCTAGTGGACACTGGGTCGGAGGTAAGCCTGGTTCCCTCTGCTGATGTTGATGGTTTGCCGCTCCAGCCTAGCAATCGCATTCTTTTGGCTGCTAATGGAACGCAGATTAGAGTCTTGGGTCAGATTGATGCTCCGATTAAGATTTCTAGAGGGTTTTCTATCGACACTAGTTTTCTTGTCTCTGACCAGATTGGTGAACCAATGCTTGGCATGGATTGGTTGAGGCAGCATCGTTGTCGCTTGGGTTTTGGACAGGGTGCACTTTTTATTGGTCGACGCCGCATTCCTTTGGTTAAGGGCAACGGCTCGCTTTGGTGTCGCAGGGTTATGGTGGCCGATGAGACAACTGTTCTTCCTCGTTCTCAATGTGATATACCGTGTAAAACGCAGTATCGTGATTTGACGACCTCCGCACAAGCCTGGATGACTGAGTCTAAAGAAATCCAGCCTGGGTTGCATGTTGCCAGGGTTGTGTTGGGGGACGATGCTGATAATGCTTTTATTCGTGTGGTGAACTTGAATGAACAGCCTGCCCTGTTGACAACTAACCAACTGTTAGGAGACTTACACCCCGTAAAGGTGGAGGAAGATAATGAGAGACAGACGGGTACTGCTGACGACGACTCTTTGGTCGGAAAGCTAATGGACGAAATCTCTGAGGATGTTCCGGCCGATGTGAAGGAACGACTGAAGGACTTATTGGTCGAATATGAATGTATTTTCTCGACCACTGACCATGACTTGGGGAGGACTATGATTTCTCAGCATCGAATTGATACTTGGAACTCTCGTCCGGTGAGACAACCTTTGCGTAGACAACCGCTTCCGTATCAGGCTGCTATTGACGCACAACTGGACCAAATTTTGGCTACTGGTGTGGTTGAGCCTGCTGTTAGCGAGTGGGCAGCTAATGTGGTCCTCGCTAAAAAGAAAGATGGTTCCTTGAGATTTTGCATTGATTACCGGAAACTGAACAATTTGACTCGGAAGGATTCTTACCCTCTTCCTAGAATTGACGCCTGTCTTGATGCTTTGTCGGGCGCTGGGTGGTTCAGCACTTTGGACTTGCGCAGCGGGTACCATCAGGTCATGATGAATCCAGGTGACTCCGATAAGACTGCTTTTATCACTCGGCGAGGGACTTTTCGGTGGCGGGTCATGCCTTTCGGCTTATGTAACGCCCCGGCTACCTTCCAGCGGCTTATGGATATCGTTTTCTCTGGGTTGAACTTTGAATTATGTCTTGTGTACTTGGACGATGTCATCATCTTTAGCAGTACTGCGGAACAGCACTTGGACAGATTGGGTCAAGTTTTTGCGAGGCTTAAAGATGCTAATTTGAAATTGAAGCCTAGCAAATGCCATCTGTTCAGACGCACGGTATCCTTTCTTGGACATATAGTGACTGCTGACGGGATATCTGTCGATCCATCCAAAGTACAGGCAGTAACCGAGTGGCTTACGCCCAGATGCTTAAAGGAGGTACGGGCTTTCGTAGGATTGTGCTCCTACTACCGTAAATTCATTCGGGGTTTCTCTTTGGTCGCCGCCCCTTTGTTTGCTTTGACGAGGAAGGACCAGCCTTTTCTGTGGGGAAACGACTGCCAGGATGCTTTCGACCGATTAAAGGAAGCGCTGACCATGGCTCCGGTACTTAGCCTGCCGGTTGATGACGCTGCTTACACTCTGACTGCGATGCTTCTGACGTCGGAATTGGTGGGGTACTTTCCCAGAATATCGACGGCGAAGAACGGGTGATTGCATATGGTAGTCGGTTGTTTTCCGCGGCCGAGCGCAACTACTGCGTTACCCGAAAGGAATTGCTGGCCGTGGTAAACTTCACCCAAGTCTTTCGTCAGTACCTGTTGGGTAGGCGGTTTACCCTCAGAACAGACCACGCCGCGCTGAGATGGCTGCAGCACACTCCGGACCCGATTGGTCAACAGGGACGATGGCTAGAGAAGTTAGCCGAGTTTGACTTCGTCATACTGCATCGACCTGGACGCAAGCATGGAAACGCCGACGCCTTGTCCAGAAAGCCGTGCCGACAGTGTCATTGGGAGGAAGCTGATGTAACGGACCACTTCGTGCGAGAGGTAATTGAGATCTCAACGGAGAATGACCGCACGACTGACATCGGGAAATCACAGAAAGAAGACTCCGTCTTAAGCCTGGTGAGATCATGGCTGAGCGAAGGGATGCCGAGCCTGCAAGAAATTCTGCAGGAGGAAGAGGCCGTTAAGGTCTATTGGCACCAGCGGGACGCGTTGTACGTGAAAGATGATGTGATCTACCGACGGACGCCGGACGAGCTGGAACAAGTACTCGTGCCAAAGGATCTTCGAGAAGACTACTTGAGGCTGGCGCATACTGGCGTGACCGGTGGACATCTGGGCATTCGTCGTACTCGATGGCAGGTTCGAAGACGTGCCTATTGGGTCGGATGGTCCGGAGACGTAAAGAGGTTCTGTCGACACTGCGACGGATGCTGCCGGTACCGACGGGGCGCGCTGCAAAGACAAGGCCCTCTGCAGCCCGTGACCTGTGGAGAGCCGTGGGAGCGAGTGAGCGTGGACGTTACGGGCCCGCATCCGAGAAGCAAGAAGGGGAACGTCTACATTCTGACCATGATGGACAACTTCTCAAAGTTCGCCGAAGCCGTTCCGATGGCCAATCAGGAGGCAACCACGGTGGCCAAGGCGTTAGTGGAAACGATCGTCGTCCGTTATGGGGCACCGCTCCAGATTCTGACGGACCAAGGGAGGAACTTCGAGGGACATGTGTTCCAAGAAATGTGTCGACTCTTGGAGGTGGACAAAGTCCGGACGTCGAGCTATCGACCGCAAAGCAACGGTATGATTGAGAGGTACCACCGAACGCTCAACTCGATGTTGGGAAAAGTGGTGAGCGAAAATCAGCGAGACTGGGACGAACATCTCCCGTACGTGACGGCAGCCTACCGCGCCTCGATCCACGACGTGACGGGTTTCTCGCCAAACTACCTGGTCTTCGGAAAAGAGAACCGGGCACCGCTGGACCTCGTTTATGGACCGCCCGAAGGAACCGACGAGGGTGGACTCACCTATTCAACCTACGTGGCCGACCTGGCGGAGAAATTCGAGAAGGCGTACGGCACTGCGCGGAAAAGTCTCAAGAAGAACGCCGAGAGACGCAAGCACAACTACGACTTGCGAGTGCGCCCTGCAAAGTTCGAGGAAGGTGACTGGGTCTACTACTTCAGCCCACGGAAATTCGTCGGACGCAGCCCGAAGTTTCAACGAAACTTCACGGGGCCATACCGGATCGTGCGGGCGTGCGGCCCAGTCAACTACCTCCTCCAAAAGTCGCCGAAGTCCAAGCCCTTCGTATCACACGTTGATAAACTTCGCCACTGCTACGGGAGAACGAAAGGGGAGTGGAGCGAGCCGACCGCGGAAGCGACCGGAAGGTCACATCCTGAAGTGACCGGAAGCGCCACAGCTTCTTCGAGCTGTCGGCCACAACACCGCTGGAAAGGAACGCTTGCAGCGGAAAGAACGACTTCCAGGGATCGACATGGTGCAGATGACGAAGGCGCAAGGAAGAGGGCGTCTGGAACCGAAGAAAGTTTGCACGACGAAAACAACGACGAAGCAGGGGTTGGTCCCGGTCGACCTCACCGTACCACTCGTCGACCAGTCCGGTTCCAGTAGACGGCGTGCAGGTTCCGCGCACGACGACGCAGGATGCTGCGAGTGAATGATGCTAAAAGATTCCCATTTTTGGCTAAAGGCCTTTTCTTTTATCGCCAAAGAGGGGGGGGATACTTTTTATTCTTTAACGAGGCAAAAATTTTATTGCAAAGGTATCATTATTTTAAATTGTGAAAAGAACCCTTTTCTTTTTATGAATCTTCTTTTTGGAACCATTCCGTTTTTATTGGAAGAAGAAACATTTTCCTTGTGAAAGGCACCATTTTTATGAGCAGTTCTATTGTAGAAATGCAGTATTGTTATTATTTTTATCTGTCCCCAGATGGACTGTTATAGGCCTAATGCCTCGTGTAAATCGGTTGATTAATCGTGTGGTTATTCGTGGTTAGCTGCATGAGATTCTGTTGTTAATCGTTTAATTAATCGCACAATTAATTGCGATTATTGGCATGCAGGCTTCGCTAAGTTCACATTTTGATCGTTTTTGATATTGGTGCCAGAGCAGGAATTAATGTGTTTAGAGGACAGTCTCTCGTAGGTGGCTCTGTGCAAATTGATGGTTTAGGGTTGTAGGTTAAAATTGTGCTTTAAATTCTTGTGTGGCTAGTGTGTTTTGCTCTGCTTATACAAGCCGTGCCTGGCCTCTGTTTTTCTTTACTAGTCTCAGCCATGTTTGGCTGCTATTATTTCATTTCTTTGATTCTGTATAACTCGCAATCATGGACATCGCTGCTAAAAAAAAAAAAAAAAAAAAAAAAAGAAGGGGGTTATGCGCACTTCGCATTTCGTACCCGAAACAGAAAAAAAAGAGAGCAATAAAAAGAAGGGGAAAAAGGGGGTTGTGCGCAAACGGCACATCGCACCCAAAACAAACAAAAAAGAGTACGGGGGTTGTGCACGACTTGCACTTCGTACCCGAAGAGAAAACAAATATTGTGGATTGTGAACCACTATGTGGCACAATTTAATTGAGGGACATAATTGTCCGTATTTGTGCGACCTGCTCAGGTATTTTCTGTTTTATTTTGATGCATCATGCTTCGTCTGAATTCTTATTTTTGTCACTCGACGATTATTATACGCTACCGTTAAATTATTCTTTACTGTGCACGTTTGGTCACGTGGCTCTGTAACGTTGTTTGACGGCCGACCTGATGTGTGCACGCGTTGTTTAATGAACATTGTCTGTTATACCGTCGTAATATTTTCACTAATGTAATAGACGGCTATAGCGACTGTCACTACGTCCATTTATGTGCGCTATATTAATGTTTCGCTTGCTAAGGCTTATCGGCTCATTATGTGATTGCTTACGTGGTCCTATGTTGTGCAATCAAGCCTAAAAAATTTTTTTCCCCTCTCTAACGGGCCAATATTGTCCGTTTATTTATTTTTATTTTGCGTGGCTTTCCTCCCTCAGTGCGGGGCACCTACTTGCCCCGAGGGGTCCTCGGGAATTTGGTCAGGGGGGGGTGTTGAAGTTTTGGCACGCTGCTGCGTTGCAGCTGCTGTTGCTGCTGTTGCTGCTGCAGCTGCAGCAGCAGCTTATTACTACGCTGCCGCTGCTGCTTGCTATGCTGCTGCCGCTACTGTTATTGCTTGCGTTGCAGCTGTCGCTGCTGCGCCGCAGCTGCGGCTGTTGCAGCTGGCGCTGCTGTCCGCTAGCTTGGGCTGTTGATCTTAGCCTACAGATCTTGGCCTACGGATCTTGGCCTACAGATCTTGGCCTACGGATCTTGGCCTACAGATCTTGGCCTACGGATCTTGGCCTACAGATCTTGGCCTACGGATCTTGGCCTACGGATCTTGGCCTACGGATCTTGGCCTACAGATCTTGGCCTGCGGATCTTAGCCTACGCTGTTGATTATATAAGAGAGGTTTTGCCCGTGCTTCGGGGCAGACGAATGGCCTGGTGAAGAACGCCGTAAAACGCGTAGTAGCTGGCTGATGATCTGACTTGACGAGCGGTAAAACGTTTGTTGAGTGACACTGTTGTGGAGAGAGGTAAAACCCTGAATCTGTGCCTCGAGCTCGAACTTCGGCCTCTTCAGGTGCTCCTCCACGTGACTGAGGTTCGGTTTCTGACTACCGCAACCTAGCTGACGGACGAAGCTGCTTCGACGACGATCCACGGCTGGTGCTGCAGGGACCGGGACGACGGTCTTTCCTGCCCTCGACGACGGTCTGCAGTTGGTGCTGCAGGGACGGATACGAGGTCCGTCCTGACTTCGGCGACGGTCAACGGCTGGTGCTGCAGGGGCCGAGACGACGGTCTTTCCTGCCTTCGACGACGGTCTGCAGTTGGTGCTGCAGGGACGAATACGAGGTCCGTCCTGCCTTCGACGACGGTCAACGTCGCTGGAGCCTGACGACGCCGGTTCGATTCCTGAACGCTTCGTGTCTACTCCGTCCACTCACGCAGGCGTTATTGCCTGCTGTGCTCGACGACGCCGATTCGATTCCTGAACGCTTCGTGTCTACTCCGTCCACTCACGCAGGCGTTATTGCCTGCTGTGCTCGACGACGCCGATTCGATTCCTGAACGCTTCGTCCATTCCCGCTGGCGCTACATAAACTGCTGCATCGACGTACAAACGCTGGTGCTATATAAACTGCTGCATCGACGTACAAACGCTGGCGCTATATAAACTGCTGCATCGACGTACCAACGCTGGCGCTATATAAACTGCTGCATCGACGCACGAACTCTGATTCCAGCGCTGTAGAAATTGACACAAACAGTTCGTTCTTGAAGTGCTATAGCGATTGTGGTGCTACATAAATCTCCTGAACTCTATATGAACATCGTGGTTTCTTCAATAAAAGTGTTTAAGCCTAGTAGGCTAGTCCTTGGTCTACAGCCAAGGCCGTACTGCGCGGACTGACTGAGGGTACCTTGACGACTGGGGTTGGTACTCGGCTCCTGGTGTTTTCGCCCAACCCCTGGTCCGCTACAATATACTAAAAAAGGTCATACATGAGATTATCAGAAATCTCAAATTGTGAGTTCACTACCACTTTTGCACTAGAAGACTAAAAAAGGTCATCAGAAAAAAGAGAGATGACACGAGTAAAGAGCCTTCCACTGGTCAGCACCACCCACCTCAGTGGTTGGCCGTCCGCCAGATGTTGTTTTGTCCTTGCCCCTCCCCAAGGTCCCTACGCCATGACTTGAGGTGGATTCGAACCTGCAAACCTCCGACTGCAAGGCAACGAACATACCCACTACAGTTTACTACACCGTTGCGCCCCACAAAGCAGTGTTGATGGAAAAGCTGTAGCTAAAGAGACTAGAAGCAATTATCTTTGCCAAGCTTCACAGTTGTTTTGCACATGCATGCAGAGTGAAATGATTGAATTTCTGTGCACGAGGCTCGAGAGCAGCGAATGTAAATTAGATACAGCAAGGTAGGCATATAATACCTTTGTTTCTCGCTGATCCTGATTGATGTGTAGCCTACACTGTGACATGCAGGTGATGGATGTACTGGCCACGTAACAACATCAATACTAACGCGACGATAATATTAAAACCAATACGCATAGGCTACATGAATACAAAACGCTAGTTTGAACTTTGACTTCTGCGGCAGCTGCTGGAGTCGTAATTTTGACTAGGCCTACGTGTAAGAATCGACCTACGCCGTTCAGGTTACACTCGCCTCCCGGATTTCCGACGAGTGGGTCACTATTATCTAGTTAATCAACATTTGAAGGCGGGCGTCTAGAACTTCACTCGTTATTCTATTTATTTGTCTATTTCAGAGAAATATTTCAATAAAGATTTGAATTTTGCGCGGCGATGATGAAGCGCCACGATAGGGATAATGGAAACAGACTAGTAGACATGGGAGGCAAGTCGCAGTCTACTGAAAATCAGCGTATTTCCGGCGAGAAGCACGTTAGTGTTTTGAGTTTATTGTTATGTTTTAAAGTAACTGTTCTAGATACTAGTTCTAGTTAAAAGTAGGTCGTGCCATGATTCAGAAAGAGCAGTTTCTCAACAGTGCGGAAGATGTGGCAGATCGGGTAAAGCGCAGTATATTGTTGCGTTTGCTGTTCAATTCAGTCGTATTTACTATTTTGTAGGTGTGACGTGTAGCCGTATGTATGCAACTGTTTTGACCACGAGTTGTACTTGTATATATATATATATATATATATATATATATATTATATATATATATTCGTTTAATGTGAAAAAGAACACAGGTTGACAAAACCGCAACTCAGTTACATGGAAGGGAAGTACTAAGGGTTACACAGTCGCTTGTTGAGAAGGCATTCATATAGGTATTTGTATGCCCCTCACCCGCAATTCCTCATTTGCATTAGCGCTCACTTAAAGTATTTTGTTGTGTGTTGTATTGACTCAATCCAGATGCTTTGTCTGCATAGATCCCTCTCTATGGAATGGACTCTCACCCTAAGTTCGCTTCGCCTTGTTCTCTAGTAAATTCCTCATTTGTCTCTCATTTCAAATCCTGCCTTTTCTCTCGGGTAGATCGCACTGGGAGCGCTTTTTAAAAGGCTTTTGCTGAGAGAAGCGCTTTATAGATCTATGGTCATACAAAACATAATAATAATTTAAACATTACAGCCAGGGCTGTACCAGTTTGAAAAATTAGAGGTGAGTATACACTACAGTTGCCTAGACCTGTCTGCAGATAATTTTCCCAGTAGAAGTCTCGATTCTTTATAGCTGCAGCATGAGCAAAAGGAACCGAGAGAAAAACTCCTTTTCCGCAGAGCTTAGGACATGGCGTCCTAGGTTACCCAGCGTGAGACAGCATAGCTCTCGGGGGTAAATTGGGATGAGGCCCTGACAGGATTTCCATACCAGAGCTGCTACCATAAACTCAACACATTTCCAGACAGGGAGCCGGTCAAGAACCACGAGCATGCATACTCCCGAGTCCCTACACTGGCTCCGTATCTGCTGGAGACATGATCATATTCTGGGAAGCACACTGTAAACCTGAGGTGTAAACAAACAGAGCTCTTTCAATGGCTGAGTTTTCTATTCAACAGATGGTGTTAACTAGTAAAATGAGTATTAGGAGGTGATTGGTGCCTTGCATTCAATTCGACTCAGGTGTAAGAACTTGTGAGCATTTGTTCATACTGTGAATTGTGATCATGCTGTGTTGTGTCAGTTTGAAATTAAACAAAGATTTTAAACGTATATTTACTCTAAGATATTTACTCTAAGAACTAATTAGTGCCAAATGTTATTGCTCTGTCACACCTTGTCAGTACCAAGGGGACTTGCAGTTATTTGTACATATAATGTATGTATGTGCACTTGTTATAGCGCCCCATCTTTATCGCTACTCGGAAGCGCTCCCGACTGGAGTTTCACGCCGAAGCGCTGCTCAAGCAATTGTGAGTGAAGGACTTGCCCTACACGGTGACTTGAAGTCGATTCGAACCTGCAACCCTCTGGCTGCAAGGCAACGAACATACCCACTACACCACCGCACCCCACATCAAGTAGAGCAATGATGTGGTTGTCATTTCCACTATATTTCTCTTTCTCACCGACCCATTGACAAGCATAGCATAAACTATGTCGAATATCAATAAAAGGTGCGGTCTGATAAGCAAGCCCAACGAAACAACAGCTGTGAAACCTGACAAAGAGAAACACTCTACAGCTTTTTCCTTCCATTCCTCCTGCACAATACTGTTCCCCTTTCCTCTCTTCTGACCATCCTTGCTCCACTTGTCCCATATAAACTTACACCTGTAGTCTCTTCAACAAGAAATGTGCCTGTAAAATAAAACAAATGGCCTATTTATTACAGCTTATCTTTGAAACCAGTCTTCCTGTGACAGCAATCTAAAATGGTAATTAAAACAATAATGATGATATATTGTGATCGACCCAGTTGTCTGGAAAGGGCTCCCACAGGAGCTACGTCTACTTTCTGGGGTTATTACTGAAACATTTTTTTATTAAACTCAAAACTGTCCTTTTTTGCCGTGCTAGAGTCGGGAGCACTTCTGAGTAGTCCTCCTTGAAGAAGCACTATATAAATTCTTGAATGAATGAATGAATCCATATTATTCAGCTCTTGCTGAAATACCGCAGCCAGTTACAAAGACAGAAATGATTTAAGAAAATTATAGTATTATATTAGGCCTTTAAAAAAAGGGTTGTGTTTCCGGTAACAGGGCTAAAAAAATTGGGTAGGTAGGTCGAAAAATATTTTTATTTTGGTAAAATAGTTTTATGCAGTGACTATCCAAAAAAGTATACCCCACTAGTCTTTTTGCACAAAGGTACACGCTGCAACAAGTTCTAAGCAAGTATAAACTGCCTATTTCCCGACTGTCTGCACCTAAAACTGTTCTAGAAAACAGTCCTATTAATTTCATTTTGTTGACGTCTTTTCTGTTATGTCAATACAAATGTTTTTGTTTTTTTTAATTTTTAAATTTTAATTTTTTTATGAAATTTTTTTTAATAAACTTTTTTACAAAATTATTTTGGTCGCGACAATAAAAAAGGGTCGGTCGGGTTGCCGGAAACACAACTTTTTTAGGCCTTAGAGCTTTCAGTAATAGTTATATTAAAGCTTTCAGTGAAGAATGCAAACTGTGGTCATTTTTAGTGGAGTTGCTGTTGCAAGTTGTTTGTCTTGGTTGTGACGTTGACGTGAGTTTGTGGGGAAAAAAATATTATTAACTGGATCGATGGATTGATCGGTTTTTTATTGATTGACTTGTTGAGTGTTTAGATGAGTGACTGGGTCGATGGCTGGATGGTTGATTGATAAGTTATTGATTGGTTAAATGCATTGAGTCATGCAACCAGCAAATGTCTGGTAATTCATGCCTGAATCAATCAAACAGTCAGGCAATGAGCAAGCTAAGGTGTTCTGGCAAATCAACCAGACTTCATTATTTTTTACTTGTTAGCGACTTCAGAAATAGAAATCAAGTCTTCACAGATGTTTTTGTACGTGTCATATCATATCTGCAAATTCTATAAAGTATCTCTTACAGTGCACACCAATCAGAGGTGCTCCTAGTGCAAAAGAACCAGTGAAAAGAAAGTAGTTTTGAAACAGTTTGGTGTTTGCGCTTGTGGGGCGCGGTGGTGTAGTGGGTATGTTCGTTGCCTTGCAGCCGGAGGGTTGCAGGTTCGAATCCACCTCAATTCGCTGTTTAGGGACCTTGGACAAGTCTTTCACTCGCAATTGCTCAGCACTTCGGCGTGAAACTTCGATGCAGCGTCCACGCTACGGTCAGCAGCATCTCTGAGGAGAGAGCTTGAAGGGCGCTTTACAAACTGACAAACAATACTTTCAATGGCAAATTGATGATGCGTCGCAGATGCGTCCAGAGTTGATTAGAGCAGCTTTAACCCTACTGGAAATTTGAATTTTTTTGCTGTGCACCGCTGATTGGCTGTTGGGAATGCCACGTCTGTACTACCGTGGGACAGTTGTCAAATGTGGTCTGCGGTAGATGAAACGGTCGCATCGTATTGCATCGTATTGCCTGTATGATTTATTTCAGGCTGAGTAAAGTTCTTCTCGTCTGTGACATTTAGTGTTTCAGCATGTCACTACGAGCAGCAGATGTGTGTCGCATTAACGTGCACTTAAACAACGTTGGGAAATCGATGAAACAATTTCTAACCTTTTCAATATAAAGAGATAATGATTACGTGATCCATATGTTTGTGTGCAACATGTTGCATGACAGACTGCTATAGAGCCATGCATACAAGTGTGTGCTATGTGTACCATTATATTTGCCTTTTTAAGTACTTAGTTAAGTTTGTTTCTCTACATGCTCTTGACAATATAAACTTTTCTGCAATCTGTCATCACCTAATTTGATTTAGTCTCTTTCATTTCAGCTATCTTGATTAATTTTTCTTGGAAATTTTTATACTTGGGTGACCCTTCCCAGCGGGATGTCCATCCCTTTTGGTCCCCCCTTTGTAGCCAATGCATGCATGTTTTGTACTTTTGTTGTTTTCTTGTTTTCTGGTTGCATTTAAGGCCCAAAAAAAATATGTTGTGTTTCCGGTAACAGAGCCAAAAAAAATTGGGTAGGTAGGTCGGAAAATATTTTTATTTTGTAAAATATTTTTATGCAGTGACTATCCGAAAAAGTATACCCCACTAGTCTTTTTTGCACGCTGAAACAAAGTACATGTTCTAAGCAAGTATAAACTGCCTATTTCCCGACTGTCTGCACCTAAAACTGCTCTAGAAACAGTCCTATTAATTTCATTTTGTTGACGTCTCTTATGTTATGTCAATACAAATGTTTAAAAAAAAAATTTTGAAAAAAAATTAAAACATTTTTTTGAAAATTTTTTTTTTTTTTTTTAAAAATATTTTTTTAATAATTTAATATTTTACAAAAATATTTGGGTCGCGGCCGTAAAAATGGGTCGGTCGGGTTACCGGAAACACAACAATTTTTTTTTTACGCCTAAAGTGAAGTGAATTGAATTGAATTGAAGAAACTCAGTTTGCTGGTTTTCTTGACCACAGAACAACAGTACTGATTAAAAAGCCTACAAATATTTCCTGCTCCAACTGTTTCACGTGCTCCATGAAGCTGGATGACAGTGGATGTGTGAAGTTATCAACTTTAAGTTGTGTTATGTTGCAACACAACTCATATTTAGGCAGTTTTTTATTGCGCCTTTTCACGGTAGGCTACTCAGAAGCGCTCCCAGCCCAACTATGGCTAAATTGGACAGTTAAATTGTGATTCTTCAGGAGTGGAGTAAAGTGTTCCTCATGATTATCAACAAAGGATGAATTTCATACCTAATGTACTCTACGGGAGCATTAATACTAAAAAAAGAACCCAGCCACATGTCACTTCATCATGTAACCATGTAGTGGCTTGTCAACCTGATTTTGATAAAAACAAATACGTATATATGACATTACAAAGCACATTTTTTACAATATTACATACATAGTACATCATCTTGATGGTCTTTAAATCGCTTCTCGAGTTTTCTAATCACTTGAACACACTGAACGATCACTAAAATGGCAGCATTGTTTGTGGGCCAAGGTAATTCAGTGTATTGAACGTGGATCATGTGGCGAATGACGCCGTTGTGTCATTATCTATTTATGTGTCTTTTTATTTTACATGTGAAAAACCAATATAGTGATGTGTTAAAATCATGGCAATTGCGTTCTTATGTGTAGATGTTGTGTCACGGCAATTGCGTTCTTATCCATAGGTGTTGCGTCATGGCAAGCACATTCTTCCGCACGTGGCTCGCCTCTTCATCATCAGCACGTTCATGGAGGACGGCATCAGGATGTGGTTCCAGTGGGCGCCACAGAGGGACTACATGAACGGAACGTGGGGGTGTGGGTGGTACCTAGCGACGCTATTCGTCGTCGTCAACATGATCGTACAGCTGACCAGTTGTGTTCTTATCCTCATTCGACGTCAGGTCAACATCGCTTGTGCTGGTCTGCTTGGGATCGTTGTGCTACAGGTTGGTTGGTTGGTTAGCTGTTAAATTATATCTATCTATATATTCTGCTGTTCGATTTACGTGTGCAGGGCTGTTTTTAAGGAATTTTTAAAACTGCACAACTCCTTCTTTCCTTTTGCATCATCCATGATAAATTACTTTCAATCGGATGACTGTGACCTTTTTTTGCTAGTTTTTACTGTATAGAAGTGCTTCTACAACAGCACAAATCCATTTAGAGCTGCACATTTTGTGTACAACTGCATGTTAAATAAAGCCTTGTACGTGTGATGGGTTTTTCATGAGATTGTGATTGACAGTGAACACTTACCATACTTTTACATTTGTGTTGATTGATTTTGTATGCTCGTAACACATTTTTGGCTTTTTCACGTGTGTGTATTGCAGAATCAAACGTCATCAATCAATCAATCAGAATTTATATAGCGCCCTTGAAAGATCTGTACTCAGAGGCGCTTCCAGCCCCATACCAAGCGAGAAAGCCTGTCTTCAATAGTTGGTGAACTATTCAGAGGTGCTCCCGACACAGGCACAGTCAAAGAGGAAAGTCTTAGGCGGTAGTTATAATGAGCACTGTTCAGAAGCATAAATTGCATCGTAATCTGCGAGTGGCATAATTACTAAATAAATGCTCATTTACAATTACATGCTTTCAAGAACAGTTTTGTTTTAATACAAGTTTGCAATGTGTCCCTATTTATTCCTGTAAGACTTATTTTCTTGTATCCAGTTGACTTGAATACTGTAATTCACTTCATGTTTTATTGCTGAATAAATTTGTATTAGCTATAAAAGCTAAAAAATCTGTGAGACGTGAACACTTGACCTTTGTGTTTCCATCAACTTTTCTGTTTTCAAGAGATGATTTAGTAATTGTTAATCTAGGGGCATTCAACAATTTTTTGATGCATTATCTCATTTATTATTTTTACAGACGGTGGCGTATGACATATTATGGGATGTACGGTTCCTCATGAGGTAAACTTTTCAGAGTCACTCCCATTAATTATCGGTATATATATATATATATATGAGTCTGATTCAAGTATTGTATGATTAAATTACGGTTTAATTAAATAATTATTATAATATGATATGATTAGATTATGGTTTGATTAAATTATGGTGTAAATTATGGTATGATTTTGTGTGAGCACCTGGTGTTAGCAGTTGGGATGCAATGTTTGGCAGTGAAAGTGAACCTGATCTATTTATGGAATTGCGCTGAACAATTTGCGAGTGAAGGACTTGCGGCGACTTGAGGTGGATTCGAACCTGGAACTTACACCATGGCTCAAAGGCACCAAGCCCACCACTACACCACTGTATTATATTTTATTGTACTGCAATGTATTGTATTGTAGGAATCTGGCGCTGATCGGAGGCCTCATCCTCCTCCTCGCCGACTTCAAATCCGAGGGTCGCAGCCTCTTCGCCGGTCTTCCATCGATGGGCAACAACACGCCGCGCACGTACCTCCAGCTCAGCGGTCGCATCCTTCTCGTCCTCATGTTCCTCACGCTCATCCGTTTCGACCTTTCCTTCGTCACGATCATCCTGGACATCGCGGGCACGGCGCTCGTCGTCCTCATCGCCGTTGGTTACAAGACGAAGCTGGCGTCGCTCATTCTTGTCACGTTCCTCACGTCGATGAATCTCTATTTCAACGCGTTCTGGAACGTTCCGAGCGACAGCTCGCTCCACGATTTCCTCAAGTATGACTTCTTCCAGACCCTTTCTGTCGTCGGCGGGCTCCTGCTGGTCGTGGCGCTCGGCCCCGGTGGGTACAGCGTGGACGAGGCGAAGAAGAAGTGGTAGTGCGGCGGTTCTCAACTCGTGGCCCGAGGGCTAAAAGTGGCCCGCTAGGTCTCCAAAAATTCCCGCATCTCTTAAAGAATTAACAAAACTATATAAAAAAATTACATTTTGGACAATAATTATTTTCTATTACAAATTATTTTATTTTGACGTCTATGAATAACATCAAACATTATATTTCGAATCAATTATAACAATTTTGCATGCTCCCACTTAATTAAATTTCAGCCTTGTGTGGCCCCCTAATGTCCTTCAACTAAGAAAAAGCGGCCCTCGTGCCCTCCAACTTAGAAAATAGGCCCTTAAGTTAAAAAAGGTTGGAAACCACTGTGGCAGTGCATCGTGGAGGATGCAGTTGCACCAGGGTTTGATTGAAACCCTCTGTGTTACTAAGGCCTGGAGTGATGGTCGTGTGTATGTGCGTTGATGTGTACGTTAAAAGTCGATGTTTGGTGAGCCGTTGGTGTTACGTGTTGGGACGCGTGAAATATGTCTTGATCGTCGTCGTCGTTGTTGTAAATCGTCTGCGAGTTTGTGTGAGTAATTCGTAACTTGCGAGTTATGTAATTTGTAACTTGCAAGTTATGTAATTTGTAAATTGCGAGTTATGTGAGTAATTTGTAACTTGCGAGTTATGTAATTCGTAACTTGCGAGTTATGCAATTTGTAACTTGCGAGTTATGTGAGTAATTCGTAACTTGCGAGTTATGCGAGTAATTTGTAACTTGCGAGTCATGTGAGTAATTTGTAACGGGAGTAATTCGTAACTTGTGAGTTATTCGTAACTTGCGAGTTATGCGAGTAATTTGTAACTTGCGAGTTATGTGAGCAATTCGTCTTGCCGTTTTGCGTGCTGATGCCGTTTTGCGTATGCAATTTGTTATGCATATTCAATTTGTAATTTATGCATATTCATGTGATTCATCATCACTTGTTTGTGTAAAGTAATGAATAGTTGTGCAGTTGTTAGAGAAAGAGAAATTTAGTTGAATCTATCTATCTACGGCGCATTGGAATTTAGAAGGCTGCAATGTCATATGAGTAAATAGTAAGTTAGGTGCAGTAGATAGTTTGCCGTGTATGTATATCCGCTTCTTCATCTTGCTTATTGCATCTTGCTGATTGGCTTTTTGTTCCTAGGACTATATAGGACTTCTCTTGCCCAGCATCAAGCATTTGCTGTGATTGATCCCAATTGGAGTGACATTCCTTCTTCACTGAGGGCTAAACTATTAATGACCCGTTTTCTACACAGTCTCACGTTCTTTAAAGGCATTTCTTCCAAGGAGTTTTCATGCTGAGGGTGCCTCCAATTACCGGTAGTAATTTTGTGAGAGCGCTATATAAATCTAGAGAAATGGTGCCATGTATAACGGCATGTGTTGTAGTAAAAATTCAGTAATATTTTTTGCTGTAAAGGGTTCCCTGGAGTGATTCTTTCTACTGAACTTATCTGCTGTTGATGTGTATAGATTATTGAAAATTTAGTCTAAGATTTGTGTACTAAGAAATAATGTTTAAAAGGTCGTTTTCAAATTGTTGAAAGTTGGCCTGACCCTGTTACACCTTTTCACTTGTTACCATGACTTTAGATGCATTTAACGAAACATCTAAGAAAACCTGACTTGTAGTTTTTTAGATGAATTTGTTGTTGTAATAGATACCATGATTACTTTCATGCGTATGAATTGAGTCTTCATATACGCCAGAAGCCGGCTGATCAACTGTTTTGCCATTTATCCAGTATGCCGTGCATATGTTCGGAGGTTTTTGGCGTTTCTGGTTTTGTTTTCTGCATGTAGTTTGCATTCAGTTACTGGATACATAATGTATATGTATTGTGTACGTATGAATGTGCGTGTGTGTGTGGTATGTTATTGCATATATTATTGCTTGGAAGTTTGTGGGGGGTTTTTGTTTTAGAAATTGGCAAGTTATGTTTCAATTGCTGTTGTGCATGTTGTGAGGTTCCAGTCATTTTTAGTTCGAACTTGTGGATAGTAATCCTTCTGATGTCTTAGTTACCTGCAAAACTGACTTTAAATTGGACTTTTTTCCTGTTGGACTTTTTCCTATCTAACCTGGCCGTTCAATAAAAACATGGCCGTTCAGTGATGTTTTTGCTTTATAATTTTAACTCATTTCACGTTTAAACTTGCATTTCCGATTTATTATTTCCTTACCGCTGTGAACTGTGTCCGTGTTATTGTTATTTGTCTTGCCTGTTTGAGCGTGCTCCTCATTACTGTAAACTGATGTATAACGTGTGAAGCATGCATGAAAGCATCCAATTCATGACATATCTTGTGGCTGATAATGTTTTAATTATTACTGATCATAGCTTTTTGATGAGTTAAGTCTTTTTTTGATGCTTTGAACTTCATGCTTTAAATTGTGTGACTGTATTGACATTAGTGAACAAAAATGTGTGGTGTTGAGTTGTGGAGTTCAGGGCACGAGGGACAATAAGCTCAGCCTGAACGAAGGAAAACGATGTGGCGGCTGTTTAAAGTGACAAGACTTCCATAAAATAGTTGAATGGTGCTATACAACAAATGTTAGATAATTTGCACAAGTCCAGGGGCTTTGAATCCTAGTCGTGACAGGCCAAGTCAGTAGAAAATTGGTCTGAAGTCGAACTTAGTCCTTGACTCAAGCGCTACATCGCCATTGAATTGTCACAGAAACTGTTGACTGCTTGTTTAAAAAGTTTGCTGGCAACCGTGAAGAGCCAAAAAATATTTAATATGCAAATTAAGTAGTTAAGCAGGTTTTTTTATTGACAATAGAGTGTTATTAGTAAAAGGTTACAAGGCGAATTGGATGCCTTAAAACTTGGCAGTAGGGGTTTTAAATTCTGAAATGTTTACAAGATAATGTTTGCCTTACTCTGTGTTTGACATTGGCTGTTCTGATTGTGGTCGTAGTAGATGCTATTTCAAGTCCAGTTTAGCATGTGCGTTAGTTGCCAATGGTTTTTGTGTACACTGGCGTTAGATTATGGGGCGTGGTGGTGTAGTGGTGGCGTTGTTGCCTTGGAGCCGGAAGGTTCGAGGTTCGAATCCACCTCGCCGCGTAAGGACCTTGGGCAAGTCCTTCACTCACAATTGCTCAGCGCATCGGCGTGAAACTTCGATGCTGTGTCCGCTCTGCATTCGGGAGCGCATCTAAGTAGAGAGACCTTGAAGGGACGCTATAGCAAGTGCACATACAAACAGACAAAGACTTAGATGCAGCAATTAGTTTTTCAGAAATTTGGTTTGCTGTTCAAAGTTTGCTGTGAATTCTCCCTATATGGATATGCCCCTAAACACCTCACAAACTATATAGAAAAGCCGTTATCTTCATCAGGGTGGAGATGATTTAAATCGGTTGATTTAAATCATTGATTTAAATCATGATTTAAATCGGTAATAAAAATCACGATTTAAATCGAATAGTGAAAATAAATTTCAATCAATGCTTTTGTGCCACACAACTGGAAAGCTGGTGTTTCTTTTCAAACTTATGAACAAGAAGCCAATAGCAGGAGAAGATGAACACTTGTATTGTGACTAAAATATTTTACATCTGAATGACAACAGTTACTGGTGACTAGCACTAGCAGTGACCTAATAATATTAGTACCGTAGTGTTCTAGTTTGCAAGGTGTGACTCAGTAACTTAACCACTTACATAGCGATCTGGTTTCACAGTTTAACAGAACATTGACTTCTTCATTGGATTTAACTGATTGTTCATCGATCGCACTATTAGTATTAAGTACATATACCACTTCAAAGGTGTTAATTTGTATTGTATAACTGCAAAACTATAGAAGGTACCGGTAATAATTGTTACCAAATAAATACCAAATATATCAGTTACAATAATGCATAGTGGCTTGATACCCACATGGAGGCAGTAAATCCAAACTTAGAACTAGTAGAAAGAAATCGGATTTAAATTTTTTAAATCGGAATTTTTATTTTTAGTTAAAAAATCATGATTTTTATCCACCCTGTATTGTATAGCTGTAGAATTAAAGGTAATAACTGTTACCTGATGAAGCATGTGACTTGATACCCAAAAAAGTCACTGCATACAAAATACGAACTATAAGAAAGAAATCCGATATAAATTTAAAAAATTCGATTTAAATTTTTAAAAATCCGATTTAAATTTTTAAAATCCGATTTTTTTATTATAAAAATCACGATTTTTATCCACCCTGATCTTCATCTTGCTCATTGAAGTGTTCTGCTGATCTACTTGAGCTTTTTTCCAAGACTTGGACTGCTCTTTCCCAACATTTGGCGTTTGCTGTGGTTTTTTCCTTCATTTTGATTGACCTTCCTGCTGCATTAAGATCTAATGTCTCGTTTTTTCCTCATCAGTCTCTCATTCTCTAAAGGCATAGTTTTTCCTCCAGACTTTCCATGCTACGAACGCCTCTGAATAGTCATTCTGCGATAGTCAATGTATTTAAATCTATAGATGCTTATGCATTATTATTATTGACGTGGTCCTTCGTACTTTGTGCCCATAAGTGCTTTGATTGTTTCATTTTGTTAAATATTGTGAAAGTTGCCATTGACGGCCTACTCGTTATTTCAGTTTGATTATTGTCAGTCAGCATGCTTCCGACTGTTGCCAGGCCTTGTCTTGAGTTTGCAATGTGTGTGGTTACGACGTGGGCATAGTGCATACTCTATTTGAGTGAAAGACTTTGAAGGGGTTTGAAACCCTGTACTTATTTGAGTTCCATGCAAATCTGAGTGGCAACATGTATGTATTAGAACTCATTGTATGAATGACTTTCACACTTTAGCGGCTCAGTCATGCATGCAATCAGTTGACTGTTGACCAGTCTTACTTTTTTGGACTTAAGCCATGCTGCATTATACTAGTCATGTTAAACATACAAGTTTGCTTCTGGCTGTGCATCTTTCATGCTGTGTTTTTGTGTGTATTTATGAATGAGACTTTATATAATATAGCACCTTTTGAATTCTTTATAAAATTTCTGCAATGTTGGTCGATTTGAGTGTTTCGTTTCTTTATTCAGGTATGCTTGCTTTCATCCTCTTGGTTGGTAACCCAAGCCAATGTGGATGACAACCAATAAGTTAGCTGGTTGGTGTTTACATTGCTAGCAGTGTCACTCTAGTGCAGTGCTGTCCAACCTTATTGACACCGCAGAGTTTTTTCTTGAAGCCAAGGACTGCACCATTAAACTTAAAGGCAACAATTAAAATTTATTGAAAATAATTGGCTGTGTTAACATTTACTATAGAATAATTTAATGAATGCTTCGTGGAAACTGGATTTTATGCTTAAATAAGACACTAACGTACGAACTAATGGCTGTGCAAGTATATCTGTGGTTTTGTTTTTCTTTACTTAAAAAAAATTGAATTATTTTTAGACAATACTGCTATAGGCTATTCTCTCTGCAGCACTGCAATGCTGACCATAAAGATTAATGATCTGTTACACATAAACTGCTTTATAAATCACAGACTTTTATAGTTTGGTCATGAATTTGGAATTATGATTAAATCTGTTTCTCTGTGCAATCTAGTGACAGTGGTTTTTAATAATTTTAAAGATTATGAATTTTTAGAGTTATTGTGTGTTTTTGAACAGAACGCGAGAAATTACATTGTACTCATATCGTGTTGTATTTGACCATTCATCTAGTGCTTAGCTCAGTAGAAGACCTTCAGAAGCTCTCCCAGTGGAAGCGACCCCAAAAGAAAAAGGCAGGATTTGAGGAATTTTTTGCCGTTGATTACGTTTTGGAGCTCTGCTCTTCAGATAGCATTAGGTGCATTCATTAAATTTTGTCCTGCATTCACAGAACAGGACTTCAAGTATGTTGGTGCTTTATAAGTAAATCACAGACTTTTATAGTTTGGTCATGAATTTGGAATTATGATTAAATCTGTTTCTCTGTGCAATCTAGTGACAGTGGTTTTTAATAATTTTAAAGATTATGAATTTTTAGAGTTATTGTGTGTTTTTGAACAGAACGCGAGAAATTACATTGTACTCATATCGTGTTGTATTTGACCATTCATCTAGTGCTTAGCTCAGTAGAAGACCTTCAGAAGCTCTCCCAGTGGAAGCGACCCCAAAAGAAAAAGGCAGGATTTGAGGAATTTTTTGCCGTTGATTACGTTTTGGAGCTCTGCTCTTCAGATAGCATTAGGTGCATTCATTAAATTTTGTCCTGCATTCACAGAACAGGACTTCAAGTATGTTGGTGCTTTATAAGTAATATCTGTTTCTAAGTCTTAAGAGTATTGTAGCATGTCTTTACTAGTCAACGTGTACACACTTTTCCTTTACCAAATGTTATGACAGTTGACATTATGACATTATGCAGTTGTTTGATTGATGCAGGCTTGATATAAATATTATAATATCTCTATTGCCGTCATTGCTGCTGTAGTCACAGTTGTAGCATAATATGCGTCAGTGGCGGAGACCTGGCCGGAGAATTGGGGGGACGAAGGAGTGGCCGAAGGAAAGAAATTTTTTAAGTTTCATGACATCCGGCCGAAAAGCCAAGAAAATTTTTAATTTTATATTTTCGCCACCCAAAAAAGTTGATTTAAAAAAATCCTGACACTCAATTATTGAGGGGGGGGACGAAAGCATGGGCCGTCCCCCTAACCCCTTCTTTGGGGGGACTGTCCCCCCTAGGTCTCCGCCCATGGTATGCGTGAGAGTACGTCTGAAAAATATATATAATAGACCTATTTCCTTGTGCATTTTCCTGGAGATGCTACTCTGCAAAACTTGGAATTAGTTGCAGCTGCATGTTTTTAAACAGATCTGAAATGTTGAACAAAGCGTTGCCTGAAATGGCGCTCATTGCCTTTACAGGCAGATTTTTCGAATGCACGTTTCTCATTATGGTCTTTTTTTGTTGCTCTGATTTCTGCCTCTCCTCATTTTCTCAGATCTCCTTACTGTTCTATATCTTCTTCTTTGTCCTCCTAGATGCCTTATTGTTTTGCTCCTGTTTCCATCCTCCTCTTCTTTCTTCTCTTCCCCTCACTCCCTCACTGAATTCTCATAAATTTTCTTCTCTAGGATTGATTTATAGACAAATGATTATGCTCCCATGTTTTACCCTTTGTTGTCTATTGACGTTGTTGCCTTGCAATGAGTTGACCAGTTTATCAGAGGAATTGACTGTGGATGTCTGGCAACACAGAACGGTGTTGTGTGTACATGTGTAAATGTAGGCTTGGTGCTGCTTTGTAAATTGTGTTCGCTTCTCAATCGTTTGCTTTGGTTCTCCTGAGTCATTTTGTGTGTAAATTTAAATATGAAATGCTGGAATTATTGTTCAGTTCAGAAAAAAAGCGAAGTACCACATGGACGTGTGTTGCCTGATTTGCTTCATTCATTCATTTATTCAAGTATTTATATAGCACCCACCTCTTCAAGGAAACTACTCAAAGGTGCTCCTGTCTCTAGCAAGGCCAAACAGAACAGTTTTCAAGTGCTTATACACTGTGTCCTGATGAAAAAACCTCACGAACATTTCAAAACAGCATTAATGGTAATATGGCTGTTGTTGTTTTTAAAATTTAAGGCAAATACTAGAAGTTTTTTTCCGAATTAAGACACTTTTTTGTTGGGGGTTTACTTTTCATCAGGACACTGTAGAATGTGTTAGAGAGTCACGTATGGAACATTCACAGCTCAAGAGAGGTCATTCCATACCACAGGGCCAACTATAGAAAAAGTACAGCTATGCATGATGGAGGTACAAGCAAACTTCTTAAGTGCCAGTCAAAAGCCAAGCATAGAGTATGTTGAAATAGAATTAACAATAATCACCATGACTATGGTTGAATCCATCTATAGTGCAGTCCTTTTTAGCTTGCAGTTCTACACAAAATGTGCAGTTCTGTATGGATATGTGCAGTTGTAAAAGCACTTCTGTGCAGTTAAAAAATAGTAAAAAGATCATTGTCATCTGATTTGGAGTAATTTACCATGGAGGATGGGAAGAAAAAGAAGGGTTAGTGCAGTTCTATAAATTTGTAAAAGAAACCCTGCTATTAGGGTCTAGGACTCTAGCCTAGGTCCCTATGAAAGAAATGCATCATTTAATGAAAACGTTTGTTGACAATTATTATGCTTTTACAGGAAACCAAAACTTGGAAAGCAGCAAAATATTTCAATCTGCAAAAACTAGCAAGGAAAATGGATGGAAAATATCAGTTACAGAAATTAATTTAAAAAAATTATAATTGAGCGATGAACTAGAGTTGAATGAACTTGAATCCAACTAATTCTCGACAGAAGAAAGGCATCATTGAGTGAGAAATTTGGTGATTGGTGAAGAGATGAGTTGTAGTTCAAGATCAAAGTCAGCAGACTTTCCTTAACTGAACCTTTTACCCAGGTGCCTCCTACTGTCCTAAGTGTAAAGTAAACCACTTTGAGCAGTTTGTTATAGTGCTAAAATTAACAGAATCGGAATGAACTGAAGGTTGCTGGAAACTCTGTATGGCCTCCCCTGTCCCTCCCTTGGCCCCCGGGCCCCCCCTTCTCGCGCCTCCAGTGGTAAGATCATGGCTGGGGGGGGGGGGTCAAGAATGATGCTTCTTTGACTCAGAACCCAAATTACCGCCAATAATTTATTGTATACAATACATAGCTTTCATAAACCGAATTTCGGAATGCTACGGTAAATGGCGCGTCGTTGCTCAAGTTACTTGTAAAGCAGACAGTTGCACTGAGACAAGAAAGATTTGATTCATTTTAGTCCACAAACTACATGCGTTTATGTAGAATGGTGAAATTGTGATTAATGTTATACATAACATTTGTTTTTCTTTTGCTGTTGTTGCTTCAGATCTTTGTCTTCAATAACATGGTACAAATGTTTATCTTACACGGTGTGATGACGTTTGTTTCTGTATGATATAGGCGCGAGTGGCGTCACTTTATGAAATACGGTTTCATCAAAGCGAAGTGAAAAGGCGGGTAGAAGAGTGAGTGGGATGATTTAATTTTGCTTTTTCATCAATCTGTTTCACATCGATTAGGTTTTTTGCGCAAAAAGTGTGGCAGACATGTTACTTTTATGATTTATTGTTGCGTGTGTAATCCTAGGAAGCGGTTTTATGGTTTATTGGCTGGTTTTGTGGTAACGATTTATCGACAGCATTTTTGCCTTCCGTCCCCGCCATGACAGCCAAGCCGCGTCCCTTAGCCTTGTCAGCAGCACTGCGGGTGAAAAATTGCTATTTTTAGTTGGATATTTTATTGTTTAGACATCGGCTTTAAGCTGACTGCGTTCGATCCTTCTTGTTCAGCAACCGTAAATATTGGATGGGACAATGTGAAAAAAATATTTTTACACTGATTTATTGATTTAATCTATACAAATAACCTAAACATCCAACATAACAGATCTGAGGCACACTGCTTTACCAAATTACCTTGGTAGAAATAGTGTGACCTGATTGCGACCAACCACATAAAATAAAGATTTTGGTAGCATACTTATATATATATATATAAATTTTCTTATTTCAAAATTGTTTCAATCAATTGAGACTTTTATGCAAACGTAGCTGTTGCTCATTGATTACTTTTTATTGTACAGGCAGGGTGAGAATTGCTGGGGGTTGAGGGGGGGGTTTCAACCCTCCCAGTCTTTCTTAGAGCCCCATGTTAAATTCTGTTTTTCACACTCCGATTCCAAGTGGATAATGGTCCAACCCCCCCCCCCCCAGTTATTTTTCCACAATTCTTACACTGTGTACAAGTGGAGTTTGCAATGCCCTTTTCGGTAAACACGCACACTGAGTCACCGTACTCCAAACAATATGGCCACCGTAGATGCGTGCATAACAGAGCGGCCCGACATACGGCCTAATATTTCCGCGAAAATTAAAGGACGCTTCAATTTCAGCAGAATGACTGCACTAAACCCTAAAACTAACCCTAACCGACCCTCACGGCGCCTAACCTGAGCCCTAACCGACCCTCACGCTTTGCATGTTGAGATACATGTTGCGATGTCGTCGATCGGTCGCGTTCTAATTTTACGGCATTCGTTGGCAGCCATATTGTTTGGAGTACGGTGACTCAGTGTGCGTGTTTACCCCCTTTTCTTGTGTGGTCTGAGCAAATCATGTAGTTTATTGTAAATAATATGTCTAGGCAGTTCTTAAAGTGTAAAACAAAGTGCCTGGACGCTCCTTACCTTTCCAAAAGAAGTGCCAGGACGCCCCTTACATTTTTAGGTGTGCTGGCCAAATAAGTGGCAGGATGGCGAACAGATTTGAAAATAAGTGCCATGATGCCGTCCATGACCGTCCTGCCACACTTTAAGCCCTGGGTGGAAGTCTCTTCCATAGAGAGTCACCTATGCAGGCAAAACCTCTGGATTGAGGAGTCCTGATGTGGGGAAGAAAGATGTTAAGCCAATCAGAGGATCTAAGAGTACGTAACGAAGTGGCAGATATATAGATAGGGAGCAACGCATGAGATCACAAAGATACTTCGGAGCAAAATCCGGTTGAAACTTAAGAACCAAAGCAAAAGTTTTTATTGTTTACGGGCAGAGAGAGGGAGCCAATGAAGTTGTTCAATGTTACAGTCTTGTATTTTGAGATGTGTGTGAATCGACGAAGATGGGCAATCATGGGCGGAGTTTGGTTTTCATTCTGGGGGGGGGGCTAATGCCTTCTTGGGGGCTAAGCCCGGAAAAGATACCATTTTCATGGTAAAAAGCTGAATCTGGGTCTTCTTGGGGGAGGGGGAGCTTAGCTTCCCTAACCCCTGAAAACTCTGCCCATTTGGGCAATCAGTAGCAGCAGCAGATTTAGCACATACGTATGCTATCGGCTGCAGGTGTGATTCTCTGAATTGGGCAAAGGAGGAAGTTGTTTTACCCAGACATCAATGAAATGGTCTTGTGATAGCTCACATCCTAGCCTTGTGGCATGTGACGAAAGACCCTGTAAATCTGTACGACCAACGTAGCTGTTTGCATTTTAAAGAATTGAATTGAATTGAGAGTTGAATTGCTCTAATTATGATAAGGAAAAGTGACCAAGAGGTGAGAAAAATACAGCCGAAACATTTACTGTCTGTTTTGTTCTATTTCTGGATTTAGATATCAGAAGATTGAATCAGATTGTGAAGCAGACGAAGAAGTATGGCTAAATCTAAGAAGGTGACCGGAACGGCAGCAGCGGCGGCACCAGCTGCAAGCGGTGATGAAGTCTCTGGTCCAGCAGGTAAAAGGATTAATGTGTTGATGTATGAATATTAAAGTTATCTTGAGTGTGTGTGTGTGCTGGTGGGATGGGGCTTAGCTTCTGAAGAGGTCTAGGGTGTTTGATTACATTTGGTAAAGGAATTAGTTATGAATCACTTAATTAATTACTTTTCATCAGTTTAATCTAATGGTTCTGAGACATATTGAAGTGTAAATTTTGTTTTTGACTTTTTTGAGCCTTTTTTGAAGGGTAAATTTTGTTTTTGAGTCTTTGAGCCTTTTTTTAAATGTAAATTTTGTTTTGGACTCTTGAGCCTTTTTTTGAAGTGTAAATTTTGTTTTTTACTCTTTTGATCCTTATTGAAGGGTAAATTTTGTTTGTGAATGTCTTGAGAGTTATTGAAGTGTTAATTTTGTTTGTGAACAGCAAAACCTGAGAAGACCGAAACAACGAAAAAGGATGCTCCAAAGGCAGGAAAAGTAACCAGTAGGTTGACGGCCATTTTGTCTCAGGAACTGCTTTGAAAGTTGCTGCACTCTCTATTTAATAGCACCCAATAATTGTTTCATTTATTTCTGGTGAACTGAGAAGACATTCTGTTTTCCAATGTGAGGCATATATTTAGCTAGAATTCTGATTTAGCAGTTTAATATTAATTCTTTGTTGTTGGTTATACTTGTAACGTGCACAACACTGCACACTGGTCACAGTACATTGTGAATCTGAGGTGTGTTTATTGACTAGTGTTTGTATGAGGAAGGCATAGATGCAGGCCTGTACTTCTTACAATCCTGTTTGTCAGGCATGGCCAGAACTTTACGTTTCTTGATAATTATCTGTTTTTCATTTACGAAGTAAGTGACACAGAAAATTGCAGTTCAGAACTGCACGATTATATAGATCTATACACACAACCATTTTTGAGTTTACATTTGTTGTTTACATCCATTGTTCTTAACAACAGAGAATGTGTTTTGATCTGTTTTGCAGAGCGAGGCAAGAAGAAGACCACTCCTACAAAGACCCAAGCGAGACGCAGCTGCAAGAAGTAGAGGCCACTTTCCAGAGACAGATCTACCGTAGCTTTGAGACTGTCATTCAACGATGTTCCTCGTTTGGCCATTTTTAAAGACTGTTGTATTCTCTTCACAACGAAGACAAATTCATCATTTGCAATCATTTAATACATGTATATTTGACTGAAGATATGTAATTTCAATTTGTTTGCCATGAAATGCATCGTCCAACCAGGAACCAAGGCAGTCTGTCGAGTTTTAACGATCACGTTTTCTGGAACAACAAAAACTCTTCGAACAGTGTGTTAAGGTTCTCATCATCGCATTTGATATTTTGCCTTGAAGCATAATTTTCAAGTTGGCAATTATTATACAGTTCAAGTTGATTTTTTTATAAAAAAGTTTTCCAAACTCGTTTTTTGTCAAGATATGTTTTAGTAAAGCAACAAGTCAATGCAGTTGTTTTCGATGATAGTCAATTTACAAAGAAATTATCAATTTAATCTAAGCACCTCCCCAGGGTCAGGGTAGTTCCCCAGAATGAGATCGCACCCCACCCCCAACAAAATGTAAGAGCTGATTTTTACATCTATAGTGCACTACGAAGGGTTTTTACTATCATACGATGAAAGTGTTGTGAACTAGTTAACACTTTCGAGGCGGTTGTCGACAAAAGTCGACACTAGGGGTTGAGGGCGGTTGTCGACAAAAGTCGACATGAACAGGGATGGGCTATAAAATATATTTATAGATATATAAATGTATGTATATGTCTATATATTTATATGTTTATGTATAATATAAGTATATATCATGTATACATACATATACACACATTGCCATACATATATATACATATATACACACATATATATGCATGCATATGTAGCCTATAATTACATATAATATTATACATATAGGTACATACAGCGATATATGTATAATTGTATATGCATATATACATGTATGCATACATAAATACATATATACATATATACGTATATAATGCATACATGTGTATATACATATATACATAATCGTATATATATGCATATATATATATAAATACGTATATATGTATATATATATAAAAATAAGCATATAATATATGTAAATATATATATATATATTCATATATGCATATATGTATATGTGTATATATATATGTGTATATATATATACAATTATACAAGTATACATATATACACATGAACAGTGTATAATGTATATATGTGTATATATATACATACATACATACATACATGTGTATATATATATACTATTATACATATATGTATACACATATATGTATACATATGTTTTTACATATGTATATATATGCATATATACATATACATATACTTATATATGTATATATACATATATATGTATATATATACATATATGTACAATTGTACATAATATATGTATGTATGTACATATATAAGCATATATACATATTTATACAAAACATATATATTTATACATAACATATATCAATATACATATGCATTATACAAGTATATAAATATATGGGATATATGGAAATATATTCAGCCTATGGAACAAAATCCTAAAAAATTATTTAGCCTCCAAAGTGTTAACTTAAGTGTGTTGTCCACTAAAAGAATGAAGGTCCCTATGCAGCAGTTCAAGTTGGATTCGAATATGCAACCCTCCGGCTGCAAGGCAACAAACATGCCCACTACTCCACTCATTTGGAGATGATTTCTTTCTGATCACAATTTCACACTGCATGTCAGAAACATGTTTTTTTCCGTTTGAGTGGTGCTACATAAATGTATAATTACAACTTCTAAACATTGGCCAACATGAAAGTTCAATGATTTCCTTTATTGAAAGAATCCGGTTGACAAACCGCATGTACAGTTATGCAATTGAAACAATTCATAGGAACAACAAATCACGAAGTGTAACTATTGACAGAATGGACAGCCTGCAATACAGTAACACGTAATGTAATAACATGTAATCTGTTTAAGCATCTACAGGAGATGTTTGAAGGCTTTTTTATCGTGAAATTTATAACCCCAGGATATCTTCAAGAGTGAATGTTGATCATACAGAAGAAAGCGTGATACTGGATGACAGAAAATGTGCTTTATTTGAAGTTGCAATTATGGGTCCCATTGCTGGTGGAGGTTTCGTTACATTCATTATGTTGCTGTGATATTTTTCCCTGCAACATTTTTTAACCTTGCAAGATCAGAGCATCAGTGATGACCTTTGCATTCTTGGAAAAACCTAGGGCAGAACAGACTCTTAAGTTGTAGCATCTAAAAGTTTGCTGTTGTGGTCAAAGTAAATTATACAGGCATTTGGTTCCAAGAGTGTCTTGCTCTTTGTTATTACATTAATATCTTTAGGGACATGACAATTTCCAAACCCCAAGTTTAGACTTCTAGGAGCTCCCAGTCCAATCATGATAGAAATAGGTTTTAAGGAGCATGTAGGCCTAAGCACTGATGAATCAACTCTAGATAACAGGCATATCTCCATTGGGAGACTGTGCACACTTCAGACAGATGGACCTACAACTGAGAAAGCACAATGCTGACAGCCGGACAGATTGGCCTCAGACATTCTGTCTTTCGGCTTTATTAAGAAAAAGATAATGTCATGTGCGTGGCTGGATTAGCCTCCATGAAAAGTTGAAATCATGGTGTGTAGTTTGTCTATTTCGTCTCACCTCTTATTTTAGTTCACTTTGCATTTCCAAGAGCCGAATATTTCTGCCGTTTTAGGCCTTGGCCTAGTGTAACAGTAGTTACAATTGTAATTGCTTTGGAAAGGTCATAACAGGCTTTAGAGTAAACTTTATTTAGATACCTTCTTAACTGTTACTGGGATGATTATTTATACTGAAATTATTTCAGTGATTTCAACTTTTCATAAAGGCTAATCCAGCCACGTACATGACATTATCCCAGTTAAGCTTCTTCTATAAGCTTCAGTCAGTGTTTTGTCAAAAAATTGACACTTTAAATTGACATTTTATAACTTAGAAGTCAGAATCTTAGATTCACCTTAAGTAAATTTTACTTATCCGCCGTCTAGAGGCGCGAAAGTGCAATCTCTATTAATTTTGGTGGAGTTGAGCCAGCGACCGATAGCAACGTTATTTACCAGGGATGCCACTCATAGTTTTCACCACATAAGATAATTTATTTTATTCGGTTGTGTCTAGGTTTCTATAGATTTTTGGATCACGATCTAGCCTTTTCTCACGACGGTTTTCCGAATTTTTTTAACCAAAAAATAGATTTTTTTATATGAAAATACACAAAAGACGTGAAAAATGCGGAAAGTTTAGATTTTGGAGAAATCTTTTTAAATTTTGAAGTGAAAGACTAAAAAAGGTCGACAGAAATTTGAATTAGGAAATTCATGTATTTTCCAGAGAAATTCTCAATCTAGCCATTTTTCGGCCAGATCTGACGTCTTTTAAAATTAAGAGTGGGATCCCTGTTGTTTACATTGAACGCTAGGCTAGTTTTGTTTTTTCTCGTGTATGTAATCAGCTAATTTCTTTCTTTCTTGAATTTTCGGTCTAAGTCTAACAAATCTACTCTGAATGTATATAATTATGGCGTTGGAATAGAGTAAACGGGTAGCAGTAAGCTAGGACGGTATAAATTTTCCTTTGCACAGATTTTTAAGAGTACGCGCCGGGTCGGCGGGCGTTTTAAGTAAACGAGAAATAATATTCCTGTGCATTCTAACTTTTGAGTTTACTATTTTGTCAGTTCTCATTATTTGTCCGTGTTCCTCGTTATCGTTTTTTTTATAAAGATGTTATCGCTCTAATACTATACTGTACTATCTTTTCGTAAGGACCACTCCACGGAGACCATCTTAGTTCGCTTCTTTTCTGGGTAATCGTGCAGGCTACGGTCCTGTCCATGTAACTGATAGATTGCAGCGCTCTATTTTAGCATTGTTTTGGGCGGCCATACAATAATTTATGTGGCTCCTTTTAGAGCCACATAAGTTTTTGTTCTGTCCAAGTTATTGTTCTAATGAATTTGTTTAAGTGGCTAATTCGATTTTGGCTGTTGCAGCGTTGCTGTATGATAATTTATAGCTTCTGCTTAAGCATAACATTGAAATTATAATGAATTTTTGCAGGGTTTTTGGCAATGGCCCTCATGAAACTTTCCAGGCTTAATTGTGGCGATCAGAAGTTTTATCTGTATTTATCCAGTGAACCTGACAAGGATAGAATCAACTTGACTTTGTCCAATGCAGTTAAATCCTGGAGTGGAAATGGTGAGTGTGATATTACTATATCTAATTTTACTTTGAATTTGTGCAGGGTTTTTGATTTTAATTACTTAAGTGTTTCCTAAAATTGCTTATAAATATTATACTGAGCAAAGAAATAAATGAGTGAATGTATTGTTTAGCAAGTAAGTTAGTGGTAAGTTCAATGGAGAGATTTGAAATCAACATCATATAGCTACCGTGCAGTCTTTGAAAAGTTGTGTTAATACTGGTTTCAATAGGGGTTTAACCTGGCCAGTTAAAAATATGAATGAATGTTCAAGGTTAGTCCTTCTTATGTACCGGTACACATGTCTTTAACCAGATTTGATAATGTCACTGTTCACTGAGTTGAAGACTTGAAGTGCTGTCAAACAGGTTTTTAAAACAATTTCTTTGCGCATCTATGCTTTTATCATTCAGCTGTTTTTGAAGATCTTGCCATTCTTGACAAAGTTGTGTCGTCTTGGCTTACAATAAGCATTTTCCAAGGTTCCTTTAATATGCATACAAATGACCAAGTGTCCTTACAACATGGCTAAATGGCATTGTGGGCTGAGGTGGTGTGGGAGTATGTTCAATACCTTGAACCCAGAAGGTTGTGGGTTTTTTTCAAGCCACCGCATAGAGCAAGTCCTTCACTCGCAATTGCTCATGCGCTTCAGAGTGAAATTCCTATTCAGTGCTGATGTCAGGAGCGCCTCTGAGTAGCAATCTTTAAGGGGTGCTATATCAAGTGCTCAATGCTCATACATGTATGATATTTATACTGATATTAAAGTTTGCATGTGGTTCTTCTTTTAGTCAGTGAAAACGACTTCATTTTGTGGAGCAAGAAGACAAAGCTTGAGCTGGCTGATTACAAGACACAGACGCTGAGGGCGTTGAGCGGAGAGGGACTGAATGGAAAGGAGTTTGTTTACGATGTGACAGAGGAGATGGATGGATCGGCAGATCTAGTGTGGAAAAGAGTTCTCGGCGATGGTGATATTAAGGTAGTTTCATAAAAATTTCCATCGTTGCAAGGCATGAAATTTATATGAAAGACATTTCTATGTAGGGGATGAATTGCAGTATGTATAGGGATTTGAGAAGGTGTCAACAAACAATTGTGCTGTTATCCCAGGCCATCTTATTCTGACGTGTCCCACCTAGCAATAGTGTCTGGATGGGACCAGGTGTTGCATTTGTGGCCCAAGTGTCACTGTCAATGCAAGTAGCCAGGTTAACCAGGTTTCCAGATGCAACATGACCTACCAAATATTGTGTTGAACCTTACCATTCAATGTTTTTGTTTTCAGATTGCATTGTTGTCTTTTTTCTGATGATGGGATTTTTTTATCTGACAGTAGAAATATCTTATTCTCATATGGCATGTCCCCAACAGGACAAGAAGACAATGCTATATACAAGAACATCTTGTATATAGCATTGTCTTCTTGTCCTGTTGGGGAAGTTTTTGTGGAACTTTGACTCTGACAGAGTGGTTTACAACCTCTCAGAACATCATTCAGTTATTAATTTAGACACTTTGAACAAGTTAGACTTTTGTTGTAATCAGAAACTATAATTGTTTCTGTTTTATTTCATTTGACAGGTTCAACTTGGAAGCGTGAAGTTGAGACCTGACCTAAGTTTGGCCAGTAGCATCAGACGTATTCTTGATTCATCCATTGAGCTTACACGAAAGACGCAAGCTCAGGTCGAGTCACTGACCGAGGAAAGGGATCGGCTGGCTTCCGAACGTGAAAAAGCCCTACAGGCAAGCTTACTTACACAAGAGCATTTCAATTCTAGCTGTTATTTGAATTATGGATGGGAGGTTTTATATTGAGTTTGGCATCAGATGTATTCTTTAGCATCTCTTTTGCCAGTACTATTGTATGCTTTTAATTTAAATAAATACTGTAAATACCAGTTCAGTTGACACTGCTGCTTCAATTGGACTTTTAAATGTACTTTTATTGGCATCAGTTGTAGGTGCAGTCCACAATGTTGGTGTCTAATGGTGCTTAAAGGCCTTAATTATGGTCCTTCACCTCCTATGCATTAAGACCAGTACCGAGTTATGGCGGAACTTCATTTTTATTCTACCATGTTCTTTGGAGGATTATTTGAGAGTGCCTGATGAATTTCAGAGTGGTTGATGTTTGTGGCTGTTTTCATTGAAATTCTATCTATATTTTGGACGATTTTGGTGACAGTCATGTCTTGTGGGTTGAGTAGGTTGATTGAACATATAAACTGTTTGCTTTGCATTCATTGTGTTTGATAGCGTCTGGAGAAGTGTGTTTCCATAAAAGAAGACACAGAGAAAGATCTGTACTCAAAGGTAAAACTTGAATTGTAATTGTTGCTTGCACAAGCAGACACACACACATACCTACACAAGCGCACACACATGCGAGCATGATCCACCCAACAGTCATGGCTGGGCTGGGAGCGCCTCTGAGTAGTTTCTTGAAGAGGCGCTATATAAATTCTAATAATGGATGAATGAATGAATGAATTAACAGGATTTTAGAAATCACTGAAGTCATATTTCTTACATCGTGGCTCAAATGTCGAAAGTTTGTTTTCTAATGCCGCTGAGGCATGTTCTAATTTTATACTTTTTACCAGTTGTGAGAGAGCTTATTTATTTTAATAATTGTTTATCTGTTTTTAGTTTGTGGTTGTTCTCAACAGCAAGAAAGCAAAAATACGGGAACTCAAAGAACAGCGTGAGTAGCTATCGATGTTTAGACTGAACATTTTGAAAATTGCTTCTAGTTTACTGCAGTACTTAGTTAGTTGGCTAATGTTATCACATTGACAAACTTAGTTAACTGTTGATGGATTGGTTTATTGACACACCCCACATTTTATTCGGGATATTGCTTGTTCACACACTGATGGCCTACATACTTACCAAAAAGTTCTTTTCTCTAAGTTTTAATTGATTGATGTGCGTAGTGTTTGTTAAATCCTCAGGATTGGAGTTCCCTGGTGAGCAACCAGAGCATGGAAATTTAATGGAAATTGTTTCAGCTTAGTTCTTGCATGGGTACCATGGTTTTTTGTTGTCAGATGCCCTAGCATTATAACTAATGACCATACATTTCAGATGCAAGGTAAAGAAATTTGTAAAAAAAATTACAAGACAACATACTTAACGTAGACAAGGATCGAAAGTTTATTCAAAACATCTTAATTATTTTACTGCTCTACATGGTTATTTGTGTTGATTTGTATCTGTTGATATTGTTAAGCCTCTGAATTTATATAGCTTATAATTTAAAGGACATTGTTTTTGATTTTTTGTTCAGTAGACAAGGGTCACTCAGGAACTGTCAGTTCATCTGTAGCTAGCTCCTCTGCAAAAGGCAAAGGTATTTCTCTACCATGCATCAAAAGTAATGTAACTTAAAGTACGTGTTGCTGATCATTCATTTATCAGGTGTTTGTATCTTCAGAGGCTTAGTCCAGATGGAAGGGTCTTCAGCTGCAAAAGGACTTAGTCTCTTTGATTGTGGTTTGGTGCTGTCAGGCCAGGAGCACCTCTAAGTAGTTTCTCGTGAAGTAGTGCTATATAAAAATTCATGATTGCTATTACTGTATGCAGGCAGTTACTTGACACAAGTTGTGAATTGGCCAAAATTGCTGAGATGCTCAGATTGTTTTTGCTTTTTTCCATATTCAGGTACTGCAGCAGTTAAAAAAAGTCAAGCAGTCCATTCATTAAGTGAATCTGAAGGGAGCGACCCAGGACCAGACAACAGCGACAGGTCAGTTTTATTTTGCTATTCTCTTCTGACTAAATTATTAATGAATGTTGCCAGCTATTTATCAATTGTTAAGCATTTTTGTGTTTTGTTGATTGTATGTGTGTGTTTACGTTATTTATGTTATGTAGGCCCTATTATCAGAGTGCTGTATTTAGTAAAAAAATACTTAGTAACGTGTCTTGTAATACATGTAGTTTGTTTTATTTTAGGGAATATAATACAGATGACGAATTGGAGGTCAGTCTTGATTTAAGATTGAATCTTTCAATGTTTTTTAATTGCATTTGTGACTTGTTTTAGATCTTTTGTCATCAGTCACACCATAGTCAATTTAACTATAAGAAAACCGACGTGGTTTCAGATTCCCAATGCCAAGTCTATGGTAAAATGTATCCAGCCTGCAGGATCAAAATCATTTGGTTGCATAATGCATACCAGTATGTAAAGTAATACTAATGAAAACATTGTTATTGAATTGACGAACTTTTGGCCGCTACCTAAGCTGTTATATTTCTTCATGGGTGTATGAAATCCTCATTAAGGAATATTTCGTATCTTCGGACAACCATCTAGTGTAATAATTGTAACAAATTGTTTTGTATAGCACCATTTGTGGCGTCTGACCAGCCAGGCATCTGATCCACCATTCTATGTGGCCTTGCGCTTGTTACAAATTTGTTGAATAATAATAATAATAATTGTAGGTCGTCACTTGTCACAGGCGTCGGACGATATGAGGAAGACGTCCTTCCTTTTCCAAAGACTTTCAATTCTTATTCAGCGCTTTGACGCTGTGGCCTATGCGGGCTCTTTCACTAACCCTATGTCCGATTTGGAAAAAAAGGTAGCCTTATAATAACACAATAATAATAATAATTGTAATAATAATGTTATTATTATTATTAGAGCAGCTCAGCTTCTACCGCTAGTAAAGTCTTTAGTCGAGTGAATCAATCGAACATTGGAAAGACGAAAGATCAGATGAAGGAAGATGATGATGATGATCTGATGTTGGATGATGGAGCTGATGATGACGATGATGTTGCTGTTGTTCCTAAGAGGTTAGTGCATTATAATAATAATAATAGTAATAGTAATAACAGTAATATTAATAATAATAATAAAATAATATGTCAAGATACAGAGAGGCGTATGACCTAATGTTGAAAACGATCATTTTTCTTGTCTGTGTATGATTTATCAGTTTTTGAAGAAATAAATGTGTTATAATAATAAAAATAATAGTAATAGTAAAAAAAAAAGTAATAGTAATAATAATGATATTTTAAACACATTTTGTCATTTCTCTAGCCTTTGAGACTTTAGGTCCCATCTGCACTAGTGGCCTAAACTTTTTGTCAGTGTTGTATTCAGAAGATCTGAGAGAGACCTGCTTTTTGTTGCAACGCCTACATATAAGTGTCCAGTATTTCAACTCTGTGGCCTTTCGAGGCACTTTATCTGAGCCAAACCTAGCGGAAATTTAATTATTTGTACTTTTATCATTATTTAGAACTATCACTGCTGCTTCCCGTGTTGATTGTACTTTCTTTTTCTGATGTTGATTGTGGAAGATTATTAAATGGACAATAATAATAATAATAATGATGTTAATAATGATGATATTTGTTTATTAATTTAGACTGACAATTGCATTCATGAAATAGGAGCGGATTATAGCAAGTTTAATTAGGAGTCGAGTTTAACTGTATGGCAGTCTGCAGGGCATCCGCCTGTCCTACTGCTTATTTTACAGTAACCCCTATGAACTATAGGGCTGAGTCAACCTTATTAAGGGGCTAGCAGGTATCAACCCATGTCCTTCTTATCTTCGTGCCAAGGCTTTACCATTGAACCACCTCACCACCTGATTTTACTGATCACCTTGTATTTTAATAAACTTCACTATTTTCGTTGCATTGAAATTGCTATGATTGCAGAACTATGTTCTGAATTTGTCTCTGTGGACTGTTTTAGGTCACGTAAGCCAAAGCAAGAAACATTGCGAAAGACTGGTTCACGGACGGTCATTCCCCACACTGTGGCAGACCAGCCTAGCACTTCACGAAAAGGGTCAGTTGCGGCAAATTCATAGAAAGGGTATTCAGAGCACTCTGAGTAGTGATATAAGACAAGAATAAAGACTGAAACACTGAAAAAAAGACAGACGGTGTGCACTGTAAGAGGTGCTATATAAATTTATGGATACAATACAATGCAATAATGCATTGCTTGTCAATGATGCCATTTGACAGCAGTGATTCAGTTGACTGTTTTGTTTGACTGCATTCTACATCAACAATGTTGACATGAACTATGTGCAACAAGTTGACCTTTCTGGCTTCTATCAATAAAACTATAAAAAAATCTAAGTAGTAGTAGTACTATTTTATTGAACATATTGTTTGTTTGTATGTGCACTTGTTATTGTGCCCCTTCAAGCTCTCTTTACTCAGAGGCGCTCCCG
Organism: Lumbricus rubellus; assembly: GCA_945859605.1. NCBI lineage: Eukaryota > Metazoa > Annelida > Clitellata > Crassiclitellata > Lumbricidae > Lumbricus > Lumbricus rubellus. The sequence continues at coordinate 28,203,753 of OX243826.1, read as the reverse complement.
AATGCAAAGCGGACACTGCTGCCGAAGCGCTGAGCAATTGTGAGTGAGGACTTGCCCAAATGGTCAGTTGCGGCAAATTGCGACAAAAAGGTGACAGCTGATCAATTACCATCATAATATATGAGAGGTGACGCTGCTAGGTGGATTCGAACCTCGAACATTCCGGCTCCAAGGCAACGACGCCACAACTACACCACCGCGCCCCACTACACCACCGCACCTCTCATATATTATGATGGTAATTGATCAGCTGTCACCTTTTTGTTTGGAATTCAAGACCCAGCATAACATAAGAAGGTCTCAAGCCTAGCATATCTTTGTAAATGATATGTGGGAAGAAATTGTTAACTTCAGCTTTAACAAATTTTTACATTGACTGTTTGTTAATTGTTTGGCTTTAGCTCTGTAAAGAAGTTGTCTTCAAAAGGCAGTTCGTCTAATCTAGATGTCAGTAATCTCATTGACGACATGGATTAGATGGAGTCAGGACGCTGATTAAAGACATGGATTGGATGACCAAGAAGAGTCGAAGATTGTGGATTGAGCTTCTAAAGGCTTCACAGCAAATCAACTGTGAATCATTTCCACAGAAAATGCCTTTCAATGACAGTTTCTGACCATTTTGTAGTTGCTGTATGTGTAGGTGTGATACTGATGATATGTAGCTATTGATTTTAGGAATACCTTTGATAGTGTGTATGAAATGCAAGATGATGCAATTGAAATGTAGAATAGGAAGCGGATGACAGACTGAAGACTGTCTGCAACAGAGCTGGGTTACAGTTGTTAATCAAAGTGTAAAGTTTATATTTTAAAATGAGTGTAAAGTTTCTATTTTAAAATTGTTTTTGACATGGATAGTGTTTTTCCCTGTTGAAAAGGAGTAGTTGTACATGAGATTGTATTGTATTGTATTGTACATGACCATTTGTAAGTTGCTTCTCTGAACAGAAAGCCTTTCAGAAGTGATTCTGTTGCGATCGATCCCAAAGAAAAGGCAGAATTTGAGGAGAGTGAAAGATAAGGAAAGGCTACTAGAGAGAAAGGCGGAGCGAACTACTGGTGGAAGTCCATTTCACAGCAAATCATTTCGCAGCAAAGCAGGCAAAGTAGGTATTATGGAGAGATGAGATTTCTAAGTTACCTTCCGTGGATCATTGAAAGGATGAAAGGCAATGATGTAACGTGGCATCCGGAATCTTTGGATGCAGTACTTGACACAACAGACAGCAAGCTAAGACGTAAATTGAAGCTACAGCACAGTTACAGTATAAAATTAATAACACTGGTAACAGTCAAAAATGCATACTGAAGGTTTGAACATGTGGTCTTTAGCGTATCTATATAATTTTCGTTATTGAAAATTCTGGTTGAAACACTGCAATCGGTTACAGTGTACAGTTATACAATATTATTGAAACAATTTACAAGCACAAATCCACTGTGACAAAATCTAAGCCAAAGAGTTGTAATTTTTGTTTAAGCAACACTTAATAGCAGTCTACAAAGCACGTAGTCGGCATTAAATTTCATGCTCTGGACAGCAAACCTTCATGCAGTCATAGGCGCAACCACGTCATAAAAGTTGGAAGTGACCATAATGAATCACGTCCTAAAAGTTGGGGGGGACCATAATAATAATGTTAGGGGACCACTCAAAAGTTGGAGGGACGCATCCCGTGGGTCCCATAGGGTGGTTGGCCTATGCATGCAGTCGTCTTACGCTATGGACGTTTCATGAGACCTCGCTTCAGTGAAACACGCTAGACAGCATCTGGAACAAGTTTCAGATACTAGTTCGTACCTTTTATTCAAAGCTGTGCTTTTAATATATCTAGTGATTGATTGATTGATTTGTTTTGTTTGTCTCTTGTTCATTCTCAGAATAAACTGATTTGATTTGATATTGATATCTAAATATAAATATCTATGGTACCATTCAGGGCAACTGGGGCTAAATTTTGGAACGCACCCACTATTGTAGCGCTATAATAATGATGGGTTGAAAATTGAAATCATTTCCGGGCTATTTAAAATATTTGAATCGTCCTGTAGTAAATTCGCCTTCTATGAAAGGAATGACGGGATTCCATTTATATGTTACTAATATAAGTACAATTGTGGAATGGAGATTACGTTTATTTATTTTGAGTTGTTAAATGATGCATTGCTGTGAACTATCGGGTAAATATATCACGCCTCTACAACCTCGTTAATATCCCTTGCTGCCAGAGCTATTGAATTCAGGGTAGCTGCTCTGGTATAGCGATGTCGTCAGGGCCTCTCCCCAATTTACCTCTGAGACCTATGCTGTCTCACGTCGGGTATCCAACGTCGTCCCTTACGCTCTGCGGAAGAGGGAGTTCTCTTAGTTCCTTTCGCTCGCACTGCGACTATGAAGAATCGAACCCTCTGTGATGGGCCAGTGGTCTGGAACGGCCTTCATTTAGAGCTACGCGTACACCCTAAGGCTCTACCAAATCCTTTCTGACCAAACTTAAAACTGTCGGGCAGCTTTTATTTTTGCATGCCTAGTGATTTAGACCTAGAAGGCCATAGATATTGTTATGAAAAGTTGATGCTTTCCTCTGAAAGCATTGGATAGCTTTTTAATTTTAATTGGTACAACTTTGTTTGTCTCTGTTAGACAATGGATGTCGACATCGAAGCATGCATGGATGAAATTATATTCGGCAGACCAGAAAAGTCAGGCCGTGGCTGCAGGATGGGTCAACAAAGAAAACCTTCCCAGCATTCTCGCAGTTCTCTTAGAATGCAAGAAAAAACTTCTTCTACCAATGACGCCGATATGAGTTCTAAAACTGGAGTGTCATCAGAGACATGGATGGACAACTCCTTTATGTCGAAAGATACGATTGTCTCAAAAAATGGATTGCATGTTGCCCACGTACCAAACATGCACTCAGAAAAATCTGTGATAGACGACTCTTCTTGTGCTTCTTCTGCCTGTGTTCGAAACGCGAAAAGTAATTGTAAAACTAAAACTAAAAACCGAAATGTTAGACGTTCAAAAGAAGAAACACATCCAGTTTCAACTCAATGTGTGGATTCTCATTCCGAATCTCAACTTCTTGCCGTAAAGCGATCATCGAGGGATTTAGGAAAGTTAGAAACTAATTGCAGTAGTGACCTCTTTGGCGATGAGACTTCGGGATGCAAACGCAGCAAACCAAACGAGGTAAATATTTTTCTTTTAAAATTTAGGTTTAGTGTGATAAATATGAAGGAATTGCTCCTGCACTACGTAGCGGTACCTTTCCTATGTTTATTTACATAATGAGTTTGGATTCTTGCGAGAATTGTGGTTCTGAATTGTAGCGATTGCTTTTGTACTTACCAGTGCTTAGTGCTTACGAGTACCAACTGTCTCCAGTGTCTTCAATTTATTTTTTCAATAACTAAAAGGAATGTTTTGGGCTAATCTGGAAAACCAGATTTTGTAAGCTGTCTGGAAAAGATAGGGCTCTATAAAGCTGCAATGACATCATGCTTGATGATTACGGTATATAGTATTTAATGAAACATTAATGGCATGCTTTTCTCAAGGTGATATAAATTTGGCTTAAAATTGAGAACAGACTGAACAGCTTCAATTCGTTCATGCTACACAGGAGCACTCCCAGCCCAGCCACGTAAGAAAAAGACTTGAGAGATTTATTATTTAAGCAAAGTTTGATTGGTCAGATGCAATAAATGCATTTTTGAAGGGATTTCATTCCAATATCAAAATTATCTAACTCTTACTGTGCAATATCTTACTTTTACAGATTGAATCGAATGGATTTCACGACAGTTTTAACGACTCATCTTCATTTCTGCAATCAATCGACTTTGACTTTCTCGATGCTTGTGTAAATATGAATCTGCATTCAATGCCATCCGCGATTTCTACTTCATCTGTCACGCACAGCATCCAAGTCACCAACGAGAGCAGCAAAGGAAGTAGCCATCCAGAATCACGAGATGCCATTGAAAAATGTGGGAAGGTTGCTGGCCAAGAAGTAGTTACACAGTTAATCCCTTCCAAATGTGATCAAACTAATAGGAAATATGAAATTACTGAACCCGTAAATGCTGTTACTGAAGATTTGACTGTCGCTAGGAAAAACCAGGTCACAAAAACAAGGATAACTGCGAGAAGTGAAACGGGTAAATTATGTGATGATACTTTGAATATCCTGCAAGTTATCGATGCTTCTGATAACATTCCTGTTCAATACTCAGTCTCCAATGTTAAGCTGGCGAACTGTGATACAAGTGCTCTTCCTGATAGCGTTGACGCGGTTGTGAATGCGGGGAAATCATCCATTGGTACGCCAACACTGGTGGCCAACCGACGTATGAGTATGTTTGCGAGTCGAATTCGAAAGACGTTAGCGGCAAATGCTCGGATAGACACGCCAATTAGGATTCGGCCACCCGCTTCGATCTTAGATGATGCTGTTTTTGATGATCTTGGTGCGGAGGCTGAGAATGGGAAGAGGCATTCTTCATATCCAGAAGACACATTCTACGGCCTTCCACTAAAGGTTCAACAACTTTTTAAAGAACAGCGGTCCATCTCAGAACTCTATGGTATGTTCGTCTACTATTGAGTTATTACTATTTTGTGATCAATGTATCTTATGCGGAGTTGTTTGGGGACATGTGGAAGGGAACAGCCATTGACGGTGTCTTGTAGCAAGACCTAGTGGCCTTCTCTGTTTTATCTAAGCATTGCTGTTTTAAATGTTAGAAAATAGCTCAGGATGTCATTCTTATGTTTTTGAGTCTTGATGCTGTTTTTACTTCTTTGCAATGTTGTCATAAGGCATAACATTCCATGCCTACAAATCTTTGACATATTTGAGATCAAACTGACTAATGAGTTGGCCAAATTGAAAGCAGGGTATTCCAAACCAAGAAATGTGCCGCTTAAAGAAAGTTCCTAGAGGTGGTTGAAGACGAAGGCGAAGGACCTGGTGTCTGTACCAGAAGTTTGTGACTTTGCAGTGTTAATGTGGTTTAGGTAAGTGTAATGAGTGTTAGTTAACTATGACAATTTTATTATGGAGTGCAAGAGATTATAAATGTGGTTTGCTGTTATAGACTGGCAGAAAGAGTGTCTGACACTGAGAGCCATTTGCGATGGGACAAACTTGATCTATTCTCTGCCGACGAGTGGTGGCAAGACACTTGTGGCTGAGATGCTCATACTACGACAGCTGCTTTGCCTCAAGAAAGATGCCATTATCATTCTGCCTTTTGTTGCAATTGTTCAGGAAAAGGTAGAATCCATTTTTATCTCTAACCAGCCTTTGTTCTCTAAATGGTTTTCAGTTAGCGGAATGAAACAAAACTATTGATCTCAAAATGGTTTCAGACAATTTAAGCATACACAATCAACGTGAAAACTCATAGTTTCTTTTTTTTAAATGAAGATGATTGAAGATTAGTTTACTTTACATGAACATTTGTGACTTTCAGCAGTACTTGAAATCAGTTCTTGTGCCCCAGACTTACTATCTCTCTCTCTCTGGTTGTACCAAAAGCTGCTTTAAAGTGAAAAACTGCAAACGGGTGAACGGACTTTTTCAGTTGTTGAACCTAGATTTTTGAACTCTCTCTCTGGCTTCAGTATTATATGCTTGTGAGACTTGGACAATGACCAAAAAAATGAGAAAAAAGGTTAACGCATGTGAGATGTGGATTTGGAGGAAAATGCTGAGAATACCTTGGATGGAAAAAAGGACAAATGAGTGGGTAAGCTTACGCATAGAGATTGGTATTGAAAACAATGACTCGCTACACAACAAACAGTGCTAAGAAGACAGTTGGTTTTTTTTGATCATGTTATGCGCTCAAATGGACTGGAAAAAGATATGATGTTGGCATACGGAGAGGGAAGGAGAAAACAAAGGCGGCCAAGGAAAAGGTGGTTGGACGAGGTTCAAGAAACAACAGGAATGAATGTGAGAGAACTAAGGGAAGCGACATCAGAAAGAAAGCAATGGAAAAAATGGATCATGTCGGTCGCTAGAGCTTAGAGAGCTGAAAGCACAAGACGACAAGATAACTCTGTGGCTTCTGCTCTTTTTGTTGCTTATGTCATTTTGTTGTCAACATAAGAAATGCTTTGAAATGCTTATCCATTTTTCCTGACTCTGTGGCCTCATACAACTTATGTCTGTGCATTTGTCATATACTGAACAGAAGCGTAATTTTTGCTTCACTGAAGGTGCGAGGGTTGAGTTCTTTCGCAGTTGAGCTGGACTTTGCCGTGGAAGAGTACGCTGCATCCAAAGGACAGATCCCACCACGCCAGAGAAGGTCAAGGTGTTCGCTGTATGTGGCTACGATCGAAAAGGCCAGCTCTCTCGTCAACTGTCTGATTGAAAACAAACGCTTGAACTCTGTGGGACTGGTCGTTGTTGATGAGGTCTTGTCGTTATACGTTTCTTTTGTTTTTTTATCACAATGGTCCATTTAATTGTAATTGTAATCGAGCATTTATATAGCGCCACTTCAAGAGAACTCCTCAGAAGCGCTCCTGACCTGACACCAAACCATAATCAAAGAGAATTTGGTTTTCAAACGCTTGCGGAAAAGGGGCAAAGAAAGACAAAGAAGTTTTATTACGGAGACTAATAAGTGACTTATTCCAGAAAGACGAACCGACCATGGCAAAGCTTCTATGCAGCACTGTGGAAGATCGAGCCATAGGAACAACCATTTAAGTGAAGCTGTCTAGTGTCTATGTCACTTGGTTAGTTATAGTTCAGCCGGTTGTTCTAAACTGTAGTCTTTTGGTCATTATAAACTCAACCAGTTGTAAATGTTAGTCTTTTTTGGTCATATTTTGCCCTAAATGGCAGATATTTCACCGTTTTGTAGCTCAGAAAGTTTGAAGTTGTAGTATTTTGGTAATTTTTAACTCTAATTGGTAGCCTTGTGGTTCATCTTAGTTTGTGTTCATCTTAGTCATTTTTTCTAAATGGTTGTCATCAATGGTAGTTTCTTTCTCAATCAGTTTTTGTAGAATGTCTTTTTGTGACTTGTTCAAAGTGAGTCTACTGAACATTGTTAAGGCTGAGCACTTGCATTTGTTGATTGAGTTGGGTTTGTTTATAACTCTCTGGTCACTGTTGTCATCTTCAGCTCCACATGCTCGGAGAAGGTGGAAGTCGAGGAGCTGTTCTTGAGACGACCTTGACCAAGGTCATGCATTTCAGTGGTTGGTTTTTAATTTTTCCATGATCAGCTTAAATTAATATTAAATAAAGATTTACTGACCTGGAGTTTATGAAATGACATCCGCTAATCCTGTAATATTGTCTTCATTCTGTCGCCCTTTGTCCTGTTTTTCTCGGAATGTTCTGTAGATCTTCATGTGGGGCATGGTGGTGTAGTGGTGGATTTGGTGCCTTGGAGCTGGAGGGTTCCAGGTTCGAATCCACCATCAAGCCGCCGCGCAGGGACCTTGGGCAAGTCCTTTACTCACAATTGCTCATATGCTTTGACATGAAACTCCAAAGCAGTGTCCGCACTGTAGTCGGGAGCGCCTCTGAGTAGGGTTGGATGTCTTTCTTTTGTTAGTTCAGTTGTGCTGTTGCTTGTTGGCTGTGTCAATTGTTATCCTTCACTTTGTTTGCTTTGGGTTTTTGTAGCGAGCACACAGATCGTTGGTATGAGTGCAACACTCAGTAATGTAAAAGACATTCAGCGATTTCTGAACGCTGAAATCTATTCTAGCAACTTCCGTCCTGTAAGTAAGCATAATAATATTGTCTTATATTCTTAACTATGTTGCCTTCTGATATTGCGCTGTCAAAAGACAATAGTTTTGAGCAGCTTTTGTTATGAATATATCAATTTTAGCTAGGAAGATATTTTCTTACATAGCTCAGAATCTATTTTGTTCTAATTTTTGCAAATGAAAATTTATTTTTATATACTGGTATTAGTTGCTGATGGCTTGAAAACTATGCTAGGATAAGTCTGTATAGATAGGCAAAGGGTCCAAAGTGGCATCATGTTGATTTTGTGTTTTTAGCTGACATTCCAACTACCGGTAACGGGTAGAACCTTTTGGAAGGCACTATTGAGCTTCCTATATTTGATGTTTGAGTTAATTCATGACAGAAAAAATCTCAGGTAACTGTATAAATTATTGAATGTTGACACATTTGGAGCCACAAAAATGGTATTACCTAACTTGATATGCATTTTGTGTTGTGAAATATTTGTCTTCCTGGACCCATGATCTCAGTGTTTGTTTGATTTGTGCAAACAAAAGTTTGTGGTCTTTTATTTACCCTGCTTTGCTTCAACGTTGCCTATCATATTTGCTTGCTTTTGTAGGTGGAGTTGACAGAATATGTGAAAATAGCCGATACAATTTACGAAGTAGATGGCGCTGCACTTGATCCCGATGACCTCTTCAAGTTCTCAAGAGTCACAGCATTTAAGGTAAACCCAGTCAAATTCTGGGAAAAATCACTATATGTAACTCAAATGTGCATAACACAAACGTGCGTAAATCAAATGTACATTACTCAAATGTGCACGAATAAAACGTGCATGACTCAAATGTCCTTCAAGAAGCAGTGTTTGAGTAAAATCAAGAACTTCTTTAACCGAGTTCATTTTGCATGATATGTCATGTCGCATTATGGACAAACAATTGTACGAGTTAAAACTTAAAATAGCACTCAGAATTCTTTGTAAGGTTGTTATTCTTAACTCTGTTACCTATGCTACAACTTTGAAGCACCACGTAGTGTGTATTAGGAAATAAAAGGCAAGAACTATGATTTTCAGCGGAAGTGTTCGAGAAAGAATCTTCATTAAATGATTGATTCGACAGATTGATTTCCTGTGTTTCACTTTGTTGTTCGAGCTGTGATTGTTTGGTATCTAGCGATGATTTTTTCTGTGCTACAGAAGTCATTCAGAATATTTTTATCTTTCTTTTTCTTTGTGCCAGTGCTGCAGAAGCCATTCAAAATATTTTTTTCTTTCTTTCTACGTGTCAGTATGACCGAGAGATGACAACAGTCGATCCTGACCATCTCGCTGGACTCGTTCTTGAAGTCATTCCCAAGAACTCCTGCCTCGTCTTCTGTCCAACGAAAAAGAACTGCGAGAACGTTGCACAACTCCTCTGCAAGATGATTCCAAAGTTTGTGTCTTTTGTTTTAAGATGTCTTGCTATTTCCTCTGTATCGTGATGTAGTGCAATCATATTAACAGCACCAGCTCAGTGGTGATTGTAGTTTTTACTTTTCAGATACAATTAGAGTTCTGATCTATTGCAGGCGAAAAAATAGTTATTATTATTTATTACTGAATTTTTATATATTGCATCTTCAAGGTAATTTACTCAGAAGTGCTCCCAACCCACCACGGCTGAATAGAATGCTCAGTCTTTAAGTTTGAAAGGTGATTGTTGACTAAATATAGTTGTGATCAGTGTAAAGTTGGGAAATATTTGTAGAAGTAGTTTGGAACTTTAGCGATGAGAATGTACTAAACACAGAGATTAGGGACAGATCTTGCTTCAAGAATCCTTTTGACCGCAGAAAGAGGAATATCCGCTGTTTCAAAAACAAAGTCCTGAGTGTTATCTGGTGGACAATGGACATCAACACCCATGGGAATAAGAATCTGTTTCAGATCGGCTGCACGCAGGATACATAGGAGATGGGACAGACACTTGAGAATTTAGCCAAAAGGGCCAGGGAGAGCATGTGTACTCTTAGACAGCAGAGTGGTAACAATCGTATAGAAAGGAATGGACTTATGGCCTATCCTGCTGTTTAGTTTAGTATGTGAGGCGCCCTTGTAACGAGCATGGATTTGTTATGGCGCCATAGAAATCGTCATTGTTATTATTATTATTACTGATTATTATTATTATTAAAGGTATTGGAGACATGGTGCATTTATTAAGACAACTGTTTGCATGGTTTTCTTGCAGAGAAATGTGTAGCGTTCGTTCGCAGGAGCGACGCTTGCTTTACGAGTCTCTGAAGTTGGAGGGCAGCGGTGTCGTGTGTCCAGTGCTGCGGGTGACGATTCCATACGGCATAGCGTATCACCACAGTGGACTGACGAGTGATGAGAGGAAGTTGATTGAGGAAGCTTACCTTGAAGGAACGCTGTGTGTTCTCAGCTGTACTTCCACGTTGGCAGCAGGAGTCAACCTGCCTGCTCGTAGGTAAACGTCTTTTTCATAGTGTGTGTTTAAGAAATATTTAATGTCTGAAGGAGTTTGATCTGTGAATTTCGTCTTCCTTCAAGTTGATGAACATTTTGCTGTTGTATTTTCTCAACATCATTATTTTTATTTTATTGAAACAATGAAGCAAGTGTTATGGGTTGGTTTTAGATTTTATTCATTGTCGTTATCTGAAATGTATTAAGCGTGAGCTAAAAATCCTAGTAAATCTTGAACAGGCTGCATATGATGCTTGTTCAAGTGCATGAATGATATGAAAAAAGCAATTTCTTATTTCTTCTTTCCTATGCCATGAAGAGGAGAGGACAGGGACAAGTGAAGCCATGGGAAACTGGGAGGGATAGGAAGATGGATAAATCCCACTCTGGATGCAGAGGAATTTAATCCACTGCTCATTTTGACTTCTCTAGTAATTGAGACAAATTATTTGATGCGAAAAAAAAGATGAGTGCTTAGTACTTATCGAATGAGATCTGTTCTGATTTTTAGAGTGATTCTGAGATCTCCATACGTCGGCAGAAGCTTCATCTCAAAGAGTCAGTACAAGCAAATGACGGGTCGTGCAGGACGCGCTGGAATCGATACAAGCGGAGAAAGCATTCTCATCGTTAACGCAACAGACAGGAAAAAGGTATTCGAGTGATTATATTGGATGCTTAGGCTTCAAGTCAGGGCTTTTTTAATCTTTTATCCGTTTGCCTCGAGAATATTCGTTGAAAACGGGCTTAAATTTTAAAAATGAACGGGTAAAGGGTTAACGTGAAGAGTTGAATGAAACGAAGGGGCTGTGCAGTGAAAAATATGCCGAAAGGACAAATTTTAGGCGAATGACTAAAAAAAAGGTCTTCAGATGTTTCAGCCGGCAACTTGCAAAATTTTGCAATTTTGGGGAAATTTCTGATGAACGACTAAAATAAAGGTGGTCAGAAATGTTCTCTGCCACTGGGCACACGTGATTCAAATTGCTTGTTGTGCTTTTAAAAAATTCCTTAAAAAGCCCTGGATCAAGTAACAACTTGCATGCTTAAAATCATCCATTACTTCTGTATTATGTTATCTTACCGCACTTGAATCAGTAAACGAATATGAATATTACTAATGCTGCTATTATTGTTATTGTTGTTATTGTTACAAATTCAGACTGACGTTCTTCAAAGATTTTTAATTACCTACTGGTTTTCTGTTTCTGTAGCTGCCTGATCTGATTGGTGGATCATACGATCGTTGTCTCAGTAGTCTATTGTACGAAGGGAACAAAGGAATGCGGTCTTTACTCCTTTCAACAATCGGTCTGCAGGTGAAATTGCAGTGTTCGTTTTCTAGTTGCCCTTTTGAAACTTTCAAGTATGTGTATTGTGTGAATTTTGTACTAGCGAGTTGTTGATTATTTGAATTAAAAATTCTATTGAATAGTAATAGAAAAGTATAGTCGGGTCAGAACAGAATGTGGGGGGTGGTTCCAGCTTCGAAAATAGAATTGTTTGTGTACGTAATATATGCATCGGCTCTTATCCTAACTTGTCTAGATAAAGTGCTGGACTGTTTGTTTTTGACCTTTTGCAAATTACTATTGATTCCGCAAAGTCTAAGTTTGTATTTTGCAATACTGTCTGTAATGGAATTTCTCAGTGAATCGACAAACTGATTCCTTCCTTTGTCCTTTTTTCAGCTTTCTATTCAGAACTGTAGAGAGTTATGGATTTTAAAAGTAACCGAAAGCCTATCGAGGTTATCCAGTAAATCAGAACCGACACTGAGAATGAGTTGCAGTGTTGGTTTAAGCATGCTGGAAGAGTAAAACTATTGAGCGCTGTTGATCCCAATGTCCTGACTCATCAAGACTCTTGAGTCGGTCTGACTGGGTGATGCGTACAGCTCTTAAATGAGAATTATGTGGTCATTTTGTGCAATCGTACTCTGCAGTGGTTCACTGTTTGCTTTTCCGGAGACAGAAGTATGTGTTGATATATTTTCATTTCTTGTGATCAAGGTTACCAATTTTTTACATAACTGTTTATAGTATAGGATTTTCAATTGAAGATCTGTAACAGTCTATCAAGAAATTTGTTTGCCTCATGTGACCACTTTGTTATGAACACATAATTGCTTATACAGTGTTTAACCAGTACAAGAAGTCTATATTCATTGAATCAGTGATGATATAGTTTTGTTAGTATAGTTTAACCACTGCAATACTCTTTAGCAAATACTCATTGAATGTGTCTCTGCTGCAATTGTTTAATGAGTAACCAGTGCCAATAGAGCAGACATTGCATGTGAGTTACATTGTTTGCTTGTCTACTGTGTGTGAACTGGGAGAAAAATTTGCCAGATTTCCTTCTCTGCATTACGAGGAATTCTGCAGAGACTCATACTGTGCAAACAGAAATTACTTCGACGTGTTTCATAATTTCTATAGATAAATAATTAAGAATTTTCAAGTGGGTAGAATTAATGTTAAAGATGCATAAATAAAATTCATTGAGAATTTTTTCAAGTGGGTAGCATTAATTTTAAAGATGTATAAATAAAATTCTATTTACTTTTGTCAAGTGCATTTGTCAACACATTTGAAACTTGGTACATTTTATTATTTCAGATTACCCCAACAACAAACGACCTTTTGACGTTTGTTAAGCGAACGCTCTGCGACGTACAGAGCAAGTTGTTGAACGTCGATATGGTCGAGATTACCCAGAATGCTCTGCAGCAGTTGGTGGAAGCGGGGCTCGTTCGGCAGAGGACGGCAGATGGTAAAATGGTTTTAAAGAGCTGCAGGGATTTGACGTTGGACATGTTGCTGGATGTCACAAACCTGGGCAGAGCCGTTTTCAAGGGTTTGTTTGTAAATTTATTTTATTAGGAGCACTTATATAGCCGCCCCTTCGAGACCAGCTACTCAGAAGCGCTCCCACCTTGTATCAAATATGCCCACAACATCTGTGTGTGTGTGTAGATTTTCTAAGACAGTATGTAGACTACATAGACAGACTATTACTTTGTGCTTTAAAATAAAAACATTGAGGTCATTAAGGCCTTTACAATCTACACGTCATCTTTTAGTACAGGAGGAATAAGTATTGATTAATGCATAGCCTTCAAAACAAAGAAATAAACATTGCGTTCCAAAATTGATGATCACAGTTGTTCGTCTTGCCATCTGAAAGATCTGATAATTATAGTTCATGTATTTAAACTCTTATTTAGCTATGTGATCTATTAATCTTTTACACTACCAGTTGCTGAAATTGTGGGACTATCTGAACATTAGACTTCAATTAACTGAGCATAAATAAGACTTGTAAATATATTAGTATAGAGTAATGGGTATATAAAGTCTGTATAATAAGAAGAAACGGAGAGTTGTGAGAAGGTTGACATAATAATTGTCGTATTAGCTTAAACCCTGTGGCTCATGCAGAAATGAATTGTGGATGATATTTAGCTATAATTATTGTTTGTAAATGTTACTGAATGTACGTGCCAAATTGCCCATAGTATCTAAACTTTGAGATTTGCAGCCGCCTTGAAGAAATTATTTACTGAAGTATGATTCACATTTGTACTTAAGAAGAAAGTTAGCAGTGTGTAATGTATTGTCTGTGCATAGAGTTTTTACAGGAACTGTTTCTCTTGGGTTTTTCTTCTCTAGGATCAATAGACGTCGACTGTGGCACAAAGCTTTACGCTGATTTGAGTTCCGCTCAGCAGTCAATTGTTTTGGCCAACTACCTTCACCTGCTCTACCTTGTCACACCTTACGACATGGTCGGCATGGCACAAGCGCCACGCTGGATGACGTATCTTCGTGAGGTAAATAAATATTGTATTGTATTTACTTCTTTTTTCAGTGTCTCTTGGAATTTTAGCATCTTTGTGGCAAGTTTTCGTACCTTTGCTTTGAGTTATGAGTAAATAAACGAGCAATTAGCATGTAGCAAGTTTTCATACTTTAATTTTTAGCAGGTTTTCATGCCTTCGTCTTGAGTTAAATGAATAAATGGATTAACATGTCTGACATAAAAAAGCGTGAATGATAGGTGCGGAAAAGTTGAACTGAGGCAAGATAACTAGAGACATTGTCATATGCCTGTTGTATTTCATGTCCTTGTTTGCCAGTGTATCAGAATTTGTCTTTAGTTTTTGATATGTGGCAGTTCTTTGCGGTTTGGGCTTTTGATGTGGTAGTTCTTTGCAGGTTTTCCTGTATGTCCATGCGACAGGGCACAGGTTCAGTGAGCTTTGAACCTGTTCCTTCTTAAGTTGATAATTGGTTTGACAACCAAGTTAATTTAGTCTAACTGGTACTATTGAAGTAGGGTATAAAACCATTCTGATAATTAGCTATCAGATGTGCTCAAAGTCCTAGGTTTTTGTGTAGCGGATGTTACATTTTGTAGTGCCAGGTAGCATTTATCAATTACTTTAACAACAAGGACATTGTTTTAACTTTCAAGCCACAGTAGAAAATTCTAGTCTGACTAAAACCAATTTTGTTTTAACAGCTGGGCAGTTTAACGGCGTCAGAACTAAAGGTTGCTAGTTTGATTGGCGTCACTGAGGGTCATGTTGCGAAGAAAGCTGCTGGACAAACAAGTCGACAGGTTAGCAAATTTGTTTCTGTAGCATTAATTAATTATCGTTTATTATTTTGGACATGTTTCGTTTTTGCTAACTTGCATTCAAAATTTAGCCATTGGACACTATTGCAAGTGTCTGTTTTACCAGTAGTACTGGTAGTGTGCTAGATACGATAAATATATACCATAAATATTTATGCTTTTATTTATTTATTTATTCAGTGGTGGCTACAAGGCTTCACCGTGGTGTTTTGGGACTAACTGCTTTACTCTGAATTTGAATTAGACTTAAGGGCATATATGTGACATAAGGTGACACCTGGGAATTTGGGTAGTCAAATTTAGAATGAGTTTGAGTACCTTGAGTATTTTATTAAACATGGGAAGTGGTTGGAGTAAATGGTAAACAATCCATGGCATGAAGAGCGTATGGTTGCGGGATCACATCCCGCTATCCTCCCTAAAGTCCACCCAACTTCCATTCGGCAGAGGGCATTGGTAAATTGAGCAGTAGGACGTGATGGTGCCTTGCATGGCTGTCGATAGTTAAATTGTGATCATTCGTTCATTACTGATTGTTCAAAACTGAAAATGAAGAGTTATAGACTCTGATTTCTGTAAGTGACCACCTGACCAGCAGCAAATAACCTGTACTGAAAAAAACAGAGAAAATATTTGGAGAAACCTAGACAGATAAGGCCAAAAAAAAAATATGTTGTGTTTCCGGTAACAGAGCTAAAAAAAATTGGGTAGGTAGGTCGGAAAATATTTTTATTTTGAAAAATATTTTTATGCAGTGACTATCCGAAAAAGTATACCCCACTAGTCTTTTTTGCACGCTGAAACAAAGTACGTGTTCTAAGCAAGTATAAACTGCCTATTTCCCGACTGTCTGCACCTAAAACTGCTCTAGAAACAGTCCTATTAATTTCATTTTGTTGACGTCTCTTATGTTATGTCAATACAAATGTTAAAAAAACAAATTTGAAAAAAAAATTAAATTTTTTTTTGAAAAAAAAAATTTTTTTGGACATTTTTTTTTTTTAATAAAATTTTTTTACAAAAATATTTGGGTCGCGGCCCTAAAAATGGGTCGGTCGCGTTACCGGAAACACAACAATTTTTTTTTTACGCCTAAGGTAAATAAGTTGATAAAAGTACCACCTTTGTTTTTGTTGAAACTTGAAAGGTGGTGGACGAGTTTTCTGTGAATCGTTTCTATCTTACGCTGATGCTGTACAACCTGTGGAAGCAGCGAACGATCTGGGACGTTTCCGAACGATTCCACGTGACGAGAGGATTTGTTCAGCAGCTTCTGAACGGCGCTGCGTCGTTTGGTGCGTGCGTCAATCACTTCTGCCAGGTTGGTTCTCTTCTTCAATTCTGCATGACCAGTCTTTGCGGCTATTCAATTGGTGCAAGAGTAAGTTAGGACATTCTTTATTAAATTGCCTGCCTATCAGTGGTTAAAGTGGTTTGGGTGGGCAGTGGGAAAGCCAAATGTGAGCAGGGGGAACGCTGATGAAGTTTTATTGCAAACGCACATGTTTCCAGGGTTCCATGCATGATGAGCAGTGGGAACGCAAGCCTATAAATTCTGCTGTCTATCCACAATTTGGTGAACATGATACTGTATAGAGGACAAATGTGATATGTCCAATGTATTTTAGACAGAACAGAAGCACCGGAACAAAAGGAAGTACAATTTTTGTGATTACGTGATATTTCTGTTTGTTGTAAAAGGAACTTGAAGAATTCTGGGGATATCAAGACCTGCTGAATAATTTTGTGAAGAAGTTATCATTCTGTTGTTCCATGGAGCTGATTCCGCTGCTCGAAATCCCTGGCATCAAAATGGTGAGTTTAGAAATGCAACGAAGTACTCTGTCTATGGGTTGCCCTTGTTGTAGGATTACACTGAGGAAGCCTCTAGAGTTTGGCTTACATTAAGACTGAAGGAGAACATATTTGTAGTGTGCTTTAATGGTCTGTGGTCAAAATTACCTCCTTTTGTAAGTAAAAGGTGTCATTTTCGTGCATTTATTCTTAACGTTTAGGAAAGTAAGAGTTGATATTACATGACACAATTGAGCCTTTACCAAAACTGGCATGTAACCTTTCCTTGCAAGTTTGTATCTTTGCATAAATAATCATAGCACTGTGATTTAAATCATATTGCAACTATAAAAAGTATAATAATTATAGTATCATAAGTAGCAAGCTACTGGTGGTACTCTCAGGTGCTTTACAATGCCAATGACAGTACAATACTCCAGTCGACAGCCTATTAATGCGTAAAACATCTATTGTTAGGACGCAATATATTAGCAATTAATTAACAATAGATTGAATTCCAATTATTTGAAACTATCATGAACATTGAACAATGTCAGTCAATGTAATATATATCCAAAAAGGCCGAGAGTTTCAACAATGAAGCAGTCATGTCACTTCTTTTCCTTCATCTTTGACAGTCTTCATGGTTCTGTAGCAGTTCAAAACTCATATCTTTCAGTCCATCTCTCACGGCAGACCTGTGATATTGTCTCTTGATGCATTGCTTGATAAGTTTGCCATAATTATATACATTTGTTTTATTTTTATTTATTTCTCGCATTTGCTACAGCGCCCCTTCAAGTTCTCTACTCAGAGGCGCTCCCAACCACAGCGCTGACACTGCATCGAATTATCACGCCGAAGCGCACAAGCAATCGCAAGTGAAGGACTTGCTCAAGATCCCTATGCGGTGGCTTGAGGTGGATTCGAACGTAATACTCTGGAACAGGTCTAGAATTCAGGCTCCAAGGATTGTTTTACTGTGTTACAGGGACGTGCAAGGCAGCTGCACAGAGCTGGATTTCGCAGTCTACAGCACATTGCATACGCAAATCCTGAAGACCTTGTCAAGCAAATCGAACACTTGCCTCGACGTATTGCCAAACAAATCGTCTCCTCTGCTCAGGTTGGCAAGAATTTCACTTCGTGTTTTTCTAAACGTTAAATTTGGGCGCAAATGACACTACGCTATGCTGACACGACACTGTTAGCACTTTAACGGTGGGCTGTATTAGTTACCCAGTCTGTTTTAGTTGTTAAAGAGTTAACGATGGAATTTTGAGGCTGAAAGTCCAAGCTTTGTGTCCAATGCTTCAACCATAGTTGCCTGAAAGTTGGTTTTACAGGCAGCACACATAATTATAGTTTTATGCCAACCAGCATGGTGGCAATTGCTGTGAAGTCCAGTCTATGCTATTATATCGTCGTTTATTATCAATCGGGATGAAAAACTAGCAACCCGTTACGACGCAGACAAAATACAGGCAATCAATAGGATGGTCTGAAGAAAGAGTTTTAAGGTATGCCAATTCATACATATGGGTCAAAGAGTGTGGTCTCATCATGGAATGTTTCTGCACAGTGTTTCAAGAGCTTTGTGTAATATGTAAATAATGGTTGACCAAGTTTTAGAATGCAGTTTCTTTCAGCAGTATAATCCTTTTTCATTGAATTAATTATATACCTCTGAGAAGTGATGTTGTCAAGTGTACCAAAAAGTACGAAAAATGCCAATGTAAGAAGGTCCAGTCTCATGCATTGATGTTAACTCACTAGTTATTGTGCAGAGATTTGTGTGTACATTCTATTTTGCAGATGTTGCTGACCGAGAAAGCCGAAGCTTTGATGGAGGAGGTGGACAACATGATTGCCTTACCAGACAACATTTCTTTGGACAGATCAATGACCCTTAAGTTTACATAAGCCAACCACAGCCGCACTGCTGCTAGCTGTTCATGAAAGACCAATGTACTTGCAGAACAGTTCAGTGGCAACCACACACTGCTGAACATTTAGTTGGCGACAGACCAGTGTAGCAGAGGTGGGTAACGCATAAGATTAGCTGTAGCTAATCACAAGGTTAGTTGTAGCTAATCAGTTAGAATTAGCTACAAGATTATGCTAATTCTTATCAATTAGCAAATTTCAGTAGCTGGTTCTAATCAGTTATGATTGATTGGCCAGAGCTCAGGGTGCCCATCTATGCGATTGTAATGTCAGTGTTTCTAGGTGTTACTCGAAAAGTCTAACACAAAGAGCAGTCTTTCTTTGTGTTTGCTGTAAACACTCAAATATTTTCATCAGAGAGTGAACTTGATGAAGTTCATGTACTAAATTTTGTACACTATGTAAATACTAGGGAAAATTACATTTATTTTAAATACCATAAGATTGCAACATGTGTCTTATTTAATAAAGAATGCACACAAGAATGTTATAACTTTTCCTTCAAAGAAGAATTTTTGTTCAATGTATATTTGTGCTAGCAGTCTAATTTTTTGTTTTTGTCTTCACTGTCGTCTGAATGGATCAAAAAGTTTTGGATCACGAACGTATCTAGGATCTTTCATTTCATACGGCATTAAACCTACAATAAAAAAAATAAGAACAATTCTAGTGACCTGCACAATACTAAGTGTTGTAATTTGTTGAAAATGGTGAGTTAAACTTATTGTGTTTTAAAAAAATTATAAGGACCTATAATTACACAATTAGGCCACAGATGCATTGAAACTAGCTTGGCTAAGTCAGATATCTGACAACAGATATCTGTTGTCAGATCCTTATGCACCAAAGGTAGTGAAGTATTGTGCTGAAGGAATAGTAACAGGCCATTTATTTAACATTTACAGAGAGGCTCTTGCACGGGAAATGCATACATCTACTATGTCTGCCCAACAGGTTGAAGAAATTTTATGTAGGAAGAACATTCACAAACTTTACTACTATCCGATAACCTTGAATGGCAAAAATTCCCTTTAAATAGGTTATGAAACCACAAACAATTCTGCCAAACTTATAACTACAAACAAGTATTTTTGTTTAAATTTTTCATTTACTACATCATAAATATTTATTTACTACATGTATTATAAATATTCATTATATTGAATACCTCTAAGTTTACGCATCTTTTTATATTGCTACAAATGCTGAATATATAGTGATTTTTACCAAAGAACCGACTGCGCTTGATGAGTTTTGCGACTCTGCGTTGCATGAAAAGGCAAAGTCCGGTTATGTTGCGGCCGTAAATCCGACCGGTGTGAGGCGACACGAACTGACTCAGCAGACGTGTGTTCTATATCAAAAGAGAATATCAAAACAATGTATTCTACATCAAAGGAGAATATCAAAACAATGTATTCTACATCAAAGGAGAATATCAAAACAATGTATTCTACATCAAAGGAGAATATCAAAACAATGTATTCTACATCAAAGGAAAATATCAAAACAATGTATTCTACATCAAAGGAGAATATCAAAACAATGTATTCTACATCAAAAGAGAATATTTATCAAAACAATGTATTAGCGTGGCCCTTAAAAATGAAAGTTAAAAATAATCAACTGGCACCCCTCCAATCTATTTCAATTATGAAGAAAATAATTTGTGCAAAAAATCTTTGCAATAGGGCAATATTTAGGGGTGCCCCCCGAGCTCTCAAGTTTCAATAATGTACGAGTAAACTTCCAAATTATAATTGGAATCGCAAACTGAAATTTTTGGTTATTTAATACATTCTGTCAACCTACTAATGTTTGCAATGCATCAACATTTAATATTTAGTACTTACTTACTTATAAAATTACGTGAGTTGGATGTAAAGGAAACAAAACCTGCGGCACTAACAACTGGTAAAAGTGAAGCAACTGCGCCCAAACAAGCCATGCAGAATCAATATTCTGTCTCCTGGTCTGACATCGGTTATGAACAGAACAAAAATTTCGTCAAGAAATACTACATTCGTTCTTAGCGAAGTGGCTTCCAGCCTTGGCTGTGACGTCAAGACTTTGAATAACAACCGAAATTCCATTCAACGAGTCAGGGCGAGCAACAGTACCACCAAATCAAACAGCCTTCAATCCGAATTGTTCGCCTTAGTTCTTTTAACCGTTAATTGGGACGGCAAGTTTCTGGAAGATTTGACATCACGCGAACATGTTGACCGTCTTCCAGTTGATCTCAGGTGTAGGAATTGAACAGTTACTGGGCATTCCAAAACTGTCCTCAGGAACAGGCTCAGCTCAGGCATCTGCAGTCATCTCAGAGAGAGTGGAATGTTCAAGATCAGCTTGATGCTTTGACATCACAGCCAGCAACACAGGTCATCGCTCATGTGCATGTTTCCTAATAGAGCAAGAATTGAATAAAGATCTCCTTTTCCTGGCATGTCGACACCATGTTATGGAACTAATTGTTGGGGCTGCATTCGAAAAACTTCATTGAAAGCGACATATTCCAGGTAGCCTCGTCAGATCCTTTGGTGGAATCATTGGTGGCCCCACACCGTTCTTGGAGTTTGCTCATAGACATTTAGCAACTGCACAGCCACGAGACGATTACAGGGAATTTCTCGAGCTCTCAGTTTTCGTTCGTGGAGGTGTTCCTTCTCGTGGAATTCGGTTTCGAATACCTGGCGCTATGCACCAGGCACAATGGATGGCAAAAGTCATCTATACCATAAAGATGTGGCTCTTTCATGCTCAGTTCAAGAAGACTGCTGCAGAAGAACACAGCATTCGTGATATTGCCATCTTTTCAGTTATTGTCTACCTGAAAGCCTGGATAACTACGCCTATTGCTGTGGAGGCTCCTCTGAATGACTTCACTCTCATGGCAAACCTTCTCACTTATCCACATACTACAATTTCTTCTGCTACAAGCAAGAAGCTAGGGCTTCATCTCTGGTATTTGTCTGAAGAGCTTATTGGGCTTGCTCCTGTTGATTCAAGGGTATCCAATGACTCCAAGAAGCTAATGATTGCTGTCATGGAAGAAGTAGCCCCAGATAATCCGCCTTAACGACTCAGTGTGAAGTCAGATGCATTTCTTGGCACCAGCGGTCTGGAACAATTCTGTATAACCAACTCCAAGAAACTATTCCAGGTGCTTGGTCTGCATGGACTATCTGAGATGATGCTTTCCAAAGATCCTGCTCTTTGGGAAGAGCATGAAGCATTTCGAGAAGCACAAGCAGTACTCAAATGTTGTCAATGATAGGGCTGAACAAGGTGTGGCACTCATCCAGGACTTAAATGAAAAAAGCTAACAAAAGATGAGGATCAGCTTCAATTTCTCCTGCAGGTTGTCAGTGAACATAGACGACAGTTCCCTGCCTACACAAAAAGAAATCTCGTGTTTAATTAGTAGAAAGCAGTGATTCCTGCATTTTATTGTTCTGTACTGATCATTTACTTCTGTGACCAGCAGAACAGTGAACAATAACTGAATTATAATTGAACAGTAAACACTTGTTTCATTGACATTGCTGCATCACTAGAGTGTATTTTAGTCATCTCTGTAAATTTCTGAGTGACAGTGTGTTGAATATAGTTTGGTTGAAATTGTATGATTCGATAGATCACATTTGTATTAAAGAATAAATTTCGGCGCCCCAGGGGCACCCCTAAATGTTTTGCAATTCCAAAATCCTTTTCAACATAATGTTATTTCTATAATTGGCATGGATTGAAAGGGTGCCAGACAAAATTTTACGATTTTTATTTTTTGGCTGTATGCTAAGGGCCGGCCTACAATGTATTCTACATCAAAGGAGAATATCAAAACAACGATTTACAAATATAAACTCAACCGCAAATAGTACGAGATCTTCTTGTTGACATTAGATGAGATTATCAGAGTATATTTTCAAAAGTACTACAAGAATTCATTATTGTAATAAGTGCTAAAAGTGTAAAAAAAAAGTGCCAGGATGCCCCTTATCTTTCCAAAAGAAGTGCCAGGATGCCCCTTATATTTTCAGGTATGCTGGCCAAATAAGTGGCAGGATGGCATAGAGATTTGAAAATAAGTGCCAGGACACTGTCCATGACCGACGACCGTCCTGTCACACTTTAAGCCCTGATTGTAATTCTATCTTTTTTGGTATGTTAGAGGCCAGGTTATACAACATGATATAATACACAAAATCCAAAGTAAACGGCTACGCTACTTTGGCCATGTATCCAGAATGAGGGATGAGAGATACCCGAAGGTAGCTGTCAACGGATATGTGCATGGAAAAAGAAAAAAGGGAAGACCAAAGAAGTGATGGGTCGACATGATACGTGAGGACTGTCGGGAGATGGGTTGGTCCATACAAGAGGCTACACACAAAGCTCAAGAGAGAAAGATGTGGAGATTTTCCATAGCTGGGCGGCTGTCACGTGCGAAAGCATCGTCAAAGCCATAAGTCAAGTCAAGTAAGTCAAGAGGCCGGGTTGCATCTGCCCAAGTCGAAATACATGCATGAAAAGCTGCACTGGATTGCTTTTGCGGAACAAATCACAGATTCATGGCTGCCATGCTAGCAATTTTCCTATAGCCCCAGTATATAGATAGTCTAGACTACAAACCAGTTTAAATCGACAAACATTTTTTATGGTGAGGTGTGGATGACAACCCCCCCCCCCCAATAGGCCCCATAAATTGAAAGCACATCTGTGTGAGGCATCAAAGTACTATTAACCTGCAGCGACTACCAGAAGGGTACACTCTACATATTCTTACCTTGTATTCGAGAGGAACATCATGCTCACACAGGATGCATTTCTTTGCTGGCTTTTCATATGGATTTGACAACCCAGGAACAGGCTGAAAAAGTTCACCAATAACACATTAAGTAAAAAATCAACTCAAATGTATAATATTTTCTTGTTTGTACTCTGACAGTGCCAGTCCCAAGCCTGGATAAAGTAGGAGGGTGATGATAACGATCTTTGTTATCACAGTGTCGTTAAAAAGAAACTATTTGTATAACCTACACTTCATCTACATCATCTATTCAACAGATATCATGCACAGTTCTGCACGCTATTTTCCAACCGCTTTTATTATACAACTCCATGGAGATTGTCACAGTATTCATCTGCTTTTGCAGTATAACCACCACCACCAATTTGCTAAATGTATCAGACAACAGGTAAAAAAGCCTCACTCAAATTTCAAAAGAATAATATGTTGAAAGTTGTGCACGTGATCAAGACGGGCCAGGATCAGAGTTACATCAAGAACAACATCAAACCAGCAACTGCAATACCACAACAACATGTGCTTACTGTGCATTGTTTGTCAACTGATCATGTAATGTATTTGTTCTTAATGACACTTAACATCAAGTGGGCCAGCGCAGAGAGCGCTTCTGAGTGGATTTCTTGATGAAGCGCTATAGATATAAATTTTCGGAATTGGAACATGTCTATGTCCATGCAGTAGTGAGGGTCATAAAACAGCAAAAGAAACATCAGTTTCATAATAATACGAGACTCAAGTTACAATAAACTCTATCATACTTTATATTACATCGTGTATCGGTAAAGAATAGACTGGATGACAAACCCTAAACCAGAGTTACAATCAACTTGTCTTTCTTAACCCTTTACCGACCAAAGCATAGTATATGTTATGGGAAATCTTATACCCTTGGTCGATAAAGGGTTAATCTACATGCTCATTCACAATGTTGAATAGTAGTTACCATGTCATCATCTTGAACTACGGATGGAAGCTTCGCTTTTTCACATTCATCGTTCTGTTGCTTAAAACGATATTTCTCCACAACTTCTTTGTGCAGAACGGTTGATCTCATACCACGCATCCCACGGCTTGGGATCACTTAAAGAAAATGAAATTTAATAATTTGTTTAGCGTGGTCTTCAAAAGTACTGAATGCAAACATACATTAAATATACTGTGTGCATGTGGGCTTTCCAAACTCGACATTCATCAATAACGAAACAGCTCATATATCTATAATAGCCAACTCCCCACTGGTTGCGCTCTGACAGTGCCAGTCCCAAGCCTGGATAAAGGAGGAGGACAGCACTAATGATCTATGTTATTACACAGTGTCGTTATACTATTCCAGTAACCCTTTGTTCACTACCTACCTCCAAATTACCTACCTCCAAACTCGTAAAGCCCCCCCCCCCCCCCATAGGCACCTTTAACACACCACGGACCTCACATCCAGAGAAGATCTCTCACTACCCTCAAATCAGTCTCCATTAGTGTAATAGACATTTCCACTTTCATCGTACATTTACTCATTGTGTCAACCTAATCTCAGTTGATGTAGTCCAACCTCCTCTGCATCAACATCTTCAAAACATATTTCAGCATCCTAGGCCTTCTTGCCTAAAACAAGACCTTTTAATACACTTAACCACTAATTCTTCATCTTTTACCGGTCCGTAATCTTGGTGTTACTATTGATCACAACTCTCCTTCTCTAACCACAGATCTCCAACCTCTTACTACATCCGGCCCTTGTTCGACTTAAAAACTGCCTTCACCATTGCTACCTCCACTGTTCATTCAAAGCTCGAACACTGCAATTCCCTTTTCCTCATCGTCAACCTTGAATCCCCACAACTCAAACGTCTGCAATTTATCCAAAACTCTCGCAAAACGTCAAAACATATAACTCCATGCTCGAATCACTCCATTGCCACATCACACTACAAAACACTAGTTTCCATTTCCACAGAATTTGCATTTTACGAGATTGAATATTATACACCCTCGGGGACGCTTCTATAAACATGCGACCTCAAGTTTAACTCAATAGCACAAATAATAACCTTCACATTTTGCATTCTGCGGTGCGCATAATCGACCGTCTGGTGGTTTTTGACCTTGCACGCATAAAACCTGCAAGACGCTAGAATATCTGCAACGAATTTGGCGAAAAACGGCCAACATGTCCGCAATGAGCGATATTATAAGATTTTAACTTAACTTTTGGTCACTTTTGGTACACATGTATATTATGTTCGGCAGATGCCGCCACCGTAGAGATTGTTCTAGCTTCAGCACTTTATTACAAGTCAACTATTACAGTACTCGTTGTCGTAGACAAGTTAGCAGTCTACGATAGGCTATAGAAACTTCAAACTTCACTAATGATTGCCAGACTATTTGACATCTTAGAACAAGAGCCTGTTGCCAAACTATTTGACATGTTAGGACAAGAGCCTGGTGCTTAGAATAGAATGTCCAACAGAGCATACGGCTTTAATTCTGATGTTCACCAGACAAACATTGGCTGATAAATTCGCCTTTGACAGTTTGACTACAATTAAATTATGACATTTGTTTAGACACAGCAATAATTCATTTGATGGAGCAAGGGGTCAAATCGGATTAGTAACCACACAAGTGTTCGTTCTTTTATTAACATGCTTAGAGTCATTTTATTGCAGCTGTTTGGAATATCCGGATGGTCTGTGACAACTGCATGCTTCGTTCTGGAGATTTTCAAGCTAATGATGCATATCATGCATTCTGTATGAACGTAATTAGGCCTCTCTTCAAATAATTGGGTCTTTGGGCAAAAGTGGAATGGTTTGTGTTATGCCAAGGGAAATAACATAAACATGGGTAACACAATGGGTTGGAGTGGTTCAGAGAACGATGTTAGAAACTTTGAACAATAGCTCGGTATCAGTCACAACTGAGCTCGTGACGTTCTTGCGACGTTTCACCGTGGTTTGCCATCGGTGCGATCACTGCAGAATGGAGAACTTTTGCAACAGCTACAAGGGTTCGAGTCGAGGATTGCGCCTCACTGTGCTAGTTTTGGGCGTGTTGCATCTTGCCCCGAAGTGCGCGGCTCTCACGCTGTCTGGATCGTCATCATACGCTAGCTATCCAACATGGAGTGGTTGCCCAAACGCGTCTTTCTCCTTCGAATTTTCTACGACAAATACAGCGAATGCTCTTCTCTGGTATGTCGACGGTGGAACGGTTGACTTCTTTGTGGTTACCATCGAGTCTAACCACGTCAAGCTCGTTCTTCGTACTTCGAAGGAAAGGGATGGCTCGGTTGAAATTGTGGGTAGTAGGGTGGTCACTGATGGCCGATGGCATCGTGTTGAGGTTCGTAGACGACGAATGGAGACTTTCCTCGACGTTGACGGTGCCGTGAAGAGTAATGTCACCTTCGGAGCAGACTTCGAATTTGGTGGTAACACAAACACCGATGTGTACATTGGCGGACTTCCAATTGACTGCCTTCAAAGGATTTTCAGTTATGCCGTGCCGTCGGCTTGTACGACGACTCCACGCTTTACAGGAAAAATTCGAAATGTTGTGTACAATAATTGCACTTGCTTGCTGGAAAGGGTGTCGATGTTGGATGGAGTTGGTAACACACAGGGAACAGAGGATAGGTGTGAACGGAGCAACACATGCCAACAGGATTTCATATGTATCAGTGGAGACTCTGCGACTATGAGATGCAACCCTTCCAACCTGCTATGTACCGCAGGTAATTATTACATAGCCTAAGTCTGTTGTCTGTTTCCTGCACTACCATTGAATTGTTTTGGCATTACTAATTTAGACAACTTTCAATTTGTGAAGTGTTGTTGCTTAATTGATTAAGCATATTTTTATCATTTGAATTTCTGTAACGTCGCTTGCATAATAAAATCATGAGCAGAATTAAGTTCTAAGGGAGACTGCTAGACTGAAATTTAGTCAGAAGCAGAAAGGTAAATTGTGTTCCTTGTGTATTTATCTCACTCACAAAAATTCTAATGAAACAGACCAGACCGTCATAGCCTATTTTGCTGAATTACTGAATCGAATACTATTTGCTTCAATGGCATAATTTAGTTACAGTGTAAAAACTGTTTACTGTACTGTATTCCATTGAAATTTCATTTACATTCGGTTGTTTATTGGATTATATGACATTTTACGTTACTTTAATCTCTTGCATCAAATGTTTGCTAATTTATTGTGTATAAAAGTATATTTGCATTTTATTATAGTCACCTCAACTGTAATCAATTTGTACTAGATATTTACAATGCTTTCTGTTGTAGTACATTGTCATTTTATTGAGTTGAAGTTGTTCTCTAATTCGTTGTTCTGTGTTGAATTGTTTGTATTTCTTAAAATTTCCTTTGTGTTTGGGACTTGATTCGTGAATTTTTAGACTTGTGAATGTTTGACAATTTTCTGGTGAGTCTTGCAATATTAGCAGGATGGTTAATTATTGCTGTCACTTTTATACTTCGTTTGCTGTGCTGCATCCCAAGGACTTCTAAAGTCTTTTGTTAAGTAAGCCGTTTATTGACAAAGCATCAAACACGTACAAAAGAGCAGTAATCAGTACAAATTCAATGACTTTCGAGTGATCGGTGCATAAGTCAAAGGGTCAATCCAAAAAGGTCGTATGGACCCACTGAGGCTGGATTGACCCTTCCTTTCTCAATAACATTTGGCTATTGTAAAAAAAACAGTGCAAAGCACAACATCTTACTCATAGCCATACTCATACTCATACTCTTACTCATACTATACATACATATTCATACATAGCCATATATATTCATACATACATAGCCATATATATTCATACATAGCCATATATATTCATACATAGCCATACTCATACTCATACTCATACTCATACTCATACTCTTACTCATAGGCACAACATCTTGTTATATATGAAACACCAATAACAGTGCAAATATCTTTTAATTTTATTCATATATTGAAACGGTTAATTTTTAAAAATGTTTTCCAGCTTCAGTGACGTATTATGAACTTCCGATGGACGAGATCATCAGACAGAGACTGATCAATCCTTCTGGACTGGACTCTCAGGCTTACGGGTCACCTACACTTCTTGGGGGAATAAGGAAGCGGGCTGTAGTGCTGGATGGCAAAGACAAGTACATTAAAGTCTCTGGTCCGGCACACCGATTTGAATGTTTTGGTGACCTGGATCAATGTCCAAGTGGTAAGCACTATTCTGTGACTAGTATAGTATCTTGTTGGTTTAATAATAACAATAATAATAATGATGATAATAATTACAACAATTTATATGGTGTCGTAACAAGGCCATGCTGTTACAAGACAGCTAACAGATGGGATAAACCTGATAACATGGGCGCCCGCACATAGGGGCAAGGGGGGGCACTTGCCCCCCCCCCCCTGGAAAAGTGACACTTATTTTTCTAACTACTACTTTTGAGTTTTTAACAAATTTCTTCGCATTAAACCACTAATGATACAAATGATAAACACAGTGAAAGTCATAAATCTATGTTTAGAAATCTCTATAGAAATAAACAGTGATATTTTACTTCAGGAATTAATTTCCGTTTTACTTCTATTTCAGTTCGGATGGTCTCAATTTCAGTTCTAATTCAGTTCCAGTTCTTCAAAAAATTTCAGTTATACTTCTAATTCAGTTTTCGAAATAATTTCAGTTCTCAATTCAGTTCTTTTGCTTGCATCTTTTTGGAGCACTCATGCTTTCTCCGTGGTGAAGTCGTTGACTCGGATTAGGTCAAGTCGCATGAAAGTTTTCAGCCACCCATGATTTTGCCTGGTCCGTTTCTTAGTCTATTTCTTAGTATTCTCTGTGCGCAGAGGCAAAATGTTAAAATGTTATCATAATATGTAGTTCCACAGTCATCCGTTTTAGGGTAGGCTAGACCCACGAAGCCTTGCATGGATAGGCCTAAGCACGTTTATTTTGTCTATTTCCTTGCAGCAAACTTACTTTAAAAGTCCAATACATTAGGCTATTTTCGTCATCTAGCCAAGTGATCCAGTCTTATTGCGAAGTTGAAAATTATAAACTTACAGGGAAAGTCCAAATGAAAAATTGTTTTTAAACTAACCATAATAAAGCACATGCTAGGCAAAAGATACAAACGTTGTAAGAGTCAGAAAGTATGTGCGTCTTTTAAACAAACACATCGGAAAAACTGTCAACTAAAATTTCAATTTTTTCATTAATTTCAGTTCGAGAATTAATTTTCGTTTTTATTCTAATTTCAGTTCGGTGTGCTCAATTTCCGTTCTATTTCAGTTTTCGTTCTTAAAATAATTTCAGTTACAGTTGTAGTTATACTTAACGGAAATCAATATTTTCAGTTCTAATTTCACTTATCGTTAATGAAAATATCACTGGAAATAAATATATATAGTGCCCTTCATGGACCTCCTTTCTAACATCTATTTTTGGATTTTTAACAAATTTTCGCACTTAGGAAACTATTTATATTACAAATAATGCACAAAATAAAAATGAGAAATTTGCATTAAGAAACCTCTTTGAAAAATACCCATGTTTTAAATTTACAGCGCTGTATTTTCATGCTCTTGTTACTGAAAAATTCAAACGTGACCATTGTAAAATTTTTGCCCCCTCCTGCAAAATTTTCTGCGGGCGCCCATGCCTGATAATGAACAAGTATGATTTTAGGATAGATTTAAAAAGTCCACTGAGCCAGCAAATTGAACAGTGGTTCAAGTCGTTTTCAGCATCAATTTAGTTTGTGAATAGTGTGAAGAAGTATGTTTATGAGGTCTGCTCAGCATACCTGATACTGGGAAGAAACCCAGGGATTTGGGGGAAACGTAGGAAACAAAGTGTAGGTTAACCCAGAAAATTGAATTGCACTAACTGTCGTAAAGCCGAAATAGGTAAATTTTTTATAGTTCCATAGCCCTTCACCTGCTTTCACGCTGGTTACCTGGAACCATATGGCTGCACAATGTATAGGATCTGTCTAACCACTTCAGGTTAAAATATTACACAACTTTGCTGTCGCTTAAGTTTTTACAGTGCTGAATTGATATTAATTTGATCCCATTCTATCAAGTGGCAGAACTATCCAGGGCTGTTTTTAAGGAATTTTTTAACTGCACAACTTCTTTTCCCTCCCCATCCTCCATGGTAAATTACTTCCAATCGGAGGACAATGACCATTTTTTGCTAGTTTTAACTTTACAAAAGTGCTTCTACAACTGCACAAATCCATTTAGAACTGCATGTTTTGTGTACAACTGCACGTTAAAAAAGCCCTGAAGCTATCTGAATGGAATATGGATTCATAATACAAGACCGCTTATTTTCATTGTCTAGGTTACACTCTCAGTGTCTGGGTTCATTTTGCCAAACCCGGCGATGCCACTGCGTACACGTTCCTCTCAAACGGTGGTCACAGCGCACAGAACCATGGTGTTGCGATGACGTACAGCAGAAGAACGCTGGAGGTACGGTTCAAGCGAAAGAACGGTGATCAGTGGATTGTTAGTTCTTCCGACGTCCTTCCACAGCGCTGGTGCCATGTGGCTGCCTCCTGGCATCCTGATCAAGGTCTCTTTCTGTACATCAATGGTGAGTTGGTTAATACGGTCAGATCACCGACAAGTGGAAGACCCGTTAACGCGACCAATTTTAACGACTTCATCATTGGTCGACCTAATGATGTGACACAAGTCAGCGAAGTCCGACAGATGATGGTCGACGACTTCAAGTTTTGGTCGGCGTTTAAAAGCGACAGAGAAATTCGTGAAACTGGTCAGTAGTCAGTTTTTTTATATAGGTAGTTTGTTTGTATGTGCACTTGTTATAGCGACTCTTCAAGCTCTCACTACTCAGAGGCGCTCCCGAATGCAGAGCGGACACTGCATCGGAGTTTCACGCCGAAGCGCTGAGCAATTGTGAGTGAGGGACTTGCCCAAGGTCCTTACGCGGCGAGGTGGTTTCGAACCTTCCGGCTCCAAGGCAATGACGCCACCACTACACCACCGCGCCCCGATATAATCTGCTGCACAGTTATTAAATGCTGGGATCAATCACAGTGTTTTGAGCAGTCGGGGGCTTGCAACATCTGTCCAGATTTATAGTTACTTGGCTTTTGAATTATTAATGGCTGCTTTATTTTATGAAAGGTTGTGACACCTTACTTTTAATATACACACTGCTGGAGTGTCACATTTATGACATTTCCAGCCAGCGCTGATGTGCATTTAAGTAGGAGGATCTTCAATTATAATCCAGTCCTCAACAGAAGCATTATATTGTTCAAGCTAACTGAACCAGCAAATCAAGGGTAGTGATGATGTTTGCCACAACGACAGGCTCTTTTAGAACAAGACAGGATCCTTAACTTGTTTGATGGAGACAGTTGTCCATGCGTGGTTGACAGAGGTCAGGGAATGATTTATTTTTATTATTACATAAATTTCTTACACGCATCCAAGTACTTAAAAGTTAAACAAGAAATTATAATTATTATTAATGACGACAGTCAAATGAAGCACGTACAGCACATGGTTATGCTCACAGTCTCACTGACTTGACATTAATAACCCATGCCTGCATGTAATGACAAGAATGGCTCAGTTGTTCGAAAGTGATTGGGTACATTTGGTCAAAGCAGGAGTTACTGCAATAATAAACTGCACTTTCATGAAAATGATGCATGTAAAACTGTCAGAAAGCAGGATCTGCAGCATCTGACATAAAGCACGAGAAACGATATGTTATGACCTTGTCCCAGGGAATTCGACCTCTGTAGGGAGATTCATCTGTGAAATAATATGTCGGGTGACAGTAGATTGTGATACACGGTTTCCATGCCTCATCGTGCATTTGTGAAATCAACAGTTATATGCATAAAAAAGACAATCCATCATCAATGCATCATTTCCAAATGTATATGGTTTAAATTCTTATATAGAAAGTTTTAACTATGAGATGTGCCCAGATGTCCCAATACACATTTCTTGTGAGAATCACCTTGTCACCTTGTGCTGTCAGTTTCTTGAACTCTAGCAACCGTCATGACCAGCCTTCTCCATTTCTTTCTTTAGAATACTTGATTAAATAATTAAAAACTTCTATGAACAAATATTCACTTATAGCAGATCTGCACAACCTTTTGACCAATGGACACGTAGCATTTTAGAAAACAAATTGAGAATTCAGTTGTTGCAATCTTCAGTGTTCTTCGCAATGGTGTTAAGAATTATTGTCAATCAAATTTGAGTTTGTTCTCATCAGCCAGTGTGTCATGCAGATGTTCTGTAGGTCTTTTGAAAGGTCACCTGAACTCCGTGCTGAATTGCCATGTACTTGAAAAAGGGTCTTCACTGATATGAATTACATTTTTTGGTCATGTTTCTGTGCAGATGTTTTTGAGACATCCTCTGACAAAATCGTCATTTGTTAAAAGCCATAATAATTATACAGTGATCGGTGTATTTTGCAGGCGGCACATTGGTGTCAACAGTATTCAGAAAATATTAAAGTACCCATTTAATTTTTTTGAAATCACGATTCTGCTCTTCAATTTGACGCTTTTCAGCTGTTCAAAGTAACTGTCAATTTTTACTACAGTACTGTCACTACTGTATGTAGTGAAAAGTAGTCTTCTAAAGTTATGTCTATCACTCAATAACTCTGATGATGTCAATGTAGTAGAGCTGATTTCTAGAATGAGGGTGTTGGCAGAGAGCCACATATAAAAAATCTTAGGCTGCATCATGTGTCATAGGTAGAAAATTTTATATGAACATCACAGTGAAGTTTTTATTTAGTTTGTATAATTTCTGTTCACAGGCCACTTTCCTTTGTCATTGTAAATTGCCCCTGAGGGCCACACAGGACAAAGTTTTTAAAAGCAAACAGTTTTATAGCAACATCGTTATTACATTGTCTTGTATTAATGTTGTTTTATGTAGCAACAGGTTTATTTTCAGTATTTGCATGCAATAGATTTAACTTATCTCATATCAGCAATGATTTCAATTAACCAGTATACCCATAGTGTTTTGTATGGAGAGAGAATCGGTTAAGTATCGGTAAGTTTGCGGACAGGGTTTCAGCTTACAAGTACATTTGATTGTGGACAGAGCAATGTACCTTGCCTAATCTTTAAATAATTGTTTTTTTTCAGGACCATTTTTTCGGTACTATTCATCAATGGATTCCCGAGAAGACATTGTCAACAGCAACATCAGAGCTCAGGTCAGAGGTAGTCCTGGGATGGTGTCGGGCAAGATCGGTAATGCAATGGCTTTCAGGTCAGGTGGTGATTGCATTGATGGTGGCAACCTTGATGAAACGTGCCTTGGCAACTTGACCCTTTGTCATTACGGCATCACAATTTCCATGTGGATTTTCTTTACCAATTTGCGACATGATACTTTCATTCTGAGTACAGGAAACCAGGCTATTGGTATATACTACAAGGATGGTACGTTAAAAGGCGAGGTTTGGGAGGGTCGCAATCACTGGGTGACATCCTGGACAGGGGCCGAAACTAACCGGTGGTACTTCCTGGAACTGTCCTGGCTGATCGATGATTGGCTGCGACTGTACGTTGATCTGCAACAGATAATAGAACATGAATCTTCTGAAACTGCTGCGCCGCCACAGCGTACTGGTAGCAATTTCTATGTTGCCCGAGGCCATGGGAACGTGCAAAATGCAGGTGCCTTCATTGTGGATGACTTGGAGTTGTGGTATGGAGAACGAGAGAAGCTTATCTCCACTGAATTCATTGCCAGAGGTAACATTTCACCTACATTAATTAACTGTTGCATGTAGATAATTTCATTTGGATATTCATGGAGTGATTGTTGACGACCTAATAAAAGTATTACACAGCTTCAGAATCTGTATGTTTGTTTGTATGTGCACTTGTTATAGCGCCCCTTCAAGCTCTCACTACTCAGAGGCGCTCCCGGATGCAGAGCGGACACTGCATCGGAGTTTCACGCCGAAGCGCTGAGCAATTGTGAGTGAAGGACTTGCCCAAGGTCAAGGTGGATTCGAACCTCGAACCTTCAGGCTCCAAGGCAATGATGCCACCACTACACCACCGCACCCCACATGGTTATATTGTCAAGCACAATTGCAATTGTTCAAACTATTTTTGTTCATAATCTTATCTAATATTTTCTATTTACAAGGGTTTAAGGGAATAGCTCTAGTGGAAAAGTGCAGTCAGCTTTGGATCTGAGTTCATAGGCATGAGGAAAATTGGTGGGGAGGAAGCCTGATGTGTGATTGAGACTGATATATCTGGGCTTATTTCACAGTGCACTTTATAAGTTTATAGCAGCTTGAGGAGTTACAAGTCCAGAGCGCATTGAAGGAGTGCTATATAAATTTCGCATGATTTATTAAATTTTTTAGAGATCATTGTGAAGCTAAAGCAGTTTTTTTACTTGCTCCAATGCAACAGCTGAATATTTTTGCTATGCCTCTCAAGAAAATCTGAAAAAGCAAGGAAACTATTATCAGACCAAGCGAAAAGGGTCGACTTGAAGTAGACTGTGCATTTTTGAGCTGAACATTTCTTTTTCGAAAATTAAGTTCTGCAGAAATAGTTCCTGAGTGATTTGCATGATAAAAATTCAGATTTAAATTGAAATTCGCATTGAGCTGTTTTTGTTGGAAAAATTGAGTTAGACTGGAAATATTTCTTGAGCTGTTTCTTTAATGAAAATTAAGTTAAATTGAAATGCTCCTTGAGCTATTTATGTTGAAAAATTTGAGGTAGACTGGAAATACTTCTTGAGATGGTTTTGTTACTAAAAATGCTGACTAAATGCTTCTGGCACTGGCACAGCAGTTCAGCTACTGGGTACTTATTTGATATAGTGCTAGTGAAGAAGCTGGTCTCCCTGACATGGCTTATCTGGGTGCTGAGAAATTCTAAAGAATTCACATTACATTCTTAAGCTGTTTGTGCTTCAAAACTTGCTATGAGGCTGACTAAAATTCTTCTTAAGCTGTTTGGGCTATTAGGCTTACTTTGCATCTTAAGCCGTTTCTGTTGCAAAATTGACTGAAACTGCTTCTTGACATACTTCTGTTCTGTGCAGGGAATAATGTAGACCAAAAAGCTTGTTTACTATGTTTAGCTGTTTCTTGTAGGCCTACAGAAAACTGTGTATTGTCACAAAACACTGCTCTATGTTGTGGCTATTGTTGCAGGTCGTCCAGAACAGCATAATATAACTATGGACACCATTGAGAACAACACACTTGTGCATCCTTCCCTACAAATCAGTCTCTTTGGCAGCCCAAAAATCACGCGTGGCCGGATAGATGGAGCAGTGACCCTTGATGGACAGGACAAGTACATGTCGATCGGAGCTCAGGAAGCGAACTGTCTGGGAAACCTTGATTTGTGTCGACATGGATTCTTGCTGTCTGCCTGGCTGAGGCTTGGCCGTCTGCGCGAGGGAATGGACATTCTTTCCTCCGGTGGCAATGGCCTTCAGATCCGCTACGTTGCTGGTATGGTAAACATCCGTGCTCGCACGTCAATTCATGAATGGACGCTAAGAACCGATTCAATCTTTGAAGGTGCGTGGAGTTTCGTGGAGATTGGCTGGGACCCGTACAGAGGACTCAGTCTGTATTTGGACAAAGATTTGGTGACTTGGAACAGCTCATCTGCACTGAGATTGGATGCTGTGAGGACATCTCACACCGCACAGCAGTTCTACGTTGGACGCGGTGATGGGACGGAGTCTGGGGCAAGTTATGGAAATCTTACGATTGACGACTTTGAGTACTGGTTTGGGAACCGCGAGTATTTGCTCGCTTTTGGATATTTGCTGAGAGGTATGTGCATAATTCATCATGATCATCATCTTTGTCATCATTTTCATCATCAACAACAACATCATCATTAATATTAACATCTGCAGCAGCTGCTGATGCGTATGGTTGGTGGTTATGAGTGCAAATAAATTTTCTTTATTGTCAGTAATTGTTTTAGATTTACTTCTGCTCTCATGTTGAGTCAAGGTTTCTCTGTTTAAATTGTGTTTATCAGTTACAGTTGTCATCTTCCTGCGTGTCTATTTAATTAAAGTGTTGCATGTTGTGCTTTGTAAGTGACATTGAAAATTTCTAAAAGTGCGATTCAGTGATTCAGAGGTCTAATTGGATGGGATTTAATCAGCTGGCATAATTTTCCCATGTGCGGACAATCAGAGTCATCACTGAAATGACTTTGTCCAGCAGAGTTGTCTGCATACATTTTAACAACTGCTGGGTTGGACAACGATCCACTTGGAGTTGGGGTGTGAAAAGCAGACTTTGCTATGGGGCTCTAAGAAATACTTGGGGGTTTCAACCCCCTAAACCTCCCGCAATTCTCACCTTGGGTCTACAAGTGTCATGATGGAAAGATGTTCCCATACTTAGCAGTGGTGTAGTGGGAGGGGGACGCGGGGGGACGCCGTTCCCCCACTTTTTTCCAGGGAAAATGGAATATTAATAGTAATACTACTACTAATATTATTATTATAAAGAGCGTTCCCCCACTTCATAAAGAGCGTTCCCCCACTTCATTTTTTAGGACTACATCACTGATACTTAGTCAAAGATTTTAGTTGAGACTTTGAAACATTACATTTTTATTTTGAAGTTTGAGTAAAAAACTCTGTGTCTTCATTAAAGGAACTATGGTCTAAGTTTTCATAGATCTGTACTTGATGATGTGAAAAAGGTCTTTGCAAAAACTTCACTAATAGGTCTCTAGAGCGCTGGTAGCATGTTTTAGGTCGTCCACAGCAGTACAGAATTGACATGGATATGATTCAAGGAGGCAGAATTCGTCATCCCGATCTGAGCATAATCGTTTTCGGAAATCCAACTGTTGTTTCTGGAAAAATCAACAATGCCATTCGCTTGACTGGCAGTAACCAGTATTTGGACTTGGGTGAACACGACACGGTCTGCCTTGGCTATCTGGAAGAGTGTACCAATGGACTGACCGAGTCGATATTCCTCAACTTCAGGAGTCTACAAGAAAACACATCTTACCTTTCGTCCGGTGGTGGTGTTAGACTATTCTTTAGTGGTCAAAAGCTGGTGGTATTACTGCACGAACAGAGAAACCAGTGGAAAGTGGAAATACCCAACCTTGTAACAGATAGGTATTCATGAATTGTTTTCTAACTTGGCGTATATTTACGTTTGCTATGGTGCAGCTGAAAAAGCACTTTCATGTCTTTGTAAGATATTTGCAAATACTGTTTTGACGCCTTTAAATGGTATCTTTTGGACTTATGAATTCTTTATGTTTAACTATCGTCAACGGCCTTTGGTGTGAAGATGTCATATGACTATGTTAGACTGTTGAAATAATAATAAATATCTTTGTAAGAAAACGCCCTTAAAGATTAATGCAGTGTCCGCTCTGCATTCGGGAGCACCTCCTGAGTAGCGAGAGCTTGAAGGGACACTATAACAAGTGCACATACAAACAATTCAAGGTTGGTGAGCTAACTGAGCATTCTCTGTTTGTGCTGTAAGATCAAATTCAGCTTCATTGCAATATATTTCAATTTATTTTAATTCCAATGTATTTCAATGTTTTTCAAATTCAACTTCATTTTAAGTGTATTCCTCCTTAAATGATCAGATTCAAACCCATTTGCAAGTGTACTTGTATTGAGAAGATCACGTTTAACTTCCTTTAAAGTTTATTTCTATTGGGAAGACCAATTCCAGTCTGTTTACAATTACATTATTTTTCCATTGAAAGGGACAAATTCAGCTGCATTTGAAGTGTATATCTATTGGATTGATAAAATTCAACTCTATTTTTTTTCTGTGTGTTTCTATTGGAAAGATCAAATTGATCTACATTTTTGCAGTAGCCCAGTTTATTTCTATTGAAAGATCAAATTCAGCTTTGGACAGTTGTTGTGTATTTGAACATTTCGAATATCAAATTCGTATTCCATTTCTGGCAGATTTCTATTGAAAAGATAAAATTCATCTTTTGTTTGAGGTTATTAATTGGAGACTGGAAATTTTCTTCATATTCTGATCTGTTGTAATTTTTGTTTCTGTTGTATGTATAGATATATCCGTCTTTTGTTCTTTTTTGCTGTGAATTGATCTGTTTTTGTTTATAAACAGGTGGTACTTCCTTGAGTATACTTGGCAGCGTACAAAAGGCCTTCGTGTTTATCTAAACAACCAGTTCGTTGGTAGGCAGGATTTTCCCACTGGGGTTGATGGATATCCAAAGGTAAGCAATTTCCTGATTGGGGCAGGAAATGTGAAGGACGGTCCTTTCAACTATGCAGATGTACTCGTTGATGAAGTTGAGGTCTGGTACGCAGACAGGGATCAGCTGGTGGCGTTTGATTATCTGCTCAGAGGTGAGAGGAATGATTGACTGGTTTTCTTACATGGTTGGACATGGTAGAGAATGTGATTGACGTATATTTGTACTATTGATTGCATGAGCGTCAATCATGTATGTTTTGCCATGTTTCATCATTGGAAGCTGTTGTGATTTTGTGTGCTTTTGGTTCCAAGGATAATTATTGTCTTCCAGAACATTCATTGTGAGCAATGATAATATTGGTTAATTGCAGCTGCAAATTATAATTTAATTTATGCTATTAAATAACTTTATTAGGCTTTCTAAACCATGCAGAAATGAATCTGAAGTTCTAGAATATCAGTGATTGCTTACTAGCAGCGATATAGTTTGTTTTGTATTGTGTTTTCAGACCGTGTAACTTACGTTGTCTTTCCACTGGACCGCCTAGTTCACCCTGATTACACGATTTCAACGCAGGGTATTGCTAGAGTGGTGACTGGCAAGGTGGGCAACGGTGTCGCGCTTAGTGATGATTATGTGTCATTTGGCGATCAGCGTCGTAACTGTATGGGGAACCTGAAATTGTGCAAGCACGGATTGACCGTTGCCTTTCTATTCAATCCTCGTCAAATTCTCAGCGACCCTTACGTTCTCAGCAGTGCCTCGTACTCGGTATTCTTCACGGACAACAAGGTTATGTTCATTATATTTCTTTTGCATTTTAAGTATTTCTTCATCATCAGTCCTTTTCGTGCAGTTCTGCACATCGGGCAATGCAGCTCCTCCATTCTTCCCTGTCCATCGCCAGTTGAATCACCTCGTCCCATGTCATGTCCATGCATTTCAGATCTCCCTTGATGGTTTCTGTCCAGTTTTTCCTTGGCCTGCCTCTTCCGCGCCTTCCATCCGGAGTCCAGTTCATCACTTGTTTTGCTATCCTGACTTCATCCATGCGTATCACATGACCCATCCATTGTAATCTTCTCTTTCTGACGGTGTTCTCCATGGTCGCCTGAACTGTTATTTCTCTTATGGTGATGTTTTTTACTTTGTCTCGCCAAGAGACGTGCAGGATTTTCCTGAGCCACCTGTGATGCGCCGCCTCTAATCTTTTCCTGTTTGACACCGTCATCGGCCGCGTTTCCGCTCCATACAGTTACTGTAGTGTACTAACAACCACTGCCTCGTACAATCGGATTTTGACCCTCATGCTGCATCCACTTGTTTTCCAGATCTTTTCCAATCTTCCAAATGCTGCGTTTGCTTTTCCTATTCGCTTTCTTATTTCTTCGTCACAGCTACTATCCGCTCTGATTGAGCTTCCGAGGTAGCAAAAACTTTCCACCATATCCAGCTCTTTGTTCTCTATCGTGATCTTTTCTGTTCCTTGCCAGTTTCCT
Organism: Lumbricus rubellus; assembly: GCA_945859605.1. Lineage (NCBI taxonomy): Eukaryota > Metazoa > Annelida > Clitellata > Crassiclitellata > Lumbricidae > Lumbricus > Lumbricus rubellus. The sequence continues at coordinate 28,163,560 of OX243826.1, read as the reverse complement.
ATCTTCATGATCTTTGTCTTTTCTGCATTTATGGCCAGACCTACTTTTGCTGCCTCCTCCTGGACTTTGGCTGTCAGTGTCTTCATTCCATTCCATGTGTTATCCAGCAGGGCAATGTCATCGGCAAAGTCTATATCTGCCAATCTGCCTCCGTTTAAGTATTTCTTAACTGGTGTTTATTGTGTACTTTTTCAGTTTCAATGTTTTGTTTTGTTGCTCTATGAATTTTTTGTTCCTGTTTTCGCCTGTTTATTGCTGTTTAGTTTTGTTAAAATGACAAAAGCTCCAGATATTTTTTACTTTACCTTTGTGATCAATTCATTGAAAGATAAACAATGTCGAGGCCATATTTGATCAAGTGCTGTATAAAATCGAATGTATTTAGAGTTTCATTGTGCATATATTTTGAAACTGCTGTTTTCAGTTGCAGTGTTTTATTTTGCTCTATGTGCTAACTTCTATATTACTTTTTAAATACTGTTTCTTTCCATTGAGTATTATTATTATTAGAGGGACATATTCAGTAACAACTTTTAAGTGTCCAAATCAAAATGAGTAAATGGTATGCTCTTGTTTTATATTGCTGGCATTCACATGTGTGCAAATATGTATCATTTATACCTACTTGTAGCTTTTTGTGAAGTTCAGTCTACCAAAGCAAACGTGGGAGCTGTCGACAAACAGAATTACCACAAATGGTTGGAACAAGTTGGAGATATCGTGGGACGAGTTAAGAGGATTCCTGCTTTACGTCAACGGATCTCTGGCTAACTCTACGTTCACTTACTCCAATCATTCAGCACTCTGGATTTCCGACTACAATGTCTATCTCGGAAGACCCAACAAAGCTGCAAATGTGATTGTAGATGAACTTGAGTTCTGGTTTGCGAACAAAGACCTCCTGAAGGCCTTCGACGTCGTCAGTGATGGTACGTTTGAGATATTTAACTGTTTTGTTTAGCCGTGGTTGGGCCGGGAGCACTTCTGAGTAGTCTACCTTGAAGAGGCGTTATATAAATTTTTGAAATAAATAAATAAATAAATTTTAACATTGATTCACTTAGGACGTGCAGATCCAGTCTTCTTGTGCTTCCATAAATGTAAATGTTCGTGAATTAGTGGGGGTGAGATCCTTCACCACTGCTGTCAATTTGATTGCTGGCTTTAGAGTATTTCAGAGATATCGGTTTGCTGGTCATAGAACCTGGAATGGACTCCCAGTTGCGCTCTTCCTGGTGCCTAGAGCCTAGAGTATGTAACTTTCGAATTTAAAAACTGCCTTATTCACCGTGGTTTGACTGGGAGCACTTCTAAGTAGATTACCGTGCAGGTAAACTGTATAAAAGCTCTCTAATAATAATGTTATTTGAATTGGATCCATGCTTAGGGATTTTTAGATCCCTGTATGCGAATCTTGCTATCTTGGTAGTTAAATACCCTAAAAGAAGTGCTATTGATGTTGAACTGGGTTCGCATGGAACTTGTGCTCAAAGTTTTGTAGCTAATGGAACCAATTAATGTTGATATCCGGATTAATGATCTTTATAAGATCCGTAAAATATTTTTCACGAGAACTAATTACGAAATAATTGATGAATTCACTGACCTAGCGCTATGTAGTGCAATATGGCCGCCTTGCATTAATGCAAATAATGATGAGTGTTCCTAATAAATTCTATGTAATGAAATGTAAGGGCTGCTGATCAATACTCAATAGTACAAGTACATTGTGATGTAATGTCATGAAATGGCTGTTTGTAATACATTGTAATGCAATAAAACATAAGAACTGTTCAAAATGCACTCCCGTGATTTATTCTACGTCTATTTGTAGTACACTGATGGTTGGCTATTAAGCTGTTGATTGTGACAGCTGGCATTGAATTTGTTGATGGCATATAGCAAACTTGATTGACTTTAAGACAGATGTAAATTGAATGTATGCTTTTATTTTCTTGAAGAAATCACTCGCTTTACTATTAACATGGACAGCATTGACAATACAGCAAGCATTTCTTTCCACGGCTCCCCCGTAACCACGAATGGAATCATTGGTAGTGGAGTGGCACTGAATGGCCAGGAACAGTTCATTAACATGAGTGGGGATGTTGGGTGTCGCGGCAACCTACTCAACTGTCTTCGTGGGTTTACACTGCGGTTCAAGATCAAGCCGAACCAACTTTCAGAGAACACATACTTTGTGTCTAGCGGCATACTTGATGTATTCTACCAGAATGATCGACTAGTGGTAGAAGTACATACTGATTCCAGGTCCTGGGTGGCTTCCACTCGAAATTTTGAGCTTGGCGTTTGGCAGCAAGTTGAAGTGTCATGGCATTCAGTTGAAGGCCTCAAACTGTACATTAACACGCTTGAGGTGGACCAAAAAGTTGTTGGAACCCGAGTTGACCGTATTGACAGTGCTGAACAGGTTTTCTATGTGGGCCGATCTCACTCTGGGATGGAGCAGAAGCTATATGCGTCTGCTGTTCTTGATGACTTCCAGTTCTTTGAAGGCAGACGTGAACTCCTAATTCCTGATCTCATTAACCCAGGTTGGTTATGGCTTGTTTCTTTAAAGAAATCTGTTTAATTTCTCATATCGAACATGGTTTGTGTTTTTGTTTACAATATTCTGCATTCTGGTGTTTATAGGTAATGCGAAGTCAGTCTCTTACTCCTCTTAGTTGATGTTGTGGGTGTTGAAATTATTATCAATTCTTTTAAGAGAAAGTCTGGGCTGAAGGTTATTTTGACTGAAGCCTAAGCAAGACAACACGAATCTTGCTGTAAGTTGTTGTTTCGTTGCACAGCTGAATGGCAAGAGTATAATAAGAACGACTGGGAAATACAATAATTATTGGGTAGCATGCATGAGGTTATGAAACATGGCACATGAGTTGTTTAATAGAGAGAGCAGAAATTGAAAGTCTGATGTATGAGCTGCTATTCTTGATTTGATCAATTGCTGATAAATTAGCCTTGAAGATTTATGATCCTCCTTTTTAGGTAGGGACCTGGAACTTATACTTGCTGCATATCCAACCACCGTGTCCGTGATTCCAACGACAATTCGAGCCTTTACGGTCACTCCCGGCGTTCGGCCAACCACCAAAAAGTGGTTGGTGTTTGATGGGCATGCCTTATTTCGCTTCAACTTCAGCTTTAGGTCTGATTACTACCGGTGGAGAGACATTTCCTCCCAGTCCGTTCAATTGACCTTCAGAACCACCAGCCCAGAGGGAATTCTATGGTTCACGGGCAATGGAAGCTACTTCTTCACTCTCGGCTTGAAGGTAAAACAATGAATTGCGATTGAGGGGTTTAAGACAAAAAGTTGAGATGGCCATAGATTTTTTGGCACACCCTGTAGATTGTAGAAGCATCTCAACGACACTGTTGCAATGATCAGACATGTTTTTTGCATTTATGTTGTTGATCACTATTATGACAGTTTATTAGACATTTTTTACATGTCTAAGATAAAAAATTTGTTTACTTAAGTAGCTGTGCTGGAGCACCCTTGTGATCTACTTAAGGGGTGCTATGTGGAATGACCTTTTCTCTGCAATTCGTAGCAGGATTCTGGTGGCAATTCACCTGCATCTTTTCGCTGAGCATTTGAAGACCTTTCTCTTTTCATGGTGTGTCACGCTGAAAGCGCTTCTGAATAACTCTGCTGCATAGATGTAAAAAACAATGGAAACGAAATAAAAAACGGAATAAAACATCGTTTTTTTTCGAAATTAAAAAAACGACAAAAAACCGATAAAAAACGGAAACGGAAAATAATTTGACTTTGTTACATCTAAAACCGCATTTTAACCTTGAAAACCTTGATTAGGAACCTACTACACGCAGGCTATCTCTTAAATGATGATGCTAAACGATGAAATAATGACTTTAGTTAGCTGAATCCTTGAGAGTTGGCGGAAAACATAAGGAATATCAGAAAAAATTCAAAATAAGGAAAATAATAACAGAAAGTAAATGAATAAATAAAGTTAAAGAAAAAATTTAAAAAACGATAAAAAGCGATGGGAAAAATAAAAAACGAAAAAACCACGTTTTTTGGGAGAGAATAAAAAACGGAACAAAGCGTTTTTTACAACTATGCTCTGCCGTGAGAAGCACTTTACAAATGTTCATATTAGATTAGATTAGTGACATATGCTTTGCTGAAGACAATCAACTAAACTGACCTATGTATCTCAAGTTACAATGCTGTAACTGACGGCATCAAAAGCTGCACTCGCATCACAAAGAGAAAGTGTATTGATTGTTCTTTGCTTTTATGACAGGATGGCAAAATAAAACTCGTCTTGAATCGGACAGTGTCAACTTCAGGTGGCAGCAGGATATACGAGGAAGTGTTCATTCCGGGTCAAAGTCGCCAATTGAATGACAACGCGTGGCATAGGATCGTCTTCACCCAAAATCGTGATGGCCAGGTAACATCCAGTTCTTGTTTGCACTTAATTTATTTTGTCTAGTATTCAACCATCCTTATTGTATTGTATTGTCAATAAACATTTACAACAGTGCCCTTTGTAGGATGGGACCATTCAGACTCGATTCCACAGTATATTACGTCCTCTGTGGATTTTTTCTTTCTCTGTTGCTGCCTTTGAGCGAAAAATGGCATATACGTACAGACTCCTTACTTTCTCACAGCAGGTTAAATTTTGACAATGATGTAATGTGTCCTTACTTCCTCACCTGGCTCACAGTAGGTTATTGTGTACTGCATATGGACAGATTGATAAAAGGAAAATAATTTATTCTGATACATGCACAGGTGAAGGTTGTCATTGACGACCAGGAATTTTCTAAGAAGTTTGCCGCTTACGTTGATGTCGTCAATGCTGACAATTTCTACTTTGGTGGAATCAGCGACATTTCGCAGCAGTCGCATTTCTCTGGCAACTTCAACGGAACCATTTCAGAGGTTGTGTTCTTATGCTGTTTGATTTGAGAGGTTTGAAATTGTTTGTACATGTATGTGCACTTGTTATAGCGCCCCTTCAAGCTCTCTCTACTTAGAGGCGCTCCCAAATGCAGAGCGGACACTGCATCAGAGTTTCATGCCGAAGCGCTGAGCAATTGTGAGTGAAGGACTTGCCCAAGGTCCTTACGCGGCAAGGTGGATTCGAACCTCGAACCTTCCGGCTCCAAGGCAACAACGCCACCACTACACCACCGCGCCCCACATGAAATGTGTATCATAGCATCATGACCATTACATAATTCTCTGAAGTCCTGACCGGCTAACGCGTTACATGAGTCGGGCTAAGTGATTGTTTTGAGCGGTCATCCTGTTGAATGTTTTTATTAGCTGATCAATGGATAACTGAAGAAAATGATTAAGACATTTTGACCTTAACTGCTTGATTGCACAATTTCATCTCTTCCTCTAGATGATGATATTTGACGGCACACGTGAAAACGTTCTCGACTTGGAACAAATCACGGTAACCGACCCATTACCTTCGTACGTCTACCAAGGAGGTAACGTCGTTTACCAATCTCCGGACCCGCCCGACCCGCAGCCTGTCACCTTCACCACGGAACGCTCGTACGTTCGAGTCCCAGTCATCGTCTCGGAAGAAATATCGGTTGAGGTACGTTTCCGGACGTTCGAGCCGAACTCTCTCATTCTCTACATCGAAGGAGCGGACGGATCTCTGAGTCTGGAACTTTTCGAGGGATTGCTCTACCTGAACCTGGGTAGCATCCGCTATTCGTTTAATAAACCGTCGAGACCGCTTAACGACGGTCAGCTGCACCTTGTGAAGTTCAGCCTCGGTCAACGCAATTTTCTGCTGGACTTAGACGGGGTGACGTCCACGTTCGGCAGCGGATCCGCGAGTCAGATCAGAGGACTTAAGCCGTTCATGTTCATCGGGGGAATCGGGGACGGGACCCGCGTGCCGCAGAACATCTGGAGTTACGATCGGCCATTCTTCCGGGGCTGCCTCTCAGGGGTTCGGATAAACGGGGGACGGATGGTTGTGCTGGAGCAGTACATCGAGGGACAGGTGGGACTCGAAGTGGGATGTCCGGACTTTCGTTCGCGTTGCGCGCAGTTGCCGTGCGTGCATGGAGTCTGTTCGGAAAGATCGGTCGGTCGGTACTGTGATTGTTCGGCGACGGAGTTCACTGGACGAGATTGTGGCACAAGTGAGTCACTAATCGTTAAAACTTTGCCAATTGTTTGTTTTGTTTGTTTGTATGCGCACTTGTTATGGCGCCCCTTCAAGCTCTCAATACTCAGAGGCGCTCCCGAATGCACTGCATCGGTGTATCACGCCGAAGCGCTGAGCAATTGTGAATGAAGGACTTGCCCAAGGTCCTTACGCGGCGAGGTGGATTCGAACCTCGAGCCTTCCGCTCCAAGGCAACGACACCATCACTACACCACCACACCCCACAAGGCTAATACCTTGCCAGCTGGTTGATAATGGTGCACTGCTGGCAGTAATTTTTTACCAGCTGTTGTAGTTGCTGTAGGCATTATTTGTTTCTTTAGCAAGTTTTAGCAGTAGGATCTATATACATATATATGCACATTTCACAACATATTAGTGCGGGCGCGGTGCTGCAGTGGTGAGTTCGGTGCCTTGGTGCCGGAGGGCTTCAGGTTTGAATCCAACTCAAGCTGCTGCGTGGGGATCTTGAGCAAGTTCTTCAGTTGCAATTTCTCATGCGCTTCGGTGTGAAACTTCGATTCTGTGTCTTCGTGTTAGTCGGAAGCACTTCGGAGGAGAAAGCTTGAAGGGGTGCTATAAGAAATGAGAGAAATAAACATACACGAACCATGGACTGCTTTGGCCAAAGCCCGAGCTTTTGCCTTCATTGGTCCTGCACTTCTAATCTGCTCTCTTTGTTATTAACTGGTACCTGAAGCGATATGCTTTTCACTGTCTCCAAAACTACTTTCTTTTCTCTGGGGTTTTCGCACTGGAAAACAGCAAATAACAATCTTCTATGAGAGTTCAAATGTTATGCTCATACGGTTGCGTTTTCACGGTTTGAATTGCTTATTTTGAAGATGGTGGCCTACACAGTCATGCAGTTTTACAATATGATATCTAGATGTCAATTTCACATGATAGCTTTTGATTTCAAACTTGCCTATATATCAGAGATTGAAAAACCTGATATGTTAGCCATTTTGTCCTCTGTATCATTTAATCATTTAATGTACCCAATGATGTCATGTAGTCTCATATTAATTAAAAAATAGCATACTCACAGTGTATGTTATTACTTACTAAACAATGAAAATACAGTTGTATTTTCAACATTTAAAGAATTTTTAAAGTTATGCCCCCATGCACTGGAGGTTCTTTTGAATAGTTACTAATGCTAGAAGTGCTCTAAGTGTGAGTATTGACAACAATTATGATGTTGTGCAATAAATGATTTTTTTAGGTGCTCAGTTTGTTGGGTTTAGCGGTGAAGATTACCTGCGTTTCTTCATCAGCCAGTCAAATACGACGCAAACAAATGATGTTTCACTCAGGTTTAAGGGGCTTCAGGAGAACAGCTTTCTCTTCAGTCTTTCAAACAAGCAAACTGGACAGTTCTTGAGAGCAGAGATGTATGACGGAAACAATGTAAAAATTGAGACAAACATTGGTGGCAACAAGGTTTGTTATTATCAACTATTTTCGGTTGCAATTATGCGATTACAGAGATGTAAAATTATAAGGTATACTGTCATTATTGCCACGATATGATGCTGCCTCTTGTGTGGCTTTACAATAAAATGAGTACGCTCTTTATCTCACGTGTAACTGTATTGTTAGGATACTATTACCGGTAGTACCAGTGTGTTTATGAAAAAAACGAAATAGATTGCGACTTTTCATGTATTTTCACGGGCGATCAGTTTTTGTAATAGGAAGAAAACTGGCAAAATTGATTGCTTAACTTTTATCTAACATGATTTCTGTGCTAACCTGGGTTCCACTAAACAGGATTTTATTTCTTTAATGTTAAGATCAACTGTGTCACCTTTAAATAAAATGATATATACACTGTGTCCACGATAAAGTAGATCACACAATAAAGTGTCATAACTCGGTCAAAACGTTTAGGATTTGTCTGAAATTTTAAACACAGCAACTGTGACCATATTTACACGAGATCCTAAAACCGATTAGAAATATTCGCGTGTTTGTCAAATTTATGATCGTTTAAAATGCAGCACCGAAAAATTGAACTTTCCAACATGGAAAACCTGAAAGGAAGTGATATTCAGCTAAATATGGTGTTCCAAATGTCCACCTTGTTCACGGACACACAACCGTAGATGTAGACACTACTGTTTGATGGTCCTGTCGATGATCACCTGGTTAAACAACTTCCAATCTTCAAACAGACGCGCCCTACGGTTATCGATGTCATGAATACGCGTGAACGAAAATCACGCTCCTCCACCACATGTACTCCGGATCAAGATCTGGACTGCTGGACGGCCACAGCTGCGGGATATGAAGCCGAGTGTCTTTCGGGACAGCTACTACACCACTACGTCTACGGTCGTGTGCTCAGGAACAAAAATGACATTTTGAGCACTAATTATAGCTGAATTTTGCTTCCTTTCAGCTTTTGCATGTTGGAAAGTTGCATTTTTCGGTGCTGCATCTCAAACGCTCATAAATTTGGCAAACTCACGAGTATTTCAAATCGGCTTTAGGATCTCGTGTAAATATGGCCACTGTTGTTGTTTGTAAAATTTCAGACAAATCCTACAAGTTTTGACCGAGTTATGACACTTTATTGTGTGATCTACTTTATCGTGGACACAGTGTACATAATTAGCAGCAATAAACAATGCATTTCTTATGGGACTTTCCAAATATGGCTACAAAGGAAACTTTACTTCCATGTAATGCTGCCAACTCAGTGATCACTAGTTTTGATGGGCGCAGTAATGTGATTACCTCGGTACATGTGAGTTGTGGACTAACATCATTTAAAGTAAAGTCCATTCAGTTCCATGTGAAACACTGGGAGGCGCTCATCTCCTTTTCAATGGCCCTGAACCGGCAGTGGACGAATCCCAAGGTCCTGGACACGGGGCCAGTGTATCGCAGGTCTTGCTGTTTACTTCCCAGCTTACGCCGATACCAAATTATACTGCTTGGTGACAGAGGCACGTGTGCGTAAACAACTTGCCCAAGGTCGTTACCCGGAGTCGAACCCGCAACCTCCCGCTCCATGAGCGGACGCGTTACCGGTCTGCCACCAGGTCGCACACAACATCATTTATCAGTGTATTATTAAAACAAAATAATGTTTTGTTTCTTGGCAGACATTGCTGTTGCGCTGCTCTCGTCTGAATGACAATCAGTGGCATACAATACGTCTGAAGAGGCGGCCCAGCTACTTGCAAGCCTTTGTTGACAACTGCGCTGATAGCAACACTTTAGGTAAACATTAGCAACAGAACATCTTCTCTAATATTAATTTGATCCTATGTTGTGGATCTTCCATGAGGGCTGATTTGAGTTCATATCTTTCTAATCTTAGCTAAATATTGTTTTTATCATAATCGAACAATCAATAGACCTTTTATTCTTACCCTTTTCTGCAAGATCTTTACGCCCTCTTCGTTCTGCTGACCGCCTTAATCTTTTTGTACATTGGTCGCGAACCTCATTAACATAGCATCGGGCGTTTGCTATTGTGGGTCCCTCAATGTGGAAAGACCATGCATCTCTCTGGAATTTGTAGCAGGATTCTGTTGCAGAAATTTACCTGCATCTGTTTGCTGTTTGAAGACCTTTCTCTTTTTATGGGCCTGTCACACTGAGAGCGCTTCTGAAGAACTCTGCTGTCAGAAGTGCTTTACAAATGTTATTATTAGATTAGATTGGATCTCTCTTTTCTATTTGCATATACACCATAATCCTCTTTTTTGTTGGACTGAAATTCTGGATGTTGACCTAATTATGCATTGGTTTTGGAATACATTAATCCACTGCTTTGTTCGCTTTAAATTCAGGCAGCTCTGATGGCTCCAGCTATTCGTTTGCAGTCACTGAGATCCTCATAGGTAGGAGTGGCCAGCGTGACGATGGTTTCGTTGGCTACCTCCAGAACTTCAACGTCGACGAATACCAGTTCTTCGAAATCTTTAAGGTAGGAAGCAGCGACCAGATTCCTGGCTTGACCATCAACAGCACGGTCCGTCTGACGTCCGAGGAAACGGATCTGTTCGCATTTCCGGTGACATTTACCAGACAGGCGTATACGAACGTGGTGACGCAGACGGAAATGCGAGTGCGTGAGAATCGGACGCTGCGTTTGGTCTTGAAGACCAGCGAACAGGATGGTCTGATGATCTATAACCGTGGTTTTTTACGAGATCATTTCTTTGCGGTTGAACTGGTTGGCGGCATCCTGCAGGTTTCAGCGAATGATGGCGGCGTTGCACAAGTTGTCAAAGCAACGGGAGCACAGTTGTCTGATGGCGGGTGGCATGCGGTGGACATTCGGGAAACGGCGCCAAAGCAATTTGCGATTGTTGTCGATAGGAATCGCAGTTTCGTGCTTAGATTTCCGTCTACGCAGAACAGTCTGGATCTGCTTGGGACTTTCCATGTTGGAGGCGCTCCTGACTCTGTGTTGGAGCGTCTACCGGCCGCGGTAAAATCACGGAAGGGTTTTACCGGGTGTCTGGCTACGCTCATCATTGATGGAAAGCTCATTGATATGTCGAAGGTTCCAGGGGATCAAGGGGATCAATCGCCCTATGTCTTTAAAGGATGTATCAGTGGTAAGTGCCTTTATGTTTGGTAATATATGCCTTATCCTTTTCAATGATTAAGCTAATCCTAATGCCGATTAGAAATGTTGGTGAGTTTGTCAAGTTTACGAGTGTTTCAGATGCAGCGCCCCGAAAAATGGAGATTTCCAACATGCAAAAGCTGAAACGAAGGGAAGTTCACCTACATCTGGTGGCCGTGAACAAGGAGCACACATTGAATACCAAACTAAACGACGTTAGGATTAGGTGATAATATGGCTACTGTTGTTGGTTTTAAAATTTCAGACAAATACTAAAAGTATTGACCGGATAATGACACTTTTTGTTGGGGTCTACTTTTCATTGGGACACCATGTACATATTCTTTCAGGTTACAGGCATAGGCGTGCGGAAGATTTCAGCAGTGGGGGGGGGGGCGGCAAAGATTGAACTTCTGCCCGAAAAATATATCCGGCAAAAAGTTGACCTTTTTTTAGTCGTTCGGGTCTGTGTCTGCCTGAAAAACCGGACTTGCCCGAAAGTTTACGACCTTTTTTTTAGTCCTTTGGGTCTGTGTTTGCCCAAAAAACCACATTTGCCCGAAAGTTGGGGGGCATTTGCCCCCTCTGGACCCCCGCCTCGTACGCCTATGGTTACAAGTGTTTTCTGTTCACAGTATATGATTCATTATTAGTGAAATTTGTGACTACATATTATGGCTGATGGGAGATGACACTGAGCAATGTGTTTTGATCTGTAGACACAACCAAGTTCTGTCTGGTCCATCCGTGCCGCAATGGCGGCTTGTGCATCGATGAAGGCGACTCGTTTCGCTGTGACTGCAGACTCACATCTTTCGTTGGACGTTATTGCAGCGCAGGTATGTTTAATTGTTTATATAGAAGCAGAACACTTTTAGTTGCCTCTTTCCATTCGAAAGTTAGCTCCCAGTTCTCTTTAGTAGGCTATGGTCATTTGGTATGCGTATGAAGTCACTCATTATTATTTTTATGTTTATATAGTGGCAGAACACTTTCAGGCACCATTGCTCTAAGTTGCATCAACTTAGGCTGTCGCTTTTCTAATTATCTCTCAGCCCATAATTTTATAATAACAATGATTGAATTAGGTGCTTGCAATTTGTCTACAATTTATTTTTAAATCTGAGACTTCTTCAAAGTGGTGGTCCGATTGGTTGGTTGTTTGATTGATTGGTTGATTCAGTCATTCACTGATTGATTGAATTAGGCGCTTGCTCTGCGAACTACTGGGATAGCGTACAGTCGTTGACTTATTTCAGGGAATTTTATCTTGTACCAGCAGGATTCATACACAGAAGCCCTAATTGAATTACAGTGGTGGGGAAGAATCTCACCTCATAAATTCTTTAAAAAATTAACATTTTTTGCATTTTCTTGACCATTATTCTCAATGTGGTGAACATTTTCTAGCCTTGTGTAGACATGTGCATGCATGTATGTATGCACAGAGGCTGAGGGATATCAGTTTGGACTTGAGGGTGCGAGTGGGTTGGTCGTCTTCAATATGACCCTTCTTCAGAGCGTTGTCAACGACGCTGCTCTTGCGTTGGGGTTCCAGACGTGGTCTGAAAATGGCACCCTACTCTTCCTTCGCAGCACCAGCAGCAGCAGCAGCGGCAGTTCATCTCAGTTCTTTGAAATCAGACTGGTTGGTTGGTTGATGTACTCTATTTTTTGTTTCTGCATCTTGGAAGCTGAGTGGCTGAGTTGGCGGTTCAGCCTTGCAATTGATTCATAATTTTTAAATGTCCTAAATGTGTAGCTGTGATTTTTTAGCGGTAACTATGAAAGAAATAATAACTTGCTCAGAAACTACAGTCCATGTGTTATGTTATTGAGCTTTAATGGCACTTGACCTGTTTTGGATTTCTGTTTAAATAGGGGCCATCCACAAATGACGTCACGCAATTTTTGACGATTTTTTTACCCCCTCCCTCTCGTCATGCATCAACATAAAAGTCATAGTTCCTTATCTTTGACAATGAAATTTCTTTAATGCCGGGTTCAATTTAATAAATTGCTTTATTTGATATCTTTGTTGTTGGGTTTGTTGATGCCTCTCAATGTATGTACTGGTAAGTATTTTTTATTTGCTACTCCAACTGGTACTCCAACTGCTTTGGTATGCATAAACCCAGACCGAGTTTGCATTTTAGCATACTGTTAGAGGTTTAGAGATTTGCATTTATTTTGGTCTACCAGTAGCAATGCTTGTGAGTCAGTAAATTGTATATGTTTGCAGGTAAATGGTTTTGTGTCTATTCGTTATGACTTTGGAAGTGGCATTCAAGAACTGGTGGAAAGGGGAAGAAAATTTAACGATGGGGAATACCATCACTTAAGCTTCCAAAAAGTTGGATCCAACTTCCAGCTCCAGGTTGATGATATGGCTGTGCAGCGCTACAATCTTCAGGGTAAGTTCATGCATGTATTTCAAATGCAGAAAACTATTACAGAAACCTGTAACAGACAGGAGAGAGAGAGAGACAACAGCCAAACAAGATGGGGCATGAGTGAGTTAGCTAGTAGAAAGACTGATTGGCAGTTTTCTGCTTCATTCAAGTTTTGGTAATGACCTTTAGATTTCTGATGATTAACAGCGGAATTGTATTGTATTTGAACATTTATTGAGCACCTCATTGTATATAGACTCTTTGGGGGTGCTCTCAATGTGGGAACCTTTGGGAAGTTGAAGCATTTCGAGGCAGTGGACACACTGGACAGATATAGACCCATACCAGATGAGGAACGGAGGTCATTCTGATAGGTAGGGCCTACAATTCCATATGAATGATGTTGTACGATAACAAGGAACTCTTGCTTAATTGTCGGTGAAATTTCCATATCACTTTTGTTATTAAGTTTCATCATTGAACCCTTTTGCTAGTCCACAGTCTGGAGGAGATTGATAGGAGCAAGTCACTGACAGATGAAGTAAAATGCTGTTTTCTGTCTGTAGCATATATATTCAGGTTTGATATAGTAGTTCTATTTGTTAACAAACCTGTTAGGTTCTTCGTCGGAATTCTTCAGAAGTCTGTATTTGGTTCATCTGGGAGCCAGAGGAACAGACGCTAAAGGCATCATTGTCAATCCGTTTTCAGGGATAATTTCCGGTAGGAACTGGACATTTGAATTTCATGACTGACACTAATCATCAAACAATGCATTGTGTTGTTATTGTTCACGGTTGGATCTGCTGTACAGACACAGCAGCTTTAGCAGTGGAAATGCAAATGATGGTCGATTAGAGTTATAAAATTAACCTGCTGGTAGCTTGATTGCTGCCATAAAGTTGTGGAATGCAGTCCATCACTTTGAGAATAGAGCAGGTTTAGAATATGATGTAAAAATGGTACAGCAGAAAGTCAACTTGACCACTGGACTCAATGATAATGTAATGACCTTGGAAATTTGACTAGTCTAAGCTCATTCAGAGTCTGTATTGATTTATTCTGTTAGGGTAATACAGTTTTGAATAAGAACTCCTTTCTTATCTAAATAGTTAGAATTTGAATTTTATTTTCACAGACCTTTTCTTTCATAATTTGTTATCCATTCAGAATTCTGATGTGAATTTTGCAGAATTCGTATTGACTGCTTATAGAATTCTTGTGTTTATTGTTACCCACTCAGAATTCTTATATGAATTTTTGCAGGAGTTTATGTCAATGGATATGAAGTCACTGATCTTGGAGTTAATCAAAGAGACGGGCGTGTAAATGTTTTTGGTGATACTGGCATTGCCAGCCATCCCTTCTTTGTGGCCAAAACAAGGTATCTAATAAATTTTATATTGCAAATCATTAAGTACTTTTACTGTGGTCTTGTGAGTGTATTTAGATGTACATTAATTACAATGCATCACACAATTTAGCACAATTTATTATTTCCTGTCATAATATGTTTTGATTTGTGTAATTGTAATTGTAATCGAACATTTATATAGCGCCACTTCAAGAGAACTCCTCAGAGGCGCTCCCGACCTGACACCAAACCATAATCAAAGATAATGGTTTTCAAACGCTTGCAGAAAAGGGGCAAAGCAGTATATGATTTGCAATCATTGGAGCAAATGTTTAAAAATAGTCTCGATCCATCAGAATTTATATAGCCCCCATTACCCTTCAAGTTGGTTGTACTAATAGCTCTATTGACATATGCATATTACACAGTAGCGTGAAGGAATAATTCAATTACTATAGTGTATATACAATAGTAGTACCGGCAATGCTGTAACTATAGTAATATTTTGACATTTTAGGCCTGAGGTATCACCAACGAAGATTGCGGTAATTGATGGTGGTGGAGGTGGAGTTGGGTGGGTTTCAGAATCAAGCATCATAGATGAAATAGTATTAGTCCCAGGTGCAGAGGGAGGTGATGCATTAGCCCAGTTTCAAGATGGTGCTGGATATTCTCGAGCCGAAGAGGGAGGACGAGCTGCAGCAATTTCTGGTGCCATGCTCGCGCTGTTGGCGGTGGTGAGCTCTATGATGTGGGCCGTGTACAGATGCAAGCCGGGAATTGTCGGCAAAGTTTCAGTGGACTTTAATTCCGGTACGGGTGCTGGAACGTCCATGCTGCACACCGCAAGGAAGTCACTTTCAAGTGCTGGAGCAGACGATGTCACGGTATCGCAGAGCACTCCTGGATACGAATCGTGGAATGCTGGGAGACCATCAAGGACGAGTATTAGTCACGAGATGGCACTGTTTGCAACATCAGGTTCCCAGGCATCGACCAGAATGAACGTGGAATCTAGTGGCAGAGAGGTCAAATCTGGAGGATACATGGAGACAGCAGGTTTTGGTCAGGGTGCGTCCCAGCTTACAGCAGGTCGAAACGTGTCAACTCAAATAATTGTTGAACGAAGCAGTGCTGGAGGTATTGGAGGAACTGGTCATGGTCAAGATATGTCGCAAATTACGATGTCTAGTCACAAAGCTTCAACACAAATGGGTGGAAGTGTGGGGCACAGTGGTCTTGCTCAAGATATGACGTTGAATTCAGATTACAGAAATTTTGGGGGAGCGGGTCAGGATATGTCGCAATTTACTAGCGGTCAGAATGTATCTACGCAAATGGTTTATCAGTCAGGCAGTGCAGGAAACTTTGGAGGAACCGGCCTTGGTCATGAACTGTCGCAAGTGACGACGTCTAGTCGAAAAGGATCAACACAGATAATTGTTGAAACGAGTACTACTAGTGGAAAAACCGATCTTGGTCAGGAAATGTCGTATGTTTCGATGGATCGAAATATGTCGTCACAAATCGTTCATGGATCGGGCAGTACGGGTAGCCTCGGAAGAAACCTTCTTAGTCAGGACATTTCACAAGTTACGACATCTAGTCGAAAAGGATCAACTCAGATGCTCTTTGATGCAAACAGTGATGGATATGCTGGAGGAACTAGTATTCAGGAACGATCACAAGTTACAGCGTTTAGTCAAAAAGGAAACCTTCTTGGTCAGGACATTTCACAAGTTACGACTTCTAATCGAAAAGGATCAACTCAGCTGCTTTTTGATGCAAACAGTGATGGATATGCTGGAGGAACTAGTATTCAGGAACGATCACAAGTTACAGCGTTTAGTCAAAAAGGATCAGCGCCAATGATTGTTGATGCAAACAGTGGTGGATATACTGGAGGAAATAGTATTCAGGAAAGGTCACAAGTCACAACATTTAGTCAAAAAGGATCAAATCAGCTGATCGTTGGTGCAAACAGTGATGGATATACTGGAGGAACTAGCATTCAGGAAAGGTCACAAGTTACAACATTTAGTCGGAAAGGATCATCTCAAATGATCGTTGAAACGAGCACTGTTGGAGCTACCGGTCGTGGTCAGGAGGTGTCATCGACTGCGACGTCTGGTTACAATTCTTCTACGCAAATGGTTGATGCGTCCAAGTCAAGCATGTCACAAGTCCCATCTGTAACATTCAGTGTTGCTGGTCATGGGGCAGCATTGGCTCAGGGAATGGACATCGACGCCAAGTCTGCTGAGCGAAAAGAGGAAACGATTCATCTGTCTGGTAAGAAGAGATTGGACGGCAGAAACCTGAGTCCGACAGAACCGCATGCGACTACGACGATGAGCTCGGTGGAAAACAGCGCCAGTTCGATTCAGGGACAAGGATTCAAGGCGTCTGAGATCCGAGTGCAGGATCGTGGCGGAGGATTCACCGTAAACACCAGCAGCACAATCACAACAACAGAGCACATTGATTTCGGTTTGTCTTCGGACAGAAAGGTTCCTTTGATCAAAGGGCAGCCTCCAAAGACCTTGAAGCTGGAATCTTCGGCGAGAGAAGGCGGCGGCGGCGGCTCTCAACCGGATATGATTGACTTAAAAGTGAACGTATCTTTGGAGAGGAGTAATTCTTCCGTTCGGGGACAGCCACCAAAGACTCTGAACCTTGGATCACCGACAGTACAACCTGGTGGAATTGATTCTCCATTAAGCGGAGACTTGCGAGCGCCTCCTCGATCCTTGGAACGTAGCAGTTCATTCGTACAGGGACAGCAGCCGAAGACTCTGAAGATCGAGTCTCCAGGTGGTGTTACATCTCCAACTGTTTGGAGCGCTACTACGGGTTCTCCATTCTCTCCTCGCGATCAGAAATCCTCCGCTTTTACCGAAACAAGACAATTGACTGGAAGAGCAATTCGCTCGGAGACTTTTACCACCAGTTCGCAAGGTGTCCCAGTAAACCCACAATTACCGAATCTGTCAATGACCAGCAGAACTTACCAGATGAGGAACGTGCCGCTTAACGTCAGTCAAGAGGAGCTATATAAATACAAGATCCCTAGTGGTGTTAGTGGTGGTGTACCCCACTGGCAGTTGCAATCGGCATTGGCTGGTTTGAATGAACCAACAAGGGTAACAGCTGGTCCTCCTCAAATGACCTCTGAAATGTCAGATCGTGTTGAATGCATCCTACTGACCACAAATGGACAGTGCCTCATAACAGGCTCCATATACGGACCTCCTCAGGTCTGGGATATGAAGGTATGTTTAGAACGAGGTTCTTATTAATTACTTTAAAGTAATACTGAATTTGCGTGTCGAATGCTGTTTGTTATATGAGCAATAGCTGCTCAAAACATTGTTATAAAAATAGTCATTTCTAACTAGTGAGGATATAATTAATATTATTATTATTATGTACATATGAAGAAAACAATTTCCAATTGTATGTGAAAATAGTATCATCTTTTGTAGACTCATTTCCTCTCTTAAACTGTTTCCATTTCTTCCTGGATTTCCTTCTTGTCTTTTCCATTGATACTGTAAAAGCTGGTTTTCCCAATGATTTTGTTGAGTTCAACCATCTCCAGAGGATTGTAGCTACTACCTTGCAAGGGAAACTTGGGGAAGATGCTCATTTTCTTCGTAGACCCTGGGCATATGGCCAGTGCATTTAGGACTTGATTGCTTACTTTCCAGCATATTCAAGTACAAAATCCTGCTGCCTGCTGGTAACAGAGGTACATGTACAGTTGTACATGTACAGTTGTACATGTACAGTTGTACACGTGCAAATGACTTACCCAGAACTTTTCAACCACACAATCCGTAACCAAGCATATTTCTGATCTATTACTTATTTGCCTGATCGATTTGGGTGGTAGTTACAGTGGGACCATTGAAGTTCTTAGATATTTTTGGGCAAACTGTTAAAACTAAAAATTTAATATTATGTTTATGTAGACAGGGGAATGTGTGAAAAAGATGGAGGGTGACAATATAAGCTCAACTGACCTTCATTTGGCTAGCAACGACACGCTTCTGATTGGTCAAGTGGCTGAGGTTCAACCTTTGAAACCAAACGCTGTTCCAGAGGGACAGAATTACAAACGACTACAGGTAAATGCGGAGGAGGAGGAGGAGGAGAAAGTTTCTGTTACTTTTAGTCTGTTATTATTTATTTGCTTCTGTGTAGAGACAAATAAAAAAAAATAACAGACTAAAATGGCATGGCATGCAGACCAAAGTGTAGTTTCAATAGTTTGTCATTATAATAACATAGTACTTATATTGGATTTAGGATATGCTCTAGTTAGCTACATCGGTAAGCGAGAGCGGCATTCGTCTGTTGGTTGCAACGGACTGCGGTTCAAGCCCCGGGCTGGGAGTTGACATTGAGAGATTTAGATATCTCGGGCTAGCACGTGTGGGACGCAGGGGCGCAAGCTGCTGCGGAGCAACCTTGGGCAAGTTGCTTACCCATCATTGTCTGTGGGAAAGGCAACAGGAAACCACCTCACTCATCTCATCCCCAGGGTCGTAAAGCCAATGAACCTGCCTTCTGGCAGAGAACCATCAGCATCATCTTTTAAAACATTTGACTTTTTAATTGATGTATATCTTGATTTATATATTATTTAAATGTGATGCCACGTAAACTAAAGTGCAATATAAAGAGTTGGCCATCATTATAGGAGCATAATTATAATTATTGGATTTAGGATTATGTGTGTTGTTTTAAAACATTTGACTTTTGATTGGCTCTATAGTTTATTGTACCATGCCTGTAAAAAAAATACAGATAGCAATTGGTCAATTAAAGAATATTCTTATCTTATTACACAGATCTGGGACTTTGATAGCGGTCGATGTCTGAAGATGCGGAACAATGAGCTGTACACAGCCAGCTTCCTTATGAGTGATGGAGATCACGTCATCCTCAGTCGAAGAGAGTCAGCTGTCGGTGGCACATCCTCCTCCATAATCATCATAGTCTGGGACATCCTGGGAAATCAGCCGGACAGACGTATCTCCTACTCGTTGGAGAGAAACGTACCAGCGGACCACATCACCTACATCAGCCAAACACCGGACAAGCGGTTTGTTATTGCCGGGTTTAGGAACCCGAAGAACGGAAATGCCACGTACTTGGCATTTGACCTGACTGTCAGTAATTTCGACGTGGTGCCGCCGACGATGATCGAGCTGCCAGCAGACGTACAGGTTACCGTCATCGTTGAAAACCACGAAGCCGTGACTGGAACGAAGTCTGGGGCGCTGGTGGTTTGGAGTCTTCGAACTGGGAAGCAGCAGAGGCAGCTTGTGGCGCCCTCTACAGAGGTCACAGGTGGAAGGGCCCACCAGATGGATGTCAAGGACCTGGTTGTGTCAAAGGATGGACAACATCTGGTTTCTGCCTCGGCCGATTGCACTCTGAGGCTTTGGAACCTTGAATCTGGCAAGCACCTCAGAACCTTCACCGGTCACACTGACAAGGTAAACATACAAGAAGTCAACTGTAATAATATCAATGGCGATTTCTGATGGCCCATCTTGCTGGAACCGTCTTCCGCACAAGCTGCGTCTTGAGCTACTCAGTCTCTCTCTCCCTCTGTTTAGGAAACGCCTGAAGACTATACTATTTGTTAGGGGAAGTGCTAACTAGGGTCGGGAGCGCTACTGAATCTGTGAGCGGCGCTATATAAATGTTCAATTACAATTACAATTCTATGGCGCCGTAACACAGCCGTTACAAGAGCGCCTCACATACTAAACTGTAGTAGATCGTCACTTTTTTGCCTATTCATCTAGTGATTCTAGTCTGATTTTACCTAAGGCTTTCTTCTAGCGATGTTGTCAGAATGCCAATAGTAGCAATGGTTGATTATTTTTTGTCCATGAGCATTGACCTTTCCATGGTTCTCTGAGTAGGTTTCTTGAAGGAGCACTATAAAAAATCTTGAAATTAATTCACTGAATGAATCTCTTGTATCGGGGTTGTTTTAAGGAGCTGGTTTTCATGTTCTTTCTCTGAGAAACTTCATACATGGTCATTATGATCTCTGTTCATTATGTGACCAATTGGACTGGATTAATTTTACTGCACTGTTATTTATACCTTGCTGTGCAAATCAACAGAACCAATTTTATGCTTTACTACTGTACCCGACCATGCGTTGCTGTGGCTGAAAGATCCTACCTCCCTTCTTCTGCCCTCCCTCCCTACCTCCATTCCCCTGCCTCCATCCCGCTCGCTGGAATCGAATGTAAAGTTGTGGTAAAATTTGTCGCAAAGATTGTGCTTTTTCCAAAAAATCATATACAAACCTTCTCGCATTCGAATGGAACGTGTTGCAAAAATTTTAAAAGCAATCGGTTAAGAACTTTTCGAGATCCTTGATTTTGTACAAACTCAGTAACATTTTTATTTATATAGATATTTGCAAAGTTTTTTCTCTATCTTAGGTCAGCTGCTGTGCCATATCAAACGACAATGAGCTCGTTGTATCTGGATCACGTGATCAGACCATTCGTCTGTGGCGCCTTGACAACGGAAATCTCGTCACGAGCATCTTCATCAGCGCAGACGTCTACCGCGTGTTGCTAAGCAACGACAAGAAAACCATTGCGGCACTGGCCGATCAGAATGGCGAAAGGAAAATGGTGATGCTTCAGGTGGTGCGAACAAAAACTAAGCGAAGGATGGGGAGCCATGGAGAGTCACCTCAGTCGCCTGACTCACCATTCACCCCAAGCTTTCAACTGACCCCAGAAACCGGGTGAACGTGAACGGGGCGTGTGGTCTTCTAACGTTTAGATGCGGACTATTTTGGTCGGAAGTAACTCTTTGATCTATGATGTGTGAATTTTGTACTGAAATTTTATCAGTCAATTATAAATATTTTATATCTCTGTTTTTATATTTTATTTGATGATTTTGTTTCATATTCTAAAGCTTTAAAATTATTATGATGAAGCTTAAGTATTTTCTATGTTGTATTTTTTGATATTACCGTAGATCAATGCTAGGAGATAATTATTATCGAGTATTCATAATGAAAAACAGTTTTTTTATGTCCAACACTGTGATAGATTCTTATACAGTTCTAGATTAAACTTCTTTGTTTTTTTTATTGCTGACATGATATTTGAACATCTATACTACAGTAATGGCGATGCTTAAATCATGAATGCATTATAATTATATTGTATCTTAATGTTGATATCTGTTCTATTGTTGTTTGACAATTTTTAGTGCTTTTACATTATGCCTATTATCTATTGTTTAAGAAGGAAAGCTTTGTTGCAGTTTCTCTCAGACCCAGAATAAGCATTTGTGATAATTGATTCCTTTTTGGAACGGTTAATATTTTAAGAATTTACTTCTGTATCAAGATAAGGAACTTTCATAGGTATCAAGGGTTCCAGAATTAGTTGCAGTCTGAAACTCATAGTACCGTATAAATGTATATAGTTTTTATGTGGCCTCAACTTGAATCGTTTTTCAATCAACTGATTGGGTGAAAGCCTTGCCATTGCTGCCCAATTGAATGGGTGCGGAGTCATGTAGGTTTTTTTGTGTAGACCGTGCTGGCCCAAGATTTAAATCAAATAACCCTAATATGGTCTCAGCCTCTCAGGATTTTTTAACTTTACTTGCAGCAATTTTGCTCCTTTATGCCTAGATATAATTATAATGATATAATCATGTTTATTTGCTGTTACATTGCTCACTTTCTATCTGTGCTGGCAATAATTAGAATTAGATGATGTAATTGTTTAAAAATATGGAAAACTGTGTATTCAACAATTTTGATGTATATACATAATTTATACAGTATTTGCTATTTTTTATCACTAGCACTGTGCTTGGTTTATATAGTAGAATAGTCATTTCTAGTAAGTAAATACTGTTAATTTTACCATTCTTTGCACAAACTTAAGGTTTGTAAATCGTGCTTTCATGGTCTCTGGACCCTTGGAATGAAATCGTAATCTCTAAATCTCGAAAGCCAAGCGCGGGCACCAGCTTATTCACGAGCACCGTGGAACCGTCTTTGAACTTCAGTTTGCCAGGGCATATTTGTCGTCACTGTAGCTATAGGGACTGTAGCGAAATGTGCTCTCGTGCAAGACCTGTCTTGGTTTTATTTTTTATTTTTTGCATTGTAAGAGCACAGCAATTGACCAGTACGCTGCTTTATCTTTAGCTGTATTAAAGTTTAAAATATTATTATACTTTAACGACGAGAGTGCTAAAGCAACTCGGAAAACATTGTAGCTTTAGAATTATACTGCGTTTTTTTTTTTAGATTGTCAGCTTAACAGAGCTTTTAGTTTAGCATCCATATTCCTAAAATTCATTGAGTATCAGAAATAATAAATGCTTTAATTAAGCAACCTGTTTCAAGTTTGTAGTTATTGCTAATTCATTTTTACTATTGTTGCTATTTTTACTTTACTCTTGTAAGCATGTATTAGTTTATTACAGCAGTCTGTCTGTTGTTTATTGAATTAAACGAATTTACATTGTTTACCTTACTCCTGTTAGCTCAATTTCACTTTCTTCCTTCATAAAGCAGCTCAAAACTCACTACTTCTCCTTGGCTTTTAAGCACATGGATCTCTAACTGCATCTTCCTCTGGCCGCTGACTATCCGCGCCTCAGATTCACATTTCGGTGTGACCTTGCGTGCGTTACAAATTTATTTAATAACAATAATAATGATGTATTAGCATTGTATTTACCGGTATAAGTATATTATGTGCAAAACTTGTGTTTGCGTTTGTGTGTTTATTTCATTACTTGTACCTGGTTGCAGTTTTACAGCCATCCAATTCTCGCAATAGACACATGCATGCACACACACATGTGTATATATACAGTGGGGCGCAGTGGTGTAGTGGTGGCGTCGGTGCCTTGGAGCCGGAAGGTTCGTGGTTCGAATCCACCTCACCGCGTAAGGACCTTGGGCAAGTCCTTCACTCACAACTGCTCAGCGCTTCGGCATGAAACTCCGATGCAGTGTCCGCTCTGCATTCGGGAGTGCCTCTGAGTAGAGAGAGTTTGAAGGGCGCTATAACAAGTGCACATACAAACAGTGTGTGTGCATGCATGTGTGTGCGTGCGTGTATGTCTGTATGTAGGCCATTATTATCACTATTATTATTATTAATCTCATTTAATAAATTCACAGCTTCCCTAAATTATTTGCTCGATTAAATATATGCCTATTCTTCCCCCTCACCGTGGCCTCGATCGGGTCTGCACCACAGACAATATAAATTGAATAAACAAAGGTTTTTAAGTTTAAATGCAGTTGAAGATGTTACAAAGTCAAGTTAGTTTCAGTTTCAGTTTTTGTCTTTCGGTTTTTAATTTTTTCGCATAAAACGACGTTTTTTCCGTTTTTATATTCCCTTTCCATCGTTTTCACATCTATGCTTTGACATACATACATACACATACATACATACATACATACACAATACACACACATACATATATACATACATAGGCCTACATGCATACAAACATACATACATACATACGTACACACATACATACATAGTACATACATGCATACGTACATACATACATACATAGGCCTACATACATACATACTGTTTCTCACTCTTGGGCCAGTCTTGGCGCATATACATGTTAAATGTCGTCAGAGAATGCGAAGTGTCAGACACGTACCGCGCTCTCATTGTTTGACGTCACAATGTTTCAATAACAATAAATTGACGTCATTGTTCGTAGGCAGCTATCAAAGCCTGTAATGCTTCGTTAGGCATTAATTGTATTGTCCCTTAGGTATTGTCCGGGACGCTTCAAGAATTCAGTTTTGGCGGCTCTATAGACTTCATTTGTATAGCTATACCGTAATCTGCTCATCAGCTGAATCGGTTAATTTAATATTACCGAGTCCCGTCGACAATCGACAGTCGCTTCATCGCCATCGACGACATGTCGAAGAAACGAACAGCAGCTGAATCTACAGCTACATGTACCAATGCAGCAGCAGAGGAGCAGACGACTGACGGCGCCGCTGGTAAGCTATAGCCTATAGTCTGTGTAAGTTAGAATGCATAACTGTTTACAGTTGCACTTGCTTGTCGCTTTGATGTCTCGGCTAATGGTCGTCTGCAGTTTCTGATGTAGGCCCTATTATTTCAGTAGGCTAACACATGCACGACCGCGATACATTCATTTCTTTGCATGGCTTTAATATTATGCTGCTTCAAAATTTTACAATACAATATTAGGCCTATTAGGTAGCCTACTAGACTCAATTGCTGTGTAAACTCCTCATTAAAGCTGCACAGTGCTTAATCTAGACGTCTCTGGGGGGTGGGGTGGTGGTGAAGAAATTCGAGGTGTTTTTAACGTAGACCTATGTAGGCCTGGGCCTATATATAGGCCTACGTAATCCCTATCATTCCACAAAAGATGGCACACATAAGATTCCCCAGAAAAATTCGACATTTATCATTCGAATTGGTGAGTTTGTCGAAAAGTTGAACTCAAAGACTAAAAAAGTGGTCTTCACAAAATTTCCGGTCAAAGGGTAACGTCGGTGTCTGGCTCAGTGGTTGCAGCCCCCCCCCCAGAAACCTAAGTCCACCCCCCCCCCAGTAGGTGGACTAGGTTAAACACTGCTTAAGGCAGAGTAACAGCATGCATCGCCGGTAGGCCTATAACTGCATTTATTTCTTTTTGCAGCTGACGTCCCTCAAGATGACAATGCCAAACGTGCAAAACTCACGTCCTACTTCAATGACACGATGGTAGGCTGATCATAGCATTGGAATAATTAATCAGTCAGGGTGGATCCGGAGGGGTCCGGCCACGGCCTCCGTTTAGAAATTTTTCACCCGCAATTCTGGCCGGCAAAATGGCCGTGCCCCCTCTTAGGGGTTCGATGTGATGTAGCCTAAGCTTAGGGGGGGAAGGTGACAGAGAAGAAAGAGAAAAAAGTATACGGCCTGTAGGCCTATATTACGATAAAAATGCAGCTTCTCTGACAGGCAAAGTGGGTTTTCCGATAATTGGGCCAAATATCGGCCAAACCCAAGACCAAACATTTGGGCCCCTTTTCGAAAATTTCTGTATCCGGCCCTGGTGGGTCCAGCTATCTGAAAATTTAATAGCCTCCCTGCATGTGGCTCTCCGCTCGTTTCCCGTTACTCAGTGTTTAATCTAGACGTCTCTGGGGGGGGAAAGTTCCCCCCCCAGGTTTGACATTTCCCCCCCAGAAAAATTTGACAAAATGATATTCTTTTTTTACTGTTTTCATCATTGTTTTACATGAAGTGTTATAATATACGATGATATTATTTACTATTAGAATTATGATTATAAATAATGACATTATTAATTT
The DNA here is from genome assembly GCA_945859605.1 of Lumbricus rubellus. NCBI lineage: Eukaryota > Metazoa > Annelida > Clitellata > Crassiclitellata > Lumbricidae > Lumbricus > Lumbricus rubellus. The sequence continues at coordinate 28,137,615 of OX243826.1, read as the reverse complement.
TACTAACATAATATATGATACTATCATGTTGCAATGAGTATAACTTACTGTATATGTTTGTATAAACACTATTTTTGTCTAACTAAAAACAGAGTTGACATTCCTCCAGAAAAATTTGGCAAAATGGTAATAGTTTTAGCTGCTGCTTACATCATCGCATTACATTAACTGTTACAATATAATATACCGTAATATTATTTACTATTATATGGTTATAGTAAATATTTACTATTATAATATGTGACACAATCCTGCTAAAATGAGTGTTAAGATGACACCTTAAAATGCTGCCATTGCAATGTGGAAATTCCAAAAATTTCTCATGAGGCTCTGAACAAGTACAGGTTTTTGTTAAGATGACACCTTAAAATGCTGCCATTGCAATGTGGAAATTCCAAAAGTTTCTGGTGAGGCTCTCAAAAAGTACAGGTTTTTGTTAAGAAGACACCATAATATGCTGCCATTGCAATGTGGAAATTCCAAAAATTTCTCATGAGGCTCTGAACAAGTACAGGTTTTTGTTAAGATGACACCTTAAAATGCTGCCATTGCAATGTGGAAATTCCAAACGTTTCTGGTGAGGCTCTCAAAAAGTACAGGCTTTTGTTAAGAAGACACCATAAAATGCTGCCTTTGCAATGTGGAAATTCCAAAAGTTTCTGGTGAGGCTCTCAAAAAGTACAGGCTTTTGTTAAGAAGACACCATAAAATGCTGCCTTTGCAATGTGGAAATTCCAAAAGTTTCTGGTGAGGCTCTCAAAACGTACAGGCTTTTGTTAAGAAGACACCATAAAATGCTGCCTTTGCAATGTGGAAATTCCAAAAGTTTTTGGTGAGGCTCTCAAAAAGTACAGGCTTTTGTTAAGAAGACACCATAAAATGCTGCCTTTGCAATGTGGAGATTCCAAAAGTTTCTGGTGAGGCTCTCAAAAAGTACAGGTTTTTGTTAAGAAGACACCATAAAATGCTGCCTTTGCAATGTGGAAATTCCAAAAGTTTCTGGTGAGGCTCTCAAAAAGTACAGGTTTTTGTTAAGAAGACACCATAAAATGCTGCCTTTGCAATGTGGAAATTCCAAAAATTTCGGATGGGGAGGGGAATCCCCCTCCCCATACCCCTCCCCCTCCCGGTCTCGGCGCTACGCGCCTCACGAGCGTCCTTCGGACGCTCAATTGTCTCCCCCCCCCCAGAAACCTGAATCCCCCCCCCAGAGGACGGGGACTAGATTAAACACTGCCCGTTACTGATGGCTCTTTCTATCGTCTTTTTAAGGCGTTTCTTATTGACCAAGCTTGCGAGCACCTCTGAGTAAAGATCTTGAAGGGGCACTATATGAATTTGTGATTGATTGATTGGCTGATCGATCGATTGATCGATTGATTGATTGATTGATTGACCGATCGATCGATTGATCAATTGATTGATTGAACGACTGATCAATACGATCTTCGAAGTAATCAAATCAAAATTGTTCTGAAAATTATTGAACTTCAAGAAGAGTGATTCTGATAATTATGTAGATTGCAAATTATAAACATCACATTAATTAATAATAATTAATATTAATTTTGCTTCTAGTTGGAAGATCTACCGATGGAGCTGATCGAGTGCATCCTCATTAAAGTCGTAGCTATGGAAGTGAAGAGCATGAAGCTGGCGAAAAGTGTGTGGAAAGAAAAGTCTGAACTTGTGATAAACCGACTTGCAGGTGTTTGTTTGCAATGGAGCAGTGTCCTTGCAACCGACGGATTTCGAACTAGACTTCACAGAGCTCTGGAAGGTAGGCCTACATGGTTTGCCCTTTAAATGGACAAATTAGCCTAGCCTCATTTCAAGCGTATGCCAACCCTGAGCAACCTGAGTTGAGAATTACTTTTCCAGTGCGTAATTCTATAGTTAGCATTCAGTTGTCTAGAGATTTCAGTCTCCTGACTTTCAACACTTCATGATTGATGATCTCTTTTAAATGACAAATAGTCGGCTAATATGATTCTACCAATTAAGCGAACAGAAACCGATATTGTAGTAAAGCATATTCTGCTCCATAGCGGAGGTTTCAACCTCGCTTCTTTTGATTGATGAACCTGTCGCGCGCATCCCCTCGAATGAATAAAATTCTTGCATGTAGACCAGGAGCGAACGTGGAGACCATTGTTAGTTGCATCGTGTCAAACTGCGTGTATATTCTGGATAGAAAGAAACACGATCACTGTTCAATTTTACGCATTACAGGAGACAGCGAACCCCGATGGTCAACCGTGTCAGAAGTCATCAAAGACTTGTACTTGCCAGAAAGCAATTTTTGTGTCGCAGCCAACGGTAGTCTTGTCTTTTCAAGGAAGCAAACCATACGAATCCCTGCCATAAGCGTCTACGATGCGAATGGTTCTCTGCAGCACACTATACGGTTACCATCGGATCTAACCGGGTTCAGTGAGATGATTCCCAAGCCAAATGGAAACCTTGTCTTGAGAGGCTCATCACACATTGATGAGGACGACGATGACGATGACGATGATGACGACGATGACGATGATGACGACGACGACGACGATGACGACGACGATGACGACGAAGATGACGATGACGACGAAGATGACGATGACGACGAAGATGACGATGACGACGAAAATGACGACGACGACGATGATGATGACGAAGACGATGACGACGACCGCGACCACGACTACGACCGGAAAGCAACTTTAACCGAGATCGACATGCATGGCACCACGATACGCCAAGATTTGTATTCCCCCAAAATATTGAGCTATCAAGACCTAAATTCAAGTGTTGTGGATGAGCATGGCCGCATGATGGTTTCGTCGGACAAGAACGGAATGCAGCTTTACGACTCAGAATTTAATCTGATGGATTTCAAATGTCCCCCGTTTGATTTTCTTCAGCCCTCGTTCACATCCGTTGTCTTTCATTACAACAGAGAAAGGAACGAGGTGGTCATGATTGATGAGGAGGATGATTTCATGGACCAGACCAATTTGGTTGTCTTTCATTTGGAAGAACAGTGATGAAACTATACTGAAATTAATCTTGATGAAAGGGACAATTGTTTATTTGTGTTTTCAATAGTTTTCATATGTATATTTTTCAATGGTCGTGTCCACGTACATAATTATTTTAATATTACCGTCTCAGCTGAGTTTCCATGAACTGTGCAATGAAGTGCCTCGTCTGTTTTCATCTGTAGCTTACATGTACGTTTGGAATTTGTTCCCACAATTGACATCAGGCTAAAATGATTTCGTTCTCACATGTATGCTCTTTGTGTGTTTTACCATTAAATCTTGATCTTGTCTTTCCTGACATTTTATCAGATAAATTAAGACGGTGTATTAGACTCGAATCCAGTGTTTATTAAAGATCCAATTAACGTTGATGCTAATTGCGATAGACATGCAATTAAAATTGCGGTCCGTGCATGCATGCCTCTTAGGCCACCGCAGTGCTGGAGTGATAGCAGCTAGTGGTTTGGGGTTGGCTTGAACCACCCCACTCTGAAAAATACGACCCACACAATTTGTTCAAATCCGTTGAGTTTTCATTTGGCTTAAGAGAGGGTCAAACAATAGTGACCTGGAAAAATTCATAACCCCAGTGCACCTTCTAAGGGCTGCAGCTAGGCTATATGTGTATACGCCTCTGAGCGATCGTAGATCATATTCTTCACTGACTCATGATTCCGTTGATACGCATACCCTTGTTCTCTAGGTTGTCCAGTTCAATCAATCAATCAATCAATCAGACTTTCATATAGGCCTAGATACACTTCAAGATCCCTTCTCAGAGGTGCTCCCGGCCCAGACCCAGCGGAAAGAAACTTGTTCTCTTGCTTTTCGTTCGAAACTAAAGTTCCAATTCCTTAGAAAGACTTCTCTTACTCCGATTCACCTATATAGGCTAGCTGATCTTCAATCTTCCAATTACAAACCTAAAAACGCCCCCCAACAAGTAGGCCCATAGACCATTCTTGGCTTGTTGCTGTTTAACGACACTGCCATTCAGGGCCGGATTAAGCAATGTGGGGGCCCTGTTCGGGAAATTTGTGGGGGCCCTGTTCAGGAAATTTTTGCGGAATTTTTTTCTGGCGAAATGAAATTTTTCGGGAAAATCATAGCATTTCATCCGCCAAAAAACTTGATGACCTTTTTTTAGTCATCTGGCGAAATTTTCGGGAAAGGCATACCATTTCATCCGCCAAAAAAGTTGATGACTTTCTTAAAAAGTCATCTGGCGAAATTTGCTCAAATTTTTCCCCCGCACATTTGTGGGGGCCCCCTAAAGTGTGGGGGCCCCTGTTCCGCCGAACATGTTGAACATGCCTAAATCCGGCCCTGCTGCCATTACAAAGATATGTTTAGTATCGCCCTCCTCCTTTATCCCGGCTTGGGATTGGCACTGCCAGAGTAGACATACAAAGTGGCGGAGTTAGGCATATAAGCTTATAGGACATAATTATACGCTGCCACTTCAGATTCTTTGGTAACCGGACTACAATATCCTGTGGACCAAGGGCGGATACAGAAACTTTGGACGGGGGGGGGGGGAAATATTTTTCGGGAAAATCATACCATGAAAACAAATGGGGGGCACGATACATGGGAATTTCTAAATGGGGGCCATGGCCTGATTGGCCCCTGGAACCGCCCCTGCTGTGGACCACTCTTATTAATAATTATTAGGCTAGCTATTATCCTTTTTGATTCAATCTGATAAACCGCAGAATAATTACAGGTATACGCCTACAGGTTATAGGCCTACGAAATACGACCCAAGGGCGGATCCAGGGGGCAATCCAGCCATGGCCCCCATTTAAAACTGCCCATGTATCGTGCCCCCCATTTGGTTTCACCGCGGATACGAATTTTTTCACAGCTATATGACTAAAAAAGTCATCAACTTTTTCGCGGATACGAAAACAAATTTCACACCCAAGGCCAAGAATTAAGAATTTTTGCGCCCCCTCCAAAGTTTCTGTATCTGCCCTTGATACGGTCCACTAGGCTATAGCATGACACGCAGGTCGATCGGCTTTACAGCAGTGGGTTCGGCTTAACACTATTGGCCTAATTTGCTGGATCACTCCTGATTCGGCCAAGCGAGAAGTGGGCCGGGTGCTATCTTATTTTCAGCAGAACCCGAGCCAAGCAACACAACAGCAAAGCGCCAATGGCAGCTAACAGAAAATTTAATAAATTAATGCAGGCAGTGTGAGGCTCGAACCCGGGTCGCGTGGTCGCGTGGATGACTCGATCTCAGTCTAACGCCCCGGCCTGCAGCTACACGTAGGCCTACTACACGTACTAGGGCCTACACCTCAACTGAGCTACGGACCCCCCAGCTACGAACCCCCACCTACGGACCCCCAGTTTTGAAGCTTAATTGGACAACCATTCTTACTAGACACCGCGCTCGATAATAAGCTGGTGCCCTGCACTTGGTTTTCGAGTGGCGCTCTAGAAATCTGGGGATTACGATTACGATCTGCTATATATGCACTGAATGTAGGCTGCATATGAGTCCTCTCGAATGGGTGTCACGTCAGAAATACCCCATCCCCGAGTTAATGAGCACGTCTGCCCAAGTCAGCGGGCCAGCAGCCAACCTGTGTAGCCTAGGCCTGTTCTAAGAACCTTGTGGAGACTTATAATTGGTCTAGAAGTTGGACGAGGTAGTACAGGGTCTGCATGCAGAGAAGATACGTCATACTCTCTCTATAGGCCTATAGTGCTTATGTTATGCATATAATTTTTTGTCCAGGGGGAAAATGTCCGTGCCCAATTTCCTCTCTCTCTCAATTGATCTATAGGCTATATTCCTTAAATTGATTTTTTTTATCATATGTGATTTTTCAAATGTTTTTATATGAATAATGGGTGATTCTATTAGCGAGATTGTCTATTTCTTCTGGGTCTTCAATTCTTAACCAAATTATGTTAACCCTTTCCGGTCCACAGTCCCACCCCATGGGACATTTCAATTTTCCCATTCCGGTCCACCGGCCCACACCAGGGGACATCGACTGTAGCTGTCATATCCTGGTCCAAAGTCACACCGTATGGGACATAATGTCCTACACAGTTGGCCATTGGACTGTTCTGAGGTAAATAGTCTAAAAATCTATTTCTCTTGGCGTTGCGTCGCTGCGGGTTCTGTGCGTTCGAGACTTACGTCGCGGAGGCATATGTGTGTATGTATGTATATGTATGTATGTATGTATGTATGTATGTATGTATGTGTGTATGTGTGTATGTGTGTATGTATGTATGTATGTATGTACATGTACATGTATGTATGTATGTATGTATGTATGTATGTATGTATGTATGTATGTATGTATGTATGTATGTATGTATGTATGTATGTATGTATGTGTGTATGTGTGTATGTGTGTATGTGTGTATGTATGTACATGTACATGTATGTATGTACATGTACATGTATGTATGTATGTATGTATGTATGTATGTATGTGTGTATGTGTGTATGTGTGTATGTGTGTATGTATGTACATGTATGTATGTATGTATGTATGTGTGTATGTGTGTATGTGTGTATGTGTGTATGTATGTACATGTACATGTACATGTACATGTATGTATGTATGTATGTATGTATGTATGTATGTATGTATGTATGTATGTATGTATGTATGTATGTATGTATGTATGTATGTATGTATGTATGTATGTATGTATGTATGTATGTATGTATCAATCAATCAATCAATCACATAAATTTATGTATGTATGTATGTATGTATGTAGCCGGAAACTGGAAGAGAGACAATGAGACATGATGATAAGAATACATAACATATACTATGATATGCCTGTTTTCGTAAAAATATATTGGACTACTGTAGGAAGGCACAAAAATTTTATTAGACCGGAAAGGGTTAAAGTATTGTTCACTGCCATAATAATATTTTATTATTGTATCATGTTTGTTTGTTTTGGTTGAGAAAGAAAGAAATAAATATAAATAAAAATGATACATCTCTATGGGGCCAACCACAGAGAAATCGGGTCATGACTTCCGCAACTCTGACCAATCAACTAGGCTCTATAAACTTTTATAGGTCAACAATGCATTCGTCGTTTGCTTTGAGCGTGTAAATAACATTCAAAATGTCAATGAAACCTAGCAAAGTATTCGAGTTCATGTTGTTAATGGGAAAACTCAAGGTAATCTGTCATAAAGTTTGCTTTGTTGTGAAATTAAGATTTACTAGAATGCTTTACTTTACGCTAGGTCTAACATTAAAGATTCGGCAAACCTGGTAATGGCGGTCCCAAATTATAGCATTAAGGAAATCGATACATAGTATTGTGTTGACATAGAAAATGAATGTCAAGACCATGTTGTCATTAATTTGACAATGTAACACGTCATATACCATAGTTTTCACTCAGCAACTTCAAATATTCTCCGAAAACGTGCAACTTGTGACTATATCTCCACAGGAATGCAGACAAATAGCTTGCAAATAACGCCCTGCTAGTTCCACTTTGGTACCGTAACTTTCTTTTTGCATGCATCCAGAGACCTTCTATTGTCTGAGTGTTAACATCAGTATGAACAGGATCGACGAAGTTATTGGCGTGCACAACCACATAATGCTGGTAAACTCCATTGTTCACGGTAGATAAGTTGGCATACCCTGCCCAAGCATCACTGACAATTATAGTTCCTGGTAGAACATGATCCACGATAATCCGTTCCAAAGTGGCAGCGTCTCGGCGCGCAACTACTTGTAGCCAACATTTTCCGCTTCCACGTTCAATCATGCCGAAAACCCAGCAGCCACGTCAGCGACGACCTCGGTGATATTTAGAAGGAAAGAAGTATGTCTCATCAACCTCAACGTAGATGGGTTGGCCGTTTGCATCAAACCCACCGATGTATACTTGTTGTCTTGTAAGCCATGTTTCACACTCCACGCGGAAGAAATTATTGTAGTTAACAATTATGTGCCAGTCTGTAATATTTTCAAACATCTTGACATGTTTGCTTTGCACGTCATAGACCCAGAAATAGATGAGCATTACTATTTTCTCCAAGCTCAACGAACATTTCGCAAAGAACGATCCGGTTCTTACACTTGTTCTTGTACTGCAAGTGCGACAACTCCAGGAATAACCGTCTGGTGATTCGGCGCGTCGCACTAATCCCATAGCACAGTGGCATTTTGTACAGTCGTTGTTATTACGGATTAATCGGTGTTCCGATAGCCATTTTAACCACTCAAAACTATCGCTCATAGCTGCATACAGTTCTCTCGGTGTTGCATCAAACACTGCTAATGCATTGCTTGTTAGTACTGCATTCGAAACAGTTCGAGACGCTGGCGGTCTGCCGGACATTTTGTAACTGTCAAGTTCAAAAACAACATCGTTTCTATGCGCCAATGCAATACTCCGCACTATTACCACGCGACAAGTTTATAGCCTTCACGAAATCTCGATTTCCTTAATGCTATAATTTGGGACCGCCATTACCAGGTTTGCCAAAGATTTTGTTCTACATTACTTTCCTGGTACCGGTATGTTACTTCTCTAACACCAACATTTCTAATGATTTTTTACTAGTAATTATCATACCTACTGTACCTCAATTAGTTTATGTGCTCTGTAATGATGACTGCACAATCGTGGCATATGTATGTTTAATTGATTATGGGGCTCTACATAAATTTTATGTGCTTGATTGATTGATTGATTGATTGGCAGGCAACCAGGAGAACAGGATGGGTGAGACGTGGTGTGAAACATCCGGAGAGTATAGCCGACCATATGTACAGAATGGCAACGATGTCGATGCTTATTGACTCACGATCTGGTCTTGAAAAGGATAAGTTAGTGTTGCTAAGGGTTTTATTTGTAGTTGAACTTTGTATCTGTTTGTACACAACTTATTCTCTGAGGTAGCTGAGCAGCTAATGCTTAGACTGTTCTCAACTTTGTGATTGGAGTTAAAATCTGTCTTGTGAATCAGCAGTTTGTATTGTTAAACTATATACCTGACCATAGAGGCAATCCATCTTCACTCTGGGTGCCTTCTTGAATTCAATAGAGGATGTGGAAGCATTACACCAGAATGGTTTATACTGAGAGCGTATTACTAGAAAATGGTAGATACTTGTATGTCGTAAGGTCCTCGATTATAGCATTCTGGCAACCATTGAAGAAATGCGTTTAAGATATTGAGGTATGTAATTGTAAAACTCGGAACTTCTATAGCCCCACGAAAGCGAAGTTTCGGGAATCAGCTTATTGGCGCTCAGTCAAAACAAAGTCATCGGCCGTGTCATGACTCGATATAGTCGCAGTTAGTAAGAATTGCCTAGGCCCTGAAATCTTGGAGTTGATGTAGTGACTAAATTTGATAGCTGTTAATTTTAGTTACATATGACGAATAATTAAATCCTATTATTGATTAATTTCCTGATGATTGATTATTTTCTGCAGATGTATCAAACTGGCTCTGGTGCACGATATGGCAGAATGCATCGTGGGAGATTTAACGCCATTTGACGGTGTCAGCAAGGAGGAAAAGCATTTGAGAGAAGAGGTTTGTTGCTGTTCATTGTTGTATTCATTTAAGCAACTAAAACAAAGCCATTTGTTAATGCAAACACAAGATTGTAGTTAATTGAGTCTAAGATGAAAACTAGAATAAGAACAAGATTGTAGTTATCTAAGTCTCAGATGAAAAACTAGAATAAGAACAGTAGTGAAATAAAAACAGACTCGTGTAACCAGCCGAAAATCGTAACTGACCCTAAAACAGTTTGAACTTATATTAAAACATTTAAGCATGGGACAAAAATTTAGACGTGAACACATAACAAGAAGCGTTCCCGACTGCAGAGCGGACACTGAATCGGAGTTTCACACCGCCTTTCGCTTCGGCGAATGAGCAATTGAAAGTGAAGGACTTCATCAAGGTTCTATGAGGCAGCTTGAGGTGGATTCGAACCTGTTACCCTCCAGCTGCAAAACAACGAACATACCCACTACACCACCACGTCCACAATGACCAAGAAATGTTCTACTAATATGTGCTATGTGATTGTTAAAGATTTAAGATTTTGATCAAAAGTAAAATGTTTATAACTTGTCTATTATTTATTGTCTGTTTTTGTTTATTAGACTTCTATGAAGCACATAAAAACACTGGTGAGCAGTGAAGTTGGGACTGAGATTTATAACTTGTGGCTGGTGAGTAAAAAAATTTCATCTGATGTTATTTTCTTTAGAACTGAGATCCACAGGTTGTTTATTGTATAAGAATTTTTTTTGCTTTTAGAAATGTATAAGATTTGCCCCCCAAAATTGTAGTTTAATTAATTGATCTAATTTATGAAGTGCTGAACCTGAATATGTTATGGTGGCCCATCTGTAACATGCTTTGGCTGCCCTTTCAACCATCTTAAATAATTCTCCATCATATTGCAAGACTCTATAAGTTTTAAATAGGCCCTGTATGATTCTTGCACATATATAGTCTTAAGTGAGGGCATGCATATCTGATGTATCTGTAACTTAGGTATTGTAAGTGACTATCTACTTTATTATTGTTTACAAACTGTGCAGGTGTTGCTAAATTGTTGATTTTTTATCATTGTTTAAACAGATTTTCCCCGAATATTTTTTCGCTGAAAGAATTTATTTTCTTCTGCGTAGTGTGCGTGAAGCTTTAATTACAGTATGTTTTATTTCAGGAATATGAAAATCAGTCGTCTGCTGAAGCGCAATTCGTAAAAGATCTTGATCAGTTCGATATGATCCTACAAGCGTACGAATACGAGACTGCTGAACAACGACCGAACGAACTGAACGAATTCTTTGTCAGCACGGAAGGTACCTCAGCGTATAAGTACAATCGGTGCAACTTATGCGTATTGTATTGCTTTTTATTGTATAGTATCTATAAATTTATAAAACGCCTCTCACAGTGCGCTCTTGTCAGAGGTGCTCCCAGTGCAAAAGACCCAGAGAAAAAAATTGTGTTCTTTTAATGACCCTGGAGCAGTTTATGCTGCACGTTGGTTATAATTATGGTATGACATTTAAATAAGATAAAGCATTCTCATTAAAAACCATAATGTAAACAAATGTCATCAGAAGACGATGACTATAGGATAATTACTGAGTTCAGTGAAATAAAAATGCTTTAGTCAACTGATCAATGACTAAATTCACTATGATCATAGGCCATCATAATGAGAATGTTTTATCTTGTGTCATACCATATAAACCAAAGTGCAGCATAAACTGTTGGTCATTAAAAGAGCATAATTTAAAAAAATTATATTGGATTTTGGACTTAGGATTTTGTAATATTTTAAAACATTTGACATTGATTGGATATATAAATGATGTACGTTTGTTTATTATACCATGCCTGTACACATAGGCGTAGGGGACATTTCAGAAGTGGGGGGGCAAAAGTTAAACTTCCGCCCGAAAAAACTGACGACCTTTTTTTAGTCGTCCGGTCCAAAATGCCTAAAAATTTTAGATACATTTTTTTCTTTTTCCTGGTCTGCTTGCCCGAAAACCAAGACTTGCCCGAAATTTGGGGGGGCATTTGCCCCCTCTGGACCCCCGTCTCCTACGCCTATGCCTGTACACCAAAATGCAGATAGCAATTGTTATATTAAAGAACATTCCTATCTTATCATGATGATTACTGTGTTGGTTGACAACATTTTTTAAAATTGCATTTCAGGTAAATTTCGTCATAGCACGGTGCAGGAATGGGTTCAGGAACTGAAAGCGTTACGAAGCAACAGTAATTCAACCAGCGCTGACCTCCAAGGTGTTGTTGTCCAGCCAAACAGCGATGCCATCACTGCTGACGAGTCCAAAGATTCGGACAAATCGAAGAATTTAAGCGCAAAACCAAAGACGGAAAGCGATGATAGTCGCAGTTGAATTGTGTTCTTGTCAGTTACTGTTGCCAATAATATTTCTTTCAGTTTGATACTTCATTCTGGAAGTTGAAGAAATGTTCATGTATAGAAATGGTTTTCATTAACTTTGTTCGAAATAACTAAAGGAATTTTTAAAAGTCGTTCATTTGCATAACTGGTAAATGGATCTTGTCCCGGGGGACTTTCCAGAATATAGTGGGTAAAGAGTGGGCAAAGTTGTGAAAGTGGCAGAGAATACGCAGAGTGAAACAGAGGAAAAAAATAGTGTATGACTAGGTCATCAACTATTTTGGTGGACAAAATGGTATTTTTTTCTGACATTTCCACCAAATGACCAAAAAAAGGTAATCAGATTTTACGGGGCGCGGTGGTGTAGTGGGGGCGTCGTTGCCTTGGAGCCGGAAGGTTCGAAGTTCGAATCCACCTCGCCGCGTAAGGACCTTGGGCAAGTCCTTCACTCACAATTGCTCAGCGCTTCGATGTGAAACTCCGATGCAGTGTCCGCTCTGCATTTGGGAGCGCCTCTGAGTAGGTAAGAGATTGAAGGTGCGCTATAACAAGTGCACATACAAACTGCGAAAATTGTTTTTCAGACCCAACATTTTACGGCCAAAGACTAACAACAACGAAAAGACCAAAAATGTTTGCCCCCCCCCCTTCGAAATTTTTTTTCCCGCCTCTGATCTTGTCTGCACTGTAACAACGTGTGCTTGAGTTAATAATGTTCCATGAGGGCTTGTCCATATATTACATATAAAGTGGATCACCAGATTTAGGTGATTCACGTACGGGTGTCCTTATCGTGGGACGTAGTGGTGGGTTCGGTGTTTTTGAGTCGGAGGGTTTCAGGTTCATATCCACCTCAAGCCGCCACGTATGGACCTTGAGCAAGTCCTTCACTCGTAATTTTTCTTGCGCTTTGGCGTGAAACCAGGGTGAGAATTGTTGGGGGGTTCAACCCCCCAGTCTTTCTTAGAGCCCCATGTTAAAGTATGTTTTTCATACCCCAATTTCAAGTTTATCATAGGCCAACCCCCCCCTCCCAGTAATTTTTCCACAATTCTCATACTGCGTGAAACTCAATGCGGTATCCACGCTGTAGTTGGGAACTTGGGAGCACCTCTGAGTAGTAATCTAGAAGGGCTCCTACAGCAGATGCGAGAAATAGAAGAAAATATGCTGAGGCTAAGAAAGTGAAGTCGCTAACACTTCATACCTAATTACCTATGGCTACCACAGGGCTAGCTTGAGGGATTGATCCTCCCAGCTTCCTTACATAAAACAATCCGCGCCTTTCCCATGATGTGTGTAGTAACCCTAATTCGCTTCTTTTATCTTTGCACACCATCACATTACAATTCGATAGCTTTCCAGTCAAGTTGCGAGTGCTGAATAGACGGAGTTTGAGTTCTCAATCGCCAGCTTTTTTGGGCCTTGTCAGCGATTCAAGCTTTTCGATCGGTCTAAAAATTGCTTTTCCCCGGAGTTAGCTTTACCGCATCCCTACGGATAAAGGGGCGGATCGTGCTATGACATGGAGCAGAACTGTCAATCATCTCCACCAGCCAATGAGATTCGAGGTGCCGAATCGCGCGGTCTGATGGACACTCGTGAGTATCGATGATGAAGTTTGTGCCAATGCTGCTTTGCAACATTGCGTAGACCTAAGTGCAAATTATGATAATATCTGGCAAGCGAGTTGTCGGCCCAAGACGCCGACGAATTTATCTTCATCTAGTGACTGATAGCGGAGCTTATCGGCGACCGAAGCGAGAGACGTCGAGATTATTATGCTCGTTTAGATTTATACGATTGAACGAAAGAGTTTGTGAAGATTGATTCGCCAGAAAGGTATTAACTGATGCGGTATAGATTGAAATATTATCTTGTTGATGTTTTGTTGTATCCGATTTTTGATTCGCTTTGTTAATGTAGGCTACGTGTGGATGCTTCAGGAGAGCATTCATTCATGCATTCATGCATTCATTCATTCATTCATTCATCCATCCACCCATTCATTCATGCATTCATGCATTCATTCATCCATTCATCCATTCATTCATCCATCCATTCGATATCATTCATTCATTCATCCATTCATTTATTCGTTCATTCATTCATTCATCCATTCATTCATTCATCGATTCATTCATCCATCCATCCATCCATTCATCGATTCATTCATTCATCCATTCATCCATTCATTCATCCATCCATCCATCCATCCATCCATCCATCCATCCATCCATGCCTACCGTTCATTTGTTCGTTACTTCATTCATTCGCTTCATTTTCATTGAAGTCTAGATTTCAAACTATTTTAAAATTGGCTCTTTTTGATTAACCATTTCCGATTAAGACAGTAGGCCTATATGCTGGCTCTAAACTGATCTAGGCCTATCCTGTTGTACATTGTCAGATTTATTCTGATTGATTAGGCCTGATATTTGACTATAGGCCTGGGTCTACGCTGTGTCATAGTGAAAACGATTATAGGCTATATTATGTGTGACCCTCCTCTTCATCCAAACTTGGGACTGGCGTGCATTACCAATAGTGACGGAATTCTTTATTCTGATTCTGCTCAGAATTAGCTTAGGCTAACATGGGCCCTATAGGCTATAGCTATGGGGACAGTATGAGAATTGTAGAAAATATCTGAGCTAGGGTCAACCCACCCACCCGCAATTCTCACCCCATAGGTGGTGCTCGTGGAAACGGTGGTCATGATTAGTGTTGTTTTCGTTAACGAAAACGAAAACCAAAATGGTAATTAACGAAAATTAAACGTTTTCGTTAACGAAAACTAAAACTAAAACTAAAATACGCTGACAACGAAAACTAAAACTAAAACGAAATATGCAACAATAAAAACTAAAAGTAAACGAAAATTGGTCAAACGAAAACTAAAACGAAATCTGACCAAACGAAAACTATTTTTTTTTATCATAATTTTCCTTATTTACCTTATTTGGGCCTATTGTGCAAATGGCGTGCCATACTTTACCTCTCTAATATTTGTTTCTCCATTTTAAGACATGCAAGAGGAATGAGAGTGAGACCGGTTTGATTATACTTTCACTAATAATTGTTCATTTGATTCAATTATAACTAAACTGGTTTTTAAACTGCACATTAATTCATAAATATATAGATATTTGTGCTGCAATTTGTTGTGTGTCCAAAGGAGAGTCCTGTCTGAGATTACTTAAACTATAGTGAGCCTATGTTGAACTTCAGGCAGCAATGTTCGGTGATTAACTTCAAGTGACTGGTGGCTCTGGGTCAAGTTCCCCAATTTTTTTCAGTGCGGAAAGATTCTTAAATGGAAAAAAAAACCACCAACATTAATATGCTGAATTTTCGGTAGCACTTGAAAGTTGTTAGAAAGCAGAAACAAGACCAAGCATGTTGATAAGTTGGTCTTCAATGTTTCTCTTGGTCAGCCTTGGAAAAGTTAATGCATGTATTATTTCCACCTAAGCATTTTTTCCCAAAATACTTTTAAAGCGCTTAAATATAAATTCATAGTTTTTAGTAGGCCTAATTAAGGTGAAGGGACGCTAAAATAATTTACGATTTGGGTTGATAGGCCTACGTAATTTTGACCTTCCTGTAGTGAGCAACTAGGCTACATATCTCGTTGCCATAATATTAATATTATTAATTCCATAAAGGTTATTAACTATAATAATGCTGAGGTGTTTATCAATTGTGCAAATCAACAGCGAATGACATTTCACATAATCTTCGTATTGATTTGTATCGATTTAGTTTATTCAAGAAACGGTATTCGACCAGCTTACTAAAACTAAAACTAAAACTAAAATTATTCTACTAAAACTAAAACTAAAACTAAAATTGATCCATAAAACTAAAACGAAAACTAAAACTAATATTCAGCAATAATTAAAACTAAAACTAAAACTAAAACTAAAAATAAGACTAACAATCAAAACTAAAACTAAAACTAAAACTGGGACATTATTAAAACAACACTAGTCATGATGATATTGATGACGATGCTGCTGCTGCTGCTGAGATGATTATGACGACGATGATGATGATGATGACGACGATGATGACGATAATGAGGATGATGACGATGATAATGATGATGGATATCGACTACGATCATCCTAAAAATCTGCTATGCACTTCGTCCAACCACCTTCTATACCTGCATGGTTTAATTGGCAACTGTTCCTCCACTGTATACAGCGGGACACAGCGATTGGAATGGAAGATGGAGCAGTCTTCCATGCAATAATGTTGCTGATGATTAGCCTAATGCATCATTTGTGAAGACATTTAAATCACAGTGCAAGGCTTATCTTTCTAAAGCAATCATTATAAAAAATTATGACTGCGGTACTGCCATTGATTTGCTGAACAGGGCCTCTGTCTTCAGCTTTTTTGTTTCGTTTGTATGTGCAATTGTTATAGCGCCCCTTCAAGCTATCTCTCTACTCAGAGGCGCTACCGAATGCAGAGAGGACACTGCATCGGAGTTTCACGCCGAAGCGCTGAGCAATTGTGAGTGAAGGACTTGCGCAAGGTCCTTACGCGGCTAGGTGGATTCGAACCTCGAACCTTCCGGCTCCAAGGCAACGACGCCACCACTACACCACCGCGCCCCACAGTCGGGCGTTCCACACATCGTTATACAATTAAGTTTTTTTGTTTTTTGTTTTTTTATTGTTTTTTTTATTATAGGCTTACGACCAGTTACGGTGCGCCAGAGGCCCTCCTGCTTTACTATAGGCTTACGCGGTTTTAACCGACGCCAGCGGCCCAGCGGGGAACCAGTTAATTATCATTTCACTTTGATCTTAGCCAAAAGGCCGAGAAGCGGTACTGATCACAAGCTGCTGAAGTTTATATAGGGTAGGTCGAAGCTTTAAAAAAAGTATCTAAGGAGATTTTCAAATTTTGCCATTGTTCAACTAAACTTCACATCTTCCAGCGACTTGCTTTAAACGTATACGTTCATTGGAATTTTACACAAATTATGCGATATATTTAAGCATCCTATGAAGAACACAGGACCCGGTATACGCAAAGCCAAATCCTCCCTATCTAAACCATGTTAAAATTTCATAGTGCAGACGCCATTGCATCTCTAGCGGAAAACCGTTATACTGCGTCCTTAGATACGAAAGTTGGTATCCAAGCGTGACGTCGTATAAGCGCGTCGATTTTGCATCGCAAAAATGATAGGCCTATAATTAATTGTAGTCATTGGCATTTGATTCACAATATAATTTGTTTGTATTGTTGTATTGTATTGTATTGTGTCTGATAATTATTTTGCAAAGCGTCCACATGTGGTAAGGTGAACTGTTCAGAAGCGCTCCCAGTGTGCAAGGTCTCTTGGACCCTTGAGAGCAAGCAGGTTTTGAGAAGAGCGAAGGAAGAAGAGAGACTGCAGCCAAAAGAATGGTATAAATATGGCGAACGGAAGAGGATAGAAAGGCCTATAATTAATTATAGCGTATATATTTCCAAAGAGAAGGTTCAGTTTTAATTGAAGTAAATTGATTGAAACTGAACCAGAGCAATTCTATAGTGTGGAGAACTAAGAGGTCAGGCGTGTTGAAGGAGTTTGTATGTGAACTTTTCATATAGCGCCCTTCAAGCTCTCTCTAATCAGAGGCGCTACCGATTATACAGAGCGGACACTGCATCGGAGTTTCACGCCGAAGAGCGCTGAGCAATTGCGAGTGAAGGACTTGCCCAAGGTTCCTATATACCCGGCGACTTGAGGTGTATTCGAACCACTGCTCAACTTAAGCTTTGTTTTACTGAACAATATATATATATATATATATATATATATTAATGATATATATGTACCGCCAACATAAATAATTCATTCACCCACTTTTGTGTTTGTCGATCAAACATTTCAGATTAACCCTCTCTCCCTCTCTGTTCCCTCGCATTCATGTTGTCCCCGTTCCTCGGACCTTCATCTCTCCCTCCAGCCGAGGTCACTCGATTCTCACACGGTCACCAGCAGCTGCAGGGTCAGGGCCAGAGCCCCACCGCTGGCCCCTATAGGTCCTGGACCTACCGCCCTGCCACCGGATCATCATCCCTGGACTTCATCGACTCTGGAACCCCGATGTTTGTACCTTCGACTTACGCTTCGAAATTCTCCCTCCACAATCGAACACCGCCCGGATGTACCGCCCCATCGCTGCCCTACGCACGGTCAGCCTTCGCCGCGGGACCCCATGATAGGCTGTCCGGCGAGGCGTTGCGTGCGTCCCTCCCGACCCCCGAGCTGGACCCAACGACGGTCACGCGCTGGGGTCCTATGATGACCCCTTCGGCGTATACTCATCACGGACCCGGGGCTGGGATGGCGTCGCTGCCACCCCACTATGCCTACCCCCGCTCAGGGTACGTGTCGCCGCCTGGTGGGGGTTGTGCAGCCTTCCATGAGCTGCAACCGCAGGAGCAGAGGCCGGTAAAGGTGGAGGGAGTGGGGCCGAGGGTGGTTGAGGAGAGGAGGCAAGATGTTAGGATCTGGAGGGAGACAATGATGGAGGAGGATAAGAGGAGAATTCATGTGCATGATGATGCGACGAATCATCGTCATTATCAGTATCTTCATCATCATCATCACGATGTGCTGCTTCATCACAGACAAGGAACAGGTATGCAAATGAGATAAAGAAATTCATTGTTGCTTCTGTTTCTGTGTCTGTCTCCGCCTCTGCCTCTGCCTCGCTTTCTATCTGTCTGTATGTATGTCTATCTCTCTGTCTATATATATCTCTTTCTCTGTCTTTGTATCCCTGTAACTCTGTCACTTTCTCTGCCTGTCACTCTTTCTCTGCCTGTGTGTCTGTCTGTACCTGTATCTGTCTCTGCCTGTCTGTCTCTGTCTGTCTGTCTGTCTGTCTGTCTGTCTGTCTGTCTGTCTCTCTTTCTCTCAACATCTTCCCTTTATTTGTCACTATATGAAAAGTATAGACTGCCGATAGCTTGTCAATAATTATTATGAAGTCGTTACAGATAATGATGCTTTCAGTATTACTTTGACGAGACGCTGCAACGCTCGTGAATATGTTGGTGCCCTGCGCTTGGCTCTCGAGTAGTGACGCTTTATGAAATTGGAGTTTAGACGCATACACAAAGTAATGGACGAATTGAACGCTCATTCATTCATCCATCCATCCCTCCATCCCTCCATCAATCCATTTATCCATTTATTCATTCATTCATCCATCCATCCATTTATTCATTCATTTATTCATCCATCCATTTATTCATTCATTCATCCATCCATCCATTCATTCATTCATTCATTCGTTCATTCATTCATTCGTTCATTCATTCATTCATTCATTGACGTCATCAAACCTACCACATAATATTATATCACTGCATGGGCGCATTTCCTTGCAGACGAATTACCGCCTGATTTCTACGGGTGCGAGGGCAAAGAGTGCGTCAACTGTGGCGCCCTCTCTACACCACTCTGGCGACGAGACGGAACTGGTCACTATCTGTGCAACGCATGCGGTCTCTACAACAAGATAAACGGTCTAAACCGACCACTTCTCAAACCATCGAGGCGCTTCTACCCCATCAGTGCCGTAGGTCTACGTTTATTGATATTATAATTATAATAATAATAATTATTATATCTTCCTCGGCTCTCTTCTGCGCTTTTGTCAGACTGAGCTATACATTCTACAACTAACGGCGTATTTAAAAATGAATTTATTCATTCGTTTCAAGAATTTATATAGCGCATCTCAGGAAACTCACTCAATTTGACTCAAAGGTGCTCCCAGACCAACCGCGGCGTGTTACGACCATTTTGTGAGCGATTGTATAAGCTCATACGATTAGATTGTTTACATTCGATTTTCCCGCGGTATATCTTTGAAGGCGATTCAATACAATACAGTATACACTACATGCTTGCTCACTTACTTACTTACTTGCCTGCCTAGTCACTCACTCACTCACTTACTTACTTACTTACTCACTCAATCACTCACTTACACACATACTAACTCACTCACACACTCACTCACTCACTCACTCATTCACTCACTCACTCACTCACTTACTTACTCGCCTGCCTACTCAGTCACTCATTCACTCATTTATTTACTTACTTACTTGCATACTTACCTACCAACCTACCTGCGTATACCTACTTACTTACTGTTCTATAGGCGACTCCTTGTCATCGTCGAGGTCTTCGATGTTCCAACTGCCGCACATCGAACACGTCTCTATGGCGACGGAATAACGACGGAGAACCAGTCTGCAACGCTTGTGGACTCTACTTCAAGCTACACGGGGTTCGTTCACATATATACAGACAGACAGACAGACAGACAGACAGACAGACAGACAGACAGACAGACAGACAGACAGACAGACAGACAGACAGACAGACAGACAGACGGACGGACAGACGGACGGACGGACGGACGGACGGACGGACGGACGGACGGACGGACGGACGGACGGACGGACGGATGGACGGGCGGGCGGGCGGGCGGGCGGACGGACGTCAGATAGACAGGTAGACGAACGGACAGAAGGACATACAAAAAGTTGATAAGACGTTTATAGCCATGGGAAGTGTCAGAAATATAGGACATTAACGAGCAGGCGAGATGTCTGAAATTTAATCACTTCTATGGTGACGTAAATACGACTTATGATGACTAATATCATTCATTTTCTATGAGCCGGTGTTTCCCAATGAGTCTTCCGTGAAACCCTATAGTTTTCCGTGAGCGGTGGACAAGGATTTCGTGAGGAAATTAGATAAAAGTTGTTTTCTATGAGTTCGTAGGCTACCATGCATCAGAATACGGGGCGAAGATTGGCGCATTGACATAGCACGCGAACCACTAAACCACAAAATTCCCCCACCCAACCACCCACCCGATTTGATTGAGCAATAATAGACCACATCTCGCTGAGTATACGCTACCAAATGATGTTCGTTTTCTTTCAACAGATTCATCGACCAACTTCGATGAGGAAAGACGGAATCCAGACTCGCAAACGAAAGGCAAAGACCGCCCTCATACCGACGAACAAGACCCTCTTTCTCTCCAATCCCTCTGCTCCTCCTCCTCCTCATGCTCTTCCTCTGCAGGCGTCGGCTTCAGGCGCCCTATCGCTTCAATCTAAACTGGGTCACGTGAAGTAGAATTCGGTCAGGTCATCGCGATACCGCGCCCCTAGCGACAGGTCACCGAACTCTCATGATATGTTGGTTTTGACGTCTCATCACAATGCGAAGTTTTTGTAGGCCTAGGCCTAGACGTTTTAAAATGTTGATGTTATCTGCATAGTCAGCATAGACCTAGGTTTACACGTTTTATAGGGTAGACATATCACGCTTATCGTATAATAGGCTAGGCCTATTACATGTACAATTGTACATTGTAAAAGGTTCTTGCATTTATAGATAACGTCACTCTACATGTAGGCCTACGGGGTCTGATTTGAAACTGATCTGTAAGTTTAAGCATAAGCTTATTTAGAGACCCGTATACTGATTCTTAAAAACCTACAACTTGCCATAGTTTTTAGTATAATTATATCAACACAAGACAAAGAACAGATTCCGTTTCTGATACACGTTGTATAGAATTTCCTGTCTTCCGTGATAGCTTTCATCATCGACTGTCGTTGAAAGGCGGGGGTGGTCACTGGTCATTTATAAGATGCATACCAAGGCATGTATAGCTTAAACATAAATCGGAACAAAAAGACAATTCGTGACTCAATTCTGAATGGAAATTAGGGTCTACACACTACACAGCTACGCTCTTTATCTAATTATATAGTCTCATTAATCTAATTAATAGATTTAGCCAAAGTCGATGTCTTATCTCTTTTTTCTCTTTTTCTGCCCATCTGTCAATTCTTTTCTCTCTGTCTGTCTGTTCGCCAGTCCCGACAGTCCGTCTCTTTAACAGTGACTTAATCTGTTTTCGACATAGGCCTAGTATTACGTCAGAGCAAAATTACAAATATATTGCTTGTGGTCCTATATGTTGCAAAGCTTGTATCATCTTTTGCGAAAACTTCCGCTCTTCCGCTAATGCTACTGTTGCTACTGTTGCTGTTGCTGCTGCTGTTGCTGCTGATGCTGATGCTGCTGATGCTGATGCTGACGTGTGGTTTTCCGTCGGACACAGCTTGAGTCTGGCTCCTCAATCATCGCACGGGGTCCAGGCAAAGACATTGGGTGGGATAAGATCAATGTTGCAATCTTAGACTATTAGCGAAACCCTAGATGTAACAGACGAATTATTGCTCCAGAGGGATTATCTTCCCAATGGGAATCCACCCCATGCATGCACTGGCCACCCAAAACAATGGCCGTCTGTAGGCCTATGTAGCTGTAAAAACGATCTTTAAAGTTATTATGATTAACACGATGACTAGGCTATAGCTACGATTCAATTGTTTGGAAAGAAAACGTAGGCTACTATATGCACGAGAACAGTGGTGTAGTCCTAAAAAATGAAGTGGGGGAACGCTCTTTAATGAAGTGGGGGAACGCTCTTTATATAATATTATTATTATTAGTATTATTATTAATATTCCATTATCCATGGAAAAAAGTGGGGGAACGGCGTTCCCCCGCGTTCCCCCTCCACTACACCACTGCACGAGAAGAAACATAACTTATTCTCTCAATTTAATGCTTAGAGCCTTAGATATTATAGATCTAACTAAGCCTGTATACCTGCTGAACTTACTTGATTAATAAAATAATTATATCTCTAGGATTCGACTGATTAATTTCCAACTCTCACAGGGTCTACATAGGATATACAAATTTAAGATTACAGTGATAAGCAACTTATGTCACTATATCTTTACCGGTATTATGATCTCTAAAGACGCATCATGTATGGGCGTAGCACTTGCTAGCCACCTGGAAAATTGACAAATATTTTTTGCATTAAAGCAAAAAAATTTCGTGCTAAATCGCAAATGTGTTGACTCATCAGTGTTCCACAGGCTCCTTAAAATCTATTTTTATCATCGTGGCTGGATTGGGAGCGCCTCTGAGTAGTCGTCTTGAATGCATGGGCTCTGTGTAAATTCTTGAAATGAATTAATAAAAATGATAGTGAATTAATGATCACAGTATGGAACTGGAAAATTCACATTTAGAAAACTCCAGGAAACTACCTAAGTACCCATATTCTTAATTTCATGCTCTGCATGTTTCAAGCTCTTGCAAAACATTAACCGTGACCATCGTGTTTTGCCCCTCCTGCAAAAATATCTGTGGGGCCTGCGGGCGCCCATGGCACCATGCGCCGCTACACCTGACTTCAGCCGATGCAAACATCCACAAGACTCGGGAGTTGAGAATGCGAAGATCGACCGATCAGCGCCCGATCGGTGATGCAGCGGCGACGACGGGCGGCCGCCAAGCCTGCCGCCGCCGAGGTATATGCGCGATGAGACCTGGTATCCTCCTACTCCTTCGCCAACAACACCTACAGCTCTCATCGAACAACACTGATCAGTTTACGGGCACCGTCGAGCCGCCGCATACCCGCGTGCGTCGAACAAGTATCCGGTAACCGATAAATCTCCGGATCCCCCGGACGAGTAGACGGATTTGCCGGGCCATTAAGCGGGCGTTCCCTCTCGCCACGGGACCCTATAATAATATTTTACCAGCGGCGGGGAGCGGGCGCTACTGGGAGGCGGTCGAAACAGCAGAGTCCAATTCTGTTCTGGGCGGGCTGCTGCTGCTGCTGCCCAAATCAACGCCGTGGGACCGTCGCTGGCATGGGGGGGGGGACTCAGAGGAGGGAGTTCTAATGTTACGGGTCGTGAAGACCCCTTCGGAGGTCTTATCGTGTTCGTCAGGGTCACTCGTGGTGAAGGTTGAATTGCAACCACGACGGGGTGGTCGTGGTGCTATAGGTAACTAGGTAGCTACATAACTGCTGCTACCCGTATCGGTCTATAACTCTATATGTATGTTTGCTTGCATGTGGGTCTAGATGTATGGGTAGATAATAGGTGAGGTTCGATGGTCTGTGTTGGGTCAAATTAAATGAAAACTGAGGTCAGTCGAAGACAAGATCATTCCACTCACAAGCAGCGTTGCCACTCCTTGGATTTTTCACAAGATCTTGGGTTTTTCACAAGATCTGGGGTTTTTCGATCCGAACTTGGGAATTGGGGTTTTTTCGAAAAGAACTTGGGTTTTTTGCTTAAGTTTTTTACACTTTATTCTGACACATTTTTGGCATTTTTTTGCATATTTCGATGACAACTGCAGCAATTAGACGCTATGCAAGATGTTCTGTTCATTAGTCAAGTCTGAAATTTAGGGTATGCATGGCCCTGGCCTGGACTCCCCTTACCTTTCCAAAAGAAGTACCTATATGCTCTTTACCTTTCCAGTCAGTGCTGGCCAATAAGTGGCAGGACGGTAGGCTATTCAGATTGTAAAAGTAAGTGCATGGACGCCGCTCATGACAGTCCAAGCACACTTTAAGCCTTGGATACAGCTATGATTGAATAGTATGTCCGGAAAAAATTAATTTTTTTTTTTGATCTGAGCATTTCCTATATTTATGTAAATTCCTGCAATTGATCAAATGTGTCAAAGTTACCTACCACTTTCCGTTTTGCACCAGAGATCATCATTTTGTAAAAGCAGACACTTTATCACTAAGGGTGATTAGATTTGTCTGCATCACTTGCATAGAGGAATTCAGCGTGTGTAGGCTATTTAGCTGCTCAAAATGCAAACCAGGTAGGCTAAGCCAGAGTTGAAAAACATTAATTATGAGTTGTTTTTATTTAAATGAATTGCTGGTTGTGGTCTTTTTCTCTAAGAAACACTCTCGAAAGCATCCCGAAATCTAGAGAGCATGATACGTAGGCCTACTTTCCCCCTTGATAACCAGCGAACTTCGGCAGGCCTATAGAGCAGTAACTGTTCATGATTTCCATATGTATATACACCGTGACTCAAAAAAAAGTAAGCCAAATTGTTTTGCATATATCTCTAACACCTGATGACATATCAAGCTTAAATTTTCCAAATATTTATAGAAGTGGACCAAGAATATGACTCCAAAATTTCATGAAATAAAGTTGAACGGATAAAAAGATATGAATATTTAAACTTCATATACCGAAATTGCAGTTTACAAGCAATTTTCTGTCAGATTCGATAAACTGTTTCCCTATTATCTCCAATGCCTGATGATTAATCATTCTAAAATTTTCCAGATATGTAGAGAATTGAACTACCAATATGACCCCAGCAGTATGGTTTGATAATTTAATTAAATCAGATGCTCAAAATGTCCCCTTCCTGCTTGCACGCAAGCCTGAGGGCGCTGGCGCAATTGCAATGGCAACAGCAACGTCGATTATCCTCTGGTTCAGGCCATCCCGCACTTCCAACAAGCGTTGCTTCAGATCGTTTATATCATGGATTGTTGTCTGTAGACTCGATCTTGCATCACGCTCCACATTTTATAGTCGACAGGATTCAAATCTGGACTGTTCGGAGGCCTTAATGTGGGAGAAATGAAGTCTACACGATAACAGACTTGCTGAAAACTGAAATTTCGGGTGATGAAGTTGAAATATCCATATCCTTCTATCCCTTCACATTTATGACATGAAATTTTGGAATCCTATTCTTGGTTCAATTCCCTAAATATCTGGAAACAGTTTTTATGATTACTCATCAGACATCAGAGATGTAAAAAAAATTGTTTGGCTTACTTTTTATTGAATCTGACAGAAAATTGCTTGTAAACTGCAATTTCGGTATATGAAGTTTAAATATTCATATCTTTTTATCCGTTCAACTTTATTTCATGAAATTTTGGAATCATATTCTTGGTCCACTTCTCTAAATATTTGGAAAATTGTAGCTTCATATGTCATCAGGTATTAGAGATATATGCAAAACAATTTGGCTTACTTTTTTTTGAGTCACGGTGTATATATATATGTATATATATATCCGAACATAATAGTGGACGTGTCTTGATGAAATCAACCATTTTTATGTCCTTATCGAATATAGATTTCAGCCTGCACTCTAGCGATTGAAATAAACCGACCTAACTCAAAAAGATGAATTTGTCATAAATCAATGTAGGCTATAATAATAATATTGTTACATGTAGTTTCATGTCGCCATTGAAAAGGAGAAAAATTGAAAAATAGGCCAAAATCAATCTGTGTCTGTGTTTTAAACTAGGAAATATTTAATTTTCAGGCTTTGTTTGCGGACCCCAAATAGATGGACCGTACGAAGAGTATATATATGCTATCCAGGCGGACCTGCAGTCTTCTGAAGAGCGCGTTCGTTGGAAGACCTGCTCAGGACGTCGAGCTTGTCGGCGAAGAGAATGGCACTCTCCGTCAAACCATGGAGAGAGAGGATGCGATCGAGTCTTTGAAGGGCGAGCGGAACAGTAGACGATCATCAATGTCGATCATTGACCGGTTGTAGATTTCGAAGAGGTCAGAAGTAGATTTACCGTTTAGACTGTCCGGATCAGAGAAGGCCGAGACGGCTGCTAACGACGCCGCAAACGCCTGCCTGTCCAGATGTCTCCATGCAGCCACGAATCTGCCTCAAGGCGTATGTTGGCGCCTCGTGTAGGAAAGGTAGATTCGCCACCACGAGGCCGTGATCGGAGATAGGACCGGAGAACAGACGGTTACGGTTGGGACGCAGTCATCGCGAGTGATGACCAAGTCTAGCCAACCACCAGATATGACGGTTACGTACATCACGGAATAATTAGGTTATTGCTGAAGAGTAGAGCCATGGGCGTCCGCAGCGGTGCGCAAGTGCGCACCCCTGGATTTTTCGCATAGTTACACATAAATTCAGATTATTTGGTTGTGAATGTTACAACGCGATTTTCAATGTGATTATCGATTCGTTCTACAAGTTGAAACTACATAATTATCTTTCTTTGGGCGCATAACGTATAGGTAGGCTATAGAATTCTTTCGTGGTAATACGTAAATTCAAACTGTTACCCATTTAGACTATGTGACAATTATTTAAAAGTTTGCCCCCCTAGAACAATTCCTGTGGACGCCCATGAGTAGAGCAGCAAAATTAAAAACAGAATGTCGATAATAAATGCAGAAAAACCATTCATATAAATTATTATTATGACATAATCGAACTCGATTCTCGAGCCTATGGATTATTAATTTTTGACATTCAATCAGTCAAGGAATGATTAACATACCAGACGGTCTGAAGGCTTTCACATAACATTGTCATTAATAATCATCAGGGTGAGATCTATCTCTTAATCATAATATAGATTTCCTGCGGTCGGTCTCATTAAATTTTTCTCAGATTGTTCTCAAATTTATCTCTCTTCGTTTCTGAATTCCATTAAGTTTTAAGAGAAGCGATCGAAGCACGAATGATAAGGATTGATGAAGGAATGCTTAGACACAAAAAATGATTTGTGAGTCTCAATTGGTGGTGAATATTGCTTATAAGCCTAAATAAGCGCTTACATCAACTTCTTACAAGCCATCGTACAATTTTCAACGGAGGCAGAATGTCACCACACTTCTTCGTTTGCGTGTGTCTCGTCATGAGCATGATCTGTCTCAAACCAGGTTTGCATAAACAATTTTGAACTAATCTAACTGTTTATTCCTAACAACGACATACACACACACACACACACACACACACACACACACACACACACACACACACACACACACACACACACACACACATATATATATATATATATATAATTATATATGGGCTGTGTGTGTGTATGTGTTTTGTTGACATTGCAGACTGTATGCAGTTGGCTAAAAGATTAAATTACTTGTTTTGGAGAATTTTATTCCAGATGTGTATCGAATATCAAACTAACTTTTCTCACTTCTCCACTACTAGAGCCTACAGGTACATGTAGTACTTTGCCAATAATTTCCACAAAATGATGGACAGTTTGCCGATGTAGCCTATGTAGTTCTCTTGGCTTAGCTTGTATAGATTTTGACATCAGAAAGAGATTGATCAAACAACCCACCAGTTTGACTAATAAAGATCTTATTTGATTCCACATAAAATTTGGAATTTAACAAGACTGCTCTTTAAAGATGCGCTTTCAATTGAGATCCGCAATAAAGTTCAGTGGCGGCGCAAGGGGGGTTAGAGGAGGGGGCTAAGCCCCACTAAATGCGGCTCAGTCACCCAAAATAAAAAAGTGGAAAATCTCTATAACTGCTTACTTCGTAATCAGAAAGTTAGACAGTGATCAACAGTGCTCAACAAGAACAATATATAAGTTCATAGTGAAGAGTGCTTGTCCTAATAATTATAATACACCACAAATATGTCAAAAATGCCGCCGACCCGTTATTAAAAATTACTGTCTCAAATACTACCATTGCAGCGTGGAAACTAAAAAAATGATAATGAGGTGGGCATATCCCATCCCCAAACCCTCCCTTCAGTTCAGTGGCTCAAAACTAAGCATTGGTCGCAAAATGCACAAAGCATAGGCTTGGTCTTGACATTAGTTTTTTTTGCTAAATTAGGAAATCACATAGCCTTATTTTGGATCGGTTGAGCCTGTAAAAACCCCTAAATGCGACATACACCTATAGGGTCTTAGTATACCCATAATGACATTTTTATGACTTTATCGTCATATTGTCATGACTTTATCGTTCACAAACAGCTAGCAAACAAGAGTCTGAACCGTGCTATAGTCGATGTCAACAGCCAAAACTATAGCTGCTTTGTGACTGCCTTCGGTTCTTGCAATATGCTCATCCTCAAGAACAATTTTTTAGTTGCTTTCCTGGAGGAAGGGCTGAAGCCCCCCCAATCCGAAATCCTGGCACCACCGCGGTCAATGTTGACTTTTCTATATGTAGGTGGAGATTGAAAACTGGTGTTGCGTTTTTCAGGTGCATCTCTCCGATGTTCCAATTGCACTTCATCTATACACTTACAAGTAGCATTTCTAGAAACATTGTGTACGCCAGTTGGCGCTGATCGTCAAGCTCCCGAATGCCCTGCAGGAGTACCGAAATGCGCAAAAATAAGGATTGCATGGCGCAGAGGTAGGCTACATAATATACATTGTACATAGGCCTAGGCCTATATGAAATTGCAGTGTTAGAAGTTTACATGAAAGTGGCAACACTGAGGCTGGTATTGTGGGCTTAAAAATTGATCTAGGTTTTTTGCCAATATCATGGCAAAAAGTAAGAATTTCGACATGAAATTTTACGGTCTTAAAGACAATTCATATTTACACATGATTAATTATTATAATGGCTAATGATTAATCCAGATTTCATCAAAATATTTCAGACAGATTAACAGAACAAAAGTTATACCACTTTTAGTGAGGTCACCCACCGGTTTTTGACGATTCAAAAAACTTAAAGCAACAAAAAAGTAGCAAAAACACGATTGTATTAACTCTCATCTCAAATAATTGTTATCAAATAGCCTTGATATTGCCAGGTGATCATTATTATTACTATTTTGAACAGAAACATGGTGCCAGCGGCGCCCGCAGGCGTACGCACTTACGCAAGTGCGTACACGCTGAAAGGCTAAAAATAAATAATAATAAATTACGAATTAAAGCGTATAGTCGGCATTGGTTCCGTGCCTTCGGCACTCGCTGCTTCGCACCTTCGGCGCTTTTATAGACAATAATAATTCTGAGCACACCCCAGGAAAATGTTCTGGTTGCGTCCCTGCATGGTCATGTTGCTCAAAGCAATTAAAACTACAACATCTTCGGAATATAAGTGGCATTATTTTATTCAATTTAAGTCAATTTGTTTATTGATCCCAAAGGATTAAGACAATAAATTCAAAATAAATACACTCAGTGATTCATATATGGACCGCGGTGTTTGAATGGTTCTATTGATATCTTTGTGCAGGCGAACTCCCCAGTCTTGCAACGTATGACGCGTTTTGTGCTTCGAACGAGTACATCGCCGCATACCCACCAGGCTGCACATCTAAGACCGAAGGATCCTGGGAAAACACGGTCTGTCTCGAGTACTGCGATACAGACAACTGCAATAGGCCTGCTTTTTACAGAGATACCAGTATCTAAGAACAACATTATTTCACATGCTGACTTTAAAATGATATATTATGCGGCAACTGCAGGCTCTTCTATAATATTACACTGAATGTTTCAATTCACTATATTCATCAAATGGGTTTCACTTTGAGTTTTAATATAATTCCATTTAAGTTTCAAACTAAGAGTAGCCTATGTTTCCCTTATCCGTTTTTCCATGTTCTGTCCGTTTGGAATAGCTATCCTATCTTAGCGGCATATACATGTACATGCAGGAAAAGGTGTTAGAAGAAAACAACGAAAGATACTGGACCTTCGTGGATATGGAAAAAGCTTTCGACAGGGTACCAAGAGATGTAGTTTACTGAAGCTTAAGGAAGAAAGGAGTCTCGAAGGTGTTGGCGCGCCTAGTAAGGTCGATGTATGAAGGGGTAAGAACAACGGTAAGAAGCAGTGCTGGAAATACAGGAAAATTTGAGATACGAGTATATAGGTATGCACCAGTGATCATGCCTGAGTCCTCTACTGTTCATTATTGTGGTGGATGCTGTGTTGGAGCATGTATATAAGGAGAGAGTTGCCGTGGGATATGCTGTATGCGGATGATCTTGTGCTGGCGGCCGATGCAGAGGAGAGGATGCAGACACATTTTACGGAGTGGCAGATGGCAGTGGAGAGAAAGGGCCTCAAGGTATACACATAAACAAAACAGAGACCATGGTATATATGCTCAAAGACAGCGGAGACTGTGGAGATAAAGAGCACCTCAGGAGAACCACTGAAGCAGGTGGAAACGTTTAAAAACCTGGGATCGACGATGAATGCGCAGGGAGGACGTGAACAGGACGTCAGGAATAGAATCAAAGTAGCGCGTCAGAAGTGCATGGAGAGAATTATCTGGAGTGCTGTGCGACTTAAAAATGCCGACTCACCTTAAGGGAAAATCTACAAAGCAATGATAAGGTCGGTAAGGCTAAATGGAGCAGAGACCTGGACGTTAACGAAAAGGGATGAGGGTTTGCTGGAAGGGTGTGACTAGCGGACCGCCAGGCGGCCCACGAATTTCAAATACTAGCGGACCGCCAGTGGCGGCCGTCCAATACGGAATACTAGCAAGCCGCCAGGCTTTCTATTTACACCAATCCACAAGAGTTTCTAATGGCTAAACTAACCCTAACACTAACCCTAACCGACCCTCACGACGCCTAACCTGAACCTAACCAACACTCACGAAAAAGATTGGTTACTTACTCTGTTTCTCGTTTCCCTTCTCCTTGTTTCTTCAATTTTTTGCCACCATATGTACTGTACAGCATAATCGGAGCTCGTTCTTTGCACGTGCTGCCTTCTTTGGTGCATACTTCATCATGGATTGCAACGTTTTTGCATTCCGCATTGTTAGCTTACAAAAGTTAGGCCTACTCATTTCATACTCTTTTTTGCAATTTTCTAAGTCATTAAAACAAGAAAACTTTTGTCCGACATAAAACCAACTAGGTCTATCGGTAACTGCATGCCGCCATTCTAACAATATTCAAGAATCAAGACTCGTCATGTGACAGGTTACACGTGACTGGCGGTCCACTAGTAATTGAAATTTGTGGGCCGCCTGGCGGTCCACTAGTCACTTCGTTGCTGGAAAGAACAGAGATGAGAATGCATGCTGCTATTGATTCTTGGGATATCACTGAAAGACAGGGAACGGAGTGACGACATCCGGAGGAAGCTCGTTGTGGCGTGCATCACTGACAAGGCACGAGAGACCAGGCTGAGGTGGTATGGACACGTACCGGGTAATGAGAAAAGAGGAGGATAGCTGTGTCAAAAGAATCATGCAAGGGTAGGTATATGGTCGACGCAGCCGGGGACGACAGAAGAAAATATGGGAGGACGTGATACAACAAGACCTGAAGCTGCTCAAGATGAAGAAAGAAGACACTGGAAACAGAGACAAGTGGAGGAGAAGGATCCGAGTGGTTGACACTTCGACAGAGGGAATAATTCTAGCCTGAAGGGAAAGAAGAAAGAAGACCAGGGATAGATAATCAATCGAAATCGTTGAAATAGGCCTATTCTGCTCTCTGCTGTAACTCTAAACTCAACAAACGGGTCACCCATGCAGTCACAGCAGTAGGCCTATCCACAGAACTGCTGCCTGAATCTAGGGCCTCTTGGCGCGCAGTTCATGACAAAATGTGCAGCTCTAAATGGGTTTGCGCAGTTGTAAAAGCAATTATGTGCAGCTAGGAATAGCAAGAAGGGATATTATTGAATTATACGATTTTCATAGGAGGAATAAACAGCATAATAGAATACGACTTTGTACAGTTCAGTTCTAACATTGCTTAAGCCCTGGTCGGATAATACACAAGAGACGAGCCACTAACGGTGTCCTTGCTCTTCAGAAACAGCAGCAGCAGCAGCAGCAGCAGCAGCAGCAGCAGCAGGATTCTGCCTAAGCCAATTGAGGTTGCGAATGATATATATATATATAGCTACCTTGAATTAAGAGACGTTGGGCCACTGTTGTCCATTCATTACAGAACTTCACACAGTGCGTCTGAGCAAAAGTGTTGTCAGTAAAAAAAATCCATGTATTTGGCGCTGACTGTAAAAAACAAAAAATTGAATTTTTATCCTCTAAACTTTTGTAGTCGTTAGGGAAGGCTCCGCGGGCCAAAAAAATCGTCGGCGCGTCAGCTCTTTGACACCTCTGTATTAGATAGATGGACGCATGACGTAATTTCGGTCATGCGGTATTATACGATTACGATCATACAACCCATAGAACTCTTGGAATCATAATTGACAACTCCGCTCAGGTAAGTAAGTAAGCATGCAGTTCGACTGAGCATTACATCTGATAGACAGCGGCGCTACAAGAATTGAAATTCGAAAAGTTGTAGCAGTTGTAGTTCGAGAAATTGTAGTAACTGTTGAACGACCTGGCTTCGCTCGGCACGGGAACGGCAGTGGGCACCGATGTGACACCGTACAGAGGTCCTGCAGCGTGCTGCAACGGCGCACCACCACAGTTCAGTTGCTTCTCATGCTCCTGATTTAAGACGTTACGCGAAATGTACGGATGCGCATATGGGACTGTCTGGTGACATTTCGGAGGGACCTCTAAATTGGTCAAAGTCGTCGTCGTTTTCGCATGGTCCTGACTGTCGTAGAAAGCGAATAAATGCGACCTTCGTAAGTCATGTTCTGGTTGAGAGACCGCAGGAGAGCGACCTGGAGGCACCGCGCATGGATGAAGCATTGAACCGTAACTGTTGTAGTTTGAATCGGTGATGTGTCCAAACGTCGTTGGAACCCGGCCCTTGGTTGGTGATGCGTGGATGGGAGACAGAGGTTCTCGTTTGCTGGCACCGATGTCGTCACGCCTTGGTGAACAGCTCTTGGAGGAAGCGATTCGTGGATTGCTGCATTTGTCGCTGGCCACAGAGGAACCTGGCGGAATAAACAAATGCTACAGTTACTATACATATAGGCTACAGATAGATTATAATTTTATATTAGGTCTAGATCTACATGTATACCACCTGTAACCACCAGGTTGCGGCTTGTCAACTTATTTCTCAACAATAAGCGAATACACGTGCCCTAAGATTTTTGATAGGCCCTGTGAAGGTGTTTAGGGTTATGGTTAACCAGTGCTAAAAGTGTAAAAACAAGAAGTGCCAGGACGCCCCTTACATTTTCAGGTGTGCTGGCCAAATAAGTGGCAGGACGGCATAGAGATTTGAAAATAAGTGCCAGGACGCCGTCCATGACCGTCCTGCCACACTTTAAGCCCTGTGGTTAACACTGGCACGAAGAAGGCATGCACGGGCGCGGGATTGCCCCTGCTACCATCCCAAAAGATCCACTCCACCTTCCAAATCGGAAGATGGCGTTGGTAAAATGAGTAGCATGATAGCAGAAATTGTTATTATAGAGTATAGACCTACTGTAGAATTATAATAGGCCTACACTGCAGGACGTGATGGCGCCCTGATGGCACCCGACATTTAAATTCGGCTTCTGTAATATTATGATCAGCCGTTATACCTGGAATTGTAATAGGCTATCATTCTGTGCTGTGTCAGTTTGAAATTACACGAAGATCATTATTACTAGGCCTATAAATTATTCTAAGACCAATGCATGGTCTATAGGCTAATATAGGTTTAGCCTATAGCCCTAAGCCCTAAATGGTTGCGTGCTGCAAAAACTCTTCTAAATTAGCTTTAATATTTTAAAAGTCATATAAATGACAGGCCTAATGGACATTACACGCAAATGAAATGGATCTATAAGTCTATAGGCCTAATGATGTTTAACTCCGCATTTGCAATTGTTCGCTGCTTAAATAATATTGCCGGGATGGAAGGCCCGCCAAGGAAAGAGGGGGGGAAGAAGATGGATTGCGCCCGGCTGGTTGGGGGGGGGGGGGGAGAAGCCCCTGTTAAATATAATAATAATAATATTTAGTCGCCTCATTTGCATTTAAATGCATTGCGGTTTCATACGAAGAAAACCGACGAACAACATGTGTACGACGTCATACCTGGAAATCAAATTTTGGTATCTATGGCAACGGCGTTCAGTTCAAAATACTCCGCTAGAGGCGCAATGGCCCCTCCACAAACAAAGTTTTAACACGCGTGAGATAGGGACAAAACGGTTTGGTGCATACTGGGGCTTTAGTTCTTCATAAACTCATCATAACATGCCGCATTAATTACGCAAAATTGCAATCTACGTGCTTAATCAAAGTCAAAGTCTCTGGCAGTCGTAAAAGTTTGCAAAACACAGAGAAAGCTTAGGGTCACGTTAGAA
>OX243826.1:28062710-28100210 GCA_945859605.1 Lumbricus rubellus | reverse complement strand
TGACGAAGATGATGATGATGATGATGATGATGATTAAGATGAAGATAAGGGTAAAGGTAAAGATGATGATGCTGATTAAAATGATGATGAAGGAGAAGGAGAAGAAGAAGAAGAAGAAGAAGAAGAAGAAGAAGAAGAAGAAGAGGATGATGATGATGATGATGATGATGACGATGACGACGATGATGACGATGACGACGATGATGACGATGATGACGACGACGACGATGATGATGGTAATAATGACGATGATGATGACGAAGAACAGGAAGAGGAACAAGAGAAGAAACAGCAACCGCAAGAAGAGAAAGAAGAACTGGAATAAGAGCAGTTCCCGAAGCTATAACCCTGCGATGCAGCCATTGGTCTGAAGTGTTAGCAACATCTAAAACACTGCATCGACAGACCACACCTGATGCGGTATACCTTTAGCGAAAGTCACAAGTTGGCAAGTTGCACGGGGTCTGATACCTTTTTGGTTTGCGTCTTCTTCGCCGTCGTATTTCTGATGGACTCGTTGAGCTTCAGTTGCGATTCGCATGCATTGCAGATGTAATGACCGAAGCTGTTTCTCCTCCTTTGAAGAGCCTTCGACAACGATGCTCCACAGCTGGCACACTCACGAACACCACCATCAGCAACCAATGCTGCCATTGGATGCGGCAGAGGTGGTTGCTGAGCCTGGTGATAGTGGTTCCTATGGTGATGGTGATGGTGGTTGTGATGAAGATGATGACGACGACGGAAGTAGCGATCCGATGCACCTTCAAGCAATGTAATACACAATTTATATAGCGCTCTTTTTATTATGAGGAGTCATTCTAATTCTTCAATGATCTACTGGATATAGAGCCAACACTGCAGGATATCTGGCCGCGGCATTTATGATTTTAGAGTGCAGTTTACAGTCAACACGGAAAGAGCAGTTCTAAATAAATTTGTGCAGCTGTAGAAGCATTATTGTGTAGTTAAAATGGTTTTTAACTTGTTCATTGTCATCCGATTGGGAATAATTTACCCATGAAGTAAGGTTATGGAAAGGCGAAGAGAAGGAATTGTGCAGTTTTAAAAATTTCTTAGACGAAGCCCTCTAGATCGATGCTGCCACTACTGCTGCTGTAATACTGGTACTTCTACAACAACAACAACAACTATAGTATACTACTGCTGCCGCTGCTGCCGCTGCTTCCACTACTATGGGGCGCGGTGGTGTACTGATGGCGTCATTGCCTTGGAGCCGGAAGGTTCGAAGTTCGAATCCACCTCGCCGCGAAAGTACCTTGGGCAAGTCCTCCACTCACAATTGCTCAGCGCTTCTCCGTGAAACTCCGATGCAGTGTCCGCTCTGCATTCGGGAGCACCTCTGAGTATGGAGAGCTTGAAGGGGCGCTATAACAAGTGCACATACAAACTACTATGCTGTTATTACTACTACTACTGCTCCTGCTATTGCTATTGCTGCTGCTGCTTCTGCTGCTACTACTGTTCTGCTACTACTGCTACTGCTGCTATGCTGGCAGTAGAGAAGAATGGGGTGTTGATATGGAATGTCTGTGGTCCATCACGGGATCTTCTTCTTAATCGTGCGATGTGTATTGTGAATAGGTATAATCACAATCGTCTGCTTTCGATCGTCGCTCACATTCAATTACACCACCCGTCAACAGACCCCTCCTCCCTTCCGAGCAGGGTCATAAAACAGCTCTCCATTCTCTGTGACCTCAAAGTCACCCTGAAGGCTGCGACCGTCCGACCTCATCCCAATCCACCTAGTCCACCCCCCACCCCCTGAGGGGAGCTCAGGACCACGAGATCATTCTCCAACCGGGGCATCCATCACTCTCATAAAATAGATCAGCGCTGACGGAAACGGCGGCGTTGATATTGTCCAGCACACCCCGCAAAACTCTCTTGCTATCTGTCTGTCTGTCTCTGTCTGTCTCTGTTCATTTGTTCCTCTGTCTGTTTGTCTGTCTGTCTCTGTTCATTTGTTCCTCTGTCTGTGTGTGTCTATCTGTGTGTATCTCTGTATGTGTCTCTGCCTGCTTTTTCGCTCTCACAACATAACTGGGTCTGTCCTTATTGTAGCTCTCTTCTACTTTCTCCAAGTGACTCTCTGTCAGTCTGTCTGTCTGTCTGTCTGTCTGTCTGTCTGTCTGTCTGTCTGTCTGTCTGTCTGTCTGTCTGTCTGTCTGTCTGTCTGTCTGTCTGTATACATAGATGATGTGCGTATATATATATTTATATAATGTGCATATATACACATGCGTATATATATATTATAATATGTATATCTAAGCTTATTCGATACTAAAATAGAGGGCAGTCATTTATCACAATGCGTCTCCATATCACATGAGTCCCATCAGAAAACAATTGCGATGACAGATCTTTAACCGATGTAGGTTTGAACCCACACCAACTCACCACCCATCGCCTCACCCACTCACCTATTCACATCCCCCCACACACAAACATATCCGCACACACACACACACACACACACACACACACACACACATACACACACACACACACACACATACACCACACATACAGGCCAACACACAACGGAGATAGGTGAAAGAGATTTTTAATTAATGTATTTTCTATAACTTTGGTTTAAGTTAATAAGAATTTGAGAAATTATAAATATTTAAATTTTTAAAAATTTAAATTGTCGGTATAACTTATAAGTTTTCATAATCCATGCTGACATAAGAATTAACAATTGAAAATCAAACATTTTAAGCATAGCCTATAAAGTGTACTTAATAAAGTAAATTGTACTTAATTTTTACTTGTATATATAAGAACTCGATGTCAAATAATTTTATAAATTTAATTTCTTGCAGGAGGCCTACAGTGCTATTAATTTTAGGATTACGCTAAGACGATCAAAAAGTGATGTAAATTAGCCGATAAGACTTGATAAGTTCTTGAAGATTCGGAGACAATGTAATAGGCTATAAGGGATTTCGATCAATAGTAAATTAAAGAAAATAATTATGGTCGGTAAGTAAATAAATAAGGTTACTCAAAATAATCTTTAAAAAAACGGGAAAACTATAAGAATTTTTTTAACGAAAAAACGAAACTTAAAACAATAATGATTTAAAGCAAGTTTTGACGTTGATCGTTTGCAATGATTTAACCGAAATATTGAAATCAACTGATCCAATTATAACAGTCATCGTCCCTAATGTTTATTATCTATCTTCTTTCCCCATTATCTTGCAATTATATTGCATAACAATTGTGAGTGAAGGACTTGCTCAAGGTCCCTACACAGTAACCGTCTCGGACGGGGATCGAACCCGTGATCTCCGCGTTACATTCCGACCGCTCTAACCACTCGGCCACCGTGCCCCACTTTCATCTATACCTCATGCCCCCCGTACTTCCTCCTCTCCTTCCTCCTCCTCCTTCCTTTACTCTTTCCTCCTCTCCTTCCTCCTCCTCCTTCTCCTCCTCCAACTCATTATCTTCCTCCTCTCCTTCCTCCTCTCCTTCCTTCTCTCTTTCCTTCTCTCCTTCCTCCTCTCCTTCCTCCTCCTCCCCTACTCATTCTCCTCCCCTTCCTCCCACTCCCACACCTCATTTCTCTTCCTTGCACCCCCTTCGAAGATGACCTGGCTGAAATTATCCGGCTCGGTTGCTTCTTGCGACGACATCCATATCTAATCTTTTGACCGTATGTGGTCGCGCAGCATCATCATCAGCCGCCGCATCCTCTTTAGACGCACCTGCTGCTGAACCTGCTGCTGATGCTGCTGAAGCTGCGGCTGCTGCTGGTGGTGCTGATGTCAAATTAAGCCTCATTCCAGGAGATGCCAACTCGGTAACGCCTCTCTCTCTGCGCTTGAGCGACGGGCGACAGAGAAAATAGACTTCCGTTCGAACCAAAGCTTAAGGTGTCTAAGCCTTAACTCAATCAGTACACAGCGGCAGGCCTAATAGTATAGTAGCGCATACCATAGCATTTTATAAGCTGCAGTAGTATGTTGACCATGCAAGTTAGCAATACGTAGGTGCATGAGGTCGCTGGCCACGTCTCATGCAACTCTGTGGAAGACAGCGTGAGGTCCGCGGTTCGTTTCCAGAATGTGGCTTATTTTGGAGATTTAAATCTCGGACTAGCACGGTCCGTGTACAACGGTTTTTTAGCGTGCAGTTGTACACAAAATGTGCAGTTCTAAATGGATTTGTGCAGTTGTAGAAGCACTACTGTGCTATTAAAATAGTAAAGAAAAGTTTTCACTATCCGATTGGGGGTGACCTAATTTACCATGGGGGGATGGGAAGGAAAAGAAGGGACTGTGTACTTTAAAAAGCCCTGATGCTCGGGGAACCTAAAGGCAGCGTGTTGCCCAGGGCTTTTTTTAAACGTGCGGTCGCCGGTTCTACACAAAATGTGCAGTTGTAGAAGCACTTCTGTACAGATAAAGCCAGCAAAAAGTCATTGTCCTCCGATTGGAAATAATTTACCATGGAGGATGGAAAAGGAAAGAAGGAGTTGCGCAGTTCTAAAAAAATTCCTTAAAGACATGATGATTATGATTATGTATGATAATGATAATGACTATGACTATATAATGACTATGACTGACTATGACTATGACGATGACAACGACGACGATGATGATGATGACGATAATGACGATAACGATGATGATGACGATGACAACGATGATGACGATGACGATGACGACGATGATGATGATGATAATGATGATGATGATGACGACGACGACGATGATGATGATGATTATGATGATGATGATAATCTCAAGTGTCAAGAGCCGCAACGACGTATATACACAGCTTATAAGATTTAGGTTCATGTAATTATATATTGCAGCATCGTCCTACGATACGTTATAGGTTCGGCCTATATATAGGCCGACTATAATACAACCAACTCGTGTGCTATACAACTCCTACTATACATCCATTCAAAATGAGCATCCTTCTAAATCGGCTCACACTTCATTCAAGCTCAGCAGCATAGCAGCAGCAGCAACTCTAGCATCTCCCCCACCTTCATTCCCTCACCATCCTCCATCTTCGTGTAATTCCTTGACTTCCTTTGCTCCGCCGCTGCATCCGATACAGGAGTCGCCCCACGTCATCTCGTGATAACACACACACGTACACCGCGCTAAACATTTGACTAAACTTTGACCCCCGACGATTGCAGACGTTATGATCCCTTCGTATTGCACATGCTATGATCCCTTCCGTCCCGACGATACGGCGCCAGCGTGTCGGACCCTCGGAACCCCCCATCCCCCCAATTCCCCCATATCCTCTCAACGGCGGATGATGGGGAGGAGGATGTAGGAGAATGCCCGGAGCCTAACTGTTCCGCGGCACGAAGACAAAGTCCTGAAAGCCATTGGCTGCTGTCAGCAATACGATCCGAAGCCCCGGTTTGTTTTGACAGGACGCGGTTTGCTGAGAGCGCTTGCTTGACGCTTGCTGTAGACTTCCTAGCGCTGAGCGAGCCGTGTTGCTGTGAACAGCGCTTTGTCGTTATTTGTCATTTATGTGTGCGTGTTTACATTCTGCGAGAAAGACGGGGGTTGGGGGAGGAGGGAGATACACTGTGCTTTGTTCGCACGTGGATGTGTGAATTAATGCTTGAGTGGAGTGGTTGTGTGTAAGTGGTATACGCCTATACGTGTAGGTGGATGTTACAGTGAATGTGTGTGCGTGGTATATTTATTATATGTATGCTTGAGTGAATGGAGAACGCATAGACACACACACACACGCACACACACACACACACACACACACACACATATATATATATATATATATATATACATATATATGGAGAGAAGTTCTGCTGTGCCAAGAATGAATGTGTTTGAATGTGAGGTACAATGAAAGACAGAGATACAAACCGTCAAACATATACAGTGAGTATTGGATAGAGGGACAGATACAGAGAG
Source organism: Lumbricus rubellus (assembly GCA_945859605.1). Classification (NCBI taxonomy): domain Eukaryota; kingdom Metazoa; phylum Annelida; class Clitellata; order Crassiclitellata; family Lumbricidae; genus Lumbricus; species Lumbricus rubellus. Next base: position 28,094,250 of record OX243826.1, on the reverse strand, counting down.
ACATACAGAGACAGAGAGAAAGAGTGAGAAAAAATAGTCTATGTGTGCATTGAAGAGGGCATGTCAAAGAAGGATGGGGGCCTTGAAGGATGGATGCGTACAGACGGAGAGAGGGAAGCAAAGACAGAAGGAGGAAGGGAAACACGGAACGGAAACTATACAGAAAAAAACACAGAAAAGAAGAGACGGAAACACACTTTAATTCAAACAAACGGACATTGAAGCAGAGCGACAGCGAACATTGCAGTTAAGTTTGAGATAGTCCAGGCAATTTACAGTTTCACCCGCAAAATTGCAACAGAAGCTTTTAAGACGGTTTCCTGCTCAGAATTTCCTGCTGAATAACATATCCAAAATCCGACACAAACAGACAGAAGGACAGAATGACAACAAAGCACAGAGAGAAATAGACACAGACACGCAGGAACAGAGACAGCAAAAGTACACAGACGCGAGCGGGCATACAGAAAGACAGACCGACGGACAGATTGTTTACAATCCGAGGTTTTATTTATAAAACTAATTAGATGGGTATCTAATGAATATAATATTGGTGGACAACCTGTAAATAACAGAAACCTGGCCACTGGCCAGCGCATGTGGATCTGAGCGAAAATCTCGCAGATGTTGTTTTCATAGCGCAACGATATTCTTATACTATACACGGTGTCCCAATTGAAGTGAGCCCCTTTTTGTTTTGGCGTTATATCTGTCAATTCTAAATGAAACTCTATAAAATTTCACAGCATGTAAGAGGGATAAATTATCAATGTTTCCTGAAAATATTATCCAATTCTAAGAACAGAGTCGGAAGTTATGCACGTTCAAATTTGGGCAACGAAAATTTCAAGTTTCCAACATGTAAAAGATAGGAAATTAGTGTTAGCGCTGTTCTTCAAAGCTGAAGTTCAAAATGTCCTCCGTTAGCTCGAATGCATGCTCCAAGGCGCTTTCGCCATTCATTGATTGCATTGTCAACAATCCCTTGATCAAAATATTCCATTCTTCCACATTTTCGTTGTTTGAAGTGGTCACTGGTCAACGTCACGTAAGCGAGTTTCATAAGGCTGCGATGAGCCAGTTTCTGTTACGAAATTCCTTTAAAAATCTTTTGCACCATAATGTTTTTTCTATTAAATTTTTTTATTAAACACAAATCATCTTTGCTGAAAATAATTTTTATTATTGTCCCCTAACATGGAAATTACGAAAATATGACGTCATATTTATTAATTTCGAAAGTAAGGCGTGCAGTTGCAAACAATAATTTCCTATCTTTTACATGTTGGAAACTTAAAATTTCCGTTGCCCAAATTTGAATGCGCATAACTTCGGACTCTGTTGGCTGAATTGGATAAAATTTTCAGGAAACCTTGATAATTTATCCATCTTATATTATCTGAAATTGCATAGAGTTTTGTTTAGAATTGACAAGTATATCGCCAAAACAAAAAGGGGCTCACTTCAATTGGGACACCGTGTATAATCGTTTGACATGTGGCGTAAAATTATCGTTTCTTGTTTATTTTACTTGTGAGATCAATGTCAACATGATACGGTCGGCATGATATATATAATATATATATATAATATATATATAATATATATATAATATATATATATAATATATATATATATAAAAGATGGAGAGCACCAGTTTAGAAATGATCTTTATAGAAGATTATTTTGTCGAAACATGTCAAGCGTAACACTGCAGAGAGGGGCAACAATTTCCCGCGGCTCTCATCATTAGAAGAGCATGTCTCAGTATTAAACAAATCAACCGCACTGCTTAGTATCTTTTATAATTTATAGCAACGTTCTTCCGGTTTTGCAACACTAGTGGCGGCGTCAGAATTTCAGTTTTTTTGGGGCCGGGGGAGGGCTGAACACGCGAAGGAAATTTTCCATTTTCATTCGCCAGAATTTCTGACTTTTTTTAGTCACCTGGTTCTTTTTTGGGAGGGGGGCTAATCGTCTAAATATTTTATTTTACATGGGAAAAAACGGATGACCCTTGGGGGGGGGACTAGCATCACGCCGAGGAATTGGATCGAGGAAGGAAGACACTGAAGAGGAAGTGCATGGCGAAAGACGCCACTGAAGAGTGGCTTAATAAGCGGATGACGGAAGTGGGAGGACCCAATGACCTCCCGAAATGGATGGATGGAGTCCTTAGGAAGGGAAGGGAAAAGAGGAGAAGGAGAAGAGGTAGGGGAAGTAGGGGGAAGGGAAGACCGAGGATGGTATAGCGATGTTGAGGTGCGAATTGAAACGGACCAGACTGTTCAACTGACAAAGCTAATAATTCCATTGGAAGAATTCAAATGATAACCTTGCATGGACACACATGTAGAGAGGCAAAGAGCTTCCCTCGTCTGGCTGCAGGGAGGGTAAGGGAAAAGTGGTTGTCAGACGGAGGATGGGTACGAGAGACTGCAGGGTTTGAACGACTCCAAACATGCAGAGGGGGCCCTAAAGGTCAGTTGGCCTGATGATGTATACATCCATTAAAACCGCGGATCGGGTAAATTGAAGGCACCGCAAGACTTCACGAGATAAGGTCGACCTTAACTCTTAAAGCTTAAGAGCAGAACGTCTGTCGATACGAAAAAGAGTCTTTTGTAATCCAAGGGGTGAACCATGCATGGGTCATTAAACAAACGTCTATACTGACAATAGGGCAGCGAATGCAACAATTAAGAGAGACAACAGAGACGCTTAACAATAATACGCAGCGCTGCAGTGCTTGAAGACGACAGACAATAATAAGGAGATCGGGGGGCGTTTGGTTCCGCGAGCTTGCACTTCTATCAGACACTGCAGACAGACAGCGAACCTTCTTGATTGTGGGTTCCCCCATCTGGACTGGCCTCCCATTATAGCCTTGCGATTGATTGATGCCCAGACCAAACTCTCCTTCTTTTATAAGTCGCTAAAATCTTACTTTTTAGGTGTGAGTCCGTGTGACTGCATGGGCTGGAACTTTGAGTATAGGTATCTTGAAGAAGCGCTATGTAAATTATTGGACTAAATGAATTAATTGTATTTGTAAATACACAATTAGCATCTCGCCTATTTATTTATTTACTTTTTTATTTCTCCGTTTGATATAGCGCCCTTTCAAGCTTGCTACTCAGAAGCACTCCCGCCTACAACGTGGACAATGAATCGGAGTTTCACGCCGAAGCGCACGAGCAATTGCGAGTGAAGGTCTTGCTCAAAGTACTCTATACGCGGCGGTTTGAGATGGATAAACCCTCCAGCTCCAAAGCACCAACACCACCACTACACCGCCGCTCAAGGTCGTTTCCAGAATGAAGGCCAGGATTATAAAGGGTATACCTGTAATAGTGACAATAATATAAATGTATTTGGTGCCTTAACGCAGTTACAAGGGCGTCTCACATGCAACTAACAGCTGCAGGGTACAGGAGTCATTTTCTGTAGATAGAAATCTGAATACTCACAGGCGATCGAGTTGCTGTACGGAGTGGACGATGAACCCCAGTTTGTCGACCACATCTGGATCGCACTGATGGCCTGACCGGAAGTGGCCTCGGGGTCCGGCTGTCTGCCGCCGTATCCCTCCGTCATCCTCGCATCTCGTTGCCTGCACTCATTGTCATCCAGTCGCTGCAACCCGGCACCAGCAGCAGCAGGATCTTCTCCGAGCAATTGATGGTCACGCATCAATGGACGCCTCGCTCCGTTGACGGTGGTAGTGGAGGAGGTGGTAGAGGTGGGAGTGATGGATTCGAATCCGAATACGTCCACCAGCAGCGGGTCCTTCGCTACTCCGAACCCTTCGCAGAGGGACCTTGACAAATCGAAAGCCCTGCAGAGAGAGTTTCCCCTTCCTTCGCCTGGTCGTTGGTACGGAGAGGGTTCTTTAGGAGAGGCAGGGTTCATCGCGGGACCGCAACCGCTGTAGAAAGGGTCGAACTCAGACCCGTACAGGGATGCCCTGGAGGTTGGAGCGAGGAAGCTGGAAACGATTGACGGGGTTGAGGAGGAGGAGGAGGATGGGGAGGTGGAAGAAGGAGAGGAAATGGAAGAAGGAACGGGGCATGCGTTCTGGCATGAATGGGAGGTTGTGGGTTGTTGCTGTTGTTTTCGGTTCATTGTAAATTCAGTCAGTTTATGGTTTTGTTCTTTAATATCCAGTTTTTGATATTATGGCCTATACCTAAAACATACAACAGCGCGAATAGGCCTATGTACACCAAATCATATAGTAATACAAAGCAATGCATGTATACAGTCTATTTGAACGTTAATAAAAGGTATTCCGATATAAATATATACCTCTTGAGAAGCCTTTTCCCTATGCATCATATATATGGTAATAAAATACGCCTGCCGGCCGGAAATGTACAGGGTGGGCCATAAAAAAAGTAACCCCCTACGGTTTTTTGCCCATACCTTGGCCAGAAGTAAGAACTTCGAAATGAAATTTTACAGGCTTAAAGGCAATTCATATTTACACATGATGGCCAAATTTCATCAAAATATTTTAAACAGAACAAAAGTTCTATAACTTTTAGTGAGGCCACCCACTGTTTTTTGACGATTCAAAAACGCGACGCAACAAAAAGTAGCAAAAACCAGTTTAATTATTCTGGCCAATATCTTGGTCAGAAGTAAGAATCTCGAAATGAAATTTTACAGGTTGAAAGACAATTCATATCTACACACGATGCCCAGATTTAATCGAAATATTTCAAACAGAACAAAAGTTATACCACATTCAGTGAGGCCCCCACGGTTTTTTGACATTTCAGAAGGGTAATGCAACAAAAAGTAGCAAAAACACAATTTATTAAGTCTCACGGTCTCACCCCAAATACCAAATAATTTTTATCAAATAGCCTTGATATTGTCAGATGATCATTATTATTACTATCTAAAAAGAAACATGGTACCAGCATAGCTGCACGTCACTGCGAAGTCACTTAGCAAGATGACAATCAAATTGGTAAATAAAGAATCTGTCAGATTAATCAACAGGTCCATCGAGAACTTTACAAAGAGACTCAAAAGAAGTGTTGGCACTGGTGGTGGTCACATTGAACACAAGTAGTGAAGCACTACCAAGTACATTTGACAACAGTTATTTGAGATGAGACTTAATAAAATCACGTTTTTGCTACTTTTTGTTGCGTTTTGTTTTTGAATCATCAAAAACGGTGGGTGGTCTCACTAAAAGTGACATAACTATTGTTACCTTTGAAATATTTTGATGAAATTTGGCCATCTTGTGTAAATATGAATTGGCCTTAAGCTTAAAAAATTCTATTTCGAAATTCTTACTTCTGGCCAAGATATTGGCAAAAAACCTAGTTTTTGTTGCGTTTCGTTTTTGAATCATCAAAAAACGGTGGGTGGCCTCACTAAAAGTGATATAACTTTTGTTATCTTTAAAATATTATATTGAAATTTGACCATTGTACGTAAATATGAATTGCCTTTTATAGACTGAAAAGTTTCATTTAAAAATTCTTATGTTTGGCCAAGATATGGGCTAAAAACCGTAGGGGGTTACTTTTTTATGGCCCACCCAGCCACCCTGTATATGCATAGGCCAAACAGCACAAAGAGCAATAATGTGGTTATTTAACTAGGCTATAATAGCCTAACTATGAATGAAGAAGTTTTTCGACCATAATTTCTGCGTCTATAAAATATAGGCTAGGCCTATAGCATACACCACTTTGGTATACTCTCTCTTTTCCTTCGCTCTTCTCAAAACCTGCTTGCTCTCAAGGGGTCCTGCTCACTGTAGGGAGCGCTTTTGAACAGTTCCCCTTACCACATGTAGACGCTTTACAAATGATCAAATACAATACAATACAAAATTGCAAGCAAATTATATTGTGGATCAAATGCCAATGCATATAGGCCTATGCATTATGTTGCGCTGCAAAATCGACGCGCAGTAGGCCTAATGGTGTGCGACGTCACGCTTGGATACCAACTTTTCGTATCTAAGAAGTATAACGGTCTTCCGCTAGAGGTGCAATGGCGTCCGCTTAGATGAAACTTTAACATGGTTTAGATAGGGAGGATTTGGCTTTGCCTATACTGGGTCCTGTGTTCATCATTAGCTGCTTAAGTATATCTCATAATTTGTGTAAAATTGCAATGAACGTGTATGCTTAAAGTCAGTCTCTGGCAAACGTCAAGTTTAGCTAAACAATGGAAAAATTTGAAAATCTTGTTAGATACTTTTTTAACGCTTCCACCTACTCTATATAAACTTGAGCAGCTTTTGATCAGTACCGCTTCTCGGCCTTTTGGCTAAGATCAAAGTGAAATAATAATTAAATGCTTCCCTGCTGGGCCGCTGGCGTCGGTTAAAACCGCGTAAGCCTAGTAAAGCAGGAGGGCCGCTGGCGCACCGTAACTGGTCGTAAGCCTAATAATAAAAAAAATAATAAAAAAACAAAAAATAAAACAAAACAAAAAACAAAAAATTGTGAAACGATGTGCGGAGCTCCGAACTCATGAGCCGACGCTGAAGGAAGGGGCGTTGCGTATGAGTTCAGCAAATCAATGGCAGTGCCGCAGTCATATCATGATTGCTTTAGAAAGTTTAGAAAGATAAGCCTTGCACTTCACAAATGATGCATCATCAGCAACAGCATTGCATGGAAGACTGCTGCTTCATCTTCCGTTCCAATCGCTGTGTCCTGCGACAGAGGAGGAACAGTCGCCAATTAAACAGGTAGAAGGTGGTTGATTTTATGATGATCCGATGATCGTAGTCGACATCCATCATCATCATTGTCATCATCATCATCATCGTCATCATCATCATCAACATCATCACCACCACCACCATTGCCAATGGCGGTTTGAGTTGGATTCGAACCTGCAACCTTCCGGCTGCAAGACAACGAACATGCCCACTACACCACCGCGCCAGCATATGATCCCGTTGACTGTAATTAGTCCTCGTCACGCTTACAACATCATGCTAGACGTCTGAGAGTTAATGATAAAATGCTTACTGCTTAGTGCATAGACTTCATTCAGTACAAACCTGAGATCGTCGATGGTAGCCTAAGCTTAGCACTGTTCTCCACGTCTAAGACACAAATCTTTGTCAGCTAATCAGCCACGGATAACTTTACACGGCCGCACAAGAGTCTGTTATTGTCGGCGTAATGACGCCACATTAGTCGAGCGCAACATAAATATTTGCAGCGATTACCGTCTGAAACGACATCTACTGTGAGGCGGGGAACCAGATTAATACAAAACGCAACCAATGGCCATTGGACGCCGATCCGTTCTCGACTCTTCCGATTGGTCAGAATCGTCCAAGTGGGCGTGTCCTAGTCTTATCTACCCCGATAGGGAGAAGGTGCCAAGTTTCCTTCGTCACCGGATCTGCGGACGGACCTCCCCCGATCTGGGGAGAGAGGGGTGAGGTGGGGAGCGGGTGGGAGTGGAATGGGGGAGAACGGGAGATGATGGCACGCGCGGTGATGATGAATCATGGGACGACGGATGTGAGGTGGATCTCGGAGACTGGTCGGCGCCACCCGTCGAGCGGTGTCGACGGTAGGAGACGGAGACATGGTGCAGCTGGAAGAAGAACTGGATGAGATGGTCCGCCGCGGCCGTCTGGCTTCGTACGTGGAGTACTCGCTGGAATGGACTGAATACACTCCGTTAGGTCGCATGCATGAATCTATATTAATAGAGGAATGGTTGGTTGGTTACTCGTGAGAATCTAGCCAACTCAACTAATGATGAGTGCACCGACTGTACACTGTCGGAGGGAGGATGGGACGGTGAGGGAGAGGAATGGCGAAGCTAAGAAAATGAGGGACTTATAAAATAAAAGAACTCCTATTCTTCTTCGTATGTCTTTCTTTCTCTTTCTCTCTCTTCTTCTTCTTCTTCTTCTTCTTCTTCTTCTTCTTCTTCTTCATCATCATCTTCTTCTTCTTCTTCTTTTTCTTCTTCTTCTTTTTCTTCTTATTCCTCTTCTTCTTCTTATTCTTTTTCTTCTTCTTTTCTTCTTATTCCTCTTCCGCTTCCGCTTTCTCTTCCTCCTCTACTTCTTCTTCTTCTTCTTCTTCTTCTTCTTCTTCTTCTTCTTCTTCTTCTTCTTCTTCTTCTTCTTCTTCTTCTTTTTCTTTTTTTTTTCTTCTTCTTCTTTCTCTTATTCCTCTTCCTCTTATTCTTCCTCCTCCTCCTCCTCCTCTTCTTCTTCCTCTTCCTCATCCTCTTATTCTTCTTTTTCTTCTGCTTCTGCTTCTGCTTCTTCATCGTCTTCTTCTTCTTCTGGTCGTGAAAGTAGAGTATAGGCCTATATCAAACTTTAATTTTTTCAAATGTTAAATATTAATAGGGCCTATATTAAATATGATTCTTCAGATCTCTTCCGACAGCTTTTTATTTGCAAAAATAATTATTCGTCACTTCACAAAATTAATAATATTATAGTTAATTCAAGCAGTGCTTAAAGTGTGCAAAAATGAGTGCCTGGATGCCCCATGCCCTTCCTAAAAAAGTGCTTGAACTCCCCTTATACCTTTCACGGCTGCAGTGTGCTAGCCAATAAACTAGTGGCAGGACGGCTTTTAGTTTTTAACATAAGCGCATGGACGCCGTCCATGTCCTTTCAGCCACACTTAATCCCTGGTCAATTGAATGCGTTTGTTATGTAAACAAGATGCAAAAATTTTCTAATACCCCAATTATCGTACAGAGACCAGTGGCACGACTTATGGAGTTTAGGCCTGCAGTACATGTTCTAACCGTAATTAAATATATAGGTAAGCTTCCGTATATACAATGCATGACTTATTTCATTGAGTTTGGTAACTACTATATAGCCTAGTCTTTTATTAAGCCGGCAACGCCTTAAAAATTATATAGGGCCTAAAGCAAAGCACTGAAGAGTAGATATAGGATGATCTGTCACGTGATTATAATGAATATGACAGTCTTTGACAGATAAGAATAAAGCGAAGATTAAGCTTCCTATATTTAAATCACGTTTGAACCGTTTGCTGATATAAGCTGCATGCAGAGTTTATAGTTGAAGATATAGTTTTATATTTGTCTCACTCTGAATTTGTACAGATTTAGTGACATCCTCATATGCACTCTGATCTTATAAGGAAAGATATGGCATATGCAAGATGTGATATGTAATCATAAAACGCCATCATTAGTGTCACCCTCCTATATTCTTCATCAAGGCTTTGCACAGGCATTGTCAGAGAACAATAAATATGGCGGAATCAACTTAGTTACGCTAAAGCCAATTAGCTTTCTTCTTTCCCTTCAGGCTAGAATTATTCCCTCTGGCGAGGGGGTCAGCCACTCGGATCCTTCTCCATTTGTCTCTGCTTCCAGTGTCTTCCTTCTTCATTTTGAGCAGCTTCAGGTCCTGTTGTATGACGTCCTCCCATCTTTTCTTCTGTCGTCCCCGACTGCGTCGACCATATACCTCCGCTAAAGCCAAGCTTTATATCTACGCAAGTTTCAGATATAGGCCTAATTATGTTATAATCTATTATCTATACGCCGTATACATACGGTAAGCCTACATTAGCGCTGGTGAATAAGCTGGTCTCCCTGACGTGGCTTTTGTGGGGGGCTGTAAATTTCTCGGATTTACATTACATCATATACATATGTATGTATGTACGTACGTACGTATGTATGTACGTATGCACGTATGTACGTATGTATTAATGTATCTGTGTGTCTGTCTGTCTGTCTCTCTGCCTGCCTGTCTGTCTGTCTGTCTGTCTGTCTAATGTCTATGCATGCGAATTTATGTTCCAAACATATAAACGACTTGTTCTGAACGCATGCAGCAATTTATCTGGCTTTCTTTGAAAGTACCGCCACTTAATTTATTAATTTATCGCCATGGCAGAAAAGCATCCTAGAAATATTGCATGCATGGCCTGCATATTAGGCTATACTCTTGACAAACCTCGGCTCTCTTCATAGAAACTTATCATCGCTATAGATAAAAAAATTTGCACATTCTTTCACGCAGTTAATTCTTGAGGTCATTGGGAGGTTTTGAACTTTGACCTTTCTGCGAATATACTCTCATGTCCACAATGTTGATGGAGCTGCTGTTCGTATTGATTTCTATTAATAGGTACTAACAGAGATATAACACGTTGAACTCATGCATGGGGCAACGTTAGTATAATTCTGCGGACTATATATTATTTATTGCGGCGTGAGTATACATGTACGTGCCTCGTTGAGACGTCATCATATGCGTTCGCTCATTCCTCATCATATTAAGGAGGTCACGTCTTATCTTGGTTGCCCGCCAAGAAGAAGTATTAATTTACGATTCCAAAGGCAGACAGCGTCCAATAACTTTACGCTTCATGCAGAGATGGGCAGTAAATAGCAGCATTGATGTTATAGCTTTCTCTTGACACTTAATAATTGCAGAAGTAGCCTTTGGCCGGACATAGACAAGCCTACTGTTCATTTACTGCAGGTTTTACGATGTGCCTGTGTGAACTGATGGGCCGTGTGATGGGCCGGGGTTTAAGCCTCTGCTTGTGTTGGCGATGTTTGATCGTCTGCTGGATTGTGATGAAACGTCTTAAATAGAGAATCTTTCATGTCTACAGACTTGCCCTCATGACCAAAACTGAAAGCATACATATACATACATATACATATACTTATACTTATACTTATACTCATACTCATACTCACACTTACACTTACACTTACACTTATACTTATACTTATACTTATACATACATGCATACATACATACATACATACATACATACATACATACATACATACATACATACATACATACATACATACATACATACATACATACATACATACATACATAAATACATACATACATACATACATACATACATACATACATACATACATACATACATACATACATACATACATACATACATACATACATACATACATACATACATAATTAAGCTTACATATACATATACATACACACACAACTGTGCATGCGCGCGCACAGGACTTGAAACTTAATTCTGTGCCGCACATAGACTGTGCGTACCTATTTTAATGCACACCAATTAAGCTATATAATTATAACTCTTAAGTTTTTCTCATAATAATAATAAGACAGAATGAAGATTTTATAAGCGAATTAATTGCTCCATTAGGGGAGTCAAAAATCAGACAGAAAGGTTGAGGGGTCACATCTCATATACATCCCGCCAACATATATGTATAATTATGCAATGCAAATATAATTATACATGCATGTATATATACACATATATGAGTCAGAGAAATACAATTGCACTATCCGCTGGATTGGGTTGAGAAGTCTTTGTGTAGACCAAACGAGCATATAATATTATTAATGTGTGCGATCATTCGCATAGCGCAAGTTCAATATAGACTGAACTTGCGCTATATAAAGATCTTGATATTAACTAACCTACTGTATAATGTCGCGCAGATGAGACAGCCCTATATGTGACTGTAATATAAATCTATATCTACCGATACAGTATTCATGTTGATGTATATCCGTATACGTGACACAGACACACTGGCATGCATACAAGTAGCCTATATACTTATACTATCTATCATGCACGAGACAAGTATGCACTACACACGTTGCTGTTGCCCTTATGTGCACCGTTTCCAGTTCTTGACTGTGTATAATTATTAATTATATAATTATAATTATTAATTATATTGTGGGAATTTGCTTGTTATTCATCTGCTTGTTGTGTATACGCTCGCTGAGCGAACATGACCGATTACACGCATCTATCGGCCGCCTTTCGCTCATAAAAATGGTCTATCGAATTTTTAAAATTAATTTGGTATACGAATCTTCGATTGTAATACAATAGACAATTAAGAATTTAAATGTATTATTGGAAGGACAACTCTGTGAGTGTGCCATGCAATGATTTCTAACTTGCTTTTATGTGCTTCAATACTGCTGCGACGCGTTACGATTTGCTGACGCGATAGGCCTAATAGCAATTAGCCAAATGCAGGTGGACACTATCATTATAATACATTCAAAAGAACCCATTGGTATACCATATCCATATTATCCAATGATAAGACAAAAGAACTCTTTTAAATGTTGCACTTCGAAAAAATGCTTCTCGTTAGGCCTATTTACCAATAGCCTATCCTAATATTATTATTAGCGCGTATAAACGGTGCGGTGTTCACGAAAACAAGTGACGTAATATCCATTGCCTATTACGTCACAGTAACGTAATAAAACGGTGCTAAGAACAATGACTCTATAAGATGGCTTGAAATTATTTATTGCGGTCATAGGCCTAATAAGATTTGATTAGCCTATGTGAGTCTTTTAAAATGTTCTTTAATTATAGGCCTAAAGGTCCGCCCAATTTCCCATTTCAAGATGCGCCTATTGCTGCACCTTTTGATGATATGTAGGCTAGGTCTATAAGCTTAGGCTTAGCCTAAGCGTAATCGTCAATTCGTAATCGTAAATTTATGTAGCGCCACCTCGAGAGAAACTCATCAGAGGCGCTCCCGTTCACAGTTCGCATTTATGCAATCGAAACAATTCACAATAACGCAAATTACAAAGACATGCATAGGCCTAACCTAAATATTGACTAGCCTAAATCTTGACTACCAACAGTGTCAGACAGTTTGCAATACAAGAGTGCAAAAGAAAGCCAAGAGGTACGATATGAAGGATACTAAGTAGTAAGTTACTTGAGCCTATTCCAGAACATAGACCGACAACAGCGTAGTTTATGTATAGGTCTCGTGAAAGTTTGGAGCTATCGGGCAGCGTTTGTTCCCGCCCTGATACATGTTGCAAGTTTAATCGGCAGAGGGACCAATCATGCGAGGATAAAAGCGACACCTAGCGAATGAACGATTGTGTAGAGTAGACAGTCTTCGATATCTTTGGTAGGCCTTATAAATAATATTAGGCCTATGTCTCTATCATATGTAATCGTAATCGTGATCCCCAATTTTCAAAAGCTCCAATTGAAAAGCCAAGCGCAGGACACCATCTTATTCACGAACGCTGTATCTAGACTAGTCAGAACTCAGAAGGGTTGTGAAAAAGAGTAGGCCTAGTCGAGGGAGGTCGTAATAGGTCGAGAATTGAAAGGTAGAACACAGAAGAGCAGGAATTTCGAAAGAGGTGAGGCTGAAGTGTAACGCCCATATGCGGCCAACGCTCGGGAGTGACTTAACCATCCTAAAAATCTTCTTTTATATCACAATACCCTGCATATTCCACCTCAAAAGCGAGATGCCAGATGCAAAATGCCAATACCATTTAAAACAAGGACGCTGCTTTCTTCTTTACCGAATTACTGTTATTTCTAGATGCATGGGTAGCTCTCACAAGCGACGTAGGCCTAATAATATTGTTTTATGCCAAGTCTATGCATTGCTTTCAACTTGCAGGTTTGACACACAGACCTATAGCTTCAGGCCTGCAGTTCTAGCCCTGAAGCACTAGTTATCTCAAGAGAGTAAAGACAATGGGTTCTTTTAAAAAAGACTTTGAGCCTATCGGTTATCAGCGCTACAGCGCCGAACGCAGGCCTCGAACAGTCACTTACTTACTCATCAGGCACCGCTGTAGTAAGCTTCTTTAGGGGTAAAGTTTAGCGCGTTGAGTTTCGCTGCCACATAACAACAGTCGACCGTCTGTGGCTGAGCAGTTTTGTTGACAAATAAAATTATTATTTAACCGATTTTTAGACTCAGAAAAATGCCGCTTTTTACGAATTCGTCCCCTTTCGACGCAGATGTCGGTTAGTCTCGAACGGTTATTGACGTTTTTAACGGTGTCTCATGTATAACGGGCGAGAATCGGTTTAGACAATGTCAGACCGCATTATGTCGTATTAACTTGTTGGTCGCACGACACTGAGTCATTATGATTGGATCGTTGTCTATTTTATGAGATTTCTCGTTTATTGTTGGGAAATTGCCTTTATTTCAGGTCACTGGTGTCCAGAAATCTGACGAATATTGGCTTATTTGTCAATAGATTCAGTAAATGATACAGTGAACAATAGTGTATGTGAAACTCGATAGTGGTTTTAAAACGCTTCTTGGTAAATCCCAAATATTATGTAGCGCATACTTTTCTGGAAGCGTTTTGGTGTTGGCCTGTTTTCGCTCAGTTTAGAGCTTACATGTAAAATATTCAATTGGGAAAATACTGGTAACTTGTAACCATGTTTCATAGTTTTTTGATGGTTTCCGTAATGACTGGTGGACTGTATTCAATCGCTAATTCAATTTTTTGAGAGATGTATTTCATTGATGGATAAGCTGTTCAATGGACCGATTTGTTGAGAAGTCAAGTGATCAGTTTGTTTGTGACAAAGAGGTATACTTATGGTGTCATGTAATGTTTGACAGAGAGAGCCACCAGTGAACTGAACGCGTCCGATGATATGACTCTACTCAGAGACGTCTGCGAGAAAGCTAAGCAGACGCCTTCCGGGTAAGTGAAACCCTTGCAAATCATATTTATTTTATGGATTTTGCATGGTACAGAGACGACTTATAATTGATAGCCTGATCAGAAGGACAAATTTATGATGATCAACGTATGTTCGAAAATAGTGTTATGCTAAGATGATACCAGTCTATGGCTTGGTTTTACTACTCCATTGATTGAGATTGTGTACTGACTGCAATTCTCTTCAAGATTCATAACTCAAATTCACATGAGCAGTACGGCATGATGGATGCCTTGCATAACTGCCAAACAGTTGAATTTGACTTAGTAACTGTAATTATTTGTGATCATTCGCTCATACTATGAATTGTAATCATACTGTGCTGTGTCAGTTTAAGCTGAACAAAGATAACTATTATTATTATTATTGTTGTCAAATATTTTTATAATTATTTTTAATGACCAATTTTCTCTGTTCTTGTGTATTCCAGAGGGAAGGACTGCTTGAGATCAATAGTCAAACGAATGAATCACAAAGTTCCGCATGTTGCCATGCAGGCTCTTACGGTAAAGCTTGAAACATTCTTTACGGCTCATTGACATTGTAAGAAAACAAAATGCTATTCCTAGTAGCAATGATCGACGCACTTGATTGTACCGCACATTGACCCTTTACCCGTTCATTTTGAAATTTTAAGCCCGTTTTCAGCGGATATTCTCGGGGCAAATGGGTAAAGATTAACAGTTCACAGGTTTGTAATGTTCAGGTCTTAATGACAGACCTGTTGCTGTTAAGAAAGCATCAATACATTTCCTTCTGTTGCACGAACTCTATGCACACTTGAGACCTGTCACAGCATGCTTTATCATAACAGATTTCCGACTTAAATCGCCAGGGATTTGTATATGAAATTAATTCATTCTATTGCACATCAACTTGTTATAACATGGCTTTGTTGTAAATTATGCTAAGGGTTGCAATGACAGCATTATTACAAGTTTCTATTGTATTTTTAAAATCTAAATATTAGGAAATGTGTACAATGCACATGTGTTGGAAATTGCATAATTAGTTGTTGAACTGTATTTGAAAGCAGCTCGTTAATTTAAATGTAGATTATGTTATTTGGTTTTCTAGTGTTAGTTTGTGTACATGCCTTTGTGTTGACTGATTGGGATTTATGGATCTCAACTAGTCATAATAATTATGCTTAGGATTAGGATTTTAGGCTTTATTATGATCGTTGAATTAGGATTTTGGGATTTGTTATGAAATATGATTTTGGGATTTGTTATGAAACATGATTTTGGGATTTATTATGATTATTGATTATGATTTCGAGATTTATTATGAAATATGATTTTGGGATTTATTTGATCAGGATTTAGGGATCTATTATAATTATTATTTCGAATGTTGTTTTGCTTAGATACAACCTATCATTTATGTCTTATGCATAAACATACAGTCTCTACGGAAGTTCATGGGTTGAGCTCGATAAAGAGCTTAGTGTAACTAGAAATGCCTCTACATAAATTATTCAGCATCCATTGTATACATAAATTATTCACAGTGTCCATTGTTCTTGTGCTTTAGTTGCTAGACCTCTGTGTTCGTAACTGCGGCTACTCGTTTCACATTGAAATGGCGTCACGAGACTTCGTCTCCGAATGTCGAACATTCATCACAAGCGGCAAAGTAAGGATGAGAAAAGAGTATGGAGGGCGTAGTTGGTTGCCTACTTATGTTTGGTTTACTTGCCTTGCCGTGCTCTACTGCTCTATTTACTTACCTTACCATACTTCGGTTTACTTACCTTACCATACTTCGGTTTACTTACCTTACCATACTTTGGTTTACTTACCATACTTTGGTTTACTTACTTTACCATACACCATACAATGGTTTACTTGGCTAACCATACATTGGTTTACTTAGCTTACCATACTTTTGTTTGCCTACCTTAAGTATCATACTTTGGTTTACTTTCTTCACCATACTTTGATTTACTTGCCTTGCTATACTTTAGTTTACTTGCCTTACCATGCTTTTGTTTACTTGCCTGGCTATGCTTTAGTTTATATGCCTTACCATACTTTGGTTTATTTGCCCTTTGGTTCTTGTTTGCAATAATTGTATGTAATGTGTGTCTACAGCCACACCAGAAGGCAGTTCAGAAACTGAAGATGCTAATCAAAAGATGGGCGGAGAATGAGTTCAGATCGGATTCGTCGTTAAGGTGTGAGACTTTTCAACCAATTCTTTTTTGCATGACCTGCAAACAAGGAAGACTGTCTTTCTAATTGGAAATTCCCGTGTGTTAATTATAGCTTCTTCAAGTTGTTTGCTGACTACATAGTACAAATATTTATGTAGCAGTCTCTGCTTTTTATATAATGTTCTTTCTGTCTGTAGATAAAGTGACTGAGATCATTTAGAAATATTAGGCGGTCAAAGATGCTGTGGCTTTCAGAGTTAATGTTTGCTGGATTGTATAAAAAATATACTTGTGCGAATGTGCGTTCATGTAATTGTTTGTTTGCATGCTTGTGTTTATGTTTGTGGCATTGTGGCTATGCATGCATGTGTTGTTGTTATCTATTTTATTATTATCGAACATCATCAAATTCATCATCATCATCGTCATCGAACATCATCATCGAACATCATCATCATCATCATCGAACATCATCATCATCATCATCATCATCATCATCGCTATTATAAAGAAGCTTCAGTGGTTTCATGGGGTTCTTTGCAGCCTGGGTTATAGTGTGGTCTAACTCAGTCATATGAATGTGCTTCGGAGCGGTATGACCATTGTATTAATGTGTTGTTGTTTTTGCTGTCAGCATCATCCCGTCAATGTATAGCAGTCTTCGAAGTGAGGGTCACACCTTTCCAACCGAAGATGTTCAGGTAAGATAACGACTTAAACACAGGTGTCATACTAATGACTACTTGTCTAGACTATTCTTTATAGTGTGCTATTGGTTCTGTAGAAGTTGTAGGATGTAATTGGCAAATTCTGATCTTTTAGATGTAACAGTGTGCGCCAGTAACATAAAAGTACTTACCGTATGATTCATCTTTTGTTGTATGTATTTTGTAGCTTAAAGAAACACCCTCAAATTTGACAAAGAAAGAGGAAGATGACATTGCAAAAGGTGAGTGTAACGGTTCTTTGTACAGTTGTTTTTGTTATTAGTTGCCACTTAACCCCTTTCGTGTGCGGAACGTAATATTACGTTTGCGCCAAACCGGCCGTCATTGTGGGGAACGTAATATTACGTTTTCATTAGCCTTTGACTTCCACGCACTGTGATGGCCGTAATATTACATTCTAACATCGTTTTTGCGTTTTGATTCGGTAGATGACAGCAGTGGTTAGTAAAATTTCGACAAACAACAGCAGCTCTTGGTGTATTTACTCTTCAACATCGTCGGACACACTTACGAATTTTGTTGTGGACTTCGGGCGAATATCTATTCATATTACTGTTTTATTATACAACAATCTGACTTTTTTAGTGACAGTTATGTCTAATACGGAGACTTTGAATAAAAAAGAAAGCTCAG
Organism: Lumbricus rubellus; assembly: GCA_945859605.1. Classification (NCBI taxonomy): domain Eukaryota; kingdom Metazoa; phylum Annelida; class Clitellata; order Crassiclitellata; family Lumbricidae; genus Lumbricus; species Lumbricus rubellus. The sequence goes on along the minus strand of OX243826.1, from coordinate 28,076,200 downwards.
CGCCGCTGAACTAGCTGCTGCTTTGCAACATATTACAAATTCTAACGAGGAAGATCTTATAGATTCTGATGATGACGAAAGTTCCGAAGATGAGTTAGTGTATGTATGTACACTATGTATGTATGTATGTATGTATGTATGTATGTATGTATGTATGTATGTATGTATGTATGTATGTATGTATGTATGTATGTATGTGTATATGTAATACGTATGTATGTATGACTCTATGTCGAGTGTCGACGCATCACGAAAAAATTTGTGGGAGAAATAATTCCACAATGACGGCGGGTTAAGAAAAATTTAATTCCACACGAAAGGGGTTAAGATGAACTTTGATTTGAGAGCAGTTTGTGCTTGAAGTCATTTGGGGCATTTTGTCTAAGAGTTTGTACAAAATAAATTGAAAATGGAGTTAATCAGAACTCTAGTTTTGGTGGAAATTTCCCAGTCTAGAAGTTGCACGCTGGTATCATAGAATTTGAGGTTTTAGAGGATACATGAGGCTGTCGAAAAACATGAAAATATAGAAGACTCTCTTGTCTCTGCTGTACGATGCTTTATTGTCTTTGTGTTGTCTTGTATTGTGTATTGTCTTTGCATTGTCTTGTATTGTGTATTGTCTTTGCATTGTCTTGTATTGTGTATTGTCTTGTATTGTGTATTGTCTTCGTGGCTGTGTCTCTGTATGACTGCTTGTTTGTTTTGTCTGCAGCAATTGCGATGTCTCTGAAGGATGCGGAGAAACATTCAGCACCCAAGGCGCAGTCACTTTATCCAAGCACAGCCGGACCCTGGTCTTCATCGTCGACTTCGGCTTCTTCTTCGTCAAGAGAACTTAGGAAGGTTGGTCAATATCTCTGATAATTGTTCCTAGCATTTCTTCACTCCAGCTAATATTCTGTAGTTTTTAATTGGTAAAAGGGAAGACATTCCAAGTCATATTTTGCCATCATGGTTCCTGGACAATTTGGAGTGGCAAAGAATTATTATCATCAGTGCAACTTCTATTTGGGCAAGAATTGTTGTCACTGGTGCAACTTCTATTTGAGCAACAATTGATTCCATAAATCCAGCTTCTATTTAGCCAACTTTTATTTGGGCAACAATATTTTCATAATTCCAAGTTCTATGCTAATGAGAATTACTTTCTTTGATCCAACTTCTATTTAAGCGAAGATTTTCGTTGATCCACTCCAAATTGTCCAATGTCCACTCAGAATTCTCATGCTCCTAATTGTCCGGACATTGCCATCATATGTGGTCATTGTGTCATTGGCACAGTGTCTGCACTTTTAATGGCAATGTTAATAACTCATAAACATTATCGTTATCCATTACCATTCATTAATTTAGTATTATAACTGTTGCTATTTTCTAGCCTGCATTTTAAAATTTGTTGATCTTTATAGTGATGTAGCTGCTTTTTGATAATTTTGTCATATCATTCTTGTTGTCTAAAAATGATGTGTTTGAAATGTATGTTTAAAGGTTCGAACGTTGTACGACTTTGAAGCAGCTGAAGACAATGAACTGACATTCAAAGCCGGCGAGATAATCAGCATTCTGGACGACAGGTACAACTATGGAAGTGTCTCACACAATTTTAATGATCAGTGTGTGTGTGTGTGTGTGTGTGTGTGTGTGTGTGTGTGTGTGTGTGTTTACATGTATGTCTACACTTATCCACTTGTAGGGATGTAGGACCTTCATCGCAACATCTTAATTTTATGTCGAATTTGACCGAAGAACTTCCTAAATGTTACAATATCTCTTGGCTTTTCCATGCTGTCTTTGTGACATTTCAGTGATCCAAACTGGTGGAAAGGATCGTCGTGGAGAGGAGAAGGACTCTTTCCAGCTAATTTCGTAACGGCCGACTTGACCGCTGAGCCAGAACCTGAAGTTGGTGAGTCAATTGGGAAGGTAATCTTCATTGATTAGAAGTTTAACATGACCAATGAAAATATCCAACATGGACAAAACACGATGGAGTCATAATGATGTCTGAAATGGTTTCATCTTGTCAATAAGCGTCTTTCTAAAACTTGAATTTACGTGGGATAAATGTTGAAACTTTGCTATATCACAATTTTTTGGTGTGAATCCACTAAGCATAGATATTCACTAGATTTTACATGTCTGATCTACTTAATACACTTCTGTTGTAACTGGGTTGATCTGAATTTTTTTTGTTAACAGTAAGATCTTTATTTATTTATTTTATTTATTTATTTTATCTGTAATTGTGACACAGAGCGGTATACCAGAAAATCGGTATACGTCAAGTCTTGGTGGATTTGGTATAAAATCTTTAGAGGAAATCGGGGATGAGTTTATGGACAATACAGTTTTCTTATGCAGAACTGTTCAAACCTCTATTGTATAACAGTAATTCTAAGCCTGGATTTGAGTGATTATTTGTGTTGTTTATGAGATATTTTGTGAAATTAATTTTTGTAGCAAAAGCGAGAAAATCCGTTCATTTTCACGAGGAAGTCGATGTAAAGATCTTGGAGCCAGCTGCTGCCCCTGAAGTCTTAGAAATTGATGAGGTATGCGTATGAAGAGATTGAGCTCTGTACTTCTCATGAATGTTGGATTGTTGGGGATGTTTTAAATATAGAAGAGGACTTAAATAGTTATGTCTTTTGCAATAAATGCTAATTTTACATGAATCCTTTATAAAATTTTTAATTAAATATATATGGTAGGTTAGAATGGTAGTAATAATAATAATAATATAGGATTTTCTAAGAAATTTGGAGCGTTAGCAGGTCGGAAGCATCTGCATAACTGTGTAGTTGAAGCAAAACATTTTATCAAGCTGAAAGGTCTGAGGAGCAGTGAAAAATGAGTATTGCAAGGAAGAAGAATTTGTCCATTAATTTGTAACCTTGCTGTGCGATACTTCATACGGTATGTGTATTTGCGAACATTGATTTGTGAATATGCAATGAGTAATGAAGAACTTGAACAAGCTCTGGTAGACCTTTTTGCTTGCAAAACCTTCGATTTATTTCAGAACAGCCACTATCATGTGATATTGTAGCATTTTTTATCACGTGATGTTGTAGCATTTTATATCACGTGATATTGTAGCATTTTATTCTGTTTGAATTGTTGATGAACGTTTTTAAGTGGAATAAACGTAGGCAATAGTGGTTCCAGTTTGCAGCCTATCATAATCATTAGACACAATTATACATATACAATTATACATACATTTACTGTTGGGACGTGTTTCTGACTAACTCACTGTGCTTTACTTTTACCTAGCAAGTGGTTTATATGAAACGCTATTAGGACAAAATGTTTGCTCTGGTTCCGTGTCTTTTGTCTTGTCCCATTTGAATTTAAGTTATTTTGTAATCTTTTTAATCTTTAGGGCAAGATTGATCATGCGTTGGCGTTGATTCAGAATGCCGATCCAACAGGAGAGATCAACCCAGATCCAGCAGATCTGCTCACTTTAGAAGGTGAGATGCACGCTCTTCACTTGTTCACGCATGTTACTTTTTACGTATGTTATATCATTAACACTAGATTATTTAAACATAAACTTTGCCTAATCTACTTCAAAACACCTTGTGTCTCAATTATTTGGCCGAGTGATTATTTAAGAGTTGTTACTTTATGGTTGTTTAGCTGATCATTGGTTTACGTACTCTGTGTTCCAAGTGTAAAAAGGATTATGTGCATGTTGGCCATTGTGGGCTTCATTCTGAGTCAAGCAGTAAAATTATTTAATGGAACTGACTGAAGCAAATACAGTATTTAGCTTAAAAGCCAACTTAGGAGGAACTGATATATATAATTTCACCATAATTATGATGTTTGAGAATGTTGTGTCTGTGTATTTGTAGAGCAATGTAAGGCGATGTCACCTCTGATTGATCAGGAGTTGGAGAAGATTGATAGGTTAGTTACTGCAATTTTGTTCCTCTTTATGTCTGAACTACAAATATAATGTGCTTGTCTTTTATTTATATCTTCGATTGAAACACTGATCAATTTCGGTAGACATTGTAACTAAAGACTGGTAGCAGCGATGAGTAATTTATTATGTCAAAATGAAATGTAAATGACACAGTTGTTTACATCAGAGCTTATGCCGTATTCTATAAGTTGATGATAATAACACAGTATTTTCGTTGACTTTTGAATGATGTGATGACTCATTCTAATGTCAGAATTTAATATATAATTATGTAGTACTGTACATTTACATCTTCTATGACAGTCCATACTAGGTGGAACATTTCAATCTTATGTTTGGCGTCATGGTAGACTTGTACGTCAGATTTCAAGACCCATGAGCAGTGGTCGTAACACTTTCAAAGAAGTTATACACAGGTGACAGCTGAACTTATGACAGCTGTTCACTTCATTGTCCTATCTTACTTGTTTACTTAGCACTTGTCCTTTCCGTGCAGATCTGCACGTTGGGCAGCACATCTCCTTTACTCATCTTTTGTCCATTTTCAGCTCCTCAGTCTTGTCCCATAATAACTCCATGCATCTCAAGTCATCTATGATGCTTTCCGGTCAGTTCTTCCATGGTATCAACCTCTCTTCCAAAATTCCAAGACTTCACTTGTTCGACTTTTCCATCGTCATACATACGAAAACATGCCCCATCCACTTCAATCTTCTTCTCTTTAATTGTGATGATGTTTTCTATATCCTTAATTGTGATGATGTTTTCTATATCCTTTTGTCCCATCATCTCTACTACAATTTTGTTTTGCATTTTATATGTGTGTGTAATACTATCCTAACCTATTTTTGAATTTATAAAGTGTAATACTATACTAGGCCGCATTCCCAAATTTGGCCGAGTCTCCGAGTACATGCGGGATGTACTCCACTGGCTCCCTTACCCACAGCGCATTACGTACAGAATTTCCGTATTGGTCCGGCGCTGCTTTGAGGGTTTGGCTCCTTTATACTTGCAGGAGCTCTGTTGCTCGACCACGCACGTTCTACGCCGCTGCTCTCTCCGCTCAGCTGCGCAAGCGGAACTTATTGTTCCACGCTCTCGCACTGCAATCAGGCAGCGCCGTGCTTTCTCCGTGGCTGGCCCTGCGATCTGGAATGAGCTCCCTGTTATCCTTCGTCAAATACCTATTAGCCTTTCTACTTCTACTTCATTTCTTTCTCTTCTCAAAACTGTCTTATTCGACCGGGGTTGGACTGGGAGCGCTCCTGAGTAGTAACCTTGAAGGAGCGCTATATCAAATTCGCAGTAAATAAATAAATAAATACTATTTTTGAATTTATAAAGCGCCTCTCACAGTACAATCTAATCAGAAGCGCTCCCAGTGCGAAGATCCCCTGTATTTATGTGGCACCTTACAATTTAAGCTCACGGAGACGTTTTTAAAAACATAGCTACCCGGCAGTTCTAAACGAGTGCGACTTAAGTGACTTTGTTATAGTTTGGTAACCAATCGAAGTGTTCTTGTATATCACTTAAGTGTTTTGTTGGTTGTTTGTTATAGACAGCACATGTTGCTGATGGAGTACAATCTGAAGTTGATGGATTCCTTTAAGATGTACAACAGTCTGATGTCGGAATTACCAAACTACGGTTACGTCACGTCAAGGGCTCCAATGCCTCCTCCACAACAGCAGCAGCAGCAACCACAAATGGTCAGACACTATTGAAAATTGTATCACTTGCTATGTCAAGATCAATTATTAACCCTTCAATGACGAGCTGCATTGATTTCTCGGTTGTTGAAGTGTTAAAACAGTGCGGTCATATAAAACTATTGTAGAGGACTCAGTTGAACTGTAATCCAAATTCCCTTCACTATCCTATAGTTGTTTACATATTATGGTAACGTAGCCGCTCTCTGCTTTGGAATGTATATATCAGGTATCTGCTATAGATGCCAATATGCTTACTATATACTTAGGGCACTTTGCAAAATTACTACAAGGAATTAAACTGGATGTCTTTACTTGACTTTCCAGATTTTTAACTGGGCAGTTATGCTGATTTAGCAACTTGTGCAGCCTGTTTAATGAAATTGCTATACTTCTGACACATTGAAGATACTTAAAATTCCTTAAAAATCAACTACTATGACTGAAGTCAACAAGAAATATGTGAAAATGGAATGCTGCTAAAAACTATTTATTAATTTCAAGAAAAAGTACATGCATCATTCCTTTTAAATATACACCATGTTGTAGGGACTAAAATTTCAGATGTGAAAATTCAAAATTTGCAGTTAACGCCTTCAGGAAGGTTTGCATGTTTTTCCCAGTCACTGTCAGTTTTTTAATTCAAATTTAAATACACTTCCTGTTATAAATCCCTGTTACTTTCAGTTATGTTTTAATTAATTAATTAAGTATTAATACTAAATTGCACTATAGCTCATGGAGCTAGGGGTCAGGATTGTATAAGCTGTTAGCTTTTCTGATTCCTTTTGCACTCTGTTTAGTGAGTCATGTTTATTCTGTTTGACTTGTGTGTGTGCAATAAACAAGAGCAATTTACACAGTACAAATTATATGCAGGCACTGACAACAGTAAAACTCAAAGGAACACGCTGTTCCGTTAACGGGGTCACCCAAAAAAACCACTAATGTTTTAAAGCGATTGTGCTGAAATGTGTGCTCACCTTATTTTTTTTATTGGATTGATCTGTTTAACAGCAGCACATGTATTCAGCGCCGCAGTACGCATCGAATCCGGCTCCAATGACGGAGGCAGCCGCAATGGTGTCTGATCCACAAGGTCTGGGTTACGGATCGTCGATGAATAGCGTTGCACCAGTGCAATCAAACATGCACAATGTCTATCAGTCCTATGGAAATCAAATGAGGTGATGATTTTATTGATGCAATGCTTTTATGCAGTTTGTTGCGAATAACTGGAAATTGTATAGGATATTCATCGCTGCGGAATATCCGGTATTTGGAGGTATTCGCATCGGCAAATACTATATGCAATAAATAATGAAGATATCTTCAGATAAATAATATTGCAGATGAATATAGCAGAAATATTATAATTCATTGTTCTTTGCTTGTTAAACTTTGTTTCATTTATAATTGACCAGAAAATCAAATCATAATGTAGAAGTCTAATTAGTATCTTCTAATAATTTGATTCGGTACACAGTGGAAAATGTTTACCAGATCATTCCCCTACTAGTTTGTTCAGACACACATGGTTGAAAATTGCAACGTTGCAAAGGCAGGAATATTGTGACAAAGCAGAGTTTTTACTAAGAAAAGGAAATGCTTTTCTGTTGCACTGCTTGATGTTTTATGAATAGAGATAATGTATGTTACACAGTATTTGTGGCACATTTTGTGTGTGTTCAGACATGTGATGTTTAAAAATATAAAAATAGACTTGTAGCAGACAATTTACTGCATTAATCTATTTCATGATTATTTGCACTGAATCAAACATAAACACAAAGATTGTTTTGATTTTCACTTATATATAAATTCACAGTCATTTCAACTTTTCACTTTAACTTTTATTGTACTCTATGAATTTAAATTTATTAATTGTTTTCTTTTTCAGCCAAACGCAACCGTCTTTTGCACCACAGCCATCATTCCACTACGCATCGAACAATGGTTATCCACACCAGGCGATTCCTGCAGCCCAGGGCCAGCATTACGGAGGTGTTGGGGCAGGACCAGAAATCCAAGGTCAACAAGGCTACGCGCAAATGCCATTGTCTGCACAAAATCTCCTGTGATTTGAACAGGTTGCCCGCCATTCGTTAGCGAGAGAGATTTGTTGTCGCACTGAGAAAAACTTCCTGTAATTTATGATAATTGCATATCTGCCAAGTCTTCTCGGTAAATTATGAAAGCGAAAGAGAGAGAGAAAGAGAGACTGAACATTCGTCGAAGATATGCCTAGCTCCAGTGTCTATATGTAGTACTATGAAGATAATTAATTACCTGTTTGTAATATAAACGACTTTTGTGGTCGACGTGCAATTGCGTGTTTCACCGTAAAAAACGCTTTGAGTTGTACATTGAAACGGAGATTTATTTGCATCAGCTGAAGAGAGTTGTGCATTCCACTTTGTACACAAAACGATTGTCTGTGTGTGTGGTAACAGCAGAAATAATTTTTTAAGTGAATGCTAGGTTTTTGAAGTGGATTTGTCGGAAAAGGATCGATATTTGTTGTACAAAAAGGAATTCTGTTGTAAATTGTTTTGGCTGTTCAGTGTTCATAATCTCTGTGAACCTTTAGCCATCAAATGTGGATTAGGGATTGTGATCCTGGGATCTGATGCGGATTAGGGATTGTGATCCTGGTATCTGATATGGATTATGGAATGTGATCCTGGGATCCCGAATGCCCCAGGATTACATTTCCTAATCTGGATTCTAATCTGGATTTATTTCAGTTGTATCAACACTTCACGCTGACTAATTTCCAAACACTTCTTGAAATTATTTTATCATGTTATTTATTTTACGCATGGAGCACGAACGAGTTAAAAGAAATTTTCTGTTGTTAATGTGAAGCACTGGATTTCTTTCATTATGTGTCCAGTTAAGTCTAAACCATTATTGTCAGACTTGTTTGGATGTGCACAGCTGGTTGTGGATGTAGCCTACACATTTTGGTTGTTTGGAAGAATCTGATATTTATCGTGAGTCGAAAAGACAATGCTGTAAAATTAATTATTAAAAATAATAGTCACGACTAAAACAAAATAATTGAATACCTGTCAGTAACTAGATTCTTTATTGAACAAGGAAACATTATGAGTTACAGTAAACAAACAAAAGTCCATTCATGGTCATTTGTGACTAACCAATGTGTATGGCTGGCTGCTTTATGACCAAACAACTAGAGGCCATAATACAAATGCACAGAAAAATCCAATATAGTTTTTTCATATTTGAATTTTAAAAAACTAAAGATGTATTTAATTTGGTTGTTAATCTGGTTCTGAATTAAGTGTCCTGTATGTATAATAAGTAATATGTACGGTATATATGAGCACTTGTAATAGCGCCCCTTCAAGCTTCCACTCAGAGGCGCCCCCAACTACGGAGCGGACACTGCATCGGAGTTTCAGGCCAAAGTGCCCGAGCAAAATTTTGCGAGTGAAGGACTTGCTTAAGGTCCTTACACGGCGACTTGATGTGGATTCGAACCTGGAACCCTCCGTCTCCAAGGCACCGACGCCACCACTACACCACCGCGCCTCACAAATACACCCCGCATTGCAATCTGCGCAACACAGAGACTCGAATATTTAACACCCTGCAGTCAATTTTCCTCAGCAACGGGGTATAGGCCTATATCATGGCGCTTCACATCACCCTGGTGACCTGGTGGCGGACCGGTAACGCATCCGCTCACAGAGCGGAGGGTTGCGGGTTCGACTCCGGGTAACGACCTTGGGCAAGTTGTTTACGCACACGTGCCTCTGTCACCAAGCAATATAATTTGGTACCGGCGTAAGCTGGGAAGTAAACAGCAAGTCCTGCGATACACTGGCCCCGTATCCAGGACCTTGGGATTCGTCCATTGCTGGCTCAGGGCTATGGAAAAGGAGATGAGCGCCTCCCTGTATTCCTCATGGAACGGGATGGGACTTTACTTTTACTCGCATCACCCATAACTTCTGCCCTCTCTTCTTTACAACAATCCTGCGCTATGAAAAATCTAACCTAATGTCTAGTGACCATTGCCAACATGAACCTCGGTGGCCTAGTATACAGCCAGACACTTCTGTAGCAAATATACATGACGATTTAAATGGCTTCGTTGCCAATAATGTCGATCCTCTTGTCGTCAGCGCATGTATTATTGGCATTTTATTGGCCACTTGCTGCTACGGTCACGTGATTGCACAACTCGATTCGATTAACATAACATAACATAACATGGGTTTTAAGTGGTTCAGAAGACACTAGGCCTGTGTTAGAACCACTGCAAAATTGACCTGGAACTTTTAATACCCCAATTTTCCTAGGTTCCTTTTAAATGCTGTGACCGTGTCCACCGACACAGTGCTGTCCCCCAATCCGTTCCACATGTCCACAACTCTAGCACTGAAAAATTTCTGCCCTAATGATCCTTTCGGCTTCTTAAATAATTTGTACCTATGACCCCGAGTTGCTTTGTTTGGTGCTAATACAAAGAACTTCTCCCAACATAGTGCTTCCTTTCCAGTAATGATCTTGTATGCTTCAATTAGGTCTCCTCTGCTCCTCCGTCTCTCCAGTGTTGTTAGCCCACACCTTTCCAACCTCTCCTCATAGCTCATATCTTTGTAACCCCAAATCATCTTCGTAGCTCTTCTCTGCACTTTCTCCAGTTTTTCAATATCCTGCTTTAAGTATGGATTCCATGCCTGAATGCAGTATTCCAGCTGTGGCCTAACCAGTGATTTATATAGCCTCAGTATTGTATCCTTATCTCTAGTAACTATTGTCCTTTTTATCATGCCTAATGTTGAATTTGCCTTTTTTGATGCTTCAGCACATTGCCTTGAAGGCTTTGCACTCTTGTGCATGATCACTCCTAAGTCCCTTTCTTCATCACTCACCCTCAGTGCCTTACCCCCCATTTCATATGCAAACTCCTGGTTCCTCTTTCCCATATGCATCACTGAGCACTTTTCCAAATTAAAAAGCATTTGCCAGTCCTGTGACCATCTAAACATTTTTCCTAGATCTTCCTGTAGTATATCTGCTTCTTCTTTATTACCCACTGCTCTACATAATTTTGTGTCATCCGCAAACTTAGAAATCTTTGATAGAATCCCATAATCTATATCATTAATAAAAAGTACAAACAACAGTGGCCCCAACACTGATCCTTGTGGCACTCCGCTTAGCACTGCTGTCCACCTAGAGTGTTTATCTCCTATTCCCACTTTTTGTCTTCTATCTGAAAGCCAGCTTTCAATCCACTTGAGTACCTGCCCACTAATCCCGCAAGCTTGCAACTTTTTAACTAGTCTTTTATGGGGTACTTTATCAAATGCCTTTGCAAAGTCTAGGTAAATCACATCCACTGGCTTTCCCTCATCTAACTTCTCAAAGACCACTTCAAAGAATTCCAACAGATTTGTCAAACACGAGCGTCCCTTAGTGAATCCATGTTGACTACCTTTTATAATATCATGTACATTCAAGTGCTCAACTATGTTATCCTTAACAATCCTCTCCATGACCTTACACACCACACTGGTTAGACTGACTGGTCTGTAGTTACCTGGCTCACTTCGGTTTCCCTTTTTAAACAATGGCACTATAAGAGCATCCCTCCATTCTTGTGGAACATCTCCGCTCTGTATCGATTTATTGAAGATCTGTGCCAATGTCCCCCCGATTTCTTCCCTCACTTCATGTAAGAACTTAGGATGTAACTCATCGTTTCCTGGACTCTTATCCACTTTTAATCTTTTCAGTTGTTCCACCACCTTTTCCCTAGTAAACATTATTTGCGTCAATCCTTTACCACCACTGTCCAGAAATGCTTGGCTAGGCTCAGGAATGTTTCCTAAATCCTCCAAAGTAAACACTGAGCTGAAAAATTTATTCAGCACTTCAGTAGCTTCCGAGTCGTCCACAACAACTTCTCTACCCCCCTCTTCCTTTTTTAGTGGCCCTACCCTGTCTTTCCTTTTTTGCTTGCTTCTAACATAATTGTAGAAACTCTTGCTGTCTTCTTTAACATTTCTCGACAACTTCTGCTCAAAGATTTTTATTGCTTCCTTATTTGTTTTATTGCAGACGTTTCTTTTATTCACATAGTTCACCCTCAATTCCTCGAGTCTTGCTACACTCTCACCCTCGAGTTCATTCTTTGTTTCCTTCTTCAACTTATGATAATTCTTCCAAGCTTTATTCTTCGCCCTTCTCTTTTTTTGAACCTCGCGTGTTACCCATGGCCTCCTCTTGTTGGTTCTCTTGCGTTTGGGTATATTTTCGTCAATAATCTCTCTCATGACTTCATTAAACTTCTTCCAAGCTTCGTTCACTCCCATTCCACTTACTGCACTTTCTAATTCCTTTTCCTTCAACCTCATCCTCACTAATTCATAGTCTGCCTTAAAGATTGCTCTCGGTCGTCCAATAACGACAACATGCTATCATTGCTATGTACAAACAGACAAAACATTTATTTCTATTATCGTCTGCCGAGAGAGAGATAGATGGGAGGGAGGATCAGAAAGAGGGGGAGAAGAGATAGGATGGGAAAGGAGAATGGGAAGGGGAGGATAGGGAGAAGAATGGGCCAAGGATGGGGAGAATGGGAAAGAGGAGGATGGGGAGGAGAATGTTGCAGAGGCGAGGATGGGAAGGAGAATGGGGGGGGGGGGGGGGTTGAGGACGAGGAGAATTGAAGATAAACGCGTAGAGGATGCACTGTGCAAATGTGTACACTGTCAATTAATAGTATGAGCAAAGCAATTGTCATGTATGCATGCCGCGATCTCTCACGTTCTCGGCTCCTTTGACCTTCTCTGTATACCGCATCCGCTCCTCCATAACCTATCCATCCAACATGCGGAACCACATATAGGATGATAGGACCCCTATGTATGTATGTATGTATGTATGTATGTATGTATGTATGTATGTATGTATGTATGTATGTATGTATGTATGTATGTATGTATGTATGTATGTATGTATGTATGTATGTATGTATGTATGTATGTATGTATGTATGTATGTATGTATGTATGTATGTATGTATGTATGTATGTATGTATGTATGTATGTATGTATGTATGTATGTATGTATGTATGTATGTATGTATGTATGTATGTATGTATGTATGTATGTATGTATGTATGTATGTATGTATGTATGTATTTATGTATGTATGTATTTATGCATGTATGTATGTATGTATGTATGTATGTATGTATGTATGTATGTATGTATGTATGTATGTATGTATGTATGTATGTATGTATGTATGTATGTATGTATGTATGTATGTATGTATGTATGTATGTATGTATGTACATTGTATGTATATTTATGTATGTATGTATGCATGCATGCACGGACGTACGCACGCACGTACGCACGTACGTATGTAGGCTACGTATGTATGTATTATATAGACCCGTATACTTGTATAGGCTACCTTTGCTCTTTACATTGATATGACACAAATGACTAATTCGTCTACCGAGTAACAGAAGGGCGTAACTGACAGAAATCTAAAAAATTCATATTCTTTGTTTTTTTTGCTCTTCCGGTAGTATATTATTATGTGGATTAAGAAACGGGCGCAAGTGACATGTGCATACCTATGTAACATGCAGTAATCAAAGGGCGTAAGTACATATGAGACATTTTCTGAAGAAACAGAAGGGCGTAAGTGACATATCTACAGTGATAAGAATGGCCGATAGAAGGGCGTAAGTCTCTGTCCATACTGACGTGATATACAATCAAAAGGGCGTAAGTGACTTATACATGGGCGGAGGCCTAGGGGGACAGAGCGACG
>OX243826.1:27987710-28057710 GCA_945859605.1 Lumbricus rubellus | reverse complement strand
TAGATGTAGAATTAAGCACTGCTATAGAACTGCTCTGATGCACAGGCCAGCATTTCAGTATATAAATCATGAGGTAATTAATGATGAGTGGAGAAGTTCACAGAACTGGTTTTTCTTTTGATTGGAAAGGCGATAAACGAGCTCGTCTTCTAGCCGGTCCGAAATTGGCCACAGTGATAAATCAGTCTAGTTTTTCTGAAAGGTCATACAGCTACTGAATTTCTGGGGAACGGAATCGGCATGGTTGCTTTTGGCTCGTCTTGTGCAGAGGAAGAAAAGTAGGGATTCGGTCCTCGCTTGGGACTCCATTCATTCATTCATTCATTCATTCATTCATTCATTCATTCATTCATTCATTCATTCATTCATTCATTCATTCATTCATTCATTCATTCATTCATTCATTCATTCATTCACTCACTCACTCACTCACTCATTCATTCATTCATTCATTCATTCATTCATTCATTCATTCATTCATTCATTCATTCATAATCAGAAATTTATATAGCGCCCCTTCAAGAGGTTCACTAAGAGGCGCTCCCAGTCCAACCACGCAAGGCCCGTAGACAGAGTTTTATTTCGGGTGGGGTGGGGGGTGGGGTTACTCGACTTTGAGCAAGCCGACAAGCAACCAAAACAATAGACTAAGAGGGGTTTGGAGGATGATTTAATCCATTGTGAAATGTCCCATAGAAATAAGATCCTGAAAAAAGGAAACCCTTTAGTCCTGACATCCAGGGCCGGATTAAGGAATGTGGGGGCCCTGTTCGGAAACTTTTTTTGGGATCTTCGATCGAAAAATCTGACGACTTTTTTAGGCATTTGATCGAAATTTCTTTAGAATATAGGCTACCGATTTCCTCCGTCCAAACAGCAGCTGCCGGTGACCTCTTTTTAGTCGTTTGGTCGAAATGTCGGCAAAATATACCAATTTTTAAACTTTAAAAAATTATTTTCTTGTGTGTGGGGCCCCCTAAAGTGTGGGGCCCCCTAAAGTGTGGGGGCCCCTGTTCACAGTGTTCAGCCGAACATGTTGAACATGCCTTAATCCGGCCCTGCTGACATCATGATTGTTTTAGTAAATGCATTATTTCGTTAAGGAGGGGGGTGTTCAAACACCCAGAACACCCACTAGCTACGGCCTTGCAAGTTGCACCCACGTTGATACAAAGATGTTCTAAGGAACCAGTGAATAGGGTGGAGTGAAGGGTATGGGCAAAATATGTTTTCAGAATCCATAATTTGCAGGAGGGTGCATAACTTGTACATAGATGCTAGTAGCGCCAGGATAAAATATCGCGCCTCTAGTAGGCTATATATAATGTCTGGAGGTGTCCCAACTCTCAAACCGATTCCAATGTAACAAAAACTTAAGATCTTCTTTGATGTGTTCAATCGTCTATGAAAAGCGGTAACGTCGCTGATCTGAGCAGAATAAACTATTTCAATTATTGTTCTAAAGAACACATTGAGTAATTGAGGTCCTGCTATTGAAGTTAGTTTGATTAGAAGCAGTCAGCGAAAGTTTTTTCTTTCCATTTTTGTCTACCTCGATTCCGTGAAGATATGGTATCCTTTGGAATGACACATTTCATAGACCTATAGGCCTAATATCTTTCCTTGTTTTAACACTGCGAGCAGAATATTCTCAGAATGTCCGAAGAAGGTATTTTTTATAACTGGATCAGCAATCTCCATCATATCTTTGAACTATCTTGAAAATGCAATCCTTCGATGAAGATGTCGTAAACCTTTGTGCACGAAGATCAGGTCTGATGTGGAAAAACATGTGATCACAGGCCAATGCATTCATGATGAATTTATATGTGTGACAAGTTGTTCAGATGGTTCCAATGATGCTAGTTAGAAGCATAGAATTCGCTGAGCAGTAGCCTACTGTTGTGGGTCACATTGAATGAATTGCTGAACCTGGGTTTCGATTATAGGAACTTGTACAGAGCATTCATAGGCTGGCATAGTATGACATGTATCGAACAAATACTTCTGATCCGTGCTTAGAGCGCCATTATCAACACATGGATAGTACTGTTGTCAATTGCAACTGGTGTAAAGGGAACTATGGGCATGTTTTCACATACCTGGATTGCTTTACGAAATGGACCAGAAATCTCTCAAGGACCGTGCTCTTACACCATTGAGTTTCTGTATAGCAAATGTCTCAAAGGCAATTTGTTTGCAGGCAACAAACCAAAGAACCACTGTAGTGGACTCCCTTACTTATATTTCAAGCAAGAAAATAACACCTCATTCGTTACCAGTATTAGCATTTATTAGTGCCTAGCATTTATTGGTGCCATCTGCTCTTAAATGGTTAAAGCAGGTTTCTGTACTTGGCGTGAAACAGCCTAAATATTTTTACATACTCGCTTGTGATGGACGTTCTACATTAGGCTATAATCCACCCTCCTTCAATGAAATGTACCACCAGTACTGCAAAAACAGCCATTGCGGATCCCTTACGGATTTCTATCATTTCTTGTAATCATATTGTCAGCGCGTGTGGAAACACAGTTTGAGGCAATTCCGTAGGAATCTCCAAGACGATGTCTAGGCTACTGGTTCGTCTTGTTTTCGACTTTTTGGCCCCAATTCTTGGAGTTATCTCTTAAATATGTAAAGTACTAGCTAAAAATATTACCATAATAAAATCACAGTAGCAAAAAATAAAATAAAAATTAATAATAAAAAAATAAGACGAAAATGCGAAATTGATCGAGCCATTTCGTAATTTTTTGGGGGCGTTGGGGCACGTCAAGAAGCTGACCAAATCCAATAATATTTTACACCCAAACTACTGTGCCCAGTACACAACTTTTGCACACCCAGCCGATTCTTAAATATCAATTTCATTTTTTTCACTCCAGCCTACTGTTTAGCCTGTGCAATGTAGTTACATTGAATAAGTATACATGTATTTATGTTCCTCTCTGACAATTATTGCTCATAGCCATTGATTGCCGCTCTGTCAGTGGATCGATTTAGCGATGCTTAAAAATGCAGATAGATAATAATAGGCTACTGACAACTTGACAAGAGAGAGAGGGAGAGCATCTACCTCATCGGTTTCTGCTACTTGTGCGGTTGTATGTCTTCTTATCTGACTACTCGTTATCCTCCCCCTTTTCCTTCTTCGCCTCTTAGTCCTCTTCATTCTCTTCTTCTTCCTCCTCCTTTTAGTCCTTTCCTCTTTATTTTCCTCCTCCTCTTCATCATCTTTCTCCTCCTCCTCCTCCTCCTCGTTCTCCTCTTTATCATCTTTCTCCTCCTCATTCTCCTCTTCTCTTTCTCCTCCTCGTCCTCCTCCTCCTCCATCATCTCCTCCTCCTCCTCAATCTCCTTCTCCATTCCTTGTCCTCCTTCTTCTCATCGTCATCCTCCTCTTTCTCCTCCACCTCCTCCTTCTCTTCTTCTTCTGCAGCTTTGCCTTATCTTCTGTGTTTCTTTTATCAATCATTTTGCTCAATCTAGATTTGATGTCTGAGACTCAGGGGATCTTTGCTACAGAAGCTGACGTGCTGCCACCCTCTACCTCCCTCCATTCCTCTCTCCCTCCATCGCTCCCTCCCTCCCTCAGGCGGTGGTTGTTGATGGTCACATCCGCCGACATGAAGAGATTGAGGGAGGGAGGGAATGAAAGAGATATTGCTGGAGAGAAGAATTAGAAAGATGACAGGATGAAGGAAGGAAGAGGCGGGAATCGAAGTGGCAGAAGGAAGAGGTATCAGTGAGAGAAAAACTGTATAAATCACGGGCAGAGACTTGGGTGGAGACTTGGGGGGGGGGGACGAACGAGTGACGCAGAAGGAAGGACGCGAATTTTTGGGCTGACGAATGGCTGAGTCGCGACAAAATTCTCCAATTTCCCACTTTTGGCGAGCAAAATTTCTGACGACCTTTTTTCTAGTCATCCGGGCCCAAATTTCCAGGAAAAATATCCATTTTCCCGTCAAAAAGTTGATGACCTTTTTTAGTCGTAGCACTCAACAATTGGGGGGGGGAGGGCAAACACATAGACCGTCCCCCCCCAACACATTCATTGAGGGGACACCGTTCCCTCTGTCCCCCCCTTTAAGTCTCCGCCCATGGTAGCCTATAAATGACAGAACGAGGGAAGGAAGAGGGAATTGCTGGAAGAAAAAGCAGATAGATGGTAGTCGGAGGGAATACAAGAAAGAAGAGATAAGTGGAAGAAGAAACGAGATAGGGACTGGGAAAGTAAAGGATGGAGTGTAGAGGAAAGAAAGATGGACTGATGGAAGATCGATAGGCAAAGGGAGAAAAGAGGGAAACTGAATCGAATAGATCTGGGAGAAAATAATATTGAAGAAGGAAATAACTGAAAAGCTGGGAAAGAAAAGAGATTCAAAGGTACAACTCAATTTATCGGTTGAGTGAGTGAGTTAGTGAGTAAGTGAATGAGTGAGTGAGTGCATGAGTGAGCAAGTAGGCCTAAGTGAGAAAGCGAGTTAATTAGTGAGTGGGAGTGACTCACTCACTCAGAGTGAGTGACAAAGTGAATGAGCAAGCGAGTCAATGAGTTAGCGAGTGAATAAGTGAGTGAGTGAGTGAGTGAGCGAGCGAGACAGAAATAAAGAGATACAGAAGATAGATGCTGCTTGAGAGAAAAGGATAGACGAACACCAAAAAGATGGACGGGATTGACAGAGGTTGACATAGCCTATGTTAGCAATGGACCAGTATTATGAAACCCAGATGTTTTATGAAACTGAATCCAATCAATCTGTCCATAAATGACGTAGTTTCCTATCATCACACACTTGCAAGCGAACGTCAGATGGCACCAGTGGCTTAGCAGATTCTGACCATGTGTGCACTGAGCTTCTGCCCTCAGAGAATGCTTAGTCTACGGTTCTAGTGCTTTGTAACATGCTTGGCTTTGGCAGGTTGTTTATTTCTTTTACTGATTTAGCTTATAATCGTAAACAGGTGCCACAATATAAATTGCTTCCAACAATAATATTCCCCAATTGAAATAATGTCTGCGGTTTCTTTTCAAATCCACTCACTGCATATTTCATGACGTTATTGTAGCATGTGGCTATAAAAACCTATATAGGCTAAGTAGTCTCAGTTTTACAGCAAATTTCAAATACCTGGTTATGGTATCCATCTGCTTAAAAATACCACCTACTTTTTAAAACTTCACTATTTCCAAAAGAACTGTCTCTCCTCTTTCAGGGAAGAGAATATTTAAACGGAGGATTAAATATTTTCTCTCCATTTGTTTTGGAATAGGCCTAGCCTTTTGTCTGGGGTTGTGAATTTATAATGGGGTTGGTATTGTTAGCAGCTTCTAATACTAAATGGCGCCAATTTTTCCATCATCATAGTCATCATCATCATCATCACCACCACCACCACCACAATCATCACCACCACCACCATGATCATCATCATCACCATCATCATCATCACCATCATCATCATCATCATCATCATCATCGTCATCATCTGTCTGGCCGCAGATGATGCGCATACCACCCATTTCCATGGTTGTTGTTTCTGCAACGGCCTCTTCATCGGTTCCAGAAAGGCTGGAACGCACGAATATTAGGACCAACCAACATATAACCCGATTATTTATGATTGGCAATTTGCACCCATTATAGGCCCACGATGAACAAGTGCATGTATACAGTGTCCCGATGAAAAATAGACCCCCAACAAAAAGTGCCATTACTCGATCAAAACTGTTAGATTCTTCTTGATATGTTTAAAACAACAGTAGCCTTATTAGGCCTACCACCAATTCATAACGCCGATTGGAAATGCTAGTGAGTTTGTTAAGTTTATGAACGTTTTAAATGTATTACCTAAAAGGAGAATTTTCCAAAATACAAAGGCACAAGGAAGTGAAGTTAATGGTGGCTGCTAAATTTCACGCAAAATTAATGCTAAAAGTGTTGACAGAGTTATGGCACTTTTTGCTGGGTCTACTTTTCATCGGGACACAGTGTATATTATATATAGTTATATACCTTAAACATCATATAATGGTATAGAAGCACATGCACAAAACTAATATAGCATGTAGCATATAAATACAGTTATAGGCTGCGACTTTGGTCGTGATCAGTTGACTGTTTTGACACTAACGTTGCTTTAACCTACGCAATCTGACATAATATTATCACGACGATGCTAGCTGCAAAAACATCATAATATACTATAGGTGATCTATATTACTTTCGTTGGACGACCTGAGCGGCTTTGAGGGAGAAGCTTGTCCAGAAAAAGCGCTAGATAGAATGATGCATACTGATGTGGCTATATAATTATATTACGCCTCTTCGAAAAGCCAGACATAAATAATATTGTGTGCATATAACGGATGATTTAAAAGCGCATCGTTAGACCAAAATGAAGCGAGTTTAGATTGCCACACTAAACAGTGAACAGTGATGCTGTACGTTTTAGCCGCAGACTGTGATGTCCTATCGCACAGATGAGAAATGAGATTTATCCTGCTAGACAATTTATGCCTATGAATGTTCTCAGACTAAATAGCCACACTCCACCCTCGGTCGTGGGCTATACTGTCTGGAACGACCTCCCGGTTACGCTTTGCTCACTATATACTCGTGGTCCATCCGGCTGGGTTCTACAAGTCTCTCAAATCCTTTTATTTGTTCGTGGTTGGGCTGGGAGCGCCTCTGAGTAGTTTCTTGAAGGGGCGCTATATAAATGCTCTGAATGAATGAATGAATGAATGAATGAATGAATGAAATTACTACTGTTCGATATGATGCGCAACTTTTAATTTAATTTATTATCCATTTCTATCGCGCCCATTCAAGCTCTCTATATACTGAGGCTCTACTCAGAGGCGCTCCCGACTTCAACGCGGACACTACATCGGAGTTTCACGCCGAAGCACACGAGCAATTGCATGCGAGTGAAGGGCTTTCTCATGGTCCCTACGCGGTGGCTTGAGGGTGGAATCGAACCTGGAACCCTCCGGCTCCAAGGCACCGAATCGTACCACTAAGAATGATTCGAGTCGAAGTTTAGTCGCGCATCCTTCGCTGAAGGGAGCGCTCCGATACTTTATTAGGGGGTATCGGTGGGGGGGGGCAGTGGGGGGGGGGGGTAACGGTGGGAGGGGGCGGTAAGTGATGTAACAACACGTGGTGCTCAGGGTTGCGCACAATCGAAATAAAAAGTAACTTAATGTCTGTCCTTGAGTGAAATTGATGGGTAGTCCTAGATACCAACCGATAAAGCTTATCAGCATTCTTCTTTTTGCCAATTAATATTATGTAGTCCTTGGCGGCGACGGCGAAATCTGATTTGCAGCGCTCCTTAATGAGACGATGCTCTGTGTTCAGCGTTCAGTTCCTTTTAAGAATATATTTTATATATATAATGATATATATGTATTGTGTATGTGTATGTGTATATGTATAGGCTATGTATATGTACATGTATATATATACATATATATGTATGTATTGTATATATATAGTAGTATAATAGTACTTATATAGATCATTTTTGGGTTCAGGAATGCGATTAATCTAATGATCATTGGCACGATTAAGCTATAGATATAATCTCGCTGTTATCAAAATGCAAAATGCATCGATCAACTTTCGCTTTGTCGGTTATTATTTTTATTATAATTCATTATGCAGATTTGCATGTATAGGGGCCTATAGCGTCCCGCCAAGGTTACTACTCAGGAGTGCTCTCGACCAAACCTCTCCTGAATATAGGACGGTTTTAAGGCTAGCTGCTGTAAAAAGGCATCTGATCAATCCAGAGGCATGCATAAGGCGTATAGACAGTGGAAGCCCATTCCATGCCATGCATGCATGGGGGCCAATAATATAACATAAAAAGCACGGTGTTGTAGGCCTATAATAGGCTACATGTAAGAGCGGTAGGCTATACTGTTGGCGCTCTAGGGATGAGGAATTCACCCCGCAGAGTGTAGGAACGTATATTGAGCACGACGCCTTTGTACTTCCCATGGCAGAGTATAGAGTGACAGCGCTCTTGAAAATATATAGCATAGCCCAGTTGAGTGGAGTAATATATATATAAAATTATATATATTTATATACTCTAATGGTTTCCATAGAAAATCTAATTTAATCTAATAATTTAATGTAATGGCTTCCAAAATATATTAAAGCCTTAGGAATCAGTCAAAGTCGCTTTCAACGAAATTGCCCAGCCGCAAACCATCACACGATCAAGCACGGCATCAAACATCAAGAGTCAAACCGCAGTGTTTAATATCTATAGTCCCTCGCTTTGGGAGGTGTGTGTGGGGGAGGTGTGTGGTGGGTGGAGAGGGATTCGTGTTCCTGAAAAGGGGGGGGGCGAGAAAAAGTCCGTTTTGGGCGGACGACTGAGCCACCGTTGACGACCCTTTCAACAGGGAAAATATTATTATCTGACGATCTTTTTTAGTCTGTCCTTCTGTTTGATCACAAATATGTAGGCATACATGGCCGCGCGGTTTTTCTGGGCTGGGGGAATTGCTACACATTAACTTTTTCGGGGGGGGGGGATGGGTATATACATGTATACAACTATACATGTAGGCCTATACAATACCTCTGGATTTTTCCTGGGGAAATTTATTCCTGCGCGAACTTCTACAAAATTCTTTTTAAAATATGCAGCAGCAGCAGCAGCAGCAGCAGCAGCAACAGCAGTTGTAGCAGAAGAAAGCAGATGACCTTTGCTGTTTATTTTAAAATCAATCAATCACATAATCACATAAATTTATATAGCGCCCCTTCAAGATCTCTAGGCCTACTCAGAGGCGGTCAAACAACGATCGAGTATCACATGCATGGAGAGTACGCGTAGGCCTTTAGTATATAAATTCTCAAGCACTATATATACAATACATACATACACCATGTATACAGTCGAAGACATTTCAATTAATAGAGTCGGAGATGGACTACCCATAAGCTCGGTGTAGCCAAAAGAGGGTTATAGAATGACATTAGTCGTATACATACGTAGCTTTGGTTTTAATTAAAGGGATGAACTAAAACTCTGTGAGACCGTGTAATAAATCAACCCAGATGCTTTGCACAAAATGTGGACCGCTAGTTAAAAAATCCTTCTTGTGCATCAAACACAAACAGCCGTCTTCTGCAGTGTTGCGCCCATAAATACATAAAGGCGCCTCGTAAGTGACCGAGATACTCTACTTATTACATCTCTATGGTTCCTCGCGTCGGATATCAAAGGGTTTTATGGCGCCTCTTCAATTTGCAAGAAAATAAATTTTTCACGCTCTTTCTGACCTTTACCACATATGTAACTAATAACTATGTTATATTAATATAATAAAATATATGTGCCTTTACCATAAATCACTATTACGTGTAAATATTCAGGTGTTGTGACTGCAATTAGCGGATTTTATGGCAACGGTTTTAATGCGCAAGCATATAAACACGTTTGGAAACAGAGCCTCTGCAGTCAGATCAAAACACGGTTAGCGCGAAAACATTCCTTAGAATCTGCGTTTTTTTCAAGATGGAGATTCTGTCCACACCATTTACAAGCGTCTCAACACTGTTCTTTATGGTCCGAGATGGGATGAAAGCACATCTGAGTAATAGACCTATCTTGGAAGAGTGGATATAGGGTGGGGTGGGGAGAAAGTTAGAGTTAGATCACACCTAGCCTATCCTAAACGATAGCATAGGTTCGCCTTTGAACTTTGCATAGGAAAGCTTGTGAACGAAAATCAGATGCGGGTATGAATCGCTTACTGTTCTCAACTTAAAACTGAATTAGACCTATTATTTATAATATAATTATCGTTCACACACATTAGCGTAATCTTGCAATCAAATTTTGACCCTCATGACTCGAGACGAAAAACAAGTTGAAGGCAATTCAGTAGGTCTATATAGTCCTGCCTGCCTGCCTGCCTGCCTGTCTGCACGGCGGGTTGACAGTCGTCAGTCTTCTTCTTTGGTTCTCTGCCGTCAGGCAGGTTCATATGTCCAATGACGCGGCGACGCCACGCATATCGGTTTTGTGCATCCATCTTTAGCCCTCTGTAACCGTCCTTTGTCATCATCCAGTCCAGTAGCATTGTTCTTGGTCTTCCTCTTGTCTTTTTCCCCTCCATTCTTCCTTCGATGATATCTCGTACTATGGTGTCACTCCTCATGATGTGGCCAATCCAGTTTCTCTGTCGCCTCCGTATTGTCTCCAGCATTGATCTTTCCTCTCCCACCATCTGCAGTATTTCTTCGTTCGTCTTGTGCTCCCTCCAGCTGACACGCTTCATTCTCCGCCAAATCCACATTTCGTAAGCCTCCAATCTTCTTATGTCATCCTTTCTCATTGTCCATGTTTCTGACCCATACAGTACCACACTCCACACCAGTGTCTTGACCATTCTCTTCTTTAGATTCATATTTAGTTTTCCTCTGAGGAGTTCCCCTCTTTTGTTGAATGCGTCTTTTCCCATGGCTATTCGTCTTTTTATTTCTACATGGCATCTTGCATCATCTGTGATCATACTTCCTAGGTAGCAGAATTTCTCCACGTGCTCTATTTCCTCTCCGTTTAATGTGATCTTAAGAATTGCTTTATTTCCTCCTTTGCTTATCCTCATAGCCTTTGTCTTCTTGATGTTTATTTTCATGTCGTATTATTCTGTCGATATCATGTTCAATCGATCCATCATTTTTTGTAATCGTCAGTAAAGTAGCAAAATGGCCCAATACAAGTATGTTCACAAAAACTACACCTGTCACAAAATAATTTGAATTACTAATTATGAAGGTTAGAATATAGGCTAATAATTCAACAATTTCTGGAGGTCGTGGGTCCGTGTGCTTTGCACACATTGCACACATGGTATATCTACGCCACTGCCTTCTGCTTCTTCGTACTTGCACTGCAGCTGTGAATTGAAATTCATACGCGTATAATTTATAATTTTGTATGTGTGTATTTCACATACATGTAGGCCTATGTGTACTCATCAATGCTCTGAAAGAATAAATGTATGATACACTGCAACAATATATATATCCATGGCAGACGTTAAATCGAAACAGTTTCCTCAAAGCTCTGCGTGGCCATCGTTTGCTTTGACAGTTATAGTGTATAGATATAATTATAAAGGATAAATTACATGTATAGGTAAGCTGCCTATATACTATAAGCTTATAGGCCTACTGTAGAGAGAATATTTCCAGCTGTTGTTCAATGGTTCTCTGCATTAACGGCTCATATATCCAAGGATACCGTATATATATATAATATATGTATATATAAATATACGTACATGAATGCCACTATATCTTCTTAGGCAGAAGCCACATACACGATTAATGATCTTCCATGTATTATAATATATATATATATATATATATATATATATATTTGTGCATATATATGTATATATATATATGTATAAATATAATAACGATATATATATAATTATAATGTACTGAGTATAATAGAAGATCTTGAAAGGACGCTATATTTAAATCATCCAATAACGAGCATTATATATCCTGTAGTAATTACAGCATCGGGGAACGCGGCCCGACATTATTTACAGCAGTCTGACCTTGCATTGCTTATTGCCTATGGCGAAACGCCATAGATTGATAGGCTACAAGGTCTGAAGGGGGATAAAGCTCGTGTATCGTTTGACGGCATCTTTTCTTGTTTGGCTGAAGAGTGAAGACCTATGTATACCATGGACTCGAAATTACGGGAATAAGATCTCCTCTCCTTGACAGCATCTTTGACGTTTTTATGGCTGCGCAACACATGTATACAATTGCACTTTGTATTGTATATATACATACATATATCAAGTGCTTTTATGCTCGTGCATTGACGTAGGTATACAGATATAAAAATAGTCATGCATATTCATTCATTTATTCATTCATTTATTCATTCAGTCATTCAAGAATTATTTATATAGCGCTTCTTCAAGGGGCTACTCAGATGCGCTCCCGACTCTAGTAGAAAATACAGTTTTGAGTTTAATATTTAAAATGTTTCAGTAGGAACACAGGAAGCAGACGTAGCTCTTGTGGGAGCCATTCCAGACAACTGCACGGCCCATCACAAAATTAGGCTCAATAATTATTCTGCATATTTGCAGTTCGTGCATGCGAAAGGAATCAAGAGCATGCACTCCCTTTTGCAAAAGGCTCAATTCTGCATATTTGCAGTTCGTGCGAGAGGAGCCAAGAGCACTATACCTTCTGTGCAGAACTACTGTGGCCTTGAATAGGCCTACCCATGGAGGAAAATAGCTCTTGCAGGTGTAGTCTGCATGGTACACTATACAAAGCTGACATTATCGAACCCGAACACCGATCCTGCATGTACTCAATGCACTGACGAGTATAGGAAGCCAGTGTAATGTCTCTTGGATAATTAGAGCTGGTCGCGTTCATAAATAATTAATAGGCCAATAACACTAGGTATTTCCTACTAGGCCTATAGGCTACCCTATTTCGTGCAATAGTCTAGTGTTTTGTGTGTTCAATAGACGGTCGACCGTGAGATGGGGGTTTCAAACTTCCAACGTCCATAATGTCCATATAACAGCCAAATCGGCTCAAATGTGTGCACAAACTGACGCATATAGCGCAGTGTTTTAAAATGTCAGAGTAGAGTTGCTGAAGCGTTTCAGTTGATATAATAAAACATTAAAAACTCTGCGCTATATAGATAATTTCTTGCGCATGCGCACGGTGACTTCCGATATAAATAAACTAATATTTTCCGGCGATAGGCCTATTGCATTGATTAACATTGGATTTTCAAAAATTCATAACAAATTCCAGGGGCGTTTCCCAAAATCGAGAATAGGTGCGTTTGAGTACATTCGGTGCCAGGTATACCCACGTAAAAACATTTTAAATTTGGAGCATGGTCAAAGTAGTGACTTGTACCCTCACGCTGTGGATGGGAAAAGCATGCAGCTTGGACGTTAAAGAACCAGTCACCGGCTCTTGTAACCCGAGACAAGGAAAATTAAGTCGATACATCCATGGCATTTCATCCATATGGCATGCAGTGTATACCTCAGTTCCTTTACAAAATTTGATTGTCGACAAAGAAATTTTGTAATTGTTCAGCGTCTAATTGTTTGCGCTATTGCAAAGAAGTTTACAACATTTTGAAAGTAAATTAAAACTATCAAAATTCATGAGAAGTTCCATGCACTTACAATGCGATAGTCAAAACCTTCAGGAGAAGCTCTTGTTAGTCTTGTAATCGGAGCATGATAATCCGAACCTTTTATGTGCAGTTGTGCACTATCTCATTCGAACCAGCGTAATTCTATCCTTCTAAGCTTAGGCCCATATTTACATAGGCCTAACATTCTATAGGCTATTTATGCAATAGTCTATAT
This sequence comes from Lumbricus rubellus, assembly GCA_945859605.1. Taxonomy (NCBI): domain Eukaryota; kingdom Metazoa; phylum Annelida; class Clitellata; order Crassiclitellata; family Lumbricidae; genus Lumbricus; species Lumbricus rubellus. Next base: position 28,044,284 of record OX243826.1, on the reverse strand, counting down.
AGGCTACTTATATATTTATAAGATGTCTACATGTTTACAACTGGTTTATATGTCTATACGATAGGCCTATTTCAATAATACAATATAATATATTTTTATTTACACTACAGTAGCCTATAGCTCAATTACTCTATATATTCTATAAGCTTATGGCTACAAGAGGTCTATGGAGTTTGTTTATATATACACTGTGCCCCATAAAAAAACACACCAAAAGACTTTGTCATGAAACGCATGTAAGTCTAATGTTAAATAAGAAAAAGTAATGTTTCATTTAAGAAGATGTTCGAAGTGATGTCCCTTCGCTTGAACGCAGGCTCTCAGCCTTGGCTGCCACTGTTCAATAGCTTTGTCAATGACACTCTGCTTCAACTGTGCCCACACAACGATGAGGCGCTCCTTCAACTCGTTGATGTCCCATATTACTGTCTGGTAGACGCGTTCCTGTTTTAGACCCCAAATTCTGTAATCAACGGGATTGAGGTCTGGTGAGTTTGCTGGCCAGAGTTCCGGGCCAATGAAGCTTGGTGTTTCACGTCGCAGCAACGCAATGGTGTCCTATATGCGCGATGTGCTGGGGCGCTGTCCTATAAGTTACTAATCTCTGTTTAAATGTTTCCAAACACGCCTAGTCTGCGTCACTGCCTCCAACAGCAACCACTTCTGTGAGTAAGTAAAATGTAAAATATTTTGTTGCAAAATTATTTGAGAAACAACGTACAAACTTTTATTACAATTGGCTTAGTTTTATAGGAGATTTTTGAAAAGTTTGTTGGTGTGTTTTTTATGGGGCACAGTGTATATATACAAGCAAGAGCTTTAAGTCATTTGTATACATCATTTTTTAATACATGTATACATTTATAGTAGTCTGCACATGCAGTGAACACTTACGCAGACGAGGGACAGTAAAGTTCTCCCATAAATACTCATTAGCCTACTCACTGCTCTTCATGAAGACACTGAAACTTCTTTCGACTTCTACCAAGTGCCTCCTTAATTCAGATCGACCCCTGTCATTCGGCTATGCGTACACACCGACTAAAAACTACTACCACTGTATATTATATACTCTCTCTATATATATATACTCTGTATATACTCTGTATATATACACGTGACCTTCCCTCGTTCATTGCTCCACCATTCATATCAAGTTCAACGTATACAACACACGTGCAGTGGCGTGCACTATACATGTACCGTACATGGTATCCAGGTAAATTAAGTCATTTTGTCCTAGACTTCATCTTTTCCACATCCTCCCCACATTCTCCTCCTCCTCTTCTATCCTATCCTCTGACGCCACCTATTATTCATCTTCTCCACCTCCTTCCAAATCCTCCTTTCCCTCCTATCCTGCTTCCTCTTCCTCCCCTCCGCTTCTTCTTCTACTTCTTATTCTTTGTTTTATTCTTCTACTTCCTCTTAATCTTCTTCTTCTTGTTTTTCTTCCTCCTCCTCTTCCTCCTCTTCTTCTACTGCTTCGTTTTTCCTATTCTTGTTCTTGTTTTTCTTCCTCCTCCTCTTTCTCTTCTTCTACTTCTTCGTCTTCTTAGTTTTTCTTTCTTGTTCTTTTTCTTGTTTTTTCTTCTTCTCCTGCTTCTTCTTCTTCTCTTTCGTTTTCTTCCTCTTCGTCTTACAGCAGCTTCTCTATAACACGGGGGTGTCCGTATAGCGTGTCACTTATAATTATATGGTATTCTAATAGTGATTAATTAATAATTAGTATATATTTATATATACAATATACAGTGGATATAATATATAATGGGACTAATGGATCTTTGGCTGCAAAGACATTACTGATCTTATATAATTATAATATTTGCTTTGTGTTGTATTAATTTGATAGTGTAGCCTATACGTAATATATTTCCAATTAGGCTTGTAATAGATTTAATCAAATGGACATGTGCATGCTCTCGCCCACATACATGAATGTTGATTAATTTTTACATAAACCGTGTAGGCTAAATCGAGAAAGACAAAAGGCGAAGTTTGACCTCGGTTCGATTCATCGTTATAATCGATCATTTTCATCGGATGCTGCATCATAGTAAGGCTTATACACTCATGGACATTTATATAGTGTCTTAACAATGACCTCGAGTTTGTGATAAAATACAAAGATCATGATATTATCATTAAGTATTCCTGCTAACAGTCCATGCAGGGCTTTTAGCGTGCAGTTGTACACAAAATGTGCAGTTCTAAATGGATTTGCTCTGTTGTAGAAGCACTTCTGTACAGTTAAAACTAGCAAAAAAGGTCATTGTCCTCCGATTAGAATAGGCCTATTTAAGTAATTTATCATGGAGGATGGGGAAAGAAAGGAATTGTGCAATTCAAAAACTTCCTTAAAAACAGCCCTGTAACAGTCTACAGATAAAATAGAGCGGCAATAGCTTGGGAGTTCAACAAATAACTGCGTTGTGATAATTATAGGCTACCTTCCCATGCTTTAACTCAGTTACATAAGAAAAGAAAATTAAAATAGGCTCTCAACTTAACCAGTTCAGTGTTATCTAGCGTTTTTGTATTGTTTTTTTGCGCACGGCGTTAAACTTGGAATTGGGCGATACTTTTAGCATTGCATGTCGTTTTTAGTGTGCAATTGTTGCAACTGTAGGCCTATATTTTGAATAATGCCCTCATTCCAAAACTCGTAGACGCACGCGACCAGTTGACAGGTTATGTATAATATAACTTATGCAGTTTCTGCTTCTCCAAGATTTACCTACTTTCACTGAGCTGCAAATGGCAAATTGGGATGCATGTGAGAGAGGCAATACATCATATCAACAACATTTAGACGCCTCTCTATTGTACACGCAAGTTCTGCTTTACGTCTTGCCGCAGCAAGGCCGAAGTTTAAATGGGAAAAGTCAATGGTAGGTGGAGAATCTGTTTGATTTATGTTGAGGTTGATACTGGTTGAGGTCTGAGTGTCATTTTGCTATCAACAATGTGCATTGTGCTTTGACCTGTACGTTAAAAGCTTAACTTAATCGGACTTTTTCTGCATGTGTACGACTGTACGTGTAGGACTGTAGCTACCTCTAAACGGAGAAGTCCTTGGACGAGTGACTACATGTGTGGTAGCATGCAAAACCAATGGAGCAATTCAAAGCCTTTGTTTAGCTTTTAACCTCGTAGAGAGTTGCAACAACAATACGAACCAGAGAGAGTGGGAACCCCCTTCACTTTATAACGGTTGCGACCGTGTATAATCTGGTCTCTTTGACCCGGTTTTTATGCGCCGATGAGTAATTTAGAAGATTTACGGTAATCATGGAATGAAAAGTGGAGGTTTACGGTAAAACGGTCAGAAAACCAACTCATTAATTTTTTAGGCATATCTATCATCAGTAGAACAGACGCCTTCCAAGTGCATTTATATGTAGATTATAGAGGATTGATTGCCCCAGTCCGTGGAGGTAATCTTTGCCAAACAATTTTGGTTTGAAGTTTGTCTGATATTACTGCGCTTATGAGGGAGTTTTAAGAGCACAAGCGAATTTAACGCACGCGAACACGCACACGCAAACACACGCACGCATCCACACACACACGCACACGCCAACACACACACGCACACACGCCCACACACGCACAAACCCACACACACCAACACACACGCGCAGACACACACACACAAACCCACACGCGCGGACGAACACACATGTAGACACACACCAAGACACACACACACACACACACACACACACACACACACGCAACCCCCGACAATGTTTGCACTCTGCCAGTGCCAGTCCCAAGCCTGGATAAAGGAGGAGGGCGACGCTAATGATCTTTGTTATCACACAGTGTGGTTAAACTGAAACTAACACTACTAACACACAAGCACGCACGCACATACAAACACACACACACCCAGCCACACACACCCAACCGACACACAAACACACACACACACCAACACACAAATACACACACACACAAACACACACACAAACGTGTTCTGCCACATGTACGCACTCACGCCCACAACATACATTGGTGTGAGAGAAATGCGGTGGTTGGGTGCGTGCTGTGTTTGTTGATAAAGACCTCATTGTTGTTTATCCGAAACAATAATGTAGACCGTGGAAAATGTCACTCAATGGGTCGACCTTCTTTGTTGCAATTGCTGCTCTTCATTCCGTCAGAAAAGTAGTCCGTCGCAGAAAGCGTTCGCGCAGTAATCGCGCCACAGAGTATTACTCCTCACCATCTGTATCTGATCATTATGTTCATTCCACGTGTGGCATACCGTTACTAGCCATGAATAATAATAATAATAAGATTGGACTAATAGATCAAGGCCAGTAGTAGTATGACTACAGATTCTGGAACAATAGACCCGACCCCCACCCCTCCTATTGTTCTAGACAATACCCTATTGTTCTCCGTCGCCGGCAGCCCTATTGTGCTCGTATCGTGTACAATGGTCCATTGTTGGTCGACGCTCGGCCGTCCATTGTGTTAGAAACCAACCTATTGTACTCGTATAATTAACCCTAATTAGCATTGTTAGACGGCGCTCCCAGCCCTATTGTGCTCGTATCGCGTACAATAGCCCATTGTTGGCCGACTCTCGGCCGTTCCATTGTGCTAGAACCGACCCATTGTATTCGTATAATTAAATCCATTGTGCAAGTATTCCAATCAACGACCCATTGTTCGCCGACTCTCGGCCGTTCCATTGTGCTAGAACCGACCATTGTATTCGTATAATTAAACCTTTTGTGTCAGTATTCCAATCAACGACCCATTGTTCGCCGACTCTCGGCCGATCCATTGTGCTAGAACCGACCCATTGTATTCGTATAATTAAACCTTTTGTACCAGTATTCCAATCAACGACCCATTGTTCGCCGACTCTCGGCTCTTCCATTGTCTACGAAATCGACCATCGTCCGCATACCAAACCTAATTACAATCGTTCTTCGTCATTCAAACCCTACCATTGTATCCAACACGCTCGTAAAGTTGTAAATGGTCCAATAAAAGTTTACGACGCCTCGGCATAATCGAATAAATTTATGCTCGAGCACGTTCGCAAACCCTGTGGGGGTAGTCACGTAACACTTTGGAATTTCCAATCCCTCCACCCACACCAGCCAATCACAGCGCTCGGTTACTTCCTTACCAACCAATCACAGCGTCTGTTTACATAGCAACCAACAGGTCGAAGACTTATAAAAGAATGCAATTCGGTAGTCTCACACATACTTCGCTACGAGTTCGACATCTACCATACGAGAATGGAAATGCTTGCCAGAGCCAACGCATCGACGAGTTCCGTGAGTATTATTCGCGATGTAACTATTTCTTCACATCAGAACTATCATCATCGTCTACGCATCATGCATTTGTTGTATGCATTCGCAGTGGCTATATGAAGTTTATCTATTTTCATAGGTGAGATCTGCGAGTGGAAAGCAAGATCTCTTCAAAGAATCGATCGGCAACTGTCGATTTCTATCGGCCACTATCTACAAGGAGGAACTGCTCGTGCATATTAGAGAGTACGACGTGGGAGATGGCAAATCGTATCCGACGAGAAAGGGCGTATGCTTCCCAAAACCGAGATGGGCGACATTCATCAACTATCTAGACGAGATAAATGAAGCCGTCGAGCAACTCAAAGCGGACCAACCCGTCGAATTCTCGCAACACATCGGCGGAAAATACTACGTAACGGTCTCGAAAGGTATGAAATGCGTAAACATCCGTCGTTATTTCATGCCATCGAACTCTAACCAGGAACGACCGACTCGCAGCGGAATAGCACTGCGTCTAGACGAATGGGACACCCTGATCGATAAGATTCAAGAGCTGCACGAGAAACTACCGGAACTGAAGACCGCTTCACCGTGTTTAGCCAGCGAGGACCACGCAAATCAAATGGGATATCTCAACTGCTTGGAATGCAACCCGTTCGGACTCGATTTGCTCAATAGCCAATTTATCATTTAAGAAATAACAAAGACATTGATTTGTTTTCAATAAAGTTTATTAAATCGAACAAACGTCTTTTCTATGCTAGAGTTTTACACACATAGTTATGAACCAAATAATCGTTTAATCCAGTATCCATAGTCAACAGATTAGTAATGGCATTAACATTCTTATTTCTACATCTATGCAAACAATAAAATACACAATAATGTCCACAAAAGTTACTGACGACGCTTTGCAAATGTCTGTCGTTGAAAATCCAATGAGTACAATATCTATTCAAAAATAATTTAAACGATTCTTCCGGTGGTCTACCGAAAGAATCAAAGTATTCGCCATACGAAGAATCTTCGATGTACAAAACTACCCAATGTTTTCCGGGTTTGTCGTGGGGATCGGTATTACACACCAATAGGATGGGTCCGTTAAGGTTAAACAGGTTAGGTAGGCGATCGCATGCAAATACACCGATAAACATAGAAGAACATTTCGGATCTTTCCGCAGCAGAGTTTCGAGTCTTCTTCCATCCATGATCAATTCTTGTAGTCGAAAATGACGTTTCTGGATCGATCGATTTCCAAAATATTCTCAAATTCGGCAAACGCTATGACGTTAATCGTATTGGCCAATGCTTGTGCAAATTTCATATCCAGACGAACGTTGCCCTGTTTCACCAGGTTGAAGTGATCGGCCTCGGACAGGTCAGGCGTTAAATCGAAAGCGTAAAGAGCGTATCCACCGACGAAATCTTCTCTACTTATTTCATTTCCTTCATCTCTCATCCATTTTCCAGTACCCATAAACAGAGTAGCGTATGCATTAATGTATTGGTTGTTGGCAAAGTTAATTTCCAACGGCTTTACGCACTGTTGCTGACCATCCAAGTATACTTTCAATTGCGACAGATTCATATGTTTAAAGTTGAACGGATTCTTCCCATATGTTCCATTAAACGCGTCGTTATCCACGCATCCGATGACGATTCTGGTAGGTAGCTGGCCAGAGAAAAGACTTTCTTGAGTCGCATCCAGATTGCCTCTAGGTATGGTAAAGGTTTTACAGACGGCTCTACGAATAGGGAATTTGACGTTTCCGCGTTCGAGAGCTTTCGCGTGCGCTAGGAAGACGGACGGACTCAATTTTACTTTTCGGACGTATAATTTGCACTCCAAAATTCGCGCTTTGTACGCGGCACCTTGAACGGACGACATCAAACAGAATGTATCTTTATTTCGAACGAGACGCAGTCTTATATTGACATCGTTCGGAAGAAAACGATCTTGAAAAAACAGATCGCTATGAATACACCCCAACATATCGACGACGTGGCCATCAGCCGTGAAATGACTACGTTTCTTGAATCCTTCATTTCCGGCATTGTTGTCGTGCGGATTCGCGTCTTCGAAATGGCCCGCATCATCCTTGTAATACAAAGCCGAGGTAAGTTGAGAAGTTTTGGCAGCATTTCCATAACTTAGAATCGTTTCCAAATAGCTGCGATACGCGTACGTATTGTTCGAAGCAGTGACGAGCGTGTCGTTCAGAGTAATATCGACTTCCGAAAATAAACTATGAAGAAATAAGTTGACGGGTCCAACGTGGTCGCCAGCGTCTACCTGTTCGTTATTTCCGCGAACAATCTGAGCTCTGACGTACAATTGCGTACTCGACAAGTCCAAATAGTCTTGTCCAGCTCCAGTAATGCTAAATTCTATCGGCGTCCCTTGAGAAATAGTAGCTATAGGATTATATTCAACAAATGTACCAGCTTCTATACTGGTCTGCGTCGGTGGAACTATGAACAAGTCCAATTCGCTCTTCGTACACTCGCAAGATTGTGGATGAACGAAAGCCATACTTAGAGTTTTCCGAATATATCGGACTTTGTCGTTTTATTTCGTTTCTTCGTCGTCGAACGTTTGCGTCTCTTCCGTCCGCTACCGCTTTGCGTATTGAAATCGTACGAAGATGCGAACGCCTTTATACCCTCTGGAATACGTCTCTTGCTAGACTCTTTAAAATTACGACCTTCCGAAACGTCGTTGGCAATCTGCAACCCAGTTCTCAAAACCTGTTTTCCAAATGCTTTAGCGCCAGTCTGAATTAACGGCCAAGCGCTTCTGAAAAATCCGCTCAATATACTTCCCAATCCGTGTCCACGCTGCGTGCGCGCGCCTTGAAATACTGGCATACCGCTACCGCTCTGATTCGTATAATAATCTTCGTACGCCATCCTACTCGCATCGCAACAAAATTGTTTCTTCATTGTAAAAGGTATGGTATTTTACAGCGTCTGAAATGTAGCGTCGTAATCGCCTTCCCGTACTCGAATGGAACTGGATTCCCAGTGTCGCTCCTTATATCTATTTCGATCGAGTCAAAGCATTTCTGCTGTAGTGGTACGTAGAGTGGTTTTTCGTATATGGTATGAACATCCTCACCGCTTTTACCGGTGACGCGAACGATGCGAAGTAATGGAGCTTTCGTATCACCAACGGGGACGTGTTCCAAAACATTGCAATAAACGTACATGGATGAAAATCCACGATTTATATCGCAAGCGTGGGCGGAAGACCACAACAATGGGTAAACAGTTTTCCAAGCCGAGAAATATTCGTCGTCGTCGTCTTCTAGGCCTATAACATTCGAGTGGTCTTCGAAATTGTGGTTGAATATGGGATTCTGTCGTTCTTCGATGCCCAACATAGTACACATTCCCGATGAAAATTCAATGCTAGCGCCGATGTTTATATCGCCATCGAGTCGCTTCGTTATCGAATTATACCTAAACTGCGGAAACGCATCGAGTTGAGCATCGTCGGCAACGATTTTTATATTCGCGTTTATCGATCGTACGATATCGGATATAGAGTCGTAATATCCGGGGGTTAATCGAATAACCTTATGCAAATATCGAGATAGTGGGTCGCGGGATGACATGTCGATAACTTGCATATACATAAATTCGCATTCTGTCTTTTCCAAATTGGTCCAAGTGTGCGGATACTGAATTTCGACGAGTCCAACTTCCCAATCGCCCGTCAACGATATACTATTTTCGAGTCGCGTGGTATATCGTGCGACCGTGTTATTCTGATAGTAATGTATGGAACTGTTACTCGGTAATGTAATGTAAAAGTGTGCCATTTTGACGGAGAACATACGCGAACAGTAGACTTTGTACGAATGAACTAGCGCGCGGCTACGCGTCGAATATATCGGAAGTCCACGAATTAAATTTGTCGTTGTAGCCTTTCCACTTTACGAAATATTCAGTTTTCTTGCCACGCCTTCGAGTTTTCAGCACCTTTTCAACCTTGTAAACGTCGTCTTCTTTCAAAACCCTTTGTAATTCCTCTTCGTAGAATTTCCCTTTCAATTTCTCTTCGGCCAAGTCTGCGATTTCGTACGTGATAGGATCCGAAGGTATACGGGCGACGATCTTGAAAATTTCATCGGTCCAGGAAGGTAGGTAACCCTTCTTGAACGCGATTCGAGCTTTGCTTATTCTCACTTTGTCACCCACGTCGTACTTCCATTTCGCTTGCCTTTTCTTTTCACCGTACAAACGTTTTCTAACGACGTCTTCGTTATCTACGGACACTTCCACTGGCGTCATACCTATACTCCTATGGTAAGTGTTATTATACGAATGTACGAGATCTTGCAAGATATCGGTATATCGATACGTATTTTTATACGTGAAATATTTCCACATTTTTGTTTTGAGCGTGCGATTAAACCTTTCCACGACGGATGCTTTTATGTCATCGTTTTCGGACGTGTAGAATCGAATCGCGTGTTTGGTCAGCAAAGCTTGAAAGCTTCTGTTGAGAAACTCGGTACCTTTATCGGTTTGCAAATGTGCGGGATTTCTATCGGTCAGTAACGTGGAAAATGCTTCGGTCAAAGCGGATCCAGACTTTGACTTAATGGGAAGGACCCAAGCGTATTTAGAAAACACATCGATACAGGTTAACAGATATTTATTCTTATCGTTATACTTCGACAAAGAGGAGAGGTCGGCCAAGTCGGCTTGCCATAAATCGTCTATACCGACGGTGAACGTTCTTCTACGTCTAAACTTTAATCTAACCGGCTTGTGTAATGTATACGCGTCTTTATTCTGTAACCAAGTTCTGATATCTCTAGTTTTAATTCGATCTTTAACGTGTCTTCTAAACGTCTGCACGCCGCCAAAACTACCGGCGTGTTTCGGATCAAAGTACGATTCCATTAATACGGTTCCCAAACGATCTGTTTTCTTTGCTTTCTTCTTTGTCTGCGACTCGGGGTGACTGCGCCAACTTCTTCGCGCGAGGCATTAATATATTTCCATCTGTCTTCGTTACCGATTAATTCGTGCGGAATATTGTAATCTTTCAACGCATCGGCCAACTGTTTCCAACCGGTAGGACTCGGCGTCGAAGTCCTTTTTCGCAGCAAGTCGTTTATCAAATCCACCACGTGAGTTTTCGGGATAGTCGTATGTTTCAAAACGAGTTCTCCCTTGGAGCTCCAATTTACGTCCGGATGGTTTTTAATATGAGTTAGAAGGCGTGAAGCGTGAGATTGCCATTTCTTCGGAACGGTTTCCAAAACTAGGGACTCTACGTTCGACGATCCCTTGGCAGACTCAGTAGCAGAAGTAGTAGTAGTAGTAGTAGTAGTATCGAGCTTATCTTCGATAGCGACGTCCGAACTAAATTTTGTAATTACGTTAGGCTTATCGATATTTAAATATCGACTTAAACTATTGGAATAAAGTTTAGCTTTCTCGTCGTCGGCGATGTTTCTGTGCAGTATGTCGTATATTTCACCGTCCAATTTCGAAAGTGTTTTATCCAGCATAGTTTCCTTGAGTTTCTCGAGTTGTCTGGGTTCCACCAAAACCATCTTCTTGGTGTACTCCATGCTATTCGCTAGGTTTTAGAAACGAACCTAGGAACGAAAGTATAGGAGGAAGTAGCACGCCTAGGAATCCACCGGTTTGAATGATCTTCTTCTTAATGGTGATACCGGTTTTCTTGGACACCAACTTTCTAAGCTTCCTCTTAAACCGACCGAGTTTTCTCTTCTGCGGAGCGGTCAGCGGAACATTACCTTTTAATACATTTTTCGTACATTCGCAAATGCAGCATAGAAGATTCTTGCTGCAGTTCTTCAAAATACTTTTCCTTACTTTAGCGGTCGCATTCTTTAGCAATCGAAGTTTGACCAGATGCTTCTTTAGTCTGGAAGCCATTTTAAAAGAATGACCGCACCGATGTCGTGCTCGAGTATTTATTTACTTTCTGACGTAGACGTAATGCGTCTCCCCCGGAAATATTCCGGTTCTTAAGCGACATCTCTCGTCGGTATCGGGTCTAAGATCCACCAAGAGATATCCGAATGGAACCATCGTCGCGTCTTTGAACGCTTCGAGCATAAAGTTGGCCTTTCCGGGGAACATTTGCCTCGCCAAGTTTGCGACCTGCGTGGAATCTCTCACGTTTTTGAAAAGTACCAAATAATGAGCGTTAAGACTTATGGTTCTCGTATGTTTACCCTTGTAAAATAGATTTTGGGTGAGATACAGGACCGAAACGTTTCTGTGGTGGCTGATCTTGGTGAATATCATTGTAACTCGCTCGTCCGTTTCGCTCATTAGATCGTCCAAGATCAGTAAAGTTCTTTCTCTGCCATCGAAAATGTTCAAGTCCGGAAGGCCTTCGTGAAATTGTATCGTGGAATATTTATCGAAGATATCTTGATATATTCCATAACACCAGAGTATTTTCTCAATCTTAGGTTTCGTCATGTGTTCCAAATGGTCGATAAATCGAAGCGTAAACTGCGTCTTACCGCAGCCGGATGGACCGCTAACTATGGATGAAAATGGATGTTGCCAGCTCGGATCCATGTCGGATAATGTATAAGCTACGGTTGGACTTTGATTTATATACTTAAGATTTACGAGAATGGTAATTGCGATAGAGCGACGCCTCCTACGGAGGCGTCGGCGGTGCCGACGTGGCGGGGCGGGGGCGGGGCGGCGGGGCTGTCCCCTTATGATCCGATCCCATCTTTGGTTCGTAGTGATGGCTATGAGTTTGATTTACGCACTCTAAGAATAACGAAACACACGAATACGATAAACACGATATCGTACGATATCGGTCATTTTAATTTCTACGCGATACTTTATACTACGCTATACTATACAATTCTATACTATACAATACTATACGATGTCAATGTTTGTGGAATAATTTATATACAACGAGTTCGTAAACCAATGTCCTTTACAATTTATATACAATGTATTATAAGACAGTTCGATACGCAATTTCTATATACAACGAATCAAATTCGTTTTCGAGAAGCGAGTTCTGTACATCGTATATACATCGAATTAAATTCGTTTTCGAGAGTCATTCGCAGTATAAATGTTCGGTTTCGAGTCTTATAATACAATTTATATACAACGAACAAGAGTTTCACTGGCAGTTTCTTTATATACAACGATTGATTTACAAAATTGGGTTACTGGAAACCGTACATCGATGCCAGGGTTAGTATTATGCAAACGATATATACAGAAAATTGTTAGTAGTTAAGCGACGGGCGGATGTTAGTATGGCCATAGGCGAGCGAATCGCTATTATTTAATAGATATCTCTTGTCGTCGTATGGCGAAAGTGCAGATTTTGAAATTTCGGCGGTGTGTAATTGGTGCTTGACGCTGCGAATTGTATAGAATTTGGCGGTCGTCGGCGATTCGTCGAACAGACAGTTTGTGTAATCTCGATGTCGTATGTATTTGGACACGAACGACTTCTTCACACCTTTGGCCGTTTTCTTTTCATAGTCTTTGGGGAGTAAAAGACTATACATTTTTGACCGCAAACCCACAAATTCCAAAGGTGGTTGTCCATTCGATTCGTCTTTGAACTTGCCAATCACTTTCGCATTAGACTTGCTATGAAGAAAGTGATCGGCGGGGTAATCGGATGTGTCGTACTGGGTCATGTGATGACTCATGTCCGAATACACATCGTCTGTTCGAATGTGATAACACAAACTGTCCGTGTCCGTAAATAAAAGTTTTGCCCTTTCGCCATACAACTTCTGCACATGTTCGTAATGAAATCGATACATGTGCAGCTTCGAGATATCTAAAATGCTCATACCAGCGTAAATCGGTTTGTCGAGGATCACGTCCGATTTGATCAATTTGATGACGGTCAGCTCGTCGTTCACGATATTGAAAGATTGAAACGTTGGTCGAGCGATATAGCGTTTCGCTCGCCTCTCGTTCGTGACAAGTTTAACGTCCAGATGGTTTCTGTTATTTTGCATGGTCTTGCCATACACGCTGTTGTTCATTAATTTAAACAAGTCCTTCTCGAACGAGTTGGCCGCCGCCTGTCGCTTAACGGTGTTAAAATCGATGTACGGTTTGAGCCATCGAGATTGGTCGAATTCCAATATCTTATGGATTTTGGTAATTTTCAGCCCCATTGCCACGTAAAATTGTAAATTTCGGTAGTGAAGAACGTAATTTGACTTGGATTGTAAATTTGGAATTAATTTGTGGTTTTTACCCGTGAATTTGATCCCCAATTTTGCGGCCAATTCTCTCGCGTAAGGGGAAAGCATGTCAGCCGTTACCGCCATCTTTTCTGGAGCTAGCGGGTAATCGTTGTGTGGATCGTGCAGGTGAGGCGGATACTCCAAATCCACCTCGAGAATGAATCCCTTCGAATCGTCGTCTGATTTCGATGTTAAATCAAAGTCGTTCAATTCGTCGGGACTCAGAAATCGAAATTTGCCGGTGGGTAACGGCTCGCTCATGGCGAATCCGTACAGGTTATTGCAGTCGAGATACATTATGTAACTCGACTCTGCATTTTCATCATATCCTTGGGCTAGATATGGATTGTTGGCTTTGGCAAATCGATTACTGATCATGCTTACGCCGCCACGCATTCCCTTTTCGATGAAAAGGTATTGGTCAGGATCCGTTATAAGTTCCAATTCGACTTTGGTCATCTTAAGGCACGCGTCGAAACTAAGACCCGGACTCGAAAAATAATGAAGCGGGTCCAGCCGATAGTAATTCAAAGACATCTTGCGAAACTCCTCGAACACATCGGCCAGAAGCACTACATCGGTCTCCAAGTACAGGTCGTGGTAGTTTGCCATCGAACGCATGCCGAAAGTTGTCCAAATGCGATGTGCGTGGGAATAGTCGCCATCACTGATGTGTTCATCGGTGAGACGACTAAAAAACAGATCCTGAGCGGGTAAGCATGTTTCATTCATTCTCTCCGCACAATCCATGTATTCGTATGGATAGACTCCTTTCCTAAGGAGCAAACCAAATTGCTCGTCATTCGGATGGAGCCTACGCATATGAACGAATTTAGAATTTCCGTCTTTTGCCAAATTTGTTACTAGAGTGTCCAGACTACAGTTGAGAAATTGAAGCGAATCCAAGAAACGTAACCCATCGATTTCAAACGCTAGGTATTTCTCCATGTTAGTGGCGATAACGTTGACATCTTTCGGGGCAAAGAATCGTGACAAATGTTTGAAAATGATATGCGAGTCGTATCCCTTGAGATTGTGGAATATCACAGGGATGATGTATGAACGCTCGTTTTTCCCCAATTTCCGACTTTTAAACTTATATTGGAGGTTACAGTTGTTGCAAAGTGGCGAGATAAATTGGCCGGTTACGTGGCAATGGTGTCTGACTTTGTTTTCGTATGTTAAGGCTACGTCGCATGACGGGCAATTTTTACAATTTGCGAATGTTTCGATTTCCGAATCTGACATGGGTTTCATGGGTACATTTCTGGACAAGATATTATTTATTCGGACTTGTTCTGATTTCAGGTGGGTGAAGAATTTGTCCACAACATCGCCTCCGCTGTACACGTACGGTTGTTCGTTATTGTACTGAGCGAAGGTTGAGACGGTCAGGCAACAGAAACCGCTAGGAGTGTGAGTGTCGCAGAATTTAGTAGAATTGCCGGCATCGATGTTGGTTTTGCCCAAGAAGGATTCAAAGTCGGCGTAGATGGTGAAGGGGACAGACATCTGGTTTTGTATGTTTGAGAAAGACAGGATGTTGTGGCCGGGAGATGGGTAGCGCACGTTTTGGACCCCGTGAGGGCTGCACTCGGGAATATGGTTTTGCATGCCAGTTTCAGTTGTGAAACAGTGAAGACAGTATGGACATGGAAATGATTGATGTCTAGAAGAATTGCGGCTGGCTAGAAGACGTGAGAGGTTACGGATTAGAATGTAATGCCGTCTTTCGTCTTCGCTCAACAACAACAAATTGACCATGTGCTTGCGGTTGCGATGTTGGGATGCATATAATGGAACGAATGTGTGATCTTTCTCTGAATTTATGCAGATTACATTTATGGAAAAATCGGGGTTATTGGCTTCGAAAATTGGAATTTGACCAATCTCGATGGGGAAGGTTAAACCTTCGAGCTTTAGTTCGCTCTTGTATTGTGCATAGTTGGAAACGCGCTGGGCGTTTTTCTTTTGTGGGTGAGAAACTGCCAATACTGAATATACAAAGCACAAATTGTCACTATTTTGAATATTAACTGTGGCTTTTTTAAGGTCTAGCCACCCCGGTGTTGGAATGTAGTTCGAGCCACCGACGGGATCATATTCTGCGGTGTGTAGTGTTATATTACTGATGTTATCGACCGACCAACCGGATCCGTTGTTAGTGAATGTGCTGGCCATTTCGTCGATGCGGTTGATGGCTTCTTCTATGTGTTGACTTGTCTCGATTCCGTTCAGCATGGTTGTAGGTTTGGATTTAAAGTATGCTGTTGTCGATTTCTTGGTACCGTCTGGATCTTCACGTCCGAATGCGAATTCGACTGCGATATACCATTTGACAGGTCTAAAATTCCAAGCGTGTGAGAATGATATGCTGAAGAAGATGGATGCTTGATTCGTTTGTTATAATATATTGTAGTGTTTCGATTTCATTCAATAAAATAAGATTGAATTTTAATAATAATAATAATAATAATAATAATAGTAATAGTAATAATAATAATAATACAAATATTAATAATAATAATAATAATAATAATAATAATAATAATAATAATAATAATAATAATAATAATAATAATAATAATAATAAACTGTCAATGTTTTAAATGTTCATTTCTAAGTAATGAAATAAATCATACCCATTTTCCAACAAATGTTGTTCCAGACTGTTTGTGATGTTGTTTTCCAGTCCTCGGATGACCATCCCTATGTCTCTTGCATTCGGGTCCGACGGTAAGCTCTGTTCCCCAAAGGTGTTGCGAACTGATGCGCGCACTTGGGGAGAATCGCTTCTTCTTTCACAAGTGTTGCACCATTCTTTTTCACCTTCGAAGAACTTCGCTTGACGATGCAGGCCGCATTTGATGCAGACTCGACGGCTCGTGCAAACCTCGCACAATCCCTGTTCGTTTAGCTTGGTCCTCTTGAAGGCCGAGCAATATCTACAGTAGCTGTCGATTTCTGAAATGTACAAATTTGGCTGATGCTAGTGTATAATGTGATATATATACTCGCCCAAACATTTATGTATGAATATTAACTTATATACATTCGCTTGTATGATTGATGATATAAATTTTATAATTTTACTTTGTCTCTTCGCTGGGATTCCCGCGGACGTTGATGGTTCCGATTCGTCGTATGATCTTTTCGGCACTAAACACAAAATAATAAATTTGATTAAATATGTAATATATGTCTATGCCACAAGTCAAACAAAGTTGTGCTTTTCTATGAAAATGTATATGAATAGGTATGTGAATATGTATACATACTAGGTTGTTTGCCTCTTTCCAGGCTTCTCTGTTTGCGAAGTTCCTCCTCGTTGGTATGGTGTATTATTTCATCGTTGGTTGCACTGTCCGCCCAAAGATCCACGTTCGTATGTTGAGTCAAATCCGACACATCATCTTCGTCCAGTTCCTCGACCGTATGTTGCAACAACTCGAAAGACTCAACATCATCCCGAATTTCTTCATTGACCATGACTTGAATTTCGCCTTCGTTAGTGGTTTGAATCATTTCGGTGTTTGACGTTCCCTCATCGAATGTTTGTTGTACTATAAATGAACAAATGAATTTTCATCGTAATTTGTGTGTATGCTTAACACAATGAAGAAATTATTATGTATTCAATATTGACAAATTATAAATGATTATTCTGGATACTTACCAATAGGGTCGACTTCTATAGAACATATAGCGTTTGCGATTCGAATCAGATTGTCGATTTCCATCTCACGATCGCTTGTCGATTCCATAGCAGCAGCTGTCGTCTTCGTCTCGGAGCAGAGTGTTGATCTCGTTCGTCTCTATGCAGAATGTGTGACTGAACAGTAATTGTTTCGGTTTTTATAATGCCTGGGTAGGCTGGTTGCTATGTAAACAAACGCTGTGATTGGTTGGTAAGGAAGTAACCGAGCGCTGTGATTGGTTGGAAAGGGTGGAGGGATTGGAAATTCCAAGGTGTCACGTGACTACCCCACAGGGTTTGCGAACGTGCTCGCGCATAAATTTATTCGATTATACCGACGCGTCGTAAACTTTAATTGGATCATTTACGATCGTGTTGGATACAATGGTAGGGTTTGAATGGCGAAGAACGATTGTAATTAGGTTTGGTACGCGGACAATGGTCGATTTCACGGACAATGGAAGGGCCGAGAGTCGGCGAACAATGGGACGTTGATTGGAATACTGACACAAAAGGTTTAATTATACGAATACAATGGGTCGGTTCTAGCACAATGGAGCGGCCGAGAGTCGGCGAACAATGGGCCGTTGATTGGAATACTGACACAAAAGGATTAATTATACGAATACAATGGGTCGGTTCTAGCACAATGGAACGGCCGAGAGTCGGCCAACAATGGGCTATTGTATGCGATACGAGCACAATAGGGTTTGGAGCGCCGTCTAACAATGCTAATTAGGGTTAATTATACGAATACAATAGGCCGGTTTCTAACACAATGGATGGCCGAGCGTCGGTCAACAATGGGCCATTGTACGCGGTACGAGCACAATAGGGCTGCCGGCGACGGAGAACAATAGGGTATTGTCTAGAACAATAGGAGGGGTGGGGGTCGGGTCTATTGTTCCAGAATCTGTAGTCATACTACTACTAAGGCCTAATAGGGTTTAGGATAATAGTAGGATTTTGCAACCAATTAATTAGAATTAACATGAATTCAAATTTCGTTGCTAGAGTTGGCATTAGCATTCTAAAGAAAAATTAATTAAATTGAAATGGAATTTTGCTTAATTGTATTTTGAGAAAAACTAAGTAATTAGAATAAGAATTGACACTCAATAGGAATCACTTGCAGATGTGATGGTTAGAGGAGTACGACACTGTACGAGGCAGATTATGGTGGGTGATTGGCAATGATGGTGGCTGAACTAAAAAGAAGCGCGGAATTCAGGAGGCAGATCTCTCCATAGACGTAGTGCTGTCTTGGTAGGCTAACTGGAGAACTTGAGATGGGTAGTGATCAGTTGTAGACGTGTGGCTTTCTTTTTCTCCTAACTACATCGTATAATTAAAACCGTTCTCATGACGATGCTAATTTAAATCGGATCCAGAACATTCGAGCTTCAAGAGATAAATCCTGGAAAACCGTAGACGACAGCAGCAGCAGCAGCAGCAGCAGCAGCAGCAGCAGCAGCAGCAGCAGAAGCAGCACGTAGTGGCTGCGGGGTAGATGCGTGCAGTGAAGCGGTCAACCGTGTATTCCCAGCCTGCAGTCTGACATGTGTCTGAGGATATTTCTATCAATGTATGAGAACGACGTTTAACGATTGGAAGAGATTAGCGCGCTTAATGCGGTCTGCATTCTCTCCTCGGTGACTCTGCTCCGTACGTCTTTTCAACCGCTGTAATGAATTCCCTCAAGGATGGATTTCGAGCTGTTTACCGGACTGTTTTTGGCCACAGCCGTATTGTCGGTGTCTGGTTTAAGTCGCTGTCGTCCGCCCATATTGCCGCCCCCCCCCCCACCAAGAAATCTGAGCACCACAAGTAGCCTAGAGGACAAGATTAAACATTGCACGGCATATCTTTTGAAAAGGGATTAAGCCATTTGGGCAATTATTTCGCGAAAATAGGCGAAAGAAACTGGTCAGATGACAAAGACTGATGACCATTATACTGCCAGGAGATTCGCTTTCACATCCGTTAAGTAGAAGAAAAAACAAAGTGCGCCGTCTCACCACATTTGAGTTCGTAAACAACAATTAGACGAACGTTGTAAGATATTCATGCGCTACCTTTTAAGAATCTCTCTGGAGCGTTACAAGCATGGCTACGTCGGTATTGAGACTGTACTTGTACGTGTGATCGACTTCAAAGCGTACCAATTGTAAGGGACATTATCAAGCGTCGTTTGTATTGCATCTGAACGTGTTTGATCGTGTTGTGCTACTGTTGACCATAATTTACATTAGTAGAAAACACTCATAGCCTACTTATTTTTTCAAATAACGGTTGCAGCTATACAGGCTTACAGAACGTATACACGTATTCACACGCATGCATGGTTTTAGCCCCTCTGGCGCCGCTATTGCGTACAACAGCAATTTAACCAACTGGAACGCACAAACGATAGAATTGAAGAAATAACGGTTGGCGAAGAAGAGTTGTGATTGTCTGGAAGCGTAAAGCGTGAAAATTTTGATGTAATTATAGGTATACATGTAAGTGTGACTGTGTGTGTGCGAAAAGTCGAGTGATATAAATCATTCTCTGCGATAGGCTATGTTGGTAACCCATAATTTCTAAATGAGGACTGTTATGTTATTCTCAGTGACGTCTCAATGAAATCTACTTCTTGCGAGAACTTGGTTCAGTGCAGGCTTATAGATTCCATTTAAGTTGTTGATCTATTCTTCTTAGAATACTTTCAAATTGCAAATTGCACCCAAATTCATTCATTCATTCCGAAAACTTGTATAGTGCCCCTTCAAGAAGTCTACTCAGAGGCGCTCCCAGAGGCGCTCCCAGCCCAGCCACGGCTAAAAAGATAGGTCATAAGCAAAATCATTTGTTCAAAACTGCTGACAACAGTCATTGTCAAAAATCATTCTAGACACGTCAATTGCAATCAGCAAATCATACATGATACATCTGCCTTCGTTTGTTACAAGGAAGAGGAGCAGGAAGCAAATGATGCATGGTCTTGTCACTCTTGTGGAAATGAGGGAGAAGGAAAAAACACAGGAAGAGACAGACGTGGATGGGAATGAGAATAGAGGACGTGGGGAGGGAGGGGGAAGAAAAGGGAGAAGTAGGATAAGGAGGAAGAAAGATGGTGAATAGGAAAGGGGGGAAGAAAAAGGCCGAGAATTAGGAAGAAGAAATGACGAGGAGGAGATGGAGTAGGAGGAAGGATAAAAAGGCGAAATATCCGCTGTACAAAAGGGTTTCACCATATTATTTTGGACGCCTACGGCCGGGATCCCCCTGCGCTAAGCCCGGTCTTTGATCCTGCAGTTTATGCAAACAAACGCTTGACATTGTGGTAGGCTAATGGGAGAGAATGGCCTTCATCTGTGACGACTGCTAAAAAAACAAGCATGACATTTAATATGCAGGTGTTAATAATAATAATAATAATAATAAATTTAAATCCCGAGGGATCCTAGGTACCTCGGGTAAAAAAACTAATAAATTAGTGCCATATCACTGATGCCTAATCATTCGACAGTAGCACATAAGAATAAGAATAATAATAGTGACAATAATAATAATAATAATAATAATAATAATAATAATAATAATAATAATAATAATAATAATAATAATAATAATAAGTACAATGGTAGCTATTATCACTCTTCGGAGTTGATGTTAGAATAGGAAGTTGTCTGTTTTCTCAATAAATGAAGTTGTTATAATAAATAAAACTAAATAAAAAATATAAAAAAATTTAATAAGGCGGCCATCCGCAAAGAACAGAAATACCGAGAGTTGCCCGCTTCCTACATCTTTCAGCCGGTGGCCATAGAGACATTGGGCCCGTTCAATCCTTCAGCCTCAGACTTCATAAATGAAATTGGCAGCCGCATCTCTTCTATCACTGGTGACAGACGTGAAGCTTTCTTTCTTTTTCAACGTCTGTCCACTTGCATTCAACGCTACAACTTGGTCGCTTTCAAAGGCACTTTTGCCTCACACCCTGAAGACGAGGCCTGACCCACCAGACGATCATTCTTCAGTTAATAATAGTCCATAAGTCCCTGGGGGAATGAAGTACCTCAGGGCAAAATAAAAAAAAAATAATAAAGAATGACAATTTATATGGCGCCGCAACACAGCTTGGCTTATAAGGTGTTCATAGAAGTAACATTTTACGAAATCTTTACGAAATCTTGCAAAATTAATAATTTCTCAATTTAAAATAAGTTGAAAACAGAGTTTAAATGCATTTTACGAACATGATGCACGCATAGTAACTTATAGGATCTGTGGAGTTTCACAGGCCTATAACCTATGATATTGTTTATCTTTTACTGAGTGAGAGCTATCTGACATCAATTTTATCTTAAAGGCTTCAGACGTTTGAAGCGAGCTTCAAGCATCCAGAGTTATTTTCTCAGTACTGTAGAATATAATCAACGAAAGAACGATACCAAAAGATTTTTAGTAAGTACCAGTTGGAGTCAGTTGATGTCATAAACCGATAATAGCTCGACGGACTTGAAAGACTCGAGCTCTCAGAAAGATGATAATGTAATTCTTTCAACTCTTTTTGAGTAGCAGAAATATAGGTTGAAGCAACGTCTGGCGGACACATGGCCAAACAATGTAACTTATGTAAGCTTATACGTCTTTCTCAATACATTGCATGCATTCAGTAATAATAATAATAATAATAATAATAATAATAATAATAATAATAATAATAATAATAATAATAATAATAATAATAATAATAATAATAATAATAATAATTAAGACCTACGCCCGAAATGGATGAGGTTTAGCCGTTCCAGGCACATTGCTTTTAATGTTTTATAAGCCCCTGGGGGAACGAAGTACCTCAGGGCATTTTTTATAATAATAATAATAATAATAATAATAATAATAATAATAATAATAATAATAATAATAATAATAATGATGATGATAATGACGACGACGACGACGACGATGATGATGATGATGATGATGAAGACGACGACGATGATGATGATGACAATAATAATGATGACAATAATAATGATGATGATGATGATGATGATGATGATGATGATGATGATGATGATGATGATGATGATGATGATGATGATGATGATGATGATGATGATGATGATGATGATGATGATGATGATGATGATGATGATGATGATGATGATGGCAATGATGATGATGATGATGATGATGATGATGACAATAACGACAATTTATTTGGCGCAGTAACACAGCCATGCTGTTACAAGGGCTCCTTACAAAGCAGCTGACATGCTGGATAGGCCCTATTATAGCGAACCAGTATGTTTTTTAAAGAAACTTCAGAGCCAGGAAACATCCCGCGAGCCCACACGCGGCGCTCCTCAATCCTCTATGTATGCATGTAGGTCAAAGTATTCATGCATATATGCATATAGGTCAAAGCATCCATGAATGCATGTATGTATGGGTGAAAAGGTGTTGAGTGTCTTATAGCTTCCTGTTCCGTTTCCTTGTTTCCTGTTCTCAGTGTATACGTTGCTTCCCTTTACTAAGTCACTTTTTTATTTGATCACAGGGGCGGAAACCTGGTCCGAACTTTGGGGGGGACGGACGAGCGGCCGAAAGTCGATTGCTGAGGCGCGAAACGCCGAGTTGGGAGGGGTGAAGGAAGGCTGTTTTTTAATGTTCACATCTAATTGTAGCATTTTAGCTGTCATCCAAAATCAAAAATTGTCCATTTTCTCAGTCCCGATAGAAGTTGTTCAAACTCTAATTTGTTATTGAAAACGATCGGAGACCATATTTTATTAGACACCTCTTTAAAGGTTATAATATGAATTTATAAAATGATGGAATTTGCCAAATTTCACACAATTGCTTTGCAAAAAACATTCGAAGCATTTAACATAGACACCTCTGTAATGTATGAAATCAACGATATATATATAAGAAAAACATACTATATACTGAATTTTAGTCAAATTCATGACAAAATTCTTTGTGTTAATTTTTTAATGCAAATTATGTTTAATAGAAAGAATGGAAAAGAAACACTGATAGAAATGAAAACCTACTCGTGTCTATAATTATTAATATACCTGCTATCAGAGCATTTCAAAGAAAGTTTCAGAACTGTATGACACTTTCTCAATCTTTCGATATTCCCTAGTAGAAAACTGCCAATCACATGACAATGGTTTTTAAAAACTGTTTTTTGCTGCGAGGATGCGATTTTATAACTATCTGGTAGTCTAAAGTTGCGCATTTGCTCCCTGATCACGAGACCTGGCTTGTGACTTGTGATCTGTGAAGTATTACCAGCGATTTTCGGGTGTCTAAGAACAATATTTTGATTCTCGTACTATCAACAATGTTCGGGTGTCTAAGAACAACATTATTGATTTAAGTATTATTAACGATTTTCGGGTGTCTAAGGACAACATATTAGATTTAGTTATTATCAACGATTTTGGGTCGTCTAAGGACATCAATTTGATTCCAGTATTATCAACGATTTTCTGGTGTCTAAGGACATTATTTTGACTTTCGTACTATCCATGATTTTCGGGTGTGTAAGGATATTTTTTTATTCCAGTTTTATCAACAATTTTTGAGTGTATAAGGACATCATTTTGATTCCAGAATTATTGAGGATTTTCAAATGTGTAAGGATATCACTTTGATTCCAGTATTATCAACATTTTTCGGGTGTGTAAAATTGTAAAAACATAATTTTGATTTTGGTTTTATCAACAATTTTGAGGAAAGTAGTTTTTTAACGACCGTGTTTGACCAAAGGGCCTTTACAGTCGGAGGCAGAGAACAACCTCTTACTCCACGTTTATATTGCGACCGAGCCACCCGCAGTAAAGATCCGAGAAATTAATCTCTGACCGGGAATCGAACCCGGGCCGCCGGCGCGGCGAGCGGGCTACAACCCACTCGGCCAAGCATGATCTCTAACGATTTCGATTGTGTAAGGACATCAATTTAAATCATGTATTACCAACGATTTTCGGGTGTGTAAAGACATCATATTGATTCCAGTATAATCAGTTTGCTTACCACAGTCTCTATGTCAAGTCCTCATCGATCTTCTCTTCCACCTAAACGTGTAACTGGTTACTCCCTTATGCCCCACTGCATAATCTGCAGATTCAACGATGTGAATCGTTGTTTGAAAATGGATTTATCACCAGAATTCTATAAAGTTAACTTGTTTGACGATGATAGTTTAGATTAGTAACTATTCAACTTGCAAATTAATTCGTACGTTTTTATTGCCTATTTCTACTTCGATATATAATAATGATGTTCTATGTCCCATTGTTCTTTTTCAAGAGGAGTAATATACAAATACTTACTTACTAACTTATCTACTTTCCATATTATTTTCGATGTTGAACATGACGCTGATTCGAGCCTGAAGGAAAGATGAAAGAAATGTAGCAGAAACCCGATATATGACTTTTTGCGACGTTGGGTGTTGGCAATGTTATTATAATAATTGGTTGTAAGTTAAAAGAGGTGTCTTATCTATACAGTATAATGTTCGCAATCTATCCAACGTGGGACTTAATAACTTTTGGTTAGTACCTGGATTGCCCTGAAATTCATATCATTATAAATATTTACTTCATCTGCTAAACTTTTTTTCTCTAGTTCCCTACTGAAGATTGTGTACATGTCCTAACGCTTAAACATTGGGGGGGACAAATGCATGGGCCGTCCCCCCCAACGTCTTTATTGGGGGGGACCGTCCCCCCCTGTCCCCCCCTAGGTTTCCGCCCCTGTTTGATCATTGTATGTTGGAATAGTAAAGCTTAGCTATGAGGCCACCACAAAATATGCCGTTTCACCATCTCAGCGATGGTCATGCGCAGTGGGTCGGGTCGAGCTGTAGGCCTAACATAAAAACCTATACATTTACTTACTAACATTTGAATCTATCAGAATTGTAAAAGACTCAGCACGCATGACACCAATTCTACCTTAAGTTTACATTGATTAATTTTTAATTCACGGTTCCGGCAAAATTTTCTGAAAGCACCAACATTAGAGCGCTTAAATTCACCTAAAACCATTATTATCCTCCACGGTTAATGCAAATTCCTATAGAAGTGTAGAATCAGGTCACTTTGTTGTAGAATTAGGTCCATGCGATGGTGAACCCGTTTATTAGCTGTAAAGTCAATCGATTGTTTGGTGTCCCTAGTTGGCGGGATTTTTTTACCCCTTCAGGGCTCATTTTTTAAAAGGGAGTTGCAATTACATGTAGGCTATATGCAAACTTGACTTGTTAAATTTGGTTACAAAATAAACCATTTTTAATGACTCGATTGATAGATTGATTGATTGATTGTTTGATTGATTGATTGATTGATAGGCCTATGCTTATCTGAGAATGCCTTCAGTAACCTTGAACAATAAGCTGCTATTACTTTCAGTACAGCCGACTTTCTTGAAGCTCAATTATTTAATGTTAGAAGCTAAATTATAGACGAAGAGTCGACGATTAATATTACAACATATGCAATTTAATAATTCACATCAATTGGTCACCAGAAAAGATCCTAAACGAAATTGTTTCATTCATAAGTTTCTATACAGCACCAACGTTTTAAATGTTTGCGGCGTCGTACAATCGATAGAATTATCCAACCGTACATTACCACTCAAGTGAAATGAAAGGCTTGTTTGGCGATCATGCTCTGCGACTCAGGACCGATACTAATGCGCTGTTTGTGTGCATTAGAAACATTCAACGACCTGTAGCCATTGTGCCAGCATTTATAGGACAATAATTAATTCGTAGACTACGTCGTCTGTTGCCATCGTCCACGATGGGAAACTAATAGAAAATTAAATATGTATTTCTGCAAAGAGTTGCTGCTCTTCTTCCTCCTTGTCATCCTCCTCCTAATCTTCTCCTCCTGCTCCTCCTCCTCCTCCTCCTCCTCCTCCTCCTCCTCCTCTTCCTGCGCCTTCTGTTCGTCCTCCTCCTTGTCATCCTCCTCCTCTTCATCCTGTTCTTTCTTTTCCTTCTCGTTATACTCCTCCAACTTCTGCTCCTCCTCCTTCTCCTATTCTTCCTCCTCCTCTTCTTCTTTATCCTCCACTCTCCTCTGCCTTTTCTTAATTTTCCTCCTCCTACTACTCCTTCATTTTTTATCCTTCTAATCTTTCTCTGTATCCTCCTCTTGCTCTTTGTCCTCTTCCTTCTCCCGCTCTTCTTTCTCAACTTCCTGCTTCTCTTCCTCCTTCTCCATTTCCTCCTCCTCTTTCTCCTCTTCTTCCTCCTCCTCCTCCTTCTGCTCCTCCTCCTCCTCCTCCTCGTCGTCCTCCTCATCCTACTTAACTGTCATTTGTTGATTGAAAACGATTTCTACATAGGTCTATATGCTGGTCGTTCAGAAACAATTGCGCATACTTAGCATAGCTCCAAGTTTGCGTCATTCGCAGTATATACAATGTCATGTCTATATCGGTCGACATGACAGGTCTGCATAATGTATGCGTGTGCCCTGGACATACAATATGCAACTGACAGCGGACAAGCAGTGCATGACATTGCATTAAAGAGATCAGCAGAATGTTCACCCAGGCATATGTACGCATTGTATGAATGCACGCTTAGAATAAGTGCGTTAGGTATACATGTAGCCTACGATTGTACATGTGCGCAGCTTTGTACATGTATGCCTTATATGTATCCAGGAATGTACATGTACGTATAGATATGTGTATGCATGGAAATTCATGTACATGTATTTACATGTATGCGCGTATGTGTAATTGTGTATCAGGGCTTTTTAGAGTGCTGTTATACACAAAATGTGCAGTTATATGTGAATTTCTGCAGTACTGTTGTCGAATCACTTCTGTGCAGTCAAAAAAGTGAAAAGGTCATTGCCATCCGAGAGGGAGTAATTTACCACATAGAGGGCTCCATGGGACAGGGGAAGAAGGGGTTGTGCAGTTCTAAAAATTCCTTTAAAATGTCATGATTTGTACGTAGGCTACATGTCTAGCCTATATACACAATTGTATGCATGAACCAAAGAGATATGATTTAAGCCTCTTCCAATAAATCACATCACTGGTACAGTGGTACATATTATATGTCAGTAACTTAAGTTTAGACTTGCGGTTTAACGCTGTTATAAGCGAATAGGGCCTACCGATAGGCCTACTTTGAAAAAGGTCTATTTTGACGTGTACAATTATTAATTTATTAAACGTGTGGTATCTTGCTGCCACATAAAATGCGACAGGTGTGTAATTAACTCGTCACTCAATGCCATGGCTGTATCACAGGTATGTACTAAGTATGTACTATGTATGCATGTATAATTGATAATTAATTTATATTGTATGGTATATCATAGCCTATGTCACTTAGCAAAGAGTAAATAGCTTGCAGCAGAAAAGTTTGATTTTCGATTACATTTTTGGTATGAAATCCTTAGATACATGTAACTATAGGAGGCACACTTTCAGCAGAATATATTTGACTTCCTCTTAAATTTTCGGTCTGAATTCTTATAAATCCTTAGATAATTTCCGTCTGCCGGGAGAATTGAAATGACCGCCATAGTACATGGTTAAGAATATCATTTACTTTGAATGATAAATAATGAGGGCCCTCTTCTCCCTTTCTCTCTCAGTTCCTTTAATTCCTTTCGGAACATCGGGCGACAAATCAGGCTATTGTGGCAAAATTAGAGGTGATTACACGCTATAGTTGCATTCAGTAGGCCTACTGTTTGCAGGTCATTTCCCCTATATTAAACACCAAATATTTGTGAGGTGAGACCACGCTGTGTACAAGCGCATATACCCTCGATTACAGCCCCGTTGGTTAGTAACTTCACTTGAGTGGTACAGTGTACGTACTTTTGCTGTAGAGCGCTAAGTATACCTGCACTTGAATGGTAAGTAGCCTACTTTCTCTGCAGAGCGCTAAGCATACCTTCTGCAGAGTGCTAAGTATACCTTCACTTGAGTGGTAAGTACTTTTGTTGCAGAGTGCCAAGTATACCTTCACTCTCGCTGTGTATAGTCATACGCACGATGTCCCTCATGAGTTGAACGTCTTCATTTCAATATTCGACGGACTCAGTCTATTCCTCAGGAGTCGATCGCACGTGTAACCTCCTCCACCGCCACCACCACCACCCCGTCCGAGAGGGGACTGTGACGGCGAGCGAATGGGGGACCGTGTACGACACTGCTGCGGGTTCGTTACGGAGAAACTCGCGATCGAACCGGTCGTGGAACTCCGGCGATTTCCGGCGCCGCCCACCGACGAACAATCGTCGATCTGAGTCTGATTTCCGGTCGTCATCTCCGTGAGGACGACTTCCGGTGTGCGAGGGCGGCAGAACAGCCGACGAAAGGTCATGCGGAACTTCGTGCTGAAGGACGAATAGAGGACGAAGTTGATGGAGCAGTTGATCATGACGAGCAGGTTGAAGTAGTTGGCCGTAATCATCAGCGCAGTCCTGCGTTGCGCGGTCATCGAATCCGTGTGGTCAAGGTACTCATTGTAGAGTTTCTGGACCGCTTGGGGGAGCTGGCAGATGAGGAAGACGACGACGACGGTGATCAGCATGACGGTGATACGCTGCTGGTCACGGTGGTGTCTCTCAGTCTTCGGTGTCGTGGTTGTCGTCACGAAGTCACCGGTCTTCGTCATCGTCATGCGTTGACGCGCGGCGTACATGACGGCGCGGATGAGTAGGGAGTTGAAGATGAGGAGGAGGACGAGTGGGAGGAAGGTGAAGAGGATCTGATTGACGTAGTAGTAGCCGAGACGGTAGGACGCCTGCTCTCCGAGGGACGTCTTCGCCGGACGAATGAAGGTCTGGTTCAGTCCATCTTTCCGTTCCACCATCTCGATCTCGAAGAACTCCGGAGTGGTGACGACGAAGGCGCCGAGGCACACGACAAGGATGACGTACTTGGCCCGCCTCGTTGTACACCAGACCTTGCCCTTCATCGGGTAGCACACCCCGATGTAACGCTCCACCGTGAATGTCAAGGTCAACCAGACCCCCGTGTTACTACACACGTCCGTTAGTGGTCGCCCGAACGGTAACCGATAGCGGTTGTACCAGGTGGCTCCTCTTACCGCCTCGTAGTGCGAGAAAGTCATGGTCAACCCCAGCAGAAGGTAGAGGGTGTCATAGACCGCCAACGCCGTTAGGTAGTGGTTCGTGGATGACTTCATCCAGCGTCGTGTCAATACAAGAATGTTGAAGATGTTACCAACGACACCGGATATGACGACGATGAGTGTCACGATTCGTTGAATGACGAATCGCGTCACGTCCAGGTGGTACTGGAGCGACGCCAAGCGGTCATTGCCAACCGGAAGTGAGTCCGGTATCGTCAAACGAAGCTCGTGGTAGGACGAGGAGGTCGTGTAATCGTCGTCCAACATGGCGCCTTCCATTGCGGAGGTTTTTCAACTTCAGGGTGCTAAGTGCTATCACGTCAACGGCTTGTAACGTAACCACGTCAACGGATTGTAATGTAACCACGTCAGCGGCTTGTAATGTAACCACGTCAACGGCTTGTATTGTAACCACGTCAACGACTTGTAATGTAACCACGTCAGCGGCTTGTAATGTAACCACGTCAACAGTTTGTAATGCAATCACGTCTGTGGCTTGTAATGTAACCCCGTCAACGGCTTGTAATGTAGGCACGTCAACGGCTTGTAATGTAACCACCTCAACGGCTTGTAATGTAACCACGTCAACGGCTTGTAATGTAATCGTAATGTATAATCGTAATCGTTACCTCCAAATTTCTGAAGCTCCACTCGAAAACGCCAAGCGCAGGGCACCAGCTTGTTCACGAGAGCTGTGTTTATACAAAATGGTTGTCGAAAAGACTGTAGTGCAAAGGAGGTCGTTGTCTTTGAATTTCAATTTGTTTAGCGCCAATCTTCTAATACCAAGATTTGTAACGCTGCGTCTTTTATCTCATCAGAAGTAAGACTTCGAGAATTCCAGTTATTTACCCTTATTTATCTACACGCTTGACTTATAACACCGCAAGTTGACAGGTCAGCAAATTAACGATATTACCAGTTGACACATAGGGCCTACTGGCAAAATTGCGAGACTTCTGTAGCGCACGTAGCATACGTCGGAAAACACTAGTAAGATGTCAGCAAAACTACGGAATGCACGTCATGGAAAGAATTAAATTCAAATGAAACACTGTATAAACATCCTCCGCGTAGGCTACACAGTGGGAATTGATACCTCAAGACGCCCCTATTCCTTTCGTCATATGCAACCCTCTACGGAAGTCAAAATGATCCGACCGGAAAGTTTAGATGATCCATGCATCCATCCGCGAGAGAGAAAAGAGTTCCGTCCGACGGATTCTGGATGATCCGATCCCTACTGTAGAGTCCTTATCGGTCCTCCTCGTCGCCTGTGCTCGGGATATTCCATATGCTGCTCTGCGCATCCGCAGAAGATCCGGGCAATCATCCTATCGCGTGCATGCATCCGTCTGCTTGCAGCGGAAATTGCCTCTCTCCATTGTGCTGACCATACATCGTCGACATGACACCTGATGGAGATGACGCTATCACGCATCATTGTCATCATCATCATAATCGTCGTCATCATTGTCATCGTCGTTGTCGTCATCGTCGCCGTCGTTGTCATCGTCATCATAATCGTCGTCATCATTGTCATCGTCGTCATCATCGTCGTCGTCGTCGTTGTCGTCGTCATCATTGTCATCGTCGTCGTCGTCTTCGTCGTCGCCGTCGTTATCATAGTAGTCGTCGTAGTCATCATCATCGTTGTCGTCATCATCATCATCATCATCATCATCATCATCATCATCATCATCATCATCATCATCATCATCGTCGTCGTCGTCGTCGTCGTCGTCGCCGCCGTCGTCGGCGTTGCCATCATCATCATTGTAATCATCATCGCAATCATCATCGTCGTCGTCGTCGCCGCCGCCTTCACCTTCATCATCATCATCATTTATCATCATCATGATCGTTGTCGTCCTCGTCATCATAATCATCATCATCTTTATCCTCATCAGTATCAAGTCATCATAAATAACAGCATCATCGTCGTCATCATCATCATCGCAACTTCATCATCATCATCATCAGCAGCATCACCACCACCACCACCACCACCACCACCACCACCACCACCACCACCACCACCACCACCACCACCACCACCACCACCACCACCAATACCACCAACACATCCCTCCTAAAATGCACCACTTATTCAAACAGCAATGCGCCTACATCCGTCCGTCAGAAGGTAATTGGCTGTCCAGACTCCACCTAGCGGTCGTCTGTCGAAGCAGAACGCGAGGAATTAATCCGACATCGGAGACTAAAGACGCGACAGAAAAGCAGACGATAGCGATCACCAAACGCAGCAAACGGCTTTTGACGATCAACTATTATCGTCCGCCAGATGCATGGAGTAAAGACATCGCCCCTCACGCTCCGGTCAGCGCGCACATGCATGGTAGAGTTGCCAGGTCGTCGCGAAAAGCTCGCGTTGGGCTACTTTTTCAATGCGATTGCCGCAGAAAATTTTGTCCTCGCGACCTCGTGATATTTTGGGATCTTTTTCGTATTGAATTATTATTGTCCCGAGGCGGCTATGGTGACATTGTGAATTCTCGTAAATTGACCGAGGCACTAGGTCACCTTTACTAGCTATTGTGGGGCGCGGTGGTGTAGTGGGTATGTTCGTTGCCTTGCAGCCGGAGGGTTGCAGGTTGGAATCCACCTCAAGTCGTCGCGTAAGGACCTTGGGCAAGTCCTTCACTCGCTATTGCTCAGCGCTTTGGCGTGAAACGCCGATATAGTGTCCGCTCTGTAGTCGGGAGCGCTTCTGAGTAGATGAAGGGGCGCTATAACAAGTGCACATACAAACAATACGATTCATATGTTGTGTTGCCAACTTAATAATAAATCCATGCTTTATATATAAGTTTATGGTATACGACATGGCTTTTTTAGCGTGCACTTGTACACAGAATGTGTAGTTCTAAACGAATTGTGCATTTGCAGAAGCACTTCAGTGCAGTCAAAACTAGTTTTAAAAAGGCCATTGTCATCCGATTGGGAGAAATTTACCATGGAATGATGTGAACGGAAAGAAGAGGTTGCACAGTTCTAAAAATGCTTCCCCCCCAAAAAAAACCCCTAGCATACGGACTATGTCGACGGTAAGAAAATAGACAGTCTAAGTGTACCATCTAAATATTTACGTCGACGATTACATCAGGTGTCTGGTAACGAAGCCAATAATGACGTCATTATTGGCTTCGTTACCAGACACCTGATGTAATCGTCGACGTAAATATTTAGATGGTATAGACTGTCTATAATTATACTTTCATATAAAAATTTAATGTCTTCAATATAGGCTAGCTGCCCGCCACGCGACTTTTGGGCTACTTTTTGACGTGATATCCCGACAAAGAGCAATCTGGCAACCCTGGCATATGCATGTAGCAGCGTAGGCCTATAATACGCCCGACGATAGACACATCACCCATACATCCTGCAGCCTACGGTTCGCATTATTGTGTTGGCGAGATGTTTAGTTTGAGCCGTGTATAGTATACCTCCGCTAAACGCAGCCGTCGTTAGCTGGAGAAGGATAAGGAATCGGAATGGAAAAGATGCAACGGATAACATGGAAATAATCCGTGTGTTCTGTATTTAATATATAATTATATATATATAGTGTGATATATATATAGTGTGTGTGTGTTGTGTGTGTGTGTGTGTGTGTGTGTGTTCAACTGTACATGTATGTGGAAGACCTGGTTATGTCGATCCAGAAATCCATCTGTCTTCATAGCCTATCCACCTGCTCACTCACCTCTCCCATGCAAGCCCATGCACTCGGTCAATTGATACGTGGTTCATCCGTGTTGCTGCTGGTATAGGCCTATAATGCTGCCTCCTGTATTTGCCTCTTTGTCGGTCTGTATGTATGTCTTCTTGACAGCCTACACTTGTCTGTCTTGATGTCTGCATGTCTCTGTGCATGTGCGTGTGTGCTTCCGTCCGTCCGTTTGTTCGTTCGTCCGTTTGTTTGTTCATCCTTCCTTCCATCAACAAATCCTGCAGTTGGTAATCCATTGAGCAATCAATCCATCCGTAGATGCATTCATCCACGTTCCATGTTCCATGCATCCAGCCACTCGTCATTCTATTCATCCATTCATTTATGCATTCATCCATCTCATACAATGTATGCATCCATTCATCCATCTATTATCCAAGCATCCAGTCACAGTCCATTTCCATCCATCCATTCATACACTCATCCGTACATTCCTCCATCCCATACAATGTATTCATCTATCCATCTATATCCATATATTCATCCATCCATTCATCCATCCAATCATTCATCCCATAGATCTACAATGTGTGCATCCATCTATCCATCTATCCATCCATTCACCCATCTGTCAATTCACACATATTGATTTTCTATTTATCAACCCCTTCTATCCATTTCCATCCATCCATTCATGCATTCACCCATACAATGCATGCATCCATCCATCCACCAATCCACCAATCCATCCATTCCTTCATCCGTCCATTCATACATTTTCATGCTCCATTTATCAACCTCTTCTATCCATTTCCATCCATACATTCATACATTCATCCATTCATCTAAGAACCTTCCATTCTCCCGAAAAGTCCCTCACCATGCTTCATGAATAACGAAAACATTGACCAATGTCATTTGTTCTTCCTGAGCACCTATTCTTCCATTTAATGTCCTTAATTCATTTGCTCAGTGTATAGCGTGCAACTCAAACACTTCTAATAAATATTCACCATACTTCAATGGCTGTGGGGCACTAATTATCATTGCCTGAATTCGGACAGCCGTTGTGTTCGTGCCTTTGTCTCCTACATAGGTGCGTAATGCTTTGGCTGTTCGACCTTGCGCCTAAGCTCAGTTTATCATCTCATCTCTTCTCCTCTTCTCCTATCTTCTCCTCTCCATCTTTTTCTGTCTTTCATCATAGCTTAGTCTACCAGACTAGTGATCTTTTGTATAAAAGCTACGACCTTTAAAGTTTTCTTATGGCCTTTCTACTGCTTAGAGCTCTCAGTTTTAACATAAAATATGACAAATTGACAGTCTCCTGTCCGATATTCATTCATTCATTCATTCATTCATTCATTCATTCATTCAAGAATTTCTATAGCGCCTCTTCAATGGAACTACTCGGAAGCGCTCCAGACTATAGCACGACAAAATACAGTTTTGAGTTGAATAAAATAAATGCTTGATTAAGTGCCCCATGCATGAAGCAGACGCAGCTCCTGTGGAGTCCATTCCAGACCACTTGGCCCACAACTGAAAAGATTGGATATTCATCCATAGGCCTACGTTGTTAAAAGTATATTTCACAATGGGTCACTTACTATACACTAGCTCACGCGATGTTACATTTTATTATAAAAGCCTTGTATTGAGAATGAATATAGTAATCATGAAAGAGAGGTCAGAGTTAGGATACACTGTTATCTTTCCTCTGGCTCCAGTGAGTCCAGTTAGGCTACATAACATAGCATAACATGACAAAACATAGCATGACATATAGCATAACATAACATAACATGACATAGCATAACATCACATAACACATAACATAGCATAACATCACATAACACATAACATAGCATAACATGACAAAACATAGCATAACATAATGTAACATACCATAACATTACACAACTGTTACATAGCATAACATCACATAACACATAACATAGCACAACATCACATAACATGACATATCATAACAAGGATCTAAGTGGTTCAGAAGACCACTGCAAATTAATCTTGGCTCCAGTTACATATTGACCTATTTATACTTGCTGATTCATGGCTATAGCGAAAGTACTTGTTTTATGCATTAGAACAATCCAAATGCTTTCTTCGTTGCATTACCGATACTATTGTTTTTGTGAAGTTTGTCGCGATAGTTGTCTGAAAAGATGAAAACTAAAGATACATGCAGCATCAATTTAATTATACCATTTAATGGCATTTATAAGCAAAGAAGTTCTAGACTGCAATAACAATTATTATTTTCCTGCTAATAGGTTAAATCATTGCTTGTTTTAAATATAAACCGAGCATAAGTGTTGAAAAAGCGCTACATGTGATGTCAGTCTTTTACATCTATTATTTTCCGAATCCGATTCTTTCTAAGCGAAGAAAAAATGTCTTTTAGGAAGAGATAAAGAGATATAGCATATGCTGCCTGAACACTCAGACTGAAAAAGCGGATGCAAAAAACCATTTAATGAGGACAGAAAGATTTGACCAACTACTTCAATAGCCGAAGATGTCTCTAACAGAGGCGCTTGCTAGAATCTACCCATTAAATACATGATATAGAATCTGCCTATTAAATACAGGATATATAGAATCTGCCTAATAAATACATGATAATATTATAGAATCTGGCTATTAAATACAGGATATACAGGATATAAAGGGCTAACAGCCGATTCCCCGAAGGCAACTCGGTTAAATTGAGCGCATCATTATGGGCAAGATATGCACATACACACACGCACATACATGTACAATACATGCATGCATGCATGCATGCATGCATGCATACACACATACATACATACATACATACATACATACATACATACATACATACATACATACATACATACATACATACATACATACATACATACATACATACATACATACATACATACATACATACATACATACATACATACATACATACATACATACATACATACATACATACATACATACATACATACATACATACATACATACATACATACATACATACATACATACATACATACATACATACATACATACATACATACATACATACATACATACATACATACATAGTATGTATGTGTATTACATACATACATACATACATACATACATACATACATACATACATACATACATACATACATACATACATACATACATACATACATACATACATACATACATACATACATACATACATACATACATACATACATACATACATACATACATACATACATACATACATAGTATGTAGGCTATGTGTATTACATACATACATACATACATACATACATACATAGTTACATACATACATACATACATACATACATACATACATACATACATACATACATACATACATACATACATACATACATACATACATACATACATACATACATACATACATAGTATGTATGTGTATTACATACATACATACATACAGGCCCAGCTACCAATCCCTAATGCAAAACGATGTCATTCGCAGAGGTTATATATAATTGATTCAGCACGTCGGTCAGGGCTGGCTTTTACATACAGGACAACCGGATCTGCTGATCGTGTATAATGTAATAATGTAATAATGTAATAATGTAATAATGTAATAATGTAATAATGTAATAATGTAATAATGTAATAATGTATACCCGCATATGCACATGTATAAATTCGTTTAGGCCTAATGAGAAAAACATGTTGACAACACCGCAACTCACTTACAAGGCAGGGATAGGTTCTACGGGTTACACGGGCGCTTGTGAGAAGACAATTATAGAAAACTTATTTTACCAATCGATAAACAGCGAAGGTGTCACAGCGAGCGAAGGGGTCAAAGAACTCCTGTGCCGTATAACACTACTGTTAACTGCGAAATGACTTAGACACATTATCAGTCCAATTCTCACACACTACAACCGAGTGTTTACAATTTCTACCTAAACTGGGATATCAATAGCCTACACTGTGTATTAAACCAGATCGCATATAGAAGACTGGAATACAGCTTAAAAGATGACTGACAAACACTGTCATATGCTTTCCTAATATCCCAGGCTGATGAGAATACAACGGTGCCTATGTCAACAAGCAAGTAACTCGAGGTGTGCTTTGCAAATCAATTTAATTTTGAAAAAATGTGGGCTTGCGTATAGTTACCACTTACAGATTAGTGTCTGCTGTTTCCAGTCATTTAATGAATGGTCTAAAATCAGTCAGAGATCCATGAGCTTGAAAGCCAAAGAGAAATAGTGAGTTTTGAGCCGCTTTTTAAAGGAGGAAAGTGAGTTTGAGCTAATCACAGTTATGTGCATAGGCGGAAACCTGGGCGGAGACTTGGGGGGGGGGGGGGACGAACGAGTGGCCGAAGGAAAGACGCGAGATTTTTTTAGTCATCTGGCCGAAAAGTCAAGAAACTTTATATTTTCGCGCCAAAAAAGTTGATTACCTTTTTTTAGTCATCCGGTCAAAAAAATCAAGAAAAATTATTTATGTTTTCACCGCCAAAGTCTAAAAAATGTCTATTTTCACCGGCAAAAAAATTGTGTGCCTTTTTTTAGTCTTCACGCTCAACGATTGGGGGGGGGACCAATGCATGGTCCGTCCCCCAACACTTTTATTGGGAGGGAGCGTCCCCCCTGTCCCCCCTAGGTTTCCGCCCATGGTTATGTGTTTACATATCCGACCTACATGTACAAAGTAGTTCAGCATGTATACTGTATAGTCTACCATCCAATCTCAACACGTGTCTGCAATCAGACTCTGATTGCAGACACGTGTTGAGTTATCAGACACCAACCCAAAGATAAGATTCTGTTGTGTTAAACCAATTACAGATGTGGGTGGACGTTTAGCACTCACATCATGAAGACCCAGCACTTTAATATTTTATGTATACGACTGAAATTCAATTTACGATCACGCGGCCATTTTGTGCACTTTCTGACGGGAAATTATTTTCTCATCGGGCAGATGCATTATTAATATCGAATATTAATTATGAATCTCTTTCTGTCGTATGAAGAGGTCCGCAGTGGCGTTTTATTCGTTTCATACGTATTGAGTAAACAAAGCTGTTGGAAGCGTCGTCGAAAACGCGGCCATAAACAGCAATCATCATGTGAGATGTATGCTATACATGTAGGACGGCGGCACTTCAACGGAGGCCTGTAACATGGAGAGCGACCATGTTGAGTGGAGAGGGTCGGGAGGTACACATCGATGAGGCAGGAAGCGGAGAAGGGCGTTTGGAGGGCAAGAGGAAGCCGAACCCTCAGGGAAATAGGCTGCGTATATATGGCCTCCCTGTAATACGGTGTTTCAGCTCTGATAGAAGGCTGGGGTCGAATATTTTATAGATACTGAAGTGTAAGAGCTCAGGTCAGAAGTATTTTTGTTGGTGATTATGCTGCATAGAAAAACAACTGATGACTCGAGAGATAGTTTAGATTCGTGACCTCAGCAACTTTTCAATTAGCCGACCTGGCTAAGGTTTGGAAGAAGATTTAGGGTGTTCAACTTCAAATTCGCGATAAATGGAAAATTGATTATGTTACTGTAGTCTGTATACAGTGTAGGCCTATAGGCTATCATAATGATGTAAGGGGCCGTCCATAAAGTACGTCACGCTCCAGGGGAGGAGGGGGTCCGAGAAAGTGTGACAGTTTGTGACAGGGCACATAACGCACATAAATGCACATAAATGGGAGGGGGGGGGGGTCAGGCCATGTGTGACGTCACACTTTTTTTAATGATGCGTATTATATAATTGTCTAGTCTAATTTTTGCAATTTTTGTTTTCAAATTCAATCTACATTGAGTTACTTCTTCAATGAATAACTGTGACAACTGTTTGCAATTAACTTTTCTACTATTAAAGTCATTTTAATAATGTGATAGTACTTTTAAGTGGAAACTTTACAGTTTAATAGTGAAGTGTGTTTTAGATTAAATTTGAATAAGGTGTTAAATACAAAAAAAATTCGAAAGTGCGACGTACTCTAGGGGGGGGGGGGTCCGAGAAAGTGTGACGTACTTTAGGGGGGGTCCGAGAAAGTGTGACAGTTTGTGACAGGGGGAGGGGGGTCAAAATGGTCAAAAATAGCGTGACGTACTTTATGGACGGCCCCTAACTAATACCAGATTGTGTTCCTGTTTCGAACCATATCAGAGTTGGATCACAGGGCTTCATACAGCAGATCAAAATAAGTTTGATTGGCGATCATATAATTGTAAATTGTAATCGTAGTCAAACGATTTTCAGACTACTCAGCACATACATACGTTTGCACGCGCGCGCACGCACACATTTAAAGACTATCAATTATAATTAATTATATAATTATTATGAGAGATACATTTTAATGTGACTAATATATGTTTAATTCATGTTTCCATTATACACTGTATTATCATTATTCAAAATGAAGGGCGACCGTTGATTGGTGGACTATCTTCCGCATAATTATTAAGATTGATAGATGCGCCATAGCAGTCATTTTCATTTGATGTAAGCTTATAACATAACAATTATACACGAAACAATTTCTTCGTTCGCGTATTGCCATGGGCGGAGTTTATCAGGGGATAGGGGGGATAAGCCCCCAAGAAGGCCCAGATTCAACTTTTTACCATTTAAAAGGTATACTTTTTCGGGGTTAGCCCCCCTAAGAAGACCCAGACTCGTGGTTAGCCCCCCCCCCAAAGAACGGAAACCAAACTCCACCCATGTGTATTGCTGTTGTAGGCTACATGCTTTCCTGCAGTGCCAGTGGACCTAATATGTCAGCCTAATTTATCCATGACCGGGCGGAAATAAACTAGTCAGCTCGACTAATCAACTCAAATAATATAATTAAATAAACACTAATCATCCGCTTAATTAGCATTTACGGCATCTATTTATAGAGTCGATCGTGACAAACAGTTGACTGTGCGTTTTCGTCTTCGCTCTCCTCTGCAGGGAGTTCGTTCCACAGATAGATCTAATTGACAAATGCTATAAATTGCTTTCTGCTCCATCAAACAGTAATAGATCGTAGTGGTAGTAGTGCTGATGGTAGTGGTAGTAATAATAGTAGCCTAGTAGTAGTTGTTGTAGTAGTGGTAGTAGCAGCAGGGTGAGAATTGCCGGGGGGCTGGGGTTTCAACCCTCCAGTCTTTCTTAGATAGAGCCCCATAGTAAAGTCTGTTTTTCACACCCATATTCCAAGTGGATAATGGTCCAACCTCCCCCAGTTTTTTCCACATTTCTCACACTGAATAGTAGTAGTAGCAGTAGTAGTAGTAACGAGTAGTAACAGCAGCAACAAAAACAACAGCGGCAGCGGGGCAACTTAAACAGAGGCGGAAGCTAGGGCGCCATTCCATATGGAAAAATAAAGAAAAACCTTGGACTAACCGGAAATTTCCTCTGTAAATCTTTATAGTTATGTGAAAAGCCGTTGGCACAGAAAAATCACAACGTTTTTCCAGTAACACTTGAGTAAGTTTACTACTATCAGACACAGAAATGGTTTTCCGAGTTCCCAACAGCCTATTATTGCGGCATGTTATAATTTTAAGAGGCCATTAAATGTTTAGCAGTCAGTTATTCTTTCAATTGTGGAGCACTGCAAGATTCAATTCCGCGGTCATAAAATTTCTCGTATATATAATATTATATTAATATATATATATCATCATCATCATCATCTCAGTCCATAGGCACAATGCCCGTTGGTGTCGATCGCATGTTTCACCATCATCCTCCATTTGTCGCGTTCTTGTGCCAGCCAGCTCAGTTTTTGTACGTCCATTTCGCACCAGTCTCTGACGTCGTCCAGCCATTCCCTGCTTGGCCTCCCTCTGACCCCTGTGCCGTCAATTACCCCGAACATAGTTTGCTTCACCAGTCTGCTGTTGTCCATTCTGCACACATGTCCAAAAAAGTTGAGCTTCCTCTCTATTATCACTTGCTCGATGCTTTTATTGTTTCCCACTCTTTCACGCACCTCTTTGTTTGTTATTTTCTGCTGCCATCTTATGCGCAATATCCTTCTATAACATCTCATCTCGAATGCCAGGAGTAAATAAATGCATATATATGTAATATGTATATAAAACTAGCCTATATATGTAAATGACTATGTATCTATATAGATGTAGATGACTTGGCAACTGTATATCTCAGAGATATTTAACGAGGACAGTATTATTGTTTGCCGAGATGAGACTAATGGTTTCTTAAGAAACAGTATGTATGTGCTATGCACTAATTATTTTGTGTGCTGTGTGTAATACTAGTAGAAGCTAGTAGTAGTCTTTAGTAACAGAAGTTAGTAGTACTATTTAGTAGTAGTAGTAGTAGTAGTAGTAGTAGTAGTAGTAGTAGTAGTAGTAGTAGTAGTAGTAGTAGTAGTAGTAGTAGTAGTAGTAGTAGTAGTAGTAGTAGTAGTAGTAGTAGTAGTAGTAGTAGTAGTAGTAGTAGTAGTAGTAGTAGTAGTAGTAGTAGTAGTAGTAGTAGTAGTAGTAGTAGTAGTATTTAGTAACAGATTTAGTAGTAGTAGTAGCTACAGCAGCACTTTCTTTATCAGTCTTTAGATACCATATCTTCCAGCAGGTTTAGAGTCAACAAATTTTCACTCAGTGTTGATTAATTAAGAGGCTTTGTTCAATATAGCATTGCAAACTCTTAGATGTGTAGGCCAAACTGGACCAGCATATCACTTGGAAAGATCACCTTATATGCGAATATTTATACGAACCATTTGAAATCCTTGTTACGTTATGTTATGCTATAGCTATGCTGTGCTATGCTAAGCCATGCTGTGCCATTTCATGTCATGCCATGCTATGTTATGTTAAGGTATGTTATGTTATGCTATGCTATGTTTACTCATCATAAAAGAATCCTAAACTGAGACTGCTAATCAAAAACATATTTAACTTCGTGGAAGAAGGGTAATAGCTCAGAATTGATTATCCAAAATGACCACATTGAATTGTCTAAATATACATACATATATATTATATAACTACATATTATATATATATATATATATATATATATATAACGTACCTCTATATAATTATAATTCTAATGTACCTATCTATAGCCTAGTAGACATTATATATATATATATATATATATATATATATATATATACATGTACATGTATATACCGCTCTGACTTCGTTATGCAGCCAGCATTTGAATCTTCTAAATTATATTACAATCAACTGCTTCTAGGAATATGTTACGAGTCGTTGAGTTCTCTGATAATAGATCGTCTGTCAACAGCTTGTGCAGCTGTCACGTGATCTGAGGCGCGCTCGCACCTTGCATGGATGGACCACGTGTCATAACAGGTGATAACAGACGACATTATAATGGACCCGGAAGCGGATGTTTTCCTGATCATTTCTATTTTGAAATTGGAAATTGGTCTGTGGCCCATTTTGTACGACGCGCATGGCTACTGCACCCATTCTGCAGGCTTCTGTTTATCGGGTCGCGTGCATGCATGTTTCGCGATAATAATTATAATGATATCTAAACACGCATGAACACATGCATTCAGCGTTTATTAATTTAAAAGGTAAAATTCGTGCATTGTTTTACCATGTATCGATCAACAAGAGAAAGAGACAGAGAGACAGACAGAGACAGACAGAGACAAAAAGAGCCAGGCAGAGACAGGCAGAGTGAGAGAGACAGAGAGAAAAAGGGACAGAGATAGGAGAGAGACTGAGACAACGATAGCATGATCGTTGGTGGTATTTACTGTCTCGGTATGTTCACGTTTTAACGCATTTATAAGCGCTCTCTCTCTCCTCCTCTCTCCTCTCCCCTCTCTGTCTCTGTCTCTGTCTCTCTCTCCTCTCCCCTCTCTGTCTGTCTGTCTGTCTCTCTCTCTCTTTCTCTCTCTCTCTCTCTCTCCCTCCCTCTCTCTCTCCCTCCCTCTTTCTCTCTCTCTCTCTCTCTCTCTCTCTCTCTCTCTCTCTCTCTCTCGCTCTCTCTCTGTTTATCTGTCTGTCTGTCTCTCTGTCTGTCTGTATGTCTGTCTGTCTCTCTCTCTGTCTGTATGTCTGTCTGTCTCTCTCTATCTCTCTCTCTCTCTATGTCTCTATGTCTCTCTCTCTCTATATCTCTCTCTCTCTCTCTCTCCGACTCTCTCTCTCTCTCTCTCTCTCTCTCTCTCTCACACACACTCTCTCTATCTGTCTCTCTCTGTCTCTGTCGCTGCCTATGTATCTGCCTCTGTCTCTGTCTCTCTTCATCTCCATCTTCGTTTCCCTCCGTCTGTCTGTCTGTTTGTCTCTCTCGATGTCTCTCTCTTTCATACACACACACACACACTCACACTTACACTCACTCACACTCACACACACACACAAGCACACATGCATATACATTATATTTGTGAGAGAAACATCGGACGGCAGCACAGACGTTCGAGATGGCGCGTAACTAATGGTGGTTCTGCGTAAGTGCTTCTATAAACAGGAATCACAATAATAACAATAATAACAAAAATTATCCTTCAACGAGAGAATTTCTCGTAAATCTAAGCTGAAGAGAGAACAGCAAGCAGACCCTTTAGACC
Source organism: Lumbricus rubellus (assembly GCA_945859605.1). Taxonomy (NCBI): domain Eukaryota; kingdom Metazoa; phylum Annelida; class Clitellata; order Crassiclitellata; family Lumbricidae; genus Lumbricus; species Lumbricus rubellus. Next base: position 28,000,568 of record OX243826.1, on the reverse strand, counting down.
TGTTCGGCGTGTTCGCGCCTGTATGCCTGTGGGCAGACAGCCAACCGGACAGACAGACAGTCAGAGAGACAGACAGACAGACAGACAGACAAAATGTCGGTGAAAGAGACAGACAAAATATAAGATTCAGACACGGATATAAAATCAAAGCAAATGAAAACTTAAAGTGTAGAGAAGCACAGGGGCGGTTCAAAGAGGGGCCAATCCGGCCATCCCTCCATTTAGAAATGCCCATGTATCGTGGCTCCCCATTCGGTTTGAAATTGGTATCTTTTTCGGACTTTTCGATTAGACGACTAAATTTAAGAAGGTCATCAGATTTTTTCTGCCCAGGATACACAGCAAACATTTTCCGGAACCAAGGCAAATATTTTTGGCCCCCTTCAAAAATTTTGTATCCGCCCCTGGAGAAGCATAACTGTGCCTCTTTAGATCTATAGATTTGTTGAGCAAAATATTATTTAGAAAGAGCGATAGACAGACAACTACATGTATAGGCGGCGATCTTGGGGCGAGGTGAGACGAACTCCCAGTCTCCCATACGAGTAGGAGTGTGGGATGATGGGATCATTGCATTGGCCTATAGCCTAAGTAGAAGGGGACACGCCAATGGCCACCGTGGCAGGGCTTTTTTAACGTGCGGTTGTACACAAAATGTACAGTTCTAAATGGATTTGTGCAGTTGTAGAAGCACTTCTGTGCAGTTAAAACTAGTTGAAAAAGGCCATTTTCCTCGGATTGGGAGTAATTTGCTATGGAGGATGGAGAAAAAGAAGGGGTTGTGCAGTTCTAAAAATTCCTTTAAAACAGCCCTGCACCACGGTAATTCGGCGGTAACCGCTAGAATTCCACCACAAAAATAGGGATGAGTTTATAAAACAGCGGTAAGGGCACGGTACACTGGGGACAATTGAACCGCATTACCGTGGGGGAATGGATGTGCAAGCCATGGTCAATGGTCATACCGCAGAAATGGTTGCGTTTTCGTCGGATTTCTGAGACTTCTTTTTTGTCTACTTGTGCGCTCAGTGACTATTATAGGTTCCGTTTAACTAAGACTGACATAATTATGGGACATGTAGTCTCTTAAATAATTGATATTTTCAGCGTTTGACAATACTGTTTTTCAACTTTTATGCAGTTCATAATATAATGTAAAAGTTTACAGTTGTCGCTCTAAGCTGCGGGGATATTGCGAGGATAAAAATCCATTGCGTGGAGATGTTTGTATTTTTGTGTACAGAAACGAGGCGAAAAAAAATTCTTCACTGTCATAAATGTTGACTCAGTTCAACAGAGTCCACTACACGTCAGAAACTATCGCCGACTCTGCAGATAACAGCAAACGGACGTACTGAAGTGCAGTCTAGCAGCATGCACATAGAGAGAGAGAGACAGACAGACAGACAGACAGACAGACAGACAGACAGACAGACAGACAGACAGACAGACAGTATAAGAGACAGAAACTGAGACAGACAGACAGAGACAGAGACAGAGACAGAGACAGACAGACAGACAGACAGAGATAGACACAGACACAGACACAGATACACAGAGATACAGAGACACAGAGACAGTGAGAGAGAGACAGAGAGACAGAGAGAGAGACAGACAGACAGACAGAGACAGAGACAGAGACAGACAGACAGACAGACAGAGACAGAGACAGAGACAGAGACAGAGACAGAGAGACAGAGACAGAGAGAGACAGAGAGAGACAGAGAGAGACAGAGAGAGAGCGAGAGAGAGACACACAGAGAGACACACAGAGACAGAGACAGAGACAGAAACAGACAGACAGACAGACAGACACAGACAGAGACAGAGACAGAGACAGATAAGCTTAGATACTTTGATGTTTGCTTATTGAAATTGCCTGCCATCGAAAAGTGCTAGTCCAAACGTGACTAATGGATGGGGGCAACGCTAACCATTATCTTCGTTAATATAGCATGGCTTCATAAATCAGACACTATACTGAATAGCCATTGTAGGGCATACATACTGATCGAGGCGATACAAAGAAAAGGAAGAAGGTTAGAGAGTGTGCCATAAGAAAGAAAAAAGCAGGCTGGAAATAAACTCGCATTCAATGGATGCCATTGATTTTTTCACCTGGATTAAAAGCAGCTAATGATCCTCATTATTATTGTAGGTGGTGGTCAGAAGTAGTTGACTCGTCGTATTACCTGAGCTACATTATGCGTCTGGTCTTTGAGTTTTAGGTACACGAATACCTTACACACGTCATCGGAAAGACGTCAGACTCATCTGAAAGGTGTGAAAAGCGGGGTTTGGTTACGTGAAAATATTAATCAATAAAGTTGAAGAAAAGACAGATAGACAGACAGACAGACAGACAGGCTTTGAGAGGTTGTTGACAGAATAGATATAGGCAGAGGTACATGTATATAGTCAGAAAGACAGACAGAAGTCAACAGACAGAAACACAGACAAGAGAGGGGCAGAATAAAAACAAAGGCACAGATCTATAGAATATACATTAACAACAAAATCGAGAGATATAAAGGAGAGATGGAAATTGGAGATAGGATATGGAGATAGAAAATGGAGTTAGAAAATGGAGAAAGAAAATGGAGTTAGAAAATGGAGTTATAAAATGGAGTTAGAAAATGGAGTTAGAAAATGGAGATAGAAAATGGAGATAGAAAATGGAGATAAAAATAGAGATAAAAATAGAGATAAGAACAGAATAAATAATAGAAAAGAGAGATAAAAACAGAGATAGAATATGGAAACAGAAAATTGAGATAAAAAAAATAATAGATATAGAAAATAGAAACGGATATGAGAGATAGAAGATGGAGATAGTAAGTTAATTTGAAAATAGAGAACAAAATTGCAGGCTGTCTGCTCTGTTAGCAATTAAGATTGATGATAATTAAGATCGTTGCATAACTTTTGCATGTAACCAATGGTGTAGGCCTATGCCTTACAACGCAGTGCGTTTGCAGGCGTTTCATTAACGGAAGTGAGATTCACGAGACAGTTAGAAATAGAGATTGCATCTTTTGCATTCTAACTCCTCTTACTTAGTAGTTCTATAGGCTTACTTAGCCTACTGCTTTCCGCGGTGGAGGTCTGCACATCGGGCAACAGACTTCCTCCGCTCCTCCCTATATCCATCGCCAGTTCTTCAGCCTCCTCCCATGAAATCTCCAGACATCTCAAGTCACTGTTGATGGTGTCCTGCCAATTCTTTCGTGGTCTTCCTCTCTTCCTTCTAGGGCTTTTTTAACGTGCAGTTGTAGGCCTACAGCCCTACACAAAGCATAAGCTGGAGCTACGCGCTTGACTTTCGCGTAACGCTTTAGAAGTTTAGAGATTACGATTTATCAACGTGTCTTTCAATCGAAAGACTCTGAGCAAAGAAATAAGTGGTTTCAGAGGCCATTTATAAAGAGGCTCTTCGGATACCAGTTACGTAATAGCGAAGAACGAGTCGATGAATAGAGAGCTGATTCCGTGGAGCAGGACCAAAGAAAGCAGGAAGCCCTATAGTTTGACCATTGCAGTCCTTAGGCCCATATACTCGCGGATCAAGTAGGCTAGAGTGCGCCTTCATATATGACCGAAGTACCGAAGTGGATGTTGTCGGGAGGAAGGCGAGGTCACAAAGATACTTGGACGCTCTAGGCCAGAGTATAAGATCGGCAAATTAAATTGAATTTCGAGCTGCAGAGGTAGCCTATCCATGGGGAAGTCCGTCGAGAACAAAAGAGATGTGGGCCTATAATTATATCTATGGAGTCGGGCAATAATAATTGGTCTCTCGGCTGTGGCAATAACAACAGACTAAACGTAATGATGATGATGTGTAAGACGAACCTGTTGAAGGTAAACGAAGAGAGACAATTTTGGAATAGATGAAGGCAAGGATAATAGATGAGAAACATTGAAGATGCTCTATAAGTAACCGGAAGATAGAGCTCATGCAGAAATGGAGATCTAAGAAAGACATCGAAAAGAGAGGTAAACAGGAAATAGAGTGACAAACAGACAGACAGAGACAGAGAGCAAGAGAGAGAAGAGAAGAAGAGAGACCGACATAATAGCAGAAGGAAAAAGAGAAGAGAAGAGAAGAGAAGAGAAGAGAAGAGAAGAGAAGAGAGAGAGAGAGAGAGAGAGAGAGAGAGAGAGAGAGAGAGAGAGAGAGAGAGAGAGAGAGAGAGAGAGAGAGAGAGAGAAACAACCAACAGATAGAAGTTGATACTGTACATAAACTCGATAGAAAAGAAAGATAGAGAGCGACGGGTAGTGGAAATAGACGGAGAGAGAGAGAGAGAGACGGAGAGAAAGAGAAAGAAGCACACACAGACAGACAGACATACAGACAGAGGAAGGGACCGCGGGTGCTGTCTGATTGACAGAACAAAAACAAATGCCACATGAACTGCATCAATAAACACAGTCGTCGTCAATTGATCGTCCGTGGGAAACGAAAGGAATTCGGTGCACGCGGCGGTCAAAATAATTAGATGATGCCATCTGAACCAGACCCTCATCCTTCCTTCCCTACACCACCACCGTCCCAACTTCCACCATCTCTTCGTCCTTCCCTCCGTCTCTCCCTGCCTCATTCGCGCAGCATAGAAACCTGAAACTTGTTGCGCCGTCCAATTCATTTAACATCCCACGGATTTATCCATGGAAGTCTAATTACAACCGAAAGACAGACCAATAGACCGAAAGACAGACCGATAGACCGAACGTCCGACCGAAAGACCGAACGTCCGACCGACCGAAAGACAGACCGAAAGACAGACCGAAAGACAGACCGAAAGACAGACCGAAAGACAGACCGAAAGACAGACCGAAAGACCGAACGTCAGAACGTCAGAACATTCAAGGTTTTGTCGCAGTGCATCGGTAAAAAGTGATGAATGCATCATGACTTAGTTATGACTTCATTGTACGCGGTTCGACCTGATAGTAGCCAGCGAAAACAAAAGAAAATATGGCTAAAGAAACAGTCTTCTTAGAACGGGAAAGAACAAACATGGAGGGTAAGGGAGGGGAGGGGAGGGGAGGGGAGGGTAGGGTAGGGAAGGGTAGGGGAGGGGAGGGGAGGGTAGGGGAGAGTAGGGGAGGGGAGGGTAGGGGAGAGTAGGGGAGGGTAGGAGAGGGTAGGAGAGGGTAGGAGAGGGTAGGAGAGGGTAGGAGAGGGTAGGGGAGTTCGTTCATCTGCAAAGACATCAAAGACACTGGAACATATCCCTCGAGGAACTGGAAATGTACACCCGTGTATCCATATGATATCTTTGTCCATATCCTGTACGTCGTGCTATTTATGGCGTCAGAACTGTTGCAGTTGGGTGCAATATGCGGAAATTGCGGATGCATTGTCAAGTTATGAACGTCAGGTCAGCAGCTATAACAAGCGATAGGCCTATCATTAATTCATTATGTAAGAAGATACAGTTGAACGTGAACTAAAAGAATATACGACACGCCTATGGAAGGTTACAACATGAAACTGTGTATATCTGACAAGATCAGGCTTATGTCGGAAAACTTATATTCATAAATAAATTTTATTGAATATTTATGAACTGATTTAGATGTAACGCTTAATTAATAAGTAGATTATATACAGTTAGTCTAACTATGCAAAGATGCACACAAGCACACAAATAAATATCACTTAATGACCCCCGTTCCCCCAAAACAGCCATTATCTCCTAGGCCTCCTACATTCATCCGACACGAGCCTGATTTTGTGAGGTCGCTTCACATATTGTAGCGGGATTTCCATCCCTTCCGGGTCTCCCCTTGATACCACTAAATATGTACAATTCCGGGATTCCCTGTTCACTGCCTTGATTGTTTTTTGGTGCGTATTCAGGAAATAAACTGAAACTGAAACTGAAGATATCTATCTAACCACGGAAGGAAAAATAATTGCAGTTTATTAGATGGATGCAGCGTTTACTATAGCATTTCTTGCGCTCCACTCAGTAACATTCATTTTCAGCTTAAGTACAGTTGGACTTATTATCTTTCTGTCCGTTTCTGCTTCATTGAAATTTTTATATATTACGGAGTCTGCCCTGATGAGGTTTTTTAAATAGACTGGACCAGTTGTGTCCGAAATGACTTTTGGTTATGGATTTTTGTTTGGTGGCGGGCAAGGGCGGATACAGAAACTTTGGACGGGGGGGGGGCAAACATTCTTGGCCTTGGGTCTGGAAAAAACAAAATCGTCATCCGGCCAAATTTTCGGGAAAATTATACCATTTCGTCCGCCAAAAAAGTTAATGACCTTTTTTAGCCATTAAGTCGAAATCCTTGAAATTGTACCAAATTATAGGCCTAAGCTTCTTCAAACCAAATGGGGGGAGCACGATACATGGGCATTTCTAAATGGGGGCCCATGGCCGGATCGGCCCCCTGGATCCGCCTTTGGTGGCGGGAGCAATGCCTAAATGAAAATAAATGAAAAGTACAGACCGTGATAATAGAACCGATTAGGTAATATGCATTTTGTGTGTAAATGAGAAAAGAAATGCTGGCCCTAGCCATGGGCGCCCGCACATAGGGGCAAGGGGGGCACTTGCCCCCCCCCCTGGAAAGTTGAAACCTATTTTTCGCACTACTATTGTTGGGGTTTATAACAAATTTCTTCATATTGGAGAATTTAAAAACCTACTTTTAACTAATACTTTTCAATTTTTTAAAACAAATTTCCTTGCAAAAAGAAGCAATTCATATTATAAATTTTAAAAAGTGAAACTGAAAAATCTACGCCAAGAAACCTCTGTGAAAAATACCCATGCATGTTCTTAACTTCCCGCTTTGCATTTTTTGTCCTCCTGCAAAAGTTTTTTTAAGCGTTGACCATCGTGTTTTGCCCCCTCCTGCAAAAATTTCTGCGGGCGCCCATGGCCCTAGCGCATTTACATAGCGCTTCAAAGTTCCTATTATATCAGCTAAGGCAAACAATAGTATGGCTAGTCATATTCGTCGAAGGTTGAATGAACGTGAACCACTGTACCAATATTATAGACTATGCAATAGCCAATGCCTAGCTGGTTAGTGCAGACAAATAGACAATGTGTGCAATGAGGAAGCAGCCTAGGCAGGAGGCGATGAGGTGAGGCAGAATTGGAGCGCCAGAGAAAAGCAGAGAAAACAAAGGATTGGCTGGACACGCTCCATAAATAAGATGACAACACACGTCAGATCTATTGTTGTAAACTATTAATAACATTAATTAATAACATTAATTAATAACATTAATTAATAACATTAATTAATAACATTAATTAATAACATTTTTGAATGATAGCCTAATCTTTCTTATAGTCTACATCAATGGTTCCCAACCTTTTTTGACTGTAAGGCCACTTTTTCTAAGTTGGAGGACACGAGGGCCACTTTTTCTTAGTTAAAGGACGTTACGGCATTTAGGGGGCCACAATGCTAAAATTTAATTAACTAAAAGCATATAACAATTCTTATAAATAATTAAAAGTAGAATGTTTGATGTTTATAGACTTCAAAATAAAATAATTTGCAATAGAAAATGATTATTGTTCTATCCTGTCCAAATTGTCAATTTTTCAATTATTATTTTTTAATTCTTTGAGAGATGAGTGCCATTGTTGAGGCCTGGCGGGCCAATTTGTGAGGCCTCGCGGGCCACTTTTGGCCCGCGGGCCACGGGTTGGGAACCGCTGGTCTACATGTATATTTCTATTTCAGCATTATTGCATACGATTGATAGGCCTAACATTGTTGAAAATAAATCTTTCTTATTGTATGGTCCATATTTCTAGATCAGTATATTAGGGCCTATTGCATACGATTGATAACATTGTTGAAAATTAATCTTTCTTAGGCTATAGTGACATAGTCCATATTATATCTACATCAGTATTATTGAAAACGGTTAAAACATTGTTGAATGATAGGCCTAATCTTTCTCATACGTCTATTTTACTATACATCAGTATTATTGTAAAGATAGGAAACATTTTTGAATGATTATTTTGTCTGATTTTGTGTCTGTTGAAAGGAAAGAGAGGCAGGCAGACTGAAGAACAGAGAGACAGACAGACAGCGATAAAGATAGCTGAAAGGAAAGAGAAGGCCATAGAAAAAGGAGAAATGGAGAACGTAGAACAATGAAAGAAAAGAACGTATACAAACAGAAAAGGCAGAGATAGATCTAAATAAAACAAACAAAGGAAGAAAAAAATTAAACGGCGAGAGAGAGAGAGAGATAACGATAGACACAAAGTCAGAGCGATGTTTGCATGGTTCAAACTTTAGCTCTGTCTCTGTCTCTTTCTGTTTGTCTGTCTGTCTGTCTGTCGGTCTGTCTGTCTGTCTCTCTCTCTCTATCTCTCTATCTCTCTATCTCTCTCCTCTCTCTCAATCCAGAAGATCTATCCATCACTCTAGATATCTCTCCGCCCCTATCTCTATCCACTATCCCTCTCCAATATATTCCACCGACGAATGACGAACTTTTTGGCACTGGAGAAAACCACGAGAAGGTCGAGAGAGATACTTCAGTAAATCAAAAAATATATCGTCGATCGCTCGAGCTCTAAACGTTGATTTCTTTCAAAGACCAAAGGGTCTCCTCCATCAGAAATCCCGCCCATATAAGTGACAGTTTGTATGCGCCTGTATGGATGTGCATGTATGCCAGCCACTCCTAAGTGTCCGTGCACATCTCAGAAACGGCGCCATTTTGATGCAATCGCTACAGAAGCGAAGACTCTCCGCTTTAGCCATGCATACAGGTCGTCGATCTCTTTTCGATAAATCACAGGCATCTGAAAGTGAAATACAGAAAACAGACGGACAGACGGACGGATAGACATACATAGATACATACATACATACATACATACATACATACATACATACATACATACATACATACATACATACATACATACATACATACATACATACATACATACATACATACATACATACATACATACATACATACATACATACATACATACATACATACATACATACATACATACATACATACATACATACATACATACATACATACATACATACATACATACATACATACATACATACATACATACATACATACATACATACATACATACATACATACATACATACATACATACATACATACATATATACATACATACATACATTTACATGCATATACACACAGTATTACACACAGAGAACACCATATTTGAGAGAAACAGACTGAGAAACAGGCAGAAAGACACCTAATTCGACAGACAAAGAGTCTGGAAGAAAGACATAGCTCCAGGGACAGCAGCACATTGTCAAGTAGCACAGCTCTCTCTTTCTCTCTCTTTCTCTTTCTCTCTGTCTCTGTCTCTCTGTGTCTGTGTCTGTGTCTGTATCTGTGTCTGTGTCTCTGTCTGTCTGTCTCTGTCTGTCTGTCTGTCTCTCTCTCTCCACCAAACGAACGCGCGTGTGGAAAGATGCAGATCTTGGGACACTTCTTGTTTTCCTACACATTATGAAAGCAATGGCACTACAGCATGTCGTCGTCAAGGGACGTACGGTAGGCATTATACTAATAGAGAGACAAACATAATATACAACAGTGACACACATGTATACGCATACACATACAAACACACTTACATACACCCACACCTATACACAAACCTACACGCGTACACCTACATGTATACACACACGCACACACACCTATACACAAACCTATACACACATATACACCTACACACACCCTATATACACAAACCTATACACATACGCCTATGCACACACACACACACACACACACACACACACACACACACACACACACACACACCCTATGCACAAACCTATACACATACACCTATATACACACACACCCACACAAAACATCAGAGGCCGTTGTGGTCTTTAGAAAAGGTCTGCAGCAGTTACACTGTTACACATGTTTCAAGTCGCGTCAACAGAAGTGCTTACTACTTCGTTTAGAACGAAAAAGAAATTGCACTGGTCTGTAATTAATTAATCTATTTTTCACCAATCATGCAACGATAATAAATTCGAACCAGAAAGCAGAATATTATTTCAAGTTGAGTGAGTCCAGAAAACTATGATTATAAAATTCAATCAATCAACCAATCACATAAATTAAATCATTTTTCCATTAAAATTATGCCGGTCACTTCATGAAACTCTGTCTGAAAAACGGCAGATCAGAATTACAAACAATAAAAAAATAAATAAAATTGGCTTCTGGTCCATCCAAGCAAGGCAGTAGCAGCAGAAACAACTCCTGAATAGCTACAAGGGCGGATCCAGAGGGGCCAATCCGGCCATGGCCCCCCCATTTAGAAATGCCCATGTATCGTGGCCCCCCCCCCATTTGGTTTCAGTGGCTGCTGAAATGGTATGATTTTCCCGAAAATTTGGCAGGATGACTAAAAAAAGGTCATCAACTTTTTTGGCGAATGCGATTTTTTTTCCAGAGCCAAGGTCTCAAGAAATTTTTGGCCCCCCCCCCCCGTCCAAAGTTTCTGTATCCGCCCTTGAATAGCTAGGCTACTGACCAAAGAACTATTTGAACTATTGGACTACAATTTGTTTGTCAAATCGATTAGCATCTACATGTAAGTCGTTTAAACGAGAGTAAACGGAGAAACAGACGAGAAACTCGAAACAGATGACCATCTTAATCCAAACTAATTTCTATGAAATCATTATCTACAAGAGCATAATGTTCATCTTCTAGTAATTGCCGACCCGAGAGAGAGAGACAGACAGACAGACAGACAGAGACAGAGAGACACAGAGAGGCACAGAGAGACACACGGAGAGAGAGACACAATGAGAGAGAGACAGAGAGAGACAGAGACAGAGACAGACAGAGACAGACAGAGACAGAGAGACAGAGACACAGACAGACAGACAGACAGACAGACACAGACACAGACAGACACAGAGACAGAGACACAGAGACAGAGAGACAGAGAGACAGAGACACAGACAGACAGACAGACACAGACACAGACACAGACACAGACACAGAGACACAGAGAGACACAGAGAGAGAGAGGGGACTGAACGGCGCAAGCCTGCATCGGTAATCATTGATCATGTCGAAGAGCCTGTATATTCATTGTATAACAGCGGAATGCTTTTAACATAACATAAGTTTTGAGTGGTTCAGAAGACCAGGGCCTGTGTTAGAACCACTTCCTTTGTTGACCAGGAACATCTAGTAGCCCAATTGTCCAAGTTTCCTTTTGAACGCTGCAACTGTGTCCACCGACACAGTGCTGTCGTCCAAGCTGTTCCAAATGTCAATAACTCTTGCACTGAAGAATTTCTGCCCCAATGTTCCCGTCGGCTTCTTGAACAATTTGTACCTATGACCCCGAGTTGCTTTGTTTGGTGCTAATTCAAAGAACTTCTCCCAACATAGTGCTTCCTTTCCAGTAATGATCTTGTATGCTTCAAGTAGGTCTCCTCTGCTCCTCCGTCTCTCCAGTGTTGTTAGCCCACACCTTTCCAATCTCTCCTCATAGCTCAAATCTTTGTAACCCCAAATCATCTTCGTAGCTCTTCTCTGTACTTTCTCCAGTTTCTCAATGTCCTGCTTCAGGTATGGATTCCATGCCTGAATGCAGTATTCCAGCTGCGGCCTAACCAATGATTTATAAAGCATAAGTATTGTATCCTTATCTCTAGTAACTATTGTCCTTTTTATCATGCCTAATGTTGAATTTGCCTTCTTTGCTGCCTCAGTGCATTGCCTTGAAGGCTTTGCACTCTTGTGCATGATCACTCCTAAGTCCCTTTCTTCATCACTCACCCTCAGTGCCTTACCCCCCATTTCATATGCAAACTCCTGGTTTCTTCTTCCCATATGCATCACTGAGCACTTTTCCAAATTAAAGAGCATTTGCCAGTCCTGTGACCATCTAAACATTTTTCCTAGATCTTCCTGAAGTATCTCTGCTTCTTCTTTGTTACTCACTGCTCTACATAATTTTGTGTCATCCGCAAACTTAGAAATTTTTGATAGAATCCCATCATCTATATCATTAATAAAAAAGCACAAACAACAGTGGTCCCAACACTGATCCTTGTGGCACTCCGCTTAGCACTGCTGTCCACCTAGAGTGTTTCTCTCCTATTCCCACTTTTTGTCTTCTATCTGAAAGCCAGCTTTCAATCCACTTGAGTACCTGCCCACTAATCCCGCATGCTTGTAACTTTTTAACTAGTCTTTTATGGGGTACTTTATCAAATGCCTTTGCAAAGTCTAGGTAAATCACATCCACTGGCTTTCCCTCATCTATCTTCTCAAAGACCTCTTCAAAGAATTCTAACAGATTTGTCAAACACGAACGTCCCTTAGTAAATCCATGTTGACTACCTTTTATAATATCCTGTTCCTTCAAATGCTCAACTATGTTATCCTTAACAATTCTCTCCATGATCTTACACACCACGCTGGTTAGACTGACTGGTCTGTAGTTACTTGGCTCACTTCGGTTTCCCTTTTTAAACAATGGCACTATAAGGGCATCCCTCCATTCTTGTGGAACATCTCGGCTCTGTATCGATTTATTGAAGATCTGTGCCAATGTCTCCCCGATTTCTTCCCTCACTTCATGTAAGAACTTAGGATGTAACTCATCGTTTCCTGGACTCTTATCAATTTTTAATCTTTTCAATTGTTCCACCACTTTTTCCCTAGTAAACATTATTTGCATCAATCCTTTACCACCACTGTCCAGAAATTCTTGGCTAGGCTCAGGAATGTTTCCTAAATCCTCCAAAGTAAACACTGAGCTGAAAAATTCATTCAGCACTTCAGTAGCTTTT
>OX243826.1:27845689-27987510 GCA_945859605.1 Lumbricus rubellus | reverse complement strand
GGCCGGGTTCAGCTAGTTATATATATAATAATTATTATATATAATATATATATACGGGAATGCAGCAAAGGTATAAATCTAAAATTGCAATTGATGAGCGGTGCACGTAAATTCGGGGATCTTGGTCTGGAGTCCAACTAATCCATTCTCAACTCCTGTCCTGATCTTGGTGATTAACTGCAATTATACGGTGTAGAGCAACGAACTTTTGTGCGTTGCTGGAACAGGTTTTTTTTATCAAGCAGATCGAGAAGTGATTTGAATCAACCTTGCTTCCAATTCAGTGGACTATTAGCTTAGACTGTAGGCCTATAACACTATAAAGTCTAAAGTTTAAACCGAAACAAGTGCAAATACAAAATATAGGGTAGATTCCGCTGGATTTGATTGCGAATGACTGGAACGGTTGCCAGCAAGGGTAATTGTTTTTAATCAATAATTATCGTTTCACGTGTGTCTGATAAGTTATTGGATTCCCATATCATTTGCGCTAGATAAGGTAATTGGGTGGATAATAATTGTTTCGATTATCTTGATTGATGGCTTAAATACCAACAGTTGTGAGTCGAGCAAAAATCAATCCAGTGATCGACGAGAAGGATTTAAAATGACCTTGGGATCATGCGCGTGGAGAACTAAATTGGAACAAAATGGTAGATATATGACCGAAACACATAGCGTTCCAGTGCTTCTTTTAAGGAATTTCTTTAGAATTCGTGCACAAACCCTTCTTTCCTCATCACATCGTATACATGGTAAATCACTCACAGAATAATAATTAGTCGAATGACAATGACCTTTTTGCTATTTTTAACTGCACACACAGAAGTGCTTCAGCAACTGCACAATACCAGTGTGAAAATTGTGCAGCAATAAATGGGGGATTGGACTATGATTCACTTAATTGGAACTGGGATGTGAAAAACAAACTTTGCTATGAACTCTAAGAGAGACTGGGGGGTTGAAACCCCCTCCCCCCCCAAAAAAAAATCGGCAGTTCTCACTCTGCACAGGTCCATTTATAGAACTGAACATTTCGTGTAGAACTGCAGCATGCATACACGCTAAAAAAAATGCCTCGTTCACTTAAGTAATAATTATCAGAAGGAACAAAGAGAATATTTAAGATTTAGCTGTGTGCATCATGATCATCCGTCGGCAGACCGTGCAATATGAGAAACTGCAACAGGTTTTTTCCGAGAAAGAGTGTGTGTACTTCGGGCTTAACGACACTGTTTCATATCGAAGATGATTAGTGTCGGAGGCAGAGTACAACCTCACTCCACGTTTATATTGCGACCGAGCCACCCGCAGTAAAGATCCGAGAAATTAATCTCTGACCGGGAATCGAACCCGGGCCGCCGGCGTGGCGAGCGGGCTACAACCCACTCGGCTACGCAGAGATCCAGAAAGTTTAGGCTAAGTCCTATAATTGTAGGCTACAGTAATAGGCCTATAGGCCTACATTGCATTCCCATGTGAGATCCGACTCTCAATACTGCATGCAGGTCGTATACGTGGAGAGTGTAAACAGTTGTCAAACCAGATGGGAACAGAGGACTGAGAGGAGTCTATCCTTTGGGAGACGGAAAGACTTCCCACTCAGCAAACCGCATGGCTGAGTCACTTGAGTGGACGCAAGTAATTTAATTTATATTCACTTAAATGCTTACATGCACTGCTTATACGGAGCCCTAAAGGGACACGAATGCAAAATATTTTATGTCGTTTGCACGACCTAGCAACTCGTTACTATGACTTAGGAGTTAGTAACTCGTAACCACGAATTAGCAACTCGTTCCCACGACTTAGTATAAGTTCAAGTTGTTCGCACTGTCAAACATTATTATAACGATTGAATGGAAATAAATGAGTATAAAAACAAATCTGTCTAATCGTTGATTTTTTTATATGAAGCACGACTTAAAAACTCGTGCGCACGAGTTACACTAAGTCGTGACAAGTTACTAAGTCGTGAGCACGACATAAAATATTTGCATTCGTGTCCCTAAAGGGGCTCCGTAGGCCTACGTGCTTCAAGCATTAGCCAACTTTTCCTTGCTGTACTACTTTGCACGGGAAGGATTATAAGTAGGCCCTACTATAAGTAACTATGCATAATAGTTCAATAGGTTTCGCTGGTCCTCTTGTGGGCATTTATATCTGACGCATACCCATTTATATCTGACGCATCGTCAACTTCGTCAAGCAGAATTTGCGCTTGCGAAATCGAAATAGCGTATTTTAATAGCGTATTTCAATAGCGATGTGAATTATGAAGTAGGTCCAACAGTCCCAATCTAACAGCGGCTCGCTACATGATACTTTGCTTATGAACAATTATAGTCGTCATCACAATAACAATTATTACAAAGTTACGTAAAGCAATGTCTGATCGAACAACGGCATCCACGTACGTTGTCTCACAGGCAGACAGACGAATCATCTAACAGTCATTGCACGATCTTAATCAGCAGCGGCTGCGCCCGTAAAAACCTTTTCTGCAATCAGTCGTACTCGTGTCTTCAACTTTTTTCAACCTTTTGCAGCATTTCAGCAGACCAGATACTCTCATTTAAAAATGGACAAAAAACTATACCTACTAAGAAACTCTTAGCATTTGCACACGATGCAGTTGACAGTGTTACGCATCACAATGTCATGTGTAAAGTACTAGTTAACTGTTAAACTCTCCTGCCTTTTATAAGTCGCTCAAATCCTACTTTTTATCATTGGCATAATGTAATGTAATGTAATGTAATGTAAATCTTCGAGAATTTCTCAGCGCCCACAAAAGCCACTTAGGGAGACCAGCTTAATTATTAACCGGCGCCATAGGCCTATCAAATCAAGTCCGCAATAGCCAGAGCTGCCGTTTTCATAGCTGAGAGCGCCTCTGAGTAGTTCTCTTGAAGAGGCGTTATAAAAATTATCGAAATGAATGAATGGATGAATGAATGAATTACTGAGGATGCAATACAGATTGTGGCAATTACAAATTTCAAAATTGCCACATTCAACAATACTCATGCGCACGTGGGCTACATAATTATGAACGGTTCATTCCCGAACTCGTTCAGACTCGATGAAACAGGCCATGCACTTCATGCCACATCCAATTTCTTTGCGCCTTATAAATACAACATGACTTCTTGTGGACACTTCTCAATAAACCATCTATATAGGAGGCCCTTGGGATAAGCACAACACAACGCTTCATTATCGCTTTCGTACAATAGCTCCCTCTGAGCGTAATTAGAAGAACATACGTAGCCTACAATGTTCGTTGGTCCTGTATT
Organism: Lumbricus rubellus; assembly: GCA_945859605.1. Taxonomy (NCBI): domain Eukaryota; kingdom Metazoa; phylum Annelida; class Clitellata; order Crassiclitellata; family Lumbricidae; genus Lumbricus; species Lumbricus rubellus. Next base: position 27,984,211 of record OX243826.1, on the reverse strand, counting down.
TCTTGTTCGAACAGCTACCGTACATTCAACGCTTCCAAACTGTACAGTAAAAATCTATAGCCAACGACACGCGTTCAGATAGAAACGTTAAGATGGCGACCAGACAGTAATCAGCCATGGCACCTCTACCATTCATGTGTCTCCGTAATTGTGTGCACACACACGCACACACGCGCGCGCACATATATTTGACTGCTGAACAATAAATATATACCATATATATATACATATATATATAGTTATATACTCAATGTATAGCATACTACATGTATACGCTTTATATCTACAGGTCCATACATTATATAAAATGCTGTGAGGTAGGCTACCGGTACCAAAAGCGCGCCATGCATGCATGCACGCAAAACTACGCATGTGTGCATGGGTGTATATGCTACATGCAAGCATGCATCTATGCAAGTACGCATTTAAGTATGTACAAACATACATAAATACATACATACATAGTTTACATACATTAGGTATGTATGTATGCATGCATGCATGTATGTATGTATGCATGCATGTATGCATGCATGTATGTATGCATGCATGCATGTATGCATGTATGCATGAATGAATGCATGTATGCATGTACATACACGTATGGATAAATAAATACATGCATACATAGTTACATATACATATGCAGAAATACATACATGCATATATACATATGCAGAAATACATATGCAAAATAGCATAGGGTCATATAAATGTGCATATAAATGCTCACAATACAACTCATATTGAATCGTCCCATTGTGATTGCTAGTTGGCCTTGCCATACGCACTGACACCCACGCGCATTCGCCAGTAAATACTGATGATAATCCACGACCACGATCACGTACCATCATAATGTTTTTTGGAGATCGATAAATACTGAAGATAAGCAAAATTAATTAATCATTTTGATTCATTATGATTTTTCTTAATTAAACGGAATCGATTGTTGGCTGCGAACGGTTTGCGATTGATAACGCAAGGGTTGAAGGACAGTGAACCGTAGCGACATAAAATCCATTCATGCAGATCGTTGGAAGATATAATAATAAAATTATGGCATTGATTGCGTGCGACTGCAGTTGTCCAGCATTTTAGCGTTTTTAAAATATAAATGTAAATGTTGTTAAATGTTTAACGACACTCATATCAGAGATGATTAGTGTCGCCCTCCTCCTTTATCCAGGCTTGCGACTGGCACTGGCAGAGTGCAACCAGTGGCGGAGTTATTGATGTAGGCCTAAATGTTGGCCTTGTCGATTTTATATAGTGACCGTAGATAACCTTGGTCTTGCTCGTTTTTCAATGAGTTGATCTGGTGAAATATTTCACCACTGCATGCTCTCCGTTTCAAGGGATGCCAATCCATACCGCTCCTCGTATACGGACCGTGCTAGACGGAGATGTTTAAATCTCTGAAATAGCCACGTTCTAGAAGCGAACCGCAGTCCGCACAGCCTATAGGCTATACAATATACATCCGCTACACTGCAGTTTTTCTGCGCTTAGGATCTTACTCTGTCCACGTCTCCTATTTGATAACAATTATTTGCGATGAGAGTTAATATATTCGTGTTTCTGTTACTTTTTGTGGCTGTACGTTTTTGAATCGTCAAAAAACGGTGGGTGAATGGCCTCCATAAAAGTGGTATAACTTTTGTTCTGTTTGAAATGTTTTGATGAAATTTGGCCATACTGTGTAAATATGAATTGTCTTTAAGCTTGCAAAATTTCATTTCGAAATTCTTACTTCTGGTCAAGATATTGTCAAAATACGTAAGGAATTTCTTTTTTGGCCCACCCTGTATATGCTACACTGTGTTTTTCTGCGCTTAGGATCTTACTCTGACCATTCTCCTCGGGCTTTCCATTCGAAACTAAAGCCTCGCCTCTTTAGTACCTCTTATCTCCACTCACCAACTGTTGTTCTCCACCTTCTAGGCTACTTTACCAACCACGATACTCTGCCGCCTCTGATCTCTGATCCTTTGGTAGGCCTAACAAGACTAGGCCCTACGACCTCCTTAATTTAGACTATAGTACTGTTTTCGACAATCCTTCTGACTATCGTGTATAAAGCTGGTCCCTACGCTTGGCTTTCGAGTGCATGGCGCTTTAGAAATTTGGAGATCACGATGACGATTACGATTAGACTTTTATACTACAGGGTGGCCCAAAAAAAGTGATAACATCGCGTAGCACAGGGTCATTTAATATAATTGAATCAATATAATGTTTTGTAATTTACTGTCGTGTGCCAAGTAGTAATTACTCTACTCATAAAACATGTTCAATGTGTCCCTCTTGCTTCTGAACAACTTTTTGTAAGCGAGAAACACCAACTGATACCAAGATACCGCAGCTGAAAAGTTCACGTTTTCGTATGTCTCCTTTCTGTAATTTAATTACCTTTACTTTGATTCAACTGAATAAATACGATCATGTTGAGAATTAACTGGCGTGACAAAGGTGAATTTCTCTTTGTCTGTAAACCAGATGGTCAGGCCCGGATCTACAGTTTTGGGGGCCCTGTGCTGATCGAATGACGGGGCCCCTTACAATTTCAAGAAGCCAGGCAGACATACAATAACCCGAAACATAATTTGTTATACTTTAAAACACATAATTATGAAGTATCTAGGCCTATATAGGACAATTGTCACGACTCACGCACTGACATCGTTGGCGGAGTTTGGTTTTCGTTCATGGGTGGGGGGGGGGCTAAAAACTTGGGCATAGGTTGGGGCGGAAACTTAGTCCAGAGCGAGCGGTGTCGAAATTTTTTATCCTCGGCACAAAAAAGTTGATAACTTTTTTTAGTCATCAGGTCGAAACTTGATAAAACCATACTTTTTTCTCCGCCAAAATTGACCCTTTTTAGTCATGAGATTGAAGTTTCGGTTTGTGAAAAAAAGCATTTTCCCCACATATATTTTCAAGTCTGGGTTTTCTGGGGTGGGGCTAAGCCCGGGAAAGATACCATTTTTATGGTAAAAAAAAGCATGACTCTGGACCTTCTTGGGGACTTAGCCCCCTCCTTTTAGCCCCTGATAAACTCCGCCCACCGCCCATGGTTCGGCTTCCTTATAGGCTATTGGTGATTATCCACGTAACCCTGGGTCTTCTTCTCTATATCATCGAAAATTCCTCGCATTTCCTCCACAAAAGTTTTCAGTGATTCGTACAGTTTGAGACGGATACATCAAAGTGACGTCATCATAATTATACGATGATAATTATTATTTGGTTATATAATTATTTAGTCATAGCTATGATTGCTAATTTGCTATGCGTAATGCATTGCAATTTACAGTGTTTCTTTCCTGAATTCTCACTTTATTTATTTTTACTTTTACAATTTGGGGGCCCCACCGAAACTCGGGGCCCTGTGCTGCAGCACAATCAGCACCGTGGTTAATCCGGGCCTGCAGATGGTTCGTACACTTCTGTCATTAGGAAACCGTTCAAGTAGCTGCTGACTGCGTTGCAAACGTTTGAATTTGCAATTTTCGTTGAGTGTCTGCCAGATTACACGCTCGTACGTTTTCAGTTGTAAATCTTGCTTTACAATACATTGCACCGACGACCGTGATATACCCGTTTCTCTTTCAATTTCACGCGGACTTTTGTGATGTGATGATCATCTTCTTGACTGCAGATCAGCTCAATCACCCGCTCAACGTTCTGTCGTATTCTAGCAGACTTTGGCTGACCGCTTTCGTGTTTACGTTCTGTTGTACCGTCGTTGTCATTTGTTTAATAACCCGACTGACACTAACTATACTCCAGGCTTTGTTTAGAAACTCAGTTTTCATTCGCCTTGCACCTCAATGTTTCTCAAATCGCAAATTTTAAATCAGAATACGGTCTTCTGTTGTGATTTTTGTCATTCTGGTTAATATAATATCTTCAAAACACGCAGAAGCTGACGATTGGCCAATGAAAAATTAAAAATGGCGACCGGAAATTGTCTTAATAATGACTTCATATGACTAAACAGGTAAGTGAGTAAATGAGTGAACTTTTTAAGCTACTATGGATTAATTATAAACAAATTTGAACTAATTATATTACATTATACGAGATGTTATCACTTTTTTTGGGCCACCCTGTATAACGTTTCCACTTCAAACGATACGGTACATCATTCAATGATGATCATTGGCCTGAAAGCGTGCAATATTATACGGGATGTATGATAGACTATATATATATATATATATATATATATATATATATATATATATATCATACAGCCATATATAGGCCTAGATATAAAGGCTGCTAGGCCTATATATACATATAAATTGTATAATATATTATGTACAGTGGCCTGCACGCAATCTGGGTACGACTTTGAAGTTTTCTTTTGTCGCACTCAACGAACTCTTCGAAGGGCTGAGACGTCGCCATAATATATATATATTTATATATAATATATAGGCTATATATACATTATACATGTCCTGGGCATGACGTTAAACTGCATCCATCCTCTGCCACAGGGAACCAACAACGTCCCTGTGCCGGTCCTAAGCCCGGACAAAAGGAGGAAGGTTTGCCAGATGGGTGGCGATACGCTGGCAGTGAAAAATCAAGACGATTGTAATCCGCCAAAACCACGACACAAGTGACATAGCTACCCAGATGCTTCAAGGTGTCATGATGTGAAGCAGACATGCACAGGTCGGTCAGGACAGACCGATGGAGAGAGTCGGGGGAGAGAGCGTGGGACACAACGGGCGTTGACCCACGTTGTCCTTCATGCCTCTTTTTCACGATTCTCTTCAATCGGACAATGTGGTCTAGATGCTCCAAGATGTTAATGGTATGGAGCAGACCTGCTGACCGGACCGGTTGAAGCTGGGCAACATGGCACGAGACAGACTCAGACAGAGAGTGCATGGCGTCGGACTCTTACGGGCATTGAGCCCTATGATATTGATGATGATGATACATTATACATACATTTTATATAGCCTATATATGTACTCAGTCACCTTAGGTGTGCTGTACCACTCGATCCATACGCAGGGCAAATGAGAGATGTGAACGGAAATGTCTGTGAGGGTGGTCGTAGTGGGATAAATCGACTGCCAATGGCAATGGCATTCTTTTTCTTCTTCTCAACAGAAAACGACACCTCTGATCACTGTCTGCTCTCACAGTTGATGAAGTTGTTCGCACGTGAAAAGCGAATGTCTGGTGATCGCAGACACACTGGCGTGTGCGGTAGATACGATGGCGTGTCTGCCCTGCAGTGTTTAATCTAGTCTCCTTGCCTGGGGGGGGGGGGGGTAAGGATTCTGGGAGGCGGGAAAAACGGCCGTTTTGGGCGGTCATCAATCGCTGAGATATACATCAAAGACACCGACGATCTTTTTTAAATCTATACTTTTAGATCTGATGAGACTTCACTGCAGAATGGTCCACATTAGATGCATCTATGTCTATGATCTATTCATAGTGCATCCGACCTTCTATGTGAAACCTTTTAAGAAATAAACCGGGCGCTATATAAATGCTTATGCATGCGGTAGACTAGAGTTCGCTGCCGGCGGTCTCCCTCCGTGCGGTGCTTTATACTTCTTCAATCTCATTTGGCTGTAGTGGTGCAAATGCACTTGGTACAGTAATTGCTATCGTTTTCATGAAGACTTAACATTTCCAGTGGCTAATGCACTGGATGGCTTCCCCTCCTCTTCCTCCTCACTCCATTTAACTTTTCTTCCTCCTCCTCCTAAAATGCCCCTAATGCTCCTACTTGCCCTCTATACTTCCCTCTTTCGCTCTCCCTCTCCCTCTGCCTCTCCTTTTCCTTCTCCATCTCTCTCCCATCTCTCCATCCCCATCTACCTTTCCATTTCCTTATCCTTCTCCTTCTCTCTCTGTCTCTGTCTTTGTCTCTGTCTGTCTGTCTCTTTCCTCCATCTCCTGCTCCTCCCTCATTCATCCGCCTTCTCTTTCCTCTTCGTCTTTAATTCTTCCTCCTTCCTTCTTCTCATCAGATGCATCCTCATATTTCCTCATTCCCATACCTTCACCTCATTTCGTACTTCCCAACTCGTCCTTATCGTATACTCTCTCGCCTGCACATTGCAGGTTCGAACTAACCTCATGCCGCCGCGCAGGGACCTTGGGCAAGTCCCTCACTCGCAATTGCTCAGCGATTCGGCGGGAAACTCCGATGCAGTGTCCGCTCTGCAGTCGGGAGCGCCACTGATCATTCATTCATTTCGAAAATTTATATGGGGCCCATTGTAGAAGCTTACTCAGAGACACTCCCAGCCCAGCCACGGCTAAAAATAGATCTTAGGCAACTGGTAGAAAGCATGCATGCAAATTATTCAAAGGTAGCAAACGCAGTGCAAGCGGGTGTCCATTCCATGTGGACAGGTCAACAACCGAGAAGAGTCGAAGCTGTCTGGTGGAAGAGCGTGTTTGAGGGACCAGGAGCCCCCTCCCATTGGTCGAAGATAGAGGCTAAGTCAGAGCATTACCAGTGAGACGCCGCCAGACAAGTGCTGCTACTCTGTACGAGATGCGTTATGGGGCTGGAAGCCAGTAGCAGTGCAATAATTATATCACGCATGTACGCAGTCGCAGAAATGATGACGATGATGATGACGATGGATATCGACTGCGATCAACATAAAAATCTGCTATGCACGTCGTCCTGCGATTTTCCACCTACATGGTTTGTCGACTGTTCCTTAAATCCTCTGTCACGGGACACAGCGATTGGAACGGAAGAAGGAGCAGTCTTCCATGCAAATACTGTAAGAGTGGACCATGTTTTGATATAATATGTAGGCCTATTTAAGTCACAGTTCAGGACTAATCTTTTCAACAGTCACATAATAATTATTATGGTGTCATTAATTTGCTGAACTCATGTAGGCCTACAATATCCCTTCCTTCAGCGTCGGCTCATGAGTCCGGCGCCCAGCACATCGTTTTATAATTTGTTTTTGGTTGTTGTTTGATTTGTTTTTTGTTTTGTTTTTATTATTTTTTTTTATTATAGGCTTACGACCAGTTACGGTGCGCCAGAGGCCCTCCTGCTTTACTAAGGCTTACGCGGTTTTAACCGACGCCAGCGGCCCAGCAGGGAAGCATTTAATTATTATTTCACTTTGATCTTAGCCAAAAGGCCGAGAAGCGGTACTGATCACAAGCTGCTGGGCTTTATATAGGGTAGGTCGGAGCGTTAAAAAAAGTATATAACGAGATTTTCAAAGTTTCACATTGTTTAACTAAACTTGACATCTGTCAGAGACTTACTTTTAACGTACACGTTCATTGGAATTTTACGCAAATTATGGGGTATAATTAAGCAGCTAATGAAGGACACAGGACCCAGTAGGCCTATAGGCAAATCCAAATCCTCCCTATCTAAACCATGTTAAGATTTCGTCCGTGTAGACGCCATTGCACCTCTAACCGTTATACTGCGTGCTTACTTACTAAAAAAAAGTTGGTATCCAAGCGTGACGTCGTAACATTTTTGCGCGTCGATTTTGCAGCGCGAAACGATGTACAGGCCTATGCATTAGCACTGGACCTACGATATAATTTGCTTGTATTTTCGTATTGTCTTGTATTTGATCATTTGTAAAGCGTCTATATAATTATGGTAGGGTGAACTGTTCAGAAGCGCTCCCAGTGTGCAGAGCCCTATGAGATAATGAGAGCAAAAAAGGTCATCAACTTTTTGGTTGGGCAAAAAGTAGGCCTATGTTTTTTTCACGAGATTTGAATCGAATGACTAAAAAGAGGCAGTGTAAGAATTGTGGAAAAATAACTGGGGGGTTGGACCATTAGGCCTATCCACTTGGAGTCGGGGTATGAAAAACAAACTTTAACATGGGGTTCTAAGAAAGACTGGGGGTTGAAACCCCCCCCCCAACCCCCGCAATCTCACCCTGAAAAGAGGTAATAAACTTTGACCGAGATAATATTGTCGGCACCGCGTTCGTTCTGGACCAAGTCTCTCCCCCCATCCCCAACAAAGCCCAAGTTATTTTTTAGCACCCCCCCCTCCACAAGAACGGAAACCAAGCTCCGCCCATGTCTGCTGGAGCCTGGAAGACAGTTATAATATAGGCCTACAGAGATCTGCATAGAAATAGCTATAGGCCTACAACCGCGTAGACTAAGGCTATAAAATAATAATACAATAGTCTATTACATCCAGCTATGATGCCGTTTCATTTCGTTTCTGCCCATCAATTAGGCCCTAAGGTCTCCATCGGTTACTTTCAAACAGAAACAGTGTTCTGCTTGTCACGAAACAGAACCGTTACACTTACACCATGAGACGTTGGCCAATCTATGCAGCTTTCACTCAAAGCCATCTCGTAGGCCACATGTATAGGCACGCGATCAACATTTTCGTCGTCTGTTTCTGACATAATATAACGCTATTCATATGGGGCACCACATATTTTATTGGCACTTAAGAAAATGAAGCAAGAGAAAGACGTAGGCAACGGCCTCCCAAGTTCCCTCGCCGTCGCGTCAACACCTTTTGACGAGGCTGTAATAGGTGCTATAAGCACGGCAGACCTACGTACGTAGCCTACATGCTAACGAAAATTGCACTTTTCTTTTGTGTGGGTTCCAAGAGAAGTGCATGACCCTAAATTAATGCAAAGCGTAATCATTAATGAAGCAATGAGCGCCTCTGAGTAGTTTTTTACTTGAAGGAGCGCTATATAAATGTCCGAATGAATGAATGACACAAACTTATATAGAACTTTAGTCAATAAGATCATTTGTGTAGGCCTAAATTTGAAAACGCCTATCCGTGGTTCAGCCTACACTGAGATGGTCCAGTATGAGTGTTGTAGAAAAATAACTAAGGGTCAGACGTTAGTTTAGCTTATTTAGAGTTGGGTGTGCAATGAAGACTTTTACTATGGGGTCCTAACAAAGATTAAGGGGGGATTGAACCCAGGTTGAAAGTGGGTGGAAAGGCGTTCCCACTGCTCTCGAAATTCTTTGCCAGCGTTCCCAACGCACTGCTCAATGTGCATGAAACCATGGAAACACATGCGGTTCAGTAAAACTCTTCTTTGACATGAAGTCCGCTGCTCATTCAAACCATTTTAATCACTGGACTTGAACCCCACGGTAATTCTCACCCTGAGGTGATTATATTACAAGCCCTAGAGGGCCTAGACACACTGTGAGAATTGTGGAAAAATAACTGGGGTGGTAGTGGTTAGACTATGATCCACTTGGAATTGGGGTGTGAAAAACAGACTTTACTATGGGGCTCTAAGAAAGACTGGGGTCGAAACCCCTCGCAATTCTCACCCTGCCTAGACAAAACTGACTGTTCATGTTTCACTTGAATTCATCAGGCTAGATTCCTCACGACCACCTCTGCACAGTTCAATAGATGCCACTACACACCATTGAACGTCTATGTGGAGTCTTCAATTGAAAAATAATCTGAACCAAAGGGTATATGCATCTAGCTCCATCTAGTGAATAACATATATAGTATATATTTATAAATGTTTTAATATGATACGATAGTGTTCCTATACAGTCCTTCATTCGCAATAATATTGCTCATGAGCATTGGCATGAAACTATAACATGTGCACATACATACATACATACATACATACATACATAAATAAATACGTACTCTGGCAGATGTGCAAGACAGAAGATGCAAACGGTGCTCAGTGCTCACGGCTTACAATAAAAACACAATCTCTTCAGCTTAAATATAATTATTTATTTATAAATAACTTATTTGCAGCACATGACATGTTATGAAGCAGAGCTTAGCGTGTTTTCCACTGAGAAATGACGAAAGACAGCAATTCAGCCCAGCAGCTATTAAACTTAGAAGTTAAACAGGTACTTTAGCCAAAACAAATAACACTGTCTTGCAAAGCTCTGAGCTGATAAGACCAACATGCGATGATAATAATAAAAGAGAAAACAATTTAAATGTGGTTTGTGTGACAGATCATTTGCAGAGAGTTACAAGCTAAAAATCCATGTTAAAAGTCACATGAGTAATAATAGTATCGTTAAAATAATAATAATAATAAATTATTTCAGGACTTTATTCAACAATTCGGTCGAAATTCTTAAATAAGTAAATAATAAGAATAATTCATAAAGCAGTTCATATCCTATACAGGGTTCCTTCGTGGGGGTTTAGGGTCATATCCAAATTGTTTCCAGAGAACTCTGTTTGCATTTAGAAAATAATTAGGGATCCTCCGCCCTATCGCAATTGGCTATTACTGGCATCCTCTGGCATCTAAAAAGCTCAAATGCACATGATCCTACTAGGATGCAACTGTTTTTTTTATAGCAACATCAGTGGAAATAAACAGACATCTCACAGACCAAAAAAAGCATGCATTAAACAGACATTCAAGTGTTACAGTTGAAGCTGGGTCATTAATATTACCCTTGAAAATGCCAACAGCACAATTTATGGCCTGCTCACTAACAGTACTTAAGTGTAAATGGGATTTGCACAAGCACCAAAGAGATGAAGATGATTTCTGAGAGCACTACAGAGACCTGTCACAAACAGAAAGAAAACTAATGACTTTACGATGTCATGTTAGAACTTTCTTTGAGAAACCCATTTTTCAATTGACTGTAAGGAACTGGCAGTTAAACCTTAAAAATCAATTCAAAGTCAAAATCATAATTTATAATGTCTACCAGTTCAGTTTATCTCTTTAGCGTCTGAGGGTTCGTGATCTGGCTGATCTATTTGCTCTCAGTGTTTAACAACTAGGACAATTTGTATGGCGTCGTAACACAGCCATGCCATTACAAGGGTGCCTTAGCAGATGCAATGGCACTCATTTCTCAGTGCAGGGTTTTCGACATGGTGCTTGTGCAGGAAAACTTCTGAAATTACTTAGTGTAATTGAAAATATGAGAAACGAACTCGGTATTCTGTAGGTTTGCATATAAAGAATGTTGATCATTAACCAATAGACCACTGATACAAAAGTAAAACAATATCTACGAGCAATTGTGAGTCAATAGCATGTGGAGACTTCAACTTAAAGCAGAGCTAATCTCTCGAGTGTACATTCTGACATTGGATAGATAGCTTGAAGAATAAATTAATCAGCGTACTGCAAGCGCATTGAACCAAAATGACAAACCGTTCAGAACAGGGCAATATTTTTATAAGCTGTCTCAAGTGACTTGGCTGCTTTTTAAAACATGGATCCATGATTCAAGCCAAAAAGAAATCCTCTTGGCAGCAGGCAGCAGTACAAAAGAAATGTATTTGGTTTGAAAGGAGGACGATGCAGCAGCATGTTTTCAGGTCCTACGATTTGGTCAGATCTTCCATTCCCACTTCAACATTGCTACCATCAGTTTACCTGCATCTCGACCGGGGCCACTTCACCGCATCTGTGCTGCAACTTGAGGTGCAGACGCAGATAGTGTCGCCACTTGAATCGCTGTGGACACTGCGAGCACGGCCAGAAGTGTCCGCCGGGCACCGTGTGCTGCAGCTCGTGATCGGCAACGTGCTCGAGATTCGAGTACTTCTCCGAGCATCCTGGAAACGAGCACGTGTACTTGCCGTCGACTCGCTCGCGCCGGGACTTCCGACCGACGCTCGGTCGAGATCTTTTCGGCGGGGTAACAACCTCGATGTTCGACGAGCAGGCCTCTGAAGTTTCGAGTCCGTTCTTGAGATTTGAATTCAAGACGTCATTCTTTGTTGCCTCGCCGTTACCTTTCGCGGGAGAATTAACAACGGACGAATTGTTCGTTACGGTGTGTATTAAATTGTCAGACCCGGCTTTCGATCGGTTCAGGCTGGCGCGGACTTTGGCGGCGAGCGTTCGCTTGCAGTGCATCGAGACGGTTCGAGATTTCGGACCCGATAAGCAGATGAGCGACACGGAACTGTCGCCAGACCCGAAAGCGGTGTTGAGCGCGTGCGTTGGGTCCGCAGGTGAACCGGGTTTTCCCTGTTTTTCGCAATCGAGGGGACTGGAAAGTTCGTCCGAGCCGGTTTTTCCGGGTTCGGAAAACTGTTGGAAGTAGTGTTGTTCGAGTTCGTCGCAGGTTCGGCGAAATCCGTCGAGCTTTTCGAGGTCTTCGTCTTCCTCGTCGTCTTTGGTCAATGGAAGATTTCGGCCGTTGTAGTATTCGAGCATTCGCCGTTTGATGTACGGCGTGTCGGCGTCGGGAGTTACGAAGACGTTCCGCGTGCAATTACCGACGCCCTGAAAAGTAACAGAAATCATACATAATTGAGAGAATAGTTGGTGTATGTTACATGAAAGTGACATCACCAGTATTTTCTGCATGTCCCCCACTGCTGCCAATTAATAACAGTTTTTACATCACTATTATTTTTCTGGGAGACAGGCCATTTCGAGACACTTTTCTCCCAAACTAAATCTTAAATCGTGCATTTTGTTAGTATGTGCACAATTGTTATATAGTGCCCCTTCAAGCTCTCTACTCAGAGGCGCTCCCAACTACAGCGCTACACTGCAACGGAGATTCAGACCGAAGTGCATGAGTAATTGTGAGTGAAAGACATGCTCAGTCAGGGTCCCTTCACGGTGGCTTCGGGTTGATTTATGGTTCCCTATGCCCGCACAGCCACAAGGCAGAATAGGGCAATTTTGGTCACTGGACCTTCCATCTGGAATGACCTTCCCTCTAACCTGCGTTCCCAACCTCGAAACATCTCTGGCACATTCTATAGACTGCTCAAGACTTTTCTTTTTGACCGGGCCTGGGTAGGGAGCGCCTCTGAGTAGATTCCTTGAAGGGGCGCTATATCAATTGCATCTATAGATAGATAGATAGATTCGAACCCACAACCCTGCAGCTACAAGGCATCGAACATACACCTACACCACCACGCTCCAGACCAGAGTGTGGTTATGCAACTGACATAATAAAGAATACACTTAGGCCTACTTACTCAATTAATTATATAGTAAGTGAAAAATCTCGGCTATCAGAAACTTTCCATAAGCTCACCGTCTCTGGAATAAATGAGAATGTGACTAGGCTGCCTTTGATTGTGAGCTTATCAATCAGATCTTTCTGAAGTTGTTCGACGAAGAGAAAAACGTATTTGAGAACTTCAACTTCCTGGTTGATGGACATTTTCAGCGCAAGTGCCTTCGCCTCGTCCAGCTGAAAACAGTGAAGAGCACATTTTTACAACTAACACTCGGTGCTTAAAGCATCATGCTGAACATAAATTGTCGAAGTACCTTCACAAATGGCATCAACAGAATGCTAGAGAAAACTTCGTTTGGTAGTTAGTAAATCGCAGTGGCTACGGAACCGTCCGGACGGTGCCGTAATTCTTTTTCTACGGAACCGTCCAACACTTATGGGCCTACCATTGGCACTAACACCCGTCGGCCAATCAGGTTAGCGGAAAACAATGTGGAAGAGTCGAAGACCGTAGGGGAGGAGGTTGTCGATCGGTACAATGAGCCCATCCCTTTGTAAACAGTAGCCTACTGTCAAGAGCACGTGCGACACACAGGGTCTAACGATTTTAGACGAATTGCAATGTAAAACGTTTAAAATGTCTTACAAATGACCCTACGTATGGAGGAACATTTTGCACAGGTAATTATGTCTCACTTTAGCGCTCTTTATCCTTAAATTTAAGCATGGTTATAACATAGAAGACCTAGGTGTCGTTCGCGTATAGGGTATAAGGTTTCGCGTCGTGAGGGTCGGTTAGGGTTAGTGTTAGGGTTAGTTTCGTCTTTAGATTCTTAAGATTTTTGCGTCGTGAGGGTCGGTTAGGGTTAGTGTTAGGGTTAGTGTCGTCATTAGATTCTTAAGATTTTTGCGTTGGTTGTTTAGCAGTTGTTGGCCAAGCTAGCCTAATAGCTTGACCATCAACTGCTAACATCAACTACCTTCTCCCCCCTACGGTCTTCGCCTCTTCCAGACGGTTCCGTAGAAAAAGAATTACGGCACCGTCCGGACGGTTCCGTAGCCAGTGCCTTAGTAAATTTAAATTTAAGAGGCATTCCACTACTCTACTCACGAAACGTTGTCCATGGGCCGCAGCGTAGACTGAAAACTATTGTCAGTGTGTATATATGGATAATAAACTATGAAGGTAGATTTTTAAAATATTCTTGTTTCTCGTTTGGCTTTTAGGTCCCTACGTTCACAGGATTTTAACTGCGAACCTAAAGGGTTTTGTACACCTGCACATGCTATCATGCGTAAGTAGGTTACCTTGCTGGCAAACTCCTCAACGAAAGTATCCATAAGAAAACAGAGAAATTCGACTCGCTGATGCGATAATGCTTATTTTCTTAAATTAAACGCCTTTTGGAATATTATTATTTTGATTATTTCGTGGACGATATTTGAAGATTTTGCCCTACTAAATACTTCGCGACGAAACCTCGCGAGATGCAATTGGGATTTTATGATACCTACCTGCATAGAATCCATAGATATTACAACTGATGCATAATAATTAGCATAGTTATTTTTGATCTTACTTACGCTCGTGTTTGGCAAGCTTTATAGCTTCTAAACACGTTATTTATGTTTGATTGCTTTCGACCACATAATAAGTAAGCAAGTAACTTCTGCTTACGTTGATGAATAGTCTCCCGTTGCAGATGCGCTTGCTGCCTAGGGTCGACTCATCAGTGTTCTACAAGCTCCTTAAAACTTTTTTGTTACACCGTGGTTGGACTGGGAGCGCTTCTGAGTGGATTTCTTGAAGAGGCGCTATATAAATTCTTGAAATGAATGAATAATAGATACTTCTGTGCTTTCGACCGAGAGAAAATGATCATTTGGTTGCCTTCAAATGAGTGAAAACCCTGGGAATATGACTTTATTACGAAGCCATAGCAACGCTTTTTGTGCAAAAACTTCTACTGTGAGAATAGCTCCTGCTATAGGCGAATAAATTGTCTTTCAGACTGCTGGGAGGAAACTTCTGCTTACGTTGATGATCATTGTCGTTAATCTGAGAAGTCAACTAGGATTTTCATCACGAGTCCAAATTTGGAGACAGAAATTTTTATTTTTATCCAGGTCCTTGATTTTAGCAATTCTGCCATGCTCATCTGAAAAGCTACAAATAAATTCATTTTTAATGCACCCATGTGCTTGGAAATTCTGAAATGCCAAAATTAGTTAGGCTCGCTAAACCCCAAGCACTTGACAGAAGAATGAGTAACTTCTTAAAAACTAATATAATATGTGAACAGCAAATTTGCACGCCATAATTTACGGTGCCAAAAGTTAATCAATAGGAATTTGCATGATCTACTTACAAGTTGCAACATAGCAAGCTTGCACCGTTGGGAAGAAAGTCCTGCTTTAGAACAGAGGGAAACAAAAAGCCGAGAGACAATGAAGAGTAGCTTCAATATTGGGACAAAGCGCTTGCTGTCTGTGATGAAACACCCAAGATCTTAGGAGGAAATCATTAGCCACATAGGAATCATCTAACAGATAAACGAAAACAAAGGCGGTGAAGACCAAATTTTTAAATGACATGAATTGAATAGTCTCACAAAGAAGCACAACAGCTTCACAGAAACCCGTTTTATTTTAAACCAAAACACCTCTATGAAATAATATTAACACAAGGTCATAGATACGAATGAAGTTGAAGCAAGACCATTTATATTGATAGATTCATTAGTTATCTCAAGTAATATCTGCAATGAAATAATGAAATAAATCTCATCTCCGCCTAGAACAGAAAAGTTACAAATACATCAGAACTTTGTTGCAATGAATAATATTACATTATGCAGCCACTTAGTATATATATATCTTGTATCACCTTTTATATGGTGCACAAGTTTGTTTTCCCACCCTACACTCAAAACATGCAACAATTATTCAAATCATCCCGCAGATTACACAAAATGCCATACTGTATGACACAGCGTATCATTTTCAATCCAAACAACTGGAAATCGGGCAAAATTTTCACTTCATTAATATGTAATTATAATGCATATAATATTATATGCACATGCATCAATGTAATATCAAATATTTGTGCTTCTAATGGACTGGTCATCAAAGCAAGCAAAACAATACCAAAGAAATTTTAAATTTAATCTCAGTAAAGAAAATGCTCTGGTTAGGTCATTAATCCATGACGTTCAAGCATTCTCAACACCCTACTAACTCAACTTAGCTGACAAACAATAACTAAGATTCAATGGGGAGATGTTAATGTTTAGCATTATTTTAAAAATGAGACAAGTAGTATTTGCACGTGCACAAAAGCTCAAGATCTGTTAATTCAGTAAATAGGGAGTAACAAATGCACCATCGCAAACGTACATTTATATAGCGCCACTTCAAGAGAAACTCCTCAGAGGCGCTCCCGGCCTGACGCCAGACCACAATCAAAGAGAATGGTTTTCAAATGCTTGCGGAAAACAGGCACCGAAAGACAAAGAAGTTCATTATGGACTCTTTTAGGTAATTTATTCCAGAAAGATGGACGACCATAGCGAAGCTTTTATGCAGCAACGTTGAAGATTAAGCCAAAGGTCGCCATGGATAGCAGAGCAAAATAATCTACGGCCTGAAATGGATAGCACTGGCGCACAAAGCTCCATAGGACGCAGAAATAAAATTCAAATTGTGATCTTTATTTAAATGAACAGAGACGTTTGAAAGGTAAATAAAGCGTGCAAGCAATGTCAAAACTTCGAGAATGCCTGAAGCACCGCACAGAGTTACACCAAGAGAATATTAAGCAACATTCTGAATTTAATCTAAAAATATGAACATGCAAAAGAAAGTGCAGAGGTACAAGTGCAGATTGTACTACCCTAAAACCCAAGAAAGACGTAAATAAAATGTCGATCGATAAAATATAATATTCAAAATAGAGAATGAATTTATTTAGAGTCTAAATACCAGCTGTAAACGGTACATCTATAACACCCCCCTAACAGAACACGAAATAATAATTACGGAGAATGAAATTTGCAGAGTAAAAGAAAACACATCTGATCAACAACAGCATACGAGTCCTGTAAATTCCGAAAGCATTCACATGCATAACTTCTTGGTGTTCAAATGAAAATAATGGTCAGCACTATTACAATTACCGATAATCTTCTGACGCCTAGCATTAATATTAAATAATTTAATCACTAAACTCGCACAAACCAAACGCTTAACTACATCTCAGACCAGCGTTCCGACGCTTTGACCCAGCGATAACTTTAGGTCAAATTCTAACGATAGCTCTAACCACCCAAGAAAAATAGAGGGCCACACTGTTTAAACTAGACCAAACATACAGACAACAACATCGTAACAAGGGCAAAACCTGCTCTTTGTGGCATACCAATATAATTATTGTACAGATATTTACAATTCAACCACAGAAGAGAAGCATATATGTTCAATTGTCCATCCAGCTACATAGAACTAAATATAATTAGAGCAACTGAGACACAGCTTCAGTTGCTGGTAACATACATCCAAACAAAACAGTAATAACATGAGTTTACTAGTCAAGATACGATAGAGATGAAAAGCTGTGTCAGCAAGCTGATAGTATTCTCATTTTACTTAACCCTTTAACGATCAGCTACATATGCTTTCAATGCATTTTAGTACACACCGGCTGTCAAAGGGTTAAACTGTCATCGACCTCACAAAAACCATAGCACTTAAGACATATCTGAAAACTAAGACAGTGCTTAAGATAGAAATTTTTTAAAACACCATGGAAACCATTCACAAACAAGCAGACAGTGTTTTACAATATCAGTGCCAGTACTACAAGATGAGCCGAACAAATTTATACAACATGCATGTACCATAGACAATACCGTGCACTTTACTATCCCGTGCACAAAAAGATTAATGCATCTACGCCAGTGCACTACAAGACAATGCGTCTAGGCGAGCGCGTCAAAGCGGTGCACGAGCAACTTCACACGACGCACCGACATGCGACGCACCGAAGGCGACGGCCCAGCAAAGACAACAAAAAAAACACAAAAATTTATCGGCAAAAACAAATTGTGGAATGCAAAGAACTACTACCAAGCAGATTGAACAACATGGTTTTTAGTGAAGACGTTACAACCGGCCAATTCGTCCGTAAAAGTAGCTGGGGAGTGGGGGGCGTGTCCCCTGATGTCACCCCCGATCTTCTTATGACGACTGCCTGTCGCTGAGGATTTCGTTCGCCCCGTCGCCAGATGGGGGAGAGCCGGGCTCCGATTCAAGAGCTTCCTTGAAATTACCCTCCGACTTGCTCGTGGTCACACGTCGCTACAACACATCCAAATGCAAGCAGGTTAGAGACAGTCAGAACATACAAGAGGAATATGCAAGCCAATGTAACTGCTGTAAAAAGTTCATTCTCCTAGCAGTTGGAATGAAATCAACTGATAAAAATTATATGAATCAGTTTCAGCAAACGTGTAATCATCCATTTGCAAATTTTAGCACCCTATATACATGTGCTAAAAAAGTAAATATATTGCTAGATTACCATTTTTTATATATTATATTATACAAATAATCTTCAGCAAGGTTTAGAAACCGAAGCTCTGCTAACGTCAGATTTGCCACTTGTACGTCAATATCACACAATTAATTCAAAGCTCAAGCACTGATACTACTACAACAAACAACTAACAAAATAACTTAAACTGTCTAACATGTTAACACTTAAACAACAAGTTGAACTGGTTTTCCCGTTGCTTTCAGCACACTCTTGCCATTAAAGTTTTTTAAAAAAGAAGAGAAGCTAACAAAACAAATAACAAACTTTTAACTCTTGCACAGTGGATTTTCCACCAATCACTGGCAACAACCAGTTAAGAGTTAACCCTTCTAGTACAGTACACATAATGGTGACTAATTCTACTTGTATAAGGAAAAAAAAGAAATATGTGCTAGCTTTTTAGTTTGGCTGAATATTTAAAAGTCTTTTGTTTTAACTCAACATGAAACCATTGTCTAATTGCTGTCTACGTAAACTACATCTAATAAAAAATGCACCATAATTTTAGCAATTAACATTAACAAAATCATTTTCTTAGCTACATCGATATCAAGCAGTTCACAGCAAAATCTGATTCTTGTGATGCAGAAGTTCATTGGATCCAAAAAGTTAGAGAACTGAATTTTAAAATGCATTTCCCATAATACTTATAAATATTGAATTAAATCAAACGAGAATTTGGAGACTACCCCAAAACCAGAATTTTAATCAGCTTAATTCAACACAATTCGATAAAACTATTTGTTTGTTCGAGGATAAAACGAGAAACAGAACAATTTGGAGACGTCTTGTTATTAAAGCCTCAGCGTCGGCACAAGCCTGATGGGGCAGAAGAAACAAAAGAAAGATTTGTTATACGGTAAAAGAAATAATCAGGGTTATAAGATATAATAATGAAGACATATTTAGAGCAAGAAACAAAAAGAATCATTGAAAAAAACTACAGAGATACAAAATTGAAACACAAATATTAATACACAAAGATCTATTTACAAACTGTCATTCAAACGCAACTGACAAAACGAAAACGAGATTTACCCAATTAATTTTCGTCTAAAAACAGAATTCATGATCATAAAATTTCACAGAGCTACGAAAGTGAGAGAGCTAACTAAGTCCTAGAAAATAAATGCACACAAATATGGAAAAAATTACTTTAAAAAAGGTGAAAAATATGAACACAATGAAATCATATTTCGACATCAAAGAAAATAATTAATTGCAACATCTACTTAGATACAACTTCGGGTATTCCTTTGACCTTTTTCAACAAAGAGAACTCAAATGAATACAATGAACACGATGACGAAACGTAGCTTCTTACCAGTCGCGATTTTATGTTGCCTACAGATCGTGATTGCTTTAAAAAAAATGAATGTCAAACTGTTTAAGCAGACGCTGATACTCCGAATAAAAACCGTGACCAAGTCCAAGAACTTTCTTGGGCCACAAATCACAATATCATACGCTCGATAACACTGATCTTATTTAGGAATGACACTCAACAGCACAGTGTCTATTTAGTAAAATATAGCTCTGGTATATTAGTCCACTTTCAGGTTAAAACAGCCGACAGTGCTGGTATATTAGGCAGTCACCTTTTTGGTAGAGAAGACTTAGAGGTAAATTTGCGAAAGGTTGCTTATCAGAAATCGGATTCGAAGCACAAGTAACCACTTTCAGACAGGTACTTTGGCCTCTTTGTGCATACTGTTAGGCTCACAAAATGAACTGCTTAAACATATCTGATATTTTAATACATTACTATATAGTTCTCAGAGAATTCATGAAGACGTCACGATCGTATTCAAAATTAATGTTTTAAAAGTGATATCACCCAAAACTACCGCTATTAAGTCTCTGTCGCCACTGCTAAATTGTGCTGGCAATTTGTACATGGTTTGACATATGCACATGTCCCACGTTCCTCTGCTTCTGAAGTCATACACTATCGCATCAATTTCTACATTCAAACTGGTCACGGTCTGCATACATTCATATTTTTTAAAACTTCCTAGAATTTCTGAACTTTCTTCCTCCGTTCACTTCAGACAAAAAAACTTGTGCTTATCAAACAATGTCAAAAATTCAATTATAAATTTTAAATGCTGAACCAACAAATTTAAAACCTTGACACACAAGTACTCAAACAAATTTCACATCTTAATGGTTATAAAATGAACCTTAAAACAAACCTAAAAAACTAATCCAGTGCACTCACCTTGACACTCGAATAAGCTCCACCAACTTTTTCTTCAACCGATTTAAATGCATTTGAATTCCTGCAACACAAATTAACACAATCATTAGCTGAAAGTTTTATAATGCTGTTTAGTATAGCATGCGAGGCGCCATTGTAACGGCATGGCTGTGTTACGGCGCCATAGAAATCGCCATTGTTACTATTATTATAATTATTATAATGACCAATTGACCACCTTTAACCCTTTAATGCCGAGAGGGTAGTAAATGGTATGGGAAATCCTATACCCTCCGGCATTAAAGGGTTAACAATCAAATAAATGGAATTGGACAGGAAAAACATTCAGCATCATCATCATCAACCGAAGGAACTGCAGTGCCCGTAGGTGCCCGATGCCGCTCTCGTTGTTCCACGCCAGGTTTGTCTCTCCAAGGCAGCGTGTGCTAGGAAAAACACTGCCAAACGCTAATCACGCTGAATCAGTAATCACGCAAAAAACAGTATAATTCATCATTTTCAACTACACTGCGTCAGATAAACGAATGACTCATTGGTCTAAGTTACAATAATACTGCATTTGTTGTACAGTATGTTACACTGACATGTTGGTGCTGCAATGATATGCATGTCACTAAAGCAATCAATCAATCACACCAATCAATCAAGCAACATGCAACTGGTCTTGACTTTCTTCCGACACACTCACCTTAGGTCCCCGAGCTTCCTGCTTGCGAAATCTCCAAACGATCGGAAGGCAGCACCGGTTTTCTGATAGCTAAAAGAACAATTAGTTCCATAAATGTCTAATTAAACAGACATAACAAAATTTAAAAAATATGGCAGCACAAAAAAGTCATATTTCAAAGTATCATGCTGGCAAATAAAAAAATAACGATATCCAAACATAAAATAAAAGTGTCTTTTAGATACTCTGATCGGCTTGACCTCTTTGTTCCCTGTGTCAGGACTGCCATAGCTCAATCCAGATCATTTGACCGCATAGGTCACTCTTTACGGAATGGACTTCCACCAACAGTTCACTCTGCCTTTCTCTCTGGTGTTTTTTCCTTATCGTTATCTCATCTCAAAGCCTACCTTTTCTCTCAGGCTTCTTCTGGGAAAAGCATTTTATAAATGGTCGTGTACAATGCATTAATAAACAATACAATTGACTTCTGTATTAAACATTCAAAACATTATTTAAAAATCGCAGTTCAAGAAAATTCCTTTCAAACCCAGTTGCACATTTCTAACACGTTGAGGATGTTAAATGACGCTGCATAACATCGTTTTCAATATCATACAACCACAAGAGATTGGGAGCGGCTCTGAGTAGCCCCCTTGAAGAAGCATTATATAAATTCATATATAACCCTTTAATGCCGGAGGGTATAGGACTTCCCATACCATTTACTACCATCTCGGCATTAAAGGGTTAATGAATGAATATAAAGTTATCTAAAGTCGTCAACAACGTACGCTCCAGAATCTTTGATGGTCTGAATTCCACTCTGAAGATCTTGCTTAATTTCAACCATCGGTGTAATTCCCAGCTTCTGCTTCAGGATCGCAGCCTCTCGGTTCTTCGCAATCAGAACGATTCGCAGCGTCTGAATCTCATACTCCAGCTGTAAAGTCAAAACAATTCAGGAAATCATACTTTACATATTGTCTATACATTTATTCAATCATTTAGAAAATTCAGATAGGGTCCCATTCAAGAAGCCTACTCAGAGGTGCTCCCAGCCCAGCCACAGCTAAAAAGATAGGTCTTGAGCAACTGGCAGAAAGCAGGCAAATTATTTTGAGGTAGCAAGCGCAGTGCAAGTGGAAGCCCATTCCATGTGGACAGGCCAACAACCGAGAAGACTCGACGCTGTCTGGTAGCAAAGCAGGTTCGAGGGACCAGCAGCTCTCCATTGGCCGAAAAGAGTAAAGCTCGATGGGACAAGTAGGACGGAGCACTACTACAGAGGCACCACCAGACAAGTGCTGCTACTTTAGATCACATTTATACGTCTCAATTCTGTAAATCACTAAAACAAAACTATAATTGCATGCAGTCAGGGTCGCCAAGTGGTGGGGGACGATGAGGGGGGGGGGGGGGGTGGATGCTCAGAGGCCCGGCGACTTTAGGAACCCGGTCTAAGTAGTTATATATAGAAAAGTTTATGATTTAGGCCCTTTTAAATATATATTGCAGAGAACATTAAATTACAGATGAATAAAATCATAATTTATATAAATATAAAACCGTAGGTTGTACCTCAACATTTAGTATACTTTTACGCCAATTATCATCCAACAAAAAAGTATTAGGCCTTGACATTGAGGCAGCAAGCGCAGTGCAGATGAATAGTAATAGTGCTCATGTAGTAAGCCAGGTATCAATTGCAAGTTATACATAGTCTATGTCAATAACACAGTTCGGCACTCCTCCGAAGTCCGGTCCCAAATTATTTCACAGCATTTGTCTCACCGTCACTTTACAAACCGTTCACATAATTGAAGAAAACTGTGTAGGCCTACTTGTCGGTTAATTAACCGCCACACACAGAAACCCATTATTAAATCACCTCCGGTTACATATGAAATTTAATCGGAATTAGCGCTTGAGAAATGGAAGCTGGAGCCTTAATGAAAAGTTTTTTACAGGTGAAATGGAGGTTGGATTGATGAAGAAACGCAAGAGAAATGGAATCTGGATGATGGTTATTTTACAGTGAAATAGAATTTGGATTGACGAAGATAAAGCATGAGAAATAAAAGCTGGATGAAGGTATTTCTAGAGCTGAAATAGAAGCCGGATTGATGATGAAACGCTTAAGTAATGGAAGTTGGATGAGGGTATTTTATATCTGAATTAGAAGCTGAATTGTCAAAAATAACGAGCGAGAAATAGAAGCTGGAGAAGGTATTTTTAGATCTGAAGTAGAAGCTGGATGTATATTGAAACTTTCGAAATCTGTCAAGAAATGTACTGGTAAACAAAATGGCCTCAATAATGACGTCATTCTATATAAGGGTGGGTAAGTAAGCATTGGAGAAGCATATCTATGTGATAAGCCATGCGAAATAATTTGGGACCGGACTTCGGAGGAGTGCCCACAGTTCTAAGTGTTTGGTAAAGTTTAATCTTAGGCTAACCCTGGAGAGCTCTGTTCTGTATTCTTCTTGCTGAATTTCGGTAACTTTAGACAGATCGTCTGGCGATTGTGTCAAATAGGGCATTGGACCTCCAGTGGCACCCTCAACCTCATCCCCTGCAGCATAAACACCAAGTAAGTCGATTACACATAATTATCTGAATGTGTCTTCCGAGACTCAATTGTCTGCTGGACACCTATCGCATTGTATCATGCATTGTATGTACGTACGTAATTGTAGCATGCAAAAATACATGCAAAATAAAACTGCGTGTGGGAGTATAAAAATTCGCTCTCGGACTAAACACCCATCTGCGCATAGCTTAACTCAAACCTCTCTGGCACATTAAAGTAGCAAGCATGTTATTGATGCGAAGTTCTCGTGTTCATCATAAAGCAACCGAATTACGTGTTCCTTGCAAAACATTTTCTTGACGCCACTGCGCTCTCGCACTCAACAAAATTTTGCCATACAATTTGACAACAACAACATTGCAGCCCATATTAACTGACAGTTATACCATATAAGTGCAAATTTTACTACGTGCAAGACTACCACAATTTTACCCTTGTCAGGTACTACATCTTCGTTCGAGTTAGACGACATTCTCTTTTGAGAAACGCGAAAATCGCAAAAAATTGGATTTTCAACTTTTCTTCGTTTGCAATTTCAACCGGAAACACGTGATATATAAATGACGTCCGAACTGTGAGTCTGGCGCATCAGCGGCTAGATGACTAATAGGGAATATTAGGGATTAAAATATCATAGCCTCATAGGTCATTTTTTGCAGAGTTAGTTAGGGAGGAAAATCCGAAAATTCGTCACCCCAGTGAACTTTGCCACAGAGCAACTTGTTTTTTCAATTTCATTGTCTTTTCGTTTTGTGTTTTCTCACTTTTCTGACGGTCTTTGACTTTGACTAAATTGACTGCAGCATGCCGCCTGCAGGCAATAATTTGCCAATAAATAACTTTTAATAAAAATGCCACCCGCGAACAATGAACAAACTATTTTTTTAAAACTATTTTCTCTTCCTCTTGTAACTGTGTTGCGACTTGTCAACATGATTTCTGATTAAACGAATATAATTTATATAAAAACATGACCACTCGCCTGGAACAGTCTTCCAGCATCAATCCAAGAAACAAAAAACACAATCTGCTTTTAGAAAACAGTTAGGCCTAAAGCTGCACCTGATTTCAAGCTGTTCGCATTTATGCTAAAATTTGACAATTGTATTAGGCTGTGTGTGTAAAGCATCCTAGAAGTAGCTTGCTACCGACGATGCTATAAAAATTGTCGTAACTAGGCCTACAATACAATTAGGGCCTACAATTACACCGAGACAGTGAGGAGCGCTATAACAATACATAGGCCCACACTTCATGGTATTCCAAAAGAAACTTATGCAATGAGATTAATAGGAAATTCTAGCAGTTGATGAGATTATTAATTTGTTTCCCCGTTATTAGAAATTTCAAATTTTATTTGCCTCTATTACTATAATTGAAATATATAAATGTAATGTTATTATAGCTGCTTCAGCGTTTCCTGGTTACTTGCTATAAATAGCACGGCGCGAGATCGGGGAAACAAATAATCTCATCAAGCTGAATAAGAAGTTAGGTTTTTGCGTTAAGGTTTCCTTAACGCTATAAAGGATGTTGCGGAGCATCGACTGAAATTAAAAGCTTGTCGTACTCGATGCGATTTAGCCTGCAATGCCGTTGAACATGGTATGATGGCTTTTAATGCCAAGGACGGAGGAAGATTAAAGACGAATGTCCGACTGTCCGTCTGTGTTTGAATAGATGTAAAAGATGTCTTAAAGGATTTTTCCACGTTGGAATTGAGAACCGATTTCTGTTCATTTACGCGCAACTGATTCTGGAAATAAAAACTCGAACCTGTGTGGCTGGTGTAGTATGATACTGAGCTTTCAGCTATTCCGAGAATTCAATGCCTGCTGGTGCGTATAATATCATGGCATCAATTATTAACAATGTTTTGAACAAGAATTTCCATGTAAACGTGCGTTGTGAAATCTGACACCGTGACAATTTTGGTCTTGATTTTTAATACGATAATGTGCAACAAGTTATTAAGTTGCAAATTTTCGCAGAGTGTTCAAGTCTGATCGACTTGTCAAAACTGCTTAGTGTGCTAGTTTTTAGAGATGATAAATATATAGGTATTTAAGTAAATGACAAAACAAGGACATAAAAGTCAGTAACAGAATTTATTATTTATTATTGTAGAATGTTGACTCGCTTTGCATCACTACGTGATGATAATAAAATATGAGGTTTTCTAAGCATGCATCAAAACCGATAACAGAAAAAGAAAGCTATTTACGATTGCATAACCCATGTGTTCATTTGCACATTGACTGTAATTGAATGCGTAATTTGTGTATGTGTGCATAAAGTGTGTCTGATGATGTGTAAGATGTGTATTCCCTTGAATTGAACATTATAATTGAAATTAATTGCATTAGAAGTGATATGATGTGGAAGGCCTCCACTTTCTCTTCGGAATTAACTTTTGTCCTATTCACCGTTAAACTATTTTTTTTCTGTTTCAAAATCTTCGAGATTTTAAAAATCTGATAACAGTTTGGATTTAGTGTGCCTTTGGCTAATGTGAGTTCAGTACACACTTTCACGCAGTCTTAAAATGCTTTTATTTAAGTCAGTTATAAGTAGTCATGCATGTTGACTATTGAGCATTTGTGAGGCAAGTTAATTGTTAGTTTATTGTCTGTTGTTTTGTTCCAGGTCGTTAACTGACTCAGTTTCTGTGGATTAAGTTTATTGCTTCGAGCT
The DNA here is from genome assembly GCA_945859605.1 of Lumbricus rubellus. Classification (NCBI taxonomy): domain Eukaryota; kingdom Metazoa; phylum Annelida; class Clitellata; order Crassiclitellata; family Lumbricidae; genus Lumbricus; species Lumbricus rubellus. The sequence continues at coordinate 27,957,492 of OX243826.1, read as the reverse complement.
TGAGTGGAACATGGAATGGATTAATAAGTCGATCTCCAATTATCAAGAAATTGTAAGTCTATCCAATGTTATAATCTTCCTGGTTAAATGTTTCTCTAGGAAAATTACTGAAAACTGTAGAATTTTGATTGATTAGTGGCTTAAAGTTGTATCAAATCAAATGAAAATATTCTTGATTATTCATGATCTCTTTAAAAAGAACACAATTTGCATATAATATTTAAAATTTTTAATCATGTATACATCCTTGGTTGCAGCGACAGGAGTTTATTAATTTTTCTTCATTACGAATATCATCGGATTAATAAAATATTTTCTGCAATTGTGAATTACTGCTTACTACTGAATCAAAGGTCATGCTGTTGATGTAAAACTTACTTCATGCACTCACACAAGTATGGTAAAAAACACCTTATAAACTGCCTAAAATCCTTTTGCATATATAGCACAAAGTCATGCAGTCAAATTTTGTAGATTTCTTATAAATTTGAATTCTTTATATATCCAGCCTTCTAATGTCGTTTGTCACCTTTGAGTTCTTCTTACTAGTAAATTTTCTGTGTCTAATGATATTGGACTCTGTCTTAAAACCTGTTTTTCGTTGCCGAAAAATGAGCCAAATCCAATGCTGCCTAAAATAAGCATTGCCTAAGTTATATAGATTTTGCCCATTCACTTGTTATTATCCAGGGTTGACTAAGTACTGTAACTTGATACTCTGTGGTCTGCCAGAATTAATTCTTTTACCACTTACACTTAAACGAGCTGACATTGCAGCTCATTAAATAGTCAAGGACCTTGATCCTAAAGATGATATCACCCACTCCCAAATACAACAGCAACCAAGACTTGGATATCTTTTAAATATTGTCTTTTGATAATCAATGTCATGTTCTGCTCCTCCTGTGTTATCGTCTTTAGTTATAGCATGTGCTGCTTTTGAGTTGAGACATGGATTGGTGTCAGCTTCAGAAGCAGACTTTATAATCAAAAGTCATCAATTTGAAAGCAGAATGTTAGAGGTAGCTGATCTAGCGAAGTGGAACTCTTTACTAAGGTCAATCCAAAGATCTCTTTGATTAGTAGTTTTAGATGTAAACTTGAAACACATCTCTACTCTAAGGAGTCCTGTGATTAAACTATGTACATTGTAATCTGACGTCTGCAACTGGTATGAGTCTTTGGCGTTTTTGTGACGGAAGGAAAGGTGAACAGCTTAAATTGTTGTTAAATCGGTTGTGGAAGTAGGCCTTAATCACTGCAGCAGATGATTAGTTAATCTGGCAACCATTGCTAATCCCAGTACGCAACCATTGTTCTGATTTGATGTCTTACTAAAAATACAACAGACATTGTCTTGTATCGGTAAATGATCTGTTGTAGATCTCTCTAGCAATGGGTAGCCATTTATCAGTACAGTGCTGCATGTTGCTGTTTGTTTTGTGTTTTCAGATCGGTGCGTATGAGAAGCAGGTGTGGGAAAGGTCTTTGGAGAAGGCTGTTCTCAAGGTAAGTCGGAGTTATGCTTGTTTTTGGTGATTTATGCAATGTGTTGAAGGCAGCTGTGATGGCTGCTATGAGCCTCTGAAGATCAAAATGGTGTTTCCACGTCTTTCTACCGTGCTAGTTTGTTTGTATGTGCACTTGTTATAGCACCCCTTCAAGCTCTCCCTACTCAGAGACGCTCCCGAATGCAGAGCGGACACTGCATCGGAGTTTCACGCTGAAGCGCTGAGCAATTGTGAGTAAAGGACTTGCCCAAGGTCCTTACGCGGCGAGGTGGATTCGAACCTTGAACCTTCCGGTTTCAAGGCAACGACGCCACCACTACACCACCATGACCCGCACTAGTGTTATATAAGCGAGACGGGCAAAGCAAGCTGAATTTTGGGACTAGTTGCATTGTGGTGTTTGAAATGATTTTTTTTTCTGTTACGCTGTTGATATTATATTTCAAGCTGTTCGGCCAGCACTTGGCCTTTCCCATTCTTGTTGCATCCCTATACAGAGGTTATTGAACTATGCCGTATTTATTGTCTTTTTGGATACAAATGTATGTAGATTTCAAAATGCATTGATGCATGCATATTGCGTACATGCATCCACAATGGTCCATACAGATTTGTCATTGTGGTGAGTGCTGTGTAGGTCGCCAGATAATATATACAGGCAGGCTGCCACATAGTTTTGACGGCTACATTCATTCGACCTGTAAAGTCCATTGATGTGAAGTAATGTCTGAGCACTGCCAACTTCACAGTTCTATCCATTCATACTGACTCACATAATTTCCGCTTAAAAATGACCGGTCCTGCGATATGGAATATTTTTTAGTCTCCTGCTTCTGGTCAGAAATGTTGACAATTTTTTCGTGTTTAAAACTCAGTTACAGACTTATTCTTTTTCTCAAGTTATTTATGTAATGGTCCTCAGATATGTTGACAATGGGCCTCAGGTATTTTGACACCGTACCATTTCAATTAATACCATTTTCGTGCCTGGAGATATTCCAGTAGCCCTCCACTGTGACAAATAATACCAACAGTTTAACAGAGAAAAAAAATCATTTCATACACCACAGTGCAACTAGGAATTTGCAGCCCTGAGTTGCACTGATTAAATAATAGCTCCGAATTTCTCCCCACCCAAGACTGCACATAGAGCACTGAACACCATTTGAAAAGAGATTATTTTACTGGAGCTATACAAATGTCGACTCTCACCTGTTCAGTTTACTTGGATGCTATGCTTCAAAGGACATAGAAGATATGAACCTTACAAATGTGAGCTCTAGGTAAAGCATTTGTTTATGTGCCACACCTCAGAAGCGAGTTGCGGAGGTTGGAGGATATGTCGCCGATGCGCACACATGACCACAGCCCTTCAACAATCGGGGATGCTATTTTACACCCCCCAGCATTTGTTTTACATTGTTTGAACTAATCATGTCTGAATTCAGTCTGTTCGCATTTGATTCATAGCATTGTGGGGCACGGTGGTGTAGTGGGTATGTTCGTCGCCTTGCAGCCGAAGGTTGCAGATTCGAATCCAAGTTGCTGCGTAGGGTCCTTCACTCGCAATTGCTCAGTGCTTTGGTGTAAAACAATGTGTCGATGTCACCCTCTCCTTCCTGCAAGCTTTGAACTGGTGAAACTGGCAATACCGGTAGCACCTGCCTCAGTGAAACACAACAGTTTTTGAGGTGTGGAATAAGGAGGTACATTAGACCAAGATATTGAGATCATCATAATATTGTGTTCTCGGTCAGGCCTCTGTATTTTTTTGTCTGAAGCTTTTCCTGTAGTGTTCTGAGTCAGGTAAAAGCATTTTCATGCCTGGAGATATTCCTGTAGCCCCCCTTCTAAGATGCTTTCTAGGCACGTAAGCGAAAATTGTTTTATGTTAATCATTTAACTGAGAATAAATTGTTGTTTTGAGTCTTTGCGACTTTTCTTTCCGCTCTTAAACAGCCGTTGTTTAAGTGCGAAACAAACGTCTGCCTAATTTAGACACGTATCCTTGTGAAGTCAATAAATTGGTGGAGTTTACCAGGGTCTGTGTACATGCAGTAGGTCCAGTCATTGGATTCAGCTGGTGAGTGTATTGTGTTAATGCGTCACAGTCAAAGTTGTTTATGTGCTTCGACAGATGGTGGGGTTTATTTTTTTGGCTTAAATAGTTTGTAAGCCCTGGAAACCGTTTGTCGTGAAAGAAGTTCCTCGAGATCTTTAATACAGATTACGGAGCCAGAGGTCGAAAGGTTAATCGTATGCGGGTCATGGTTAAAACTAAGGAAGTTACGGAACATTTAAAAATTATGTAAAAAGAGGCGTTTATACGTGACAAGGGTGTGTGATTCCAGGACTTCTGATGCATCCAATTAGTCGGTCCAGGGCTGTGGAAGGGTATCCAGGAACTGCTGAAGTGTGTCTTTCCAGGTGGAACTGGCAGTTTGTTTTTCCGGATGTTATGGTATACATCCATGGGAATCTGATATTGTACACATCGACATGGCTGTGGCTCATTCCCATTCTGTGAATTTTATTGATGCAGAGACTACATTGTGGTGTAGTGGGTATGTACTTTGTTGCCTTGCAGCCAGATGGTGGAAGGTTCGAATCCACCTCAAGCCATCTCATAGAGACCTTCAGCCTTCACTTGCAATTGCTCATTTTGCTCATGCGCTTCAGCGTGAAACTCCGATGCAGTGTCCGCGCTGTAGTTGGGAGTGCTTCTGAGTATATCTCTTGTGAAGGGACGAGATGACAAGTGCACATGCATACATGCTGTGAATATTGATGCAAAGACTACATTAGGTGGTTCTGTGCGCGTACAGCTGAACAATGATGTTGTTGTTGTTATAATTATAATGAAGCACCTGAAAGTGAGCACTTTACAGTGATCATTGCTTGTAACACCTGTATGTCTTCCTAGGCAATTTGCGAGTCTTGACTGGCAGGAAATTAATAAATTTTTATTGTGTGCTGTTGATACATTGTGGCTTTGTTGTGTGAACATCAAATAAAATTTCTTTGTTTAATGACTGGATTTAAACCTTTGTGAGTTTGGTTTGGAATTGTAAGCCCATTTATAAATAATATTATATATGTTTTGAATTTTATCGATTGAGTAAGTAAGTAAGTAGTTAGTAGTGAGAATTTAACATCTTAAGTTCTTAACTATGAAAGGTAAAAAATTGGTTATCTAGTAATTAATTTCTGGTCACAAATTTTGCAAATAAATGTGGATTTTGTGTTTCATATATTGTTTAAAAATCAGCAGGGCCAAGAGCTGGTAAACTGTGTTGAATAACTTATCATTTACAGAATTTGTTTTGAAACCTAATTGCAAATCGTTGGGGTAAATTGTAAGCTACTGACGTCGGCTGTGGCATTTGGGAAAGGTTTCCTGCAGATAGATAGCTTACCAGCCCTATGTGAACTGCCTCTCCATATCCATCAACTCTTCTGGAGCAGTTTCTGTTCTTCAGTTTCACGGGGATAAGAAGACGAGTACTTGACTTTTATGACGATGATTTATGCTTTCTCTACTTAAACGTGTTATCTTTCTTTTTTCTGTCTCTGTTCTCAGACTTTCAATCACGTGACTTGGAAAAGGGCAAAGGTCAACGTTGACCTAATAGACGTCGATCTAGTACGAGGTATGTTTCATCCTGATACATATACATGTATGCAACGTCTTGTAAGTGTTGCACTTTCAAGGACAACTGTTGTCAAACATACATGCATGTAAGTATGCGTGTATGTATGTGTGTGTGTGACACTGTGTGTATATATGTATGTATTCATGTATGTGTCTGCAAACTCTGCATGTATGTATGTGTATGACATGTATTCATATACGGTGTGTGTCTGTATGTGTGCGAGTGGGTGGATGTGAGTGGGGGCATGGCTGTGTGTGTGTGTGTGACTGTGTTTATGTATATATACTTGTATGTATGTAGGTATTGTTGCACCTATAAACTTCCTCTTACCAGCAGTATCCTTTAAGTAGGCCTGATCTCACAAAAGCATGTGTCAGTCAATTTTCAAGTTGAATGTCACAAGGCACAGAAAAAGCAGTATGTGCAGAATACTAAATGCTGCAAATTATTTTCACAACACTGTGACATGGATTGGATTAGAGTGATCCATTCATCCGTTCATCATTCTTTACCCAGTGTTGTCATTTGGTTAATAATTCAGAATGTAAAGTCAGGTGCTAAATTCTACATAATTATGACAAGATGATTCCTGATTAGCCATTTGGTATGCTATTTATTCCAGCTTATCTCAGCAGTTATTTGCTTGCTGACTGACTTCCTGACCTCACTTGCTTACTCACTCTTGTTCAAATTCATTCACTCTTGCTCACTTACTCACTCATACTCACTCACTCACTAACTCAATCACTCACTCGCTCACTAACTCCGCTCACGCTCGCTTGCTTTTGCTCTTTCATTCACTCTCTCTTGCTCGCTTAATCAGTTGATCATTCACTCATGAATGCTCACTCGCATGCAATTGCTCATTCCCGTGCTCGCACGGAGCCTTACTTTATCATCTAATACGACCATGCGTTATTTTCAATATTTACATAAGACTGACATTGTGAATCATGAATTTCCTGTAAAATGCGTCCCTACTTTCTACCGTTGTCTTGTTTTTAACGGCTGATATATTTTCACTCGTGAAAAAACAGGTTCAACGTTTTCCAAGACGAAGCCGCGACAAGGCTGGATTCTAATCGCCAAGCGGACGTTCGTGCGAGCCCTTCTCCTACCGTTCTGCTACCAATGGTTAGACTACAGATGTTTTCTTTCTTCACGCGGCATGTGCCACATCTGCCAAACGGTCCCCACATCCAAGTTAAACCACAGTCTGTTGTCCATCATTGTATAATCGACATGCTGCAGCCGTTACATTTTTAAATACTTCGGGGAACGATTCCTGCAACCCTGGAACTAGATTCTGTGCTTAGTTTACGTTTCGACGTGTTTTTATATGTGCGTAAGCTTGTTATCTGCTTATCTGTTTACTTTCCTTATCTTTTCAACGGAGCAGACTTTTTGGCCGTTTAGACAGTGTTTGTTCGGTGTTGAACACCTCAGTTTTAATTAGGTGTGACATTATTAGTTCTTAAGAAGTTGTGTTGTGCGCGTGTCCATATGCGTGCGTGTGCAACTGTGCGTGCATGTATGTTACAACTTTTTTAATCAACACACATATGTGATGCCGCACACCGAAATCAGCATTAAGGTGATTTCCAAAATATTGAGTTTGATACATTATTTCAAAGGCCTTGTCTCAGTCATCAAAATGACACAAAAATTATTGCTCTGTAGCTTAATTCTAACCGAAGATATGAGGAAATAAGTGATCTAATTAAATTAATTAATTAATTTAATTACTTAAAAAATAATATGCATATCAAGAGCATTAAAATAGCTTAGCAACTTGTCTTTTGAAAAAAGTGAAAAAAATTCCCCCCCCCCAATTTTTTGGGGATTAAATTTTGTAACAAAAATAAAAAAGCACAAACATACTATCTCCCTAATATCTCTGATGTGTAATCTCCGACTTAATGCTGACTTCAGTGTGCGGCGCGACATATTTACAAGTGGAGCAATAGAGAAAATACTTCCTTACTTATTTCTTTTACGCGCAACCGACTGTTCATCTGCGCTTTGATGCAATTTGAACCTACGATCAAATTTTTACTGATGAGAAATTGAGAATTGTGAACTGATGTAGTACCTGGAACACTGATGTGCCTGTACGTAGTACGTACTAGAAAGCATGTTTCTGTTTGCTTTGACAGGTGGAAGAGCAGCACAAGTTGGTTTATCTTCTGGCTGCTGAGTCTGCTCTACGCCTTGCAGGTCGCTTCATTCATCACTTACTTCACGGATGTCGGTGATGCATTCGGTACCGAGGTACGAGAACTCTTTGGCTGTCATCCAACAACATTCAGCAATGTATTCTGTAATCTAACTGTTGCAGGTTTGAGTAGACTGAGTAGACTCCTTTTTGTTGCTGTAAATGTAATTACGTAAATTTAAACTCGATTGTAAGGAAGGTAACGTTGACTGTTGGATGCTTATATATTTGTGGGGCGAGGTGGTGTAGTGGTGGCATTGTTGCCTTGGAGCCGGAAGGTTCGAGGTTTGAATCCACCTCAAGGTGCCGCGTAGGGACCTTGGGCAAGTCCTTCACTCACAATTGCTCAGCGCTTCGGCATGAAACTCCAATGCAGTGTCCGCTCTGCATTCGGGAGCGCCTCTGAGTAGAAAGAGCTTGAAGGGGCGCTATAACAAGTGCACATACAAACAAATTAAGTAAGCCATTTAAGAAGCAGGTATACCGTAAGTAAAAAAGTATATTAGTATATTCTTTGTTTATATAAATACCAATTGCCAGACTGCACTCTGGTGTAAATACACCGTCCTTGATCCATTTGTACCTCAGTCGTGAAACTCGTAAACCCAGCATTGGGCTTTGGCTATTGTGGGGATCTCTCAGTGTGGAATGACCTTCCCTAGAGCTGCAATTCATAGCAGGATTCTGGTGGGAAATTCACCTGCATCTCTTTGCAACGATGCCAGCACTACACCACCGCGCCCCACAATTAATTAATTACTTATTTGCTCTATAAAATACGTGTTCTATGTTTTAGTCTCTGTCTCTGGCGCATCTCTTCAGTCCATGCATCCTGCTTCTTGTTGTCGCCTTGGTTCAGACTCAAGTCATCGAGACTTCGAGACCACGAGACTCTTCATCTTCTTCATCAGCGCGCTGCAAGATTCCAATCGCAAACGGGTCGGTGCATTAGCTATGAACAGTTTTTAGACCTGTTGAGCGTGGGTTGACTTCTGAAATTATTTATGTTTTTTATCATCATCGCCGTCATCGTCATCATCAATATCATCATAGTCGTCTTCGTCATCATCATCATCGTCATCTTCAATGTCATCATAGTCGTCGTCATCATCATCATCATAGTCGTCGCCATCATCATAATCGTCATCATCATCGTCATCATCAACAGTTGTGAGCTCAATGCCCATTGGTGTCAGATGCCTTCTCCACTCGAGTCTGTCTTGGGCCGCATGCCCCAGCTTCTGTAGTCTTCTCCACACCACTCTTCAATGTCATTCATCCACTTTCAATGCAGCCTTCCTTTTTGTTGTTGCCCTCCATCATTCCAAACATCAGAGTCTTGGTCATTTTTGATCAGTCTGCAGATATGTCCAAACAGTCTCTCTTTTCATTGGATAACCTTTCTCGGGATTGCAGGGATTAAAGTGTGGATGGACGGTCATGGACGGCGTCCATGCACTTATTTTAAAATATGAACGCCGTCCTGCCACTTACTGGTCAGGACAGCCTGAAAAGGCATGAGTGGCTAGGCACTTCTCTTGGAATGTAAGGGGCGTCCAGGCACTTATTTTTCCACACTTTAAGCACTGCCCTTTTGTGCACCTCCTTGTTACTAACCTTCTGAGTCCAACCTTCTGGTGCATAACTTTAAATCAACTTAAATGTTATTCGCAGATCAAGAAGCAAGAAGAAAGCGCAGCAACAAAATGGCGTCCACACGATGTCCGAAAATGACAGTTGTGGATCACATGACACAGGCATCGATTTAAATCCAGATGACACATGCGCCGATCACACCAGCAGCGGTGGCAGAAACGCGTCATTTTTCCACGAAACGAAATCATCACCGAACGACACCAGCGCACTGAGCGATGCTACCGTTCCGAGCGATGTGGACTACGACTCAACAATGGTTTATAACAATGATGATGACGTCATAGGGCATCATGTGACGGATGCCGACGACGAATCGGACGAGTCGGTTGGGGTTGCCATGGATACCAGTGCCACCCATACGAAGAGGGCGTCGTTCGAAAAGACGTCTGCCTGGTTACAGCAGCTCAAGATTCTACATGATGCATCTTCAACTGAAGGCGTTGGTATTTTGGCGTCGGAAGGAACAAAAGAAGTGTCTAAGAGTCCTGTCCTGCTCCAGGGCTCGTCTGGTTTGTTTCGGCGACCAAATATCTCGGTGTTGCTGAATGGATATTTGTTGGCGAATGACGAGAGAAGAGAAACGTTGCCCCACTCGCTTTCTGAGAATGATACCGAGAACGTTGATGATGATGTTGACAGCGGCCTTAGGCGTCGGAAGAAGTCTGTGACTGCTAGTTGTAACAAAAGGCCGATCCAGACAAAGGAAGCAATGGATTACACGTGGCCCATTAGGAAGAGCATCGCAATAAATACCGAGGAAACAGATTTTTGTCGGCTTGAGTTGTTATCGGACGCTAAAAGATGTCAGGATGAACGTTTGGTAGGTTGTGAAGTTGAGTCGGAAATTGTTCGAGATGTTGCGCGGGTGATTTCTTTGGACTCGGAAGTACGCAAACGTTGTTCTGGAAGCTGTGCAGGTCATCCAAAACCATCCAGATCACAAATGGAATGCAGTTTCCCTCTGGTGCAAAGGAAAAATCAGACGCGAGACCTTCCTATCTATCAAAATGAGCAAATTCTGAACGAAAAGCAGCAAAAGTTGGAGGTAATGTTCCTTTAATAGTGGTTCCTGATGCATGTTGTCTGCAAAATTAATTTGCTTCTGAAATTGGCAGTGTGCAATTCTTGTGAAATAACATAATTTTTTTGCAATAAGCAACCCAATTTTTGTGAAATTAGCAACTTAATTCTTGTGAAATTGGCAAACTAATTTTTAAAAATAAGCAACGTAGTTAAAATTGTGAAATTAGCAAACTAATTCTTTGGAAATTAACAACATAAATCTTGTGAAATAACATAATTTTTTTAAATAAGCGACCCAATTTTTGTGAAATTAGCAACCTAATTCTTCGGAAATCAGCAACCTATTTCTTGTGAAATCGGCAGCATAATTTTAAAAAAATAGGCAGCCTAATTTTTGTGAAATTAGCAACCTAGTTCTTGCGAAATTAACGACCTAATGCTGCTCATATTTTTGATGACCGCAAAGTCTTTGCTGTGCAATGATGTCTTGTAAATTGTATTGATTTATTTATTCTTCTATTGCATATAATAACCATGTTGCTGTGTTCTATGAAAAGACTATGATACACGGGTATCGGCTGCATTATTCATGCCTCTGCTCCTGTTTTCTGCCATGTATTTTTTTGATGGATATATTGCTGTGCTGGGAATTGCCACGAACATACTCTATATATATATATATATATCTATATATAATCGGCAAGATCTGAGTTGCCGTTGCAAGGCCAGTCGGCTTTCACCGTGCCGTAGTTTATGATGTGGAAGGCCTCAAGCAACTTGCTGAAGTGGATTTAGTTGTCGTTTATTATTACTTGTCTGCCTGATCTCCCTCCAGCCTTGGAACATCTGAGCATTGGAAATACTTCCTGATCATTGCTATAAATAAAAGAGACGGTGTTGTTGGTGATGGTGGTGTTGATAAATAATGATATTGATATAAATTAATGAATGATTATAATTAACTAGTGATTACTTATTGCACAGTTTAAATATAAAACTGTGAATTATACAACCTAGAATTCAGTTAAGCTTGCTCCTCTGTTATCTCTTTATTTTATTACTGTTATGTTGCTTTGTAAATGTGTGTCTGGTTTGACTGAACATGTATTATGTTTGTGTTCTAATGTTTGGTACTTGATATGTATTTGAAGATACGCCTGGAAGGGGCGCTATATAAATCCTTGTCATGAATGAATGAATTATACCACGTGTCTCATTCATTGATTCATCCATTTCCTAATATTTAGTGTTCAAATCAATGGATATTTGTTGCATAGATCTATGTTTTGATGCCGCCTTGTTGCTTTCGAGATAAATAAGTTACCATAATTAAGCGAGACTCATGTCCCTTTTGCATAAGCGTTTTCATTTAGAAAAACTAGATACCGTTTTCCTTGTTTCTGAATCAGTAAATGATTGATTGATTGATTGATTGATTGATTGTGATGATAGCGATTGTCTCAGAGATTCTTCGACCAGTACATACTCCACTCTACAGGTTATGACCTTAACAGATCATTGGCCAACATGAAAACTTCATGTTAAAATACAAAACTAAACTAAACTAAACATGTCAAGAAGAGAGAGAGAGAAGCAGTCCATTATTTTTAACCCCAAGAGGCATCCATGGGCATAAACCCTTGTGAATTAGATTTTTATTAGCCTCTGCATATGATCGTCAGTCTTCTCCTTTACATTCTGATCTTCCCATCAACAGTATATCGCCAGTGTACTCGTTATAACGGCTGAGTTGACCAGGGGGTGAAAATTTCAACTCCGGTGGAGATTTTAAACCCCAACCTTTTAACTGACAGTCCAGCATTCTTTCCACTAGACTGTCCTTCAACCCAAACTAAATGATCTGCTAATATTTCATGTATTCAGTGGAACTACTTTTTTGTGTGCAGGCTGCTGATGGCATCGGACATGATGACGATGTGGCTGGTGGAGATTGTGGACTGACGTCGACCGCTGGTCATGATTCAGCGAGCGAGTTCTCAGATAACGAGACGATGGCGAGCGACGACGAGTACTCAGAGGATGTAGGTTGTGCTCGTTATTATCTTTGCTGTCTAATCATGATTCATTCATCTTAAATGTTCGCAATAGCCAATCGGTTCAGGAATAGTGGGAGTGAGTAATTGTAATCTCTAAAGCGCTACTCGAAAGCCAAGCGCGGGGCACCAGCTTATTCACGAGCGCTGCGTCGAGTCAAAATGGTTGTCCGTAAGAAAGGGTGGTCCGGGTCGAGTTACCATAATCTTCAATTAATTTAAAACTGACATTGCACAGAATTACTGCTATTCATAGTATGATGGATGATCACAAGCTGTTGCAGGAGTCAACGTTAATGGTCGGCATCCATGCAAGGCGTTCTTCACATCCAACTACTCATTTTACCAATGCCATCTGCTGATTGGAAGGTTGAGTTAACCTTTTGGAGGGTATCGTGCCAGAGTGTTAAAATTGGAGTTTGTGTGCTCTAAAAGCAGGTTACTTCATTTGGACCAGCCTTAATATTATAGATTTCCTCATGTATTTGTGTTTAAGCTTCTTTGCTGCACTGATTGGCCTCTGTCTCGTCCTGCCAGGATTATCGTATGGGGCTGTATCGATTGATCATGCACCAGATGCCTTCCATTGCTAAGCAGCGCAAGACTGCATTGCGACACAACAGACTAAACGGAACCAACGATAACAACAGTTCAATACCATAAGTAGACCTTTGGGCCTTTTGGGTCGATGGCTTGAGTTCCCACGCTCCTATTCACTAGTATTCAGAAGTTGTTATTGAAATTCAGACAATTTCTATAGCATCGTGAGTAGCAAGCTACTCCTATGATACTTTACATCAGTGGTTCCCAACATTTTTTGACTATAGGGCCACTTTTTCTATGCTGGAGGACACAAGGGCCATTTTTTCGTAGTTGAAGGACATTAGGGTGCCACACGGCTCAAATTTAATTAACTAAAGCATATAAAATCATTTTAATTGATTTAAAATGTAATGTTTGATGCTACTTACAGACGTCAAAATAAAATAGTTTGTAATAGAAAATAATTGTGTGGTATATCCTGTCCAGGATGTCAATTTTTTAATATATTTTTGTTAATTCATTGAGAGATGAGGGCCATTTTTTTAGGCCTGGCGGGTCACTTTTGGTCTGCGGGCCACGGGTTGTGAACCTCTATTTTACATGCATGCATGTTGTCAACGATCAGAACAGATGCAAAGAGCTCGAAAGCAGACCTTTGCAGTTTTTGCTGTGTTTTAATAGTAAATTGAGTTGATTTCCTGGATAAACCATTCTGGTGCATGAGCCAGCAAGTCGAAAAGCACAATCACCCCGGCCATTTTAGTTTAGTCAAATTGCCTTTTTTGTTTTTGAAAAGTAAAAAATGCATTTGCAAAATAACTTTGCACATTTGTTCTGACAGTTGACAGTATGCATGTACACTTGTACAGAATCCTTAGAAGTAGCTTGTCACTGATGATGCTGTATAGAAAATGTATGTTGAACGTACAATTACGGAGCAAGAAATAATAAACACTAACAGCCGTAACGGCAATTATTGGCTAAGCCGTCCACAGCGTCCAGCCTATCTACCATATTTTCGAGACCTATTTCTATTCCGAAGCCTGTTCTTGTATTGACTGCAAAATCAAAATAACACAGCAGCAGCAGCATCTCTATGGCAGCAAGACAGCATTGCAGTGCAAAACAACAACAAAATGGTACCAAATATAGCAGCCAAATATAGCAACAGCTCAATACCATAAATAGAGCAATTAGGTATTATAGTTAACCATTGGCAATTATTAGCTAAAATTAATATCTACATCAGTGAATGGGTTCATTGGAATTTAAATAGCATCCCTTCATGTTCTACATTTTGATGTGTAGTGTGACATGTATGTGCTTTTGCCTTGTTATTGTGCAATAGGATTGTTTAGTTGTTGGAGCTTTGAGTGGATGTGTTATGTTTATGTTATAGAAATCAGCCATCCTGAACAACCTCGCCTCTGAGAACAGCAAAGGCAAGTGTTTATGGATGCTCCTTTCAATTGCTCTTGCTTTTAATCATTCATTTCATTTTGCTGGTATATCGGAGCTCTCTGTGCCCATGCAGCCAATGCTTAACCCTTTGTTGTCCGAAGTAGTGTAGTAAATGGTATATGCAGGGCAGTGCTTAAAGTGTGGCTATATGGTAATGGACAGCGTCCAGGAACTTATTTTCAACCTGAACGCCGTCTTGCCACTTATTAGTTTGGCACAGATGGTAAGGCACGGGGCATCCAGGGACTTCCTTTCCACACTTAAACACTGATGCAGGGTATTATTAAAAACATGTCAGGAGCGGTGTTTTGGTGGTGGTGGTGGTGGTGGGGGGGGTGGGGGGTGGTGGTGGGGGGGGGGGGTGGGGGTGGTGCACTGGAGGACCACCCAGGGAATGGAGCTACACCTAGTAACAGCTGTGATCCAGATAACTTTAGTGCATGTGTCCTTGCCTGCTGCAGTGGCCTGCCTACATCAGCCAAAGCAATAAAAGCCACGTATACAAAGTAATACACCTTCCTGGAAGTTCACTGAAGGCATCTTGCACCTTGAAAATGATGCCTGTAAATTGTTTATGTTACCAGAAAATAAATCACTTGCCAATTATTAATTACAATCACTTTTTTGCGCATGTCCATATAGCATTGTGTTATTTTAAGAAAGTTTTACAAGTCATATGGTAGTGGTAGTTACAATCACAGCTCTGTCAGCATTTGTCTGTGAGCTTTCTAGCCAATTTATATTAAATCAGAAATGCTTTCTGGTTGCTGGGCCACCGCTGTAATTGCCTTGGATGCTTTGAAGCACATTCTATGTAGGAAAAGTTTGAATATGTTTTGTTTGTTTGTATGTGCACTTGTTATAGCGCACCTTCAAGCTCTCTACTCAGAGGCGCTCCCGAATGCAGAGCAGACACTGCATCGGAGTTTCACGCCGAAGCACTGAGCAATTGTGAGGGAAAGACTTGCCCAAGGTTCTTACGCGGTGAGGTGGATTCGAACCTCGAGCCTTCCAGCTCCAAGGCAACAACGCCACCACTACACCACCACGCCCCACGATATTGTAATCATACTTTACGTTGTTGTCATCTTCTTCTTCACAGTCAGCTGCTTCATCTGGGACTCCGACGAGGTGGAACGCGTCGACATGACGGGCCTTGAGATCAGCTCACGCATAATAAATCGAGTGGAGAGCAGTCCGGAATCATGCGACGACATCCTTCTCGGTTTTGCCATCTCCACGATGCTGATGCTCATGCCGGTGGCGTATCGAGTCTACCATTCCCGAGATCGGCTGGCGGCGCTGGACCTTCACAGTCTTCCAGATGCGGTCACCGCTTTTGAGGTGGCGGTTGGACACAACTGGAGGTAGCTACGCATGATCATTGGATGTGGTGGTAGATTGGTGATAATCGTAATCGTAATCTCGAGATTTCTACAGCGCCCACAAAAGCGAAGTCACGGGAACCAGCTTATTCACAGGCGCTCAATCAAAGCAAAATCGATAGGCAGCGGGTCAAGTCCGGAGAGTCAGGCAGGCATACAATTCCTTTCAGCAAGGCAGAGGACTGGCCAACTGCCCTCGAATATGCTGAGGCTAAGAAAATGAGGTTGCTAGCACTTCATGCCCATTACTGCCTATCGTAATCTATTGCCGAGTTTATCAACAGACAACTGAAGAGCACTCTTTTGTTTCATCCATTCATTCACTTTGTTCATTTATTCGTTCATTCATTCATTCAGGCCATAATATTCATTGATTGATTCGTTTATTCTTTCAAATCGTCCATTAATTTTTTCATTCTTTTGTTAATTTATTTATTCTTTCACTCATTCAAATCATTATTTAATTCATTTTTCATTAATTTATTCATTCTTTCACTCATTCAAGTCATTATTTATTTCATTTTTCATTAATTTAGTACCGTAATTCTTTCATTAATTCAAATCATTATTTAATTCATTTTTTCATTAATTTATTCATTTTTTCATTCATCCAAGTAATTCATTAATTCATTTTTTCATTAATTTATTCATTCTTTTATTTGTGCCATTCGTTTATTCTTTTATTTATTCATTCATTCAATGAATAAATGAATGGATGAATGGTCTGAATAAGTGAATGATCTGAATGAATGAATAAATTAATGAGTGATCCAAACAGATGAATGGTCTGGTCTGTGAATGCTGACATTTGTTTCACTCAACTCCTGCCTGAAGCGCTAACCCACTGCTTTCCGAAAGGGCAAATATCAGACCTAAGGCTACAGACAGACAGACAAAGCACATTGTCTGGTGAATATACTGGGCTGAGCTGTGAATGCCTGTAGTGCCTGGAGCAGCAGCAGCAGCAGCAGGTGAAACTATGGCATCCAGTCGATAGAATTTATATCGATTTGGCTTTTCAGTTGATGGAAATATCAGCTGCTACTCGTGCTGAAACATCAACAAAAACTGAATGGCTGATGTTGCTTGTTATGGTGTACTGCGTATGCTGCTCTGTTCTTCTACCTCATTGATGATGGTTAGCCTGTGGTTCTTTTTTGCGTTTGTTTTTTTGGTTCCGCGTCTGCTCTCTCTCTAAGACAGAATGGTTGCCTACTCTCCCAGGAAATGAACAATGTTTGCCTACTCTTGCAAAAGCAAAGAAAGTTGCCTACTCTCCCAAGAAACAACTACTCTTGCAAAAACATAAACGTTGCCTACTATCCCAAGACACAGACAGATAAAGCACTTTGGAAACATGGTTTCTTTGCTCTCGCAGTTGTCGACACTACCAAGAGATAAAAAGGTTTGCCTACTCTTGCAAAAGCAGATAAGTTGCCTACTCTCACAAGAAACAAGCAAGGTTTGCCTACTCTTGCAAAAGCAGACAAGTTACCTACTCTCCCAAGAGAAAAAGGTTTGCCTACTCTTGCAAAAGCAGACAAGTTACCTACGGGTACTCTCCCAAGAAACAGGCAAGGTTTGCCTACTCTTGCAAAAACAGATAAGTTGCCTACTCTCCCAAGAAAAGGTTTGCCTACTCTTGCAAAAGCAAAAAAGTTGCCTACCCTCCCAAGAAACAAACAAGGTTTGCCTACTCTTGCAAAATCACAAAAATGGCCTACTCTCCCAAGAAACAAACAAGGTGTGCATACTCTTGCAAAAGCAAACAAGTTGCCTACTATCCCAAGAAACAAATGAGGTTTGCCTACTCTTGCAAAAGCAAACAAGTTGCCTACTATCCCAAGAAACAAATGAGGTTTGCCTACTGTCCCCCAGAAAGAAACAAGGTTTGCCTACTCTTCCAACGAACAGAAGAGGTTTGCATAGTCTCCCTACAAACAGAAGAGGTTGCCTAAGGCGTAGAAAAAAATTGTTGTGTTTCCGGTAACCCGACCGACCCATTTTTACGGCCGCGACTAAAATATGTTTGTAAAAAAATTTTATTAAAAAAAAAATTTCAACAAATTTTTTTCTTAAATTTAATTTTTTTTTATAAATATTTTTTTAAAACATTTGTATTGACATAACATAAGAGACGTCAACAAAATGAAATTAATAGGACTGTTTCTAGAGCAGGTTTAGGTGCAGACAGTCGGGAAATAGGCAGTTTATACTTGCTTAGAACACGTACTTTGTTTCAGCGTGCAAAAAAGACTAGTGGGGTATACTTTTTCGGATAGTCACTGCATAAAAATATTTTACCAAAATAAAAATATTTTCCGACCTACCGACCCAATTTTTTTTAGCTCTGTTACCGGAAACACAACATTTTTTTAGGCCTAATCTGCTATCAAACAAACACAGTTTGCCCACCAGGTTTGCCAACTGTCCTACACATACTTTACAGGAGCTCCTACGCAGTGGAAGGCCGAGTCAATCTTATGAAGGGTAGCGGGTATTGAACCCACGTCCTTCTGATCTTCATGCCAACATGTCACCATTGAGCCATTTTCCCCATCCCAATAATAATGAATAATATAATAATAATATTTCATCTTTCATCTCAAAACCTACCTTTTCCCTCCGGGTTGCGCATCCTGGGATCACTTCTGAAAGGCTTTTGCTGCAAGAAGCGCTTTATAAGTTGTCAGGTACAATACAATACAAATAATAGCATGGTGCGATAATAATAAAAATAACTGATAATAATTCATTGTTATGATTTTATACAATGTCAGGCAGATGGTCGTTATTATGAACGGAATACTTCAGCGCTTCTGCTTCGGTCTCTTCGTTGTCCTTCTTCTCTCGGTGGCTGAACGCAACTTCAAACAGCGTCTGCTCTTCGCTAAGAACTTCTGCTACCTGACGTCGCTGCGACGCTCCAAAAAGTACAATCTGCCGCACTTCCGGCTCAGTAAAGTGCGGAACATCAAGACCTGGCTGTCAGTGCGGTCTTTTCTTAAGGTCTGTAGAACATTGAAATGCTTAAGTTACATCACAGTGTATGTAGGAGCACTTGTTATGTACTTGTAGCAACTGTACTTCTGTGGCTGTACTTGTTGCGAATGTACTGATTCTCAGTGGCGCAACTAGGGGGGTGCTGGGGGGTGCTTGAGCACCCCCCAGGCTAGAAAGGTGACCCACGCAATTTTTCCAAATCCGATGAGTTTTTTTGGTGCGTGGGGGGGGGGGGGTAGGGGTCATTCGGTCTTTAAGATTACACAATCAAGCAAGTTCACCATCGGCGCTTACAATAATAATTCTGAGCACCCCCCAGGAAAATTTTCTGGTTGCGCCCCTGCTGATTCTGCTGTTGTACTTGTAGCGACTGTACTACTGCTTTTGCACTTGTAGCGACGTGGGCCACAGAGGTCTGCGGAGACTATCGTATCAGACGCTGTCATCGCATCAGTCGTCATTGTTTCTGTGATTTCAGTTCAGGTAAGAATACATTCATTCATTCATTCATTTGAATTTATTATAGCACCCCTTCAAGAAAATCATTCAGGGACGCTCCTAGTCCAACCACGGTGAAACAAAAAGTTTTAAGATAATCAATTGATTATCTAATCTGATGGTGGCTGATTTCTATAGCTCCTTTAGCATAATGTAAAGGCATCTGTTGAACGTCACTTTACCTCCTCTTTCCAGTCTGTTGAGCTGAAACAATTCTTCAAATGCCATGAGCTTTTCTTTGAGAAGTGAAGAGTCTTTGAGATTTAGAGTCTTTGAAAAGTTGAGTCTTTGAGATTTAGAGTCTTTGAAAAGTTTAGTCTTTGAGATTTAGAGTCTTTTGAAAAGTTGAGTCTTTGAGATTTAGAGTCTTTGAGATTTAGAGTCTTTGAAAAGTTGAGTCTTTGAGATTTAGAGTCTTTGAAAAGTTGAGTTTTTAAGATTTAGAGTCTTTGAGATTTAGAGTCTTTGAAAAGTTTAGTCTTTGAGATTTAGAGTCTTTTGAAAAGTTGAGTCTTTGAGATTTAGAGTCTTTGAGATTTAGAGTCTTTGAAAAGTTGAGTCTTTGAGATTTAGAGTCTTTGAAAAGTTGAGTCTTTGAGATTTAGAGTCTTTGAGATTTAGAGTCTTTGAAAAGTTGAGTCTTTGAGATTTAGAGTCTTTGAGAAGTTGAGTTTTTAAGATTTAGAGTCTTTGAAAAGTTGCGTCTTTGAAAAGTTTAGTCTTTTAAATGTAGAGTCTTTGAAAAATGACTATATAGGCCAGCTATTACAATGACTGATGGGTTATCTGTCTGAACCCCACCCTCTGATGCCACCTGTTGATTCTGTGCTTAGTTGCTTCAAGATGGTTCGAGTTTCCTAGATGAGTTGGGCAACTGGGAGCTGGTGCTGTGGTTCCTGGCGCTTGGCATCTATCTGCTGAAGTTCATCACACTTGGTAGCAAGATCAACCGGAAGTATCACAACTCATCCGTACTCATCACCGAACAGGTGAGAATAGAAGGGTGATGGGGTCTCAGTTATTGCTCAGGTGTGTTGATCAACTGATCAATGCTAATGTACTGTACCAGTATGAGAACTGTAGAAAAAACACCCTTGATCCTCCTGGATTTGAGGTGTGAAAAGAAGACCTTACTGTGGTGCCCTAAGAAATTCTAAGGGGTTGAACCGCTGCCCCAACAATTCGCACCTGTATGATTACACAGTCATCTTTAACTTGAAATGATTTCTGCACTGTTAGATCAATCTCTATCTTCGAATGGAGCAGAAGCCGAACAAAAAAGACGAACTTATGATGGCCAACAGCGTTCTTCGTCTCGCCGAAGATCTGCTTAAGGTGAATAGATCGACTTTCGAAAGTTCTATGTGGTAGCCACCTGTATGTTTGTTTTTCATATGGGAAAGGATTTGTGCAGACACCAAACCTTTGAACCATGATTTTATTCACTCATTTCAAGAATTTATATAGCGCCCTTTCAATAACCCAGTCAGAGGCACTCCCATTCCAGCCACAGTGATAGAAATAGATCTCCAGGAGCCTGTAAAACACTGATGGGGTCAACCCTATATATATATATATATATATATATATATATATATATATATATATATATATTCGTTTATTCAAATTCAACCTGACAAACCGCAGAATGATTACAGGTACAGGTTATACGAAATACAGCCCACTATAGCACGACACGCAGGTCGGCTTTACAGAGTGGGTTCGGCTTAACACTATGGCCTAAGTGCTGATCACCTCTGGTTCGGCCAAGCCAGAAGTGGGAGGGGCTATCTTATTTTCAGCAGAACCCGAGTCAAGCAACACAACAGCAATGCACCAATGGCAGCTAACAGAAAATTCAAATAAATTTTTGCCCTGTGCGAGGCTTGAACCCGGGTCGCATGGATGACTCTCGGTTTATCGACCAACGCTCTCTCAACTGAGCTACGGACCCACCCCAGGCATATCTCCAATGAAAGACTATTCCAGATAGATGGACCTGTAACTGAGAAAGCACGACGCTGACAGGTTGAGGTTCAAATACGGGAGACCAAAAGCACCCCTCTAGGGGCAGTTCTGCGAACTAGGACAACAGATACTATGTTGTTGGCTCATAAATTCCTCTAAGTCAATGATGTGTTGCCAGCATATGCTTTTTAGTACATCATTAACAAGCTGTTTGCCTGTTTGTTTATTCGCTGTTAACCTGTTATTTTGATATATCTACCATAGTTGCTGTTAATCTCTTGATATTTTGATATTGAAAGTGGATTTATAGCTGTGTGCTTAAAAAAGGATCCACATTATTGTTTCTGTTAGTGATGGAATGATGCAGAACTGTCATTTATGCAGCAACAACAACAATAGCAACAACGACATTAATAATAATTTAGTAATGTTAGGCAATGGCTCTGAAGTCTGAGCAGTAGTGGGCTGTGGCGTCTCCCCTCAAACTGCCATGTAATAAGGCTAAGAAAATTATGCTGTAGCATCTAGGCCCCTCAACAGCATTGTTGAAGGACAGATACCGTATGTTAGAAAAGGTAATTTATTCCTGTAACGTTCAGTTATTTGTGATGCATTGAATGTTTTGCATTGAGTATCATTGATACTGTTGCTGTACTGAACTGTTTGATTCGTCTTTTCTAGGACTTGGAGGGACCGTTCAAGATCTCCAATCTATCAGCGAACCCGTTACTCTACAACATCACAAAGGTCGTCGTTCTGTCGGCCTTTTCCGCCGTTCTTACGGAACTGCTCGGCTTTAAACTCAAATTGTACAAAATCAATCTACGCACTTGAGACGTTGTTTGTTCCCGCGTGTGAAGTTCGTTTTATTGCACATTTGCAAGTAGGTCTGTGTGACCTGTTGAACGTCCAGTGGTTTTACCCAGGAGATTTTCTGTGTGGTCACTTGAACTTCCAATGGTTTCACCCAAGGGGATTTTCTGTGTGGCCTGTTGGAACCCCTCCAATGGTTTATCCAGGCCCCAGTGGATTTTCTGTGTGGCCTGTTGGATTCCCAATGGTTTTATCGAAGGGGATTTTCTGTGTGGCCTTTTGGATCCCCAATGGTTTTAACAGCGGGATTTTTTGTGTGGCCTGTTGGAACACCCAATGATTTACCGAGGCTCCAGGGAATTTTCTGTGTGGCCTGTTATATCCCCAATGGCTTTACCCAGGGGGATTTTCTGTGTGGCCTGTTATATTCCCAACGGTTTTACCCAAGGGGATTTTCTGTGTGGCCTGTTGGATCCCCCCAATGGTTTACCCAGGGGATTTTCTGTGTGGCCTGTTATATCCCCAATGGTTTTACCCAAGGGGATTTTCTGTGTGGCCTGTTGGACCCCCAATGGTTTTACCCAGGGGAATTTTGTGTGTGACCTGTTGTAATATATTTAGAGGATTTTCACTGTTGAATGTGATGCACACCATCTATTTATGTCCTTGTTTTATGGTAACAGCACTGTAACAGATTAGATGGTGGGTTGTGAACATCTATCGAAATCCTTTATGAAATGAGACATGTCTGTTAGGCCATTATTCTTTGAATTGACACAATTAAATTTTATATTCTGTCGTTTTAAAATCTCTTTAAGTCACATTTGACTGATGTTTTGTTTCAAAATGCGAAGTAAAATGAAAGATTTCTGATCTCAGATTGAAATTAAACTTCATGATCGGTTAGGGTCAAAGTGAATTTAATTTTTCTTTGCAAATTTAAAAGGAAACTGACATTGATGTGAAGGTTTTGTTTATTGAAAACATGAGCTTGTGGCATTAAGTTGGATGTGGTGGGTTGGTGTTGATATAGGATACAGTGATTGTTTGGTTAGACCGCTAACCATGCTACTCGTAGAGTATGGGTTCGATCCTTGTCTATGGGATAATTGCTGAGTTCAGACCATGAGCAAACATAATATGTTCTTCGCTTGGAATTCAAATCAAATCAATTTATTGACCACAGTAATAAAAGGCATCAAATAATAATAATAATAATCAAGATGATCATGTAAATAATCATTGTCAAAAATCGACACATTGAAATGAAAGAACATTACAGGTTTAATTTGAACGATAGGCTTACAAGAAGGAACAAGTCCTGCTAGGCAGAGAGGGATTTTGAATATTTGATCATTCGTTGATTTTCAATTGTTGGTTGTGCTTATGAACTTGTGTTTTAAAATGGGGAAAACTTTTGAGCTGTCAATTAATAACTGGTAATTAGTTAGATGGCACTTTATAATACACAAAAATTATTACATTGACTGAGTTCCTATGTTAAGTGTGTGCACTGCGAATTTCTGTGAGTTCTAGTCCTGCCAAGTAGTATAGTTAACGTATGCAGTGTTTTAGCGGTTTGCAGTGCTGCGGTACGGGTGCCTTAGTTTAGAGTTTAGACCATCAATTTTTAACACACACACTTCATCGTTTACAATTAGGTTTTTTTGGCGGTTTTCACGTGATTTTACGGCTCGTTTGAATTTCTGTGATGCTTTCCTCAACGTGCACTTAGTCGGTGAATTTCGTTCATGCCATTCTCTGTCCGATTATAATATTAATTATAGAGTTTCGTTATATCAAGAGTTTACATTTATATTTGATACAGTGACGTCGCTTTCACTTGACATGTTTATTATAGAGCTTGTTTTTATATATGCATCAGGTTTGCTTGCGTGCGTGTTTACGTATTATACGCTGAATTTTCCTTATTTTGCGCTGCGGAGTTGTTAGCATGTATCAGTGTAACACTGAGTTAAAATTGAGTGTCACGTTTTCAACTGTGTTATTTACCATAAGATTTTGAGTTATTAATGAAACTTGCGCTAAATATTATGAAACTTGCGCTATCATGAAACTTGCGCTATCATGAAACTTGTGCTATCATGAAACTTGTGCTATCATGAAACTTGTGCTATCATGAAACTTGCGCTAAATATTATGAAACTTGCGCTATTATGAAACTTGCGCTATCTTGAAACTGGCGATACTATGAAACTTGCGCTACTATGAAACTTGCGCTATTATAAAACTTGCGCTATCATGAAACTTGCGCTATCATGAAACTTGCACTATCATGAAACTTGCGCTATCATGAAACTTGTGCTATCATGAAACTTGCGCTAAATATTATGAAACTTGTGCTATCATGAAACTTGCGCTATCATGAAACTTGTGCTATCATGAAACTTGCGCTAAATATTATGAAACTTGCGCTATCATGAAACTTGCGCTATCATGAAACTTGCGCTATCATGATACTTGCGCTATCATGAAACTTGCGCTATCATGAAACTTGCGCTATCATGAAACTTGTGCTATCATGAAACTTGCGATACTATGAAACTTGCGCTATCATGAAACTTGCGCTAAATATTATGAAACTTGTGCTATCATGAAACTTGCACTATCATGATACTTGCGCTATCATGAAACTTGCACTATCATGAAACTTGCGCATTCATGAAACTTGCGCTATTATGAAACTGGCAGTATACGATGTCGGGATCAAGGGCAAGGGGAAGACCGAGGATGGGATGGATCGCTAATTAATGTCATCACATGGATGGAACTACCATTCGAGCAGATATTGAAGGAGACGGAGGACAGGAAAAAGTGGCGAAGACATGTCCATGAAGCGACCAACCCTCGAATCGAGGAAGGTTAAAGACAAGATACTATGAAACTTGCGCTACTATGAAACTTGCGCTATCATGAAACTTGCGCTATCATGAAACTTGCGCTATCATGAAACTTGCGCTATCATGAAACTTGCACTATCATGAAACTTGCGCTATCATGAAACTTGTGCTATCATGAAACTTGCGCTAAATATTATGAAACTTGTGCTATCATGAAACTTGCGCTATCATGAAACTTGTGCTATCATGAAACTTGCGCTAAATATTATGAAACTTGCGCTATCATGAAACTTGCGCTATCATGAAACTTGCGCTATCATGATACTTGCGCTATCATGAAACTTGCGCTATCATGAAACTTGTGCTATCATGAAACTTGCGATACTATGAAACTTGCGCTATCATGAAACTTGCGCTATCATGAAACTTGCGCTAAATATTATGAAACTTGTGCTATCATGAAACTTGCACTATCATGATACTTGCGCTATCATGAAACTTGCACTATCATGAAACTTGCGCATTCATGAAACTTGCGCTATTATGAAACTGGCAGTATACGATGTCGGGATCAAGGGCAATGGGAAGACCGAGGATGGGATGGATCGCTAATTAATGTCATCACATGGATGGAACTACCATTCGAGCAGATATTGAAGGAGACGGAGGACAGGAAAAAGTGGCGAAGGCATGTCCATGAAGCGACCAACCCTCGAATCGAGGAAGGTTAAAGACAAGATACTATGAAACTTGCGCTACTATGAAACTCGCGCTATCATGAAACTTGCGCTTTCATGAAACTTGCGCTATGGAGGATCTAATCTTTTGAAACTTGTGTGTGTTTGTGTGTATGTATTTACATGAGCATATTATAATTATATATTGTACATGTATAATATTTATATATTATTATATATCATTTTCCTGCTAATGTATGCATGAATATTTAAGAAATTGGAAAGTTAATGTAATCAAGTTGGCATTTAAACGCAAAATGATGAGATTTATGTTGTGTGTTTACTTGAATTTGTGCCAAATTCATGTAAACACATTGTGTTGTGTAGTGTTGCACCTTGCCTTTGCTTGCCATGGGGGGGGGGGGGGGGGGATCTGGGTCATAATTTAACAGTATGTGATCGGTGTAAATGCACAGTTGTTCAGTCAGAATGATTGCAAATATATATCTCTTGATTGATTCAAAAGTAGATTATGAGTTATGATTTGATTTCAAAACAGTTGTTTTCTTAAAACTGTAAATTAGTCGTAAATTATTTATGCAATGCATTTGTTACTTATAGATACTAAAAATTTAAGTTGATGCTTTTTATGCACTGTAAAAGTTTCTTGGTTACATTACTTTACATTAAATTTGATCAGATTAACGTGGTCCGACTGAAATTATCGCATTCAAATGTCTAGTCAGAACGATGGAGTTAGGAAATTGTTTACACATCTGTGTTTGTTGTTTACTGTTCTGTTCTCGTTTGGCCAAGAACTGTAGAACATGATTTCTGAAGTTTCTGCTGATGAGTAGAAAAGCTTGAATATAATACTAATAATAATGACAATATACATGTATATGTGGCACAGTAACGTGGCCATACCGCTACAAAGGTGCATATTTTCATGTGTTATCACTTGTCCAGAATCAAACTATGTATATATTTTCCTTGGTGACATACACACATCTACACACACATCTACACACACATCTGCACACACATCTGCACACACATCTGCACACACATGAACATAATCATGCGCATACGCACACAAAAAAACACACACATGACACTCGTACAGGCGGACAAACAGACTGACAGTATCTGAACCAGAATCAAACTTGACCTCCTATTGTAGACAGACAGACAGACAGACAGACAGACATAACAGACAGACATACAGACAAACAGACCCAGACAGACATTAGTTAATCCAGACTGAAACACATTACCTTGAGGAAACTGTTGGTTTTTTATGCCTTGTACATTTGAATCATGATGCCTCAGAAATTCTCTAAACAGAACTGTGGATACTTATTAATTATAAGAATTGTGATCTTAGTTAGAATTATTTGATTTGTATTATATTGTTTATCGGTTTATCCACCAGACATAATCATCAGACATTTGTTTTGGCATTTATTCTAATTTTTCATTCTTTGTATCACACGCTGCATTTGCTGCCAGTGTTGACGAGTTCTTAGTATTTTTTTCATTGTTATTGCTTTTAAACTTTGATAACCATAATAAAAAATAAATTTAAGGATTATAATTTGATGTGATGATCGACAGAGGGCCAGATTCGTGGGGGTGGGGCCATGGGGTTCCCAATATGGTTGGACATTTTTGCTAGTCTTGAGATGGACAACCGAATATCTCAAAATTATGATTTCATGACAGTGGTCATTCAGAGACCTATTACTCCGATCTAGTCACTAGTCACGCATGGAAGAATCTCTTCCCTAGTCAGACGACATTACTTGCAATGAAGGGACTCAATCGCAGCTGGTGAGGGAGGGAGCTTAAGTGGTGGGGTCCCTGGGCTGTCGCCCATGTGACCCATGCTTAAATCCGGTCTCGATTGACATTTTATTTTTTTTAAGTGCTGGATTTTGAATCCTCAACTCTTATCAATCATTTATCATTTAGAGGTAAAACTCAAATGGGGTTACTTCAAGATGTCAATCAGTCACATGAATTTATATAGCGCCCCTTCAGGATGGCTACTAAGAGGTGCTCGAAGATGTGGGTCCCACTGGTGTTCTGTGCAGGTTCTTGTACAGGTATATAGGACTAGGACTGCTGTCTGTTGCCCGTCATTGGAATTTTGTTGTGATTGATTTGGAATGGCCTTCCTCCATCATTAGGGGATAAACTAACCAACGACTGGTTTTGCCTGCCTCATTCGTTAAATGCATTTTCTTTCCCCCGGAGTTTCCGTACCGAGAGCACCTCTGAAGTCATTCTGCGATAGACGCTATATAAATATATAGATACGATACAGGTGTACCCTATCAGCAGTACACAATACAGGTGTATTGTTAGGGTTATCAGCGGTACACCGTTATTTAGAAGACGAGGCTTTCATTGATGAAAAGTTGGTCATCTGCTTTTTATTGTTAACGCTTCATATTTCTAGCATGACTTCTTGAGGTTAGGTAGAGAGATTGCGTGTTTCTGCTGGAACTGATATTAACAAAGAGACATTTGAAGCTTGACATTTTTTTTGGGCAGTTTGCAGTGCAGTTTGTTTTTGAGTTTACGACTGAAGATTACGACATATATTCATTTTATTGAGCTCTTGCCAATATACCGCAGCCAGTTGAACTATTCAATTCATTAGATTATCGGATTTGTAAAACTTATTCATTGGACTGTTTTGTCAACATTAGTTACTTTCTTTCGTCAGTATTTAAGCGAACGTATTTTTTTTGGTGGATTTAACGGACTGCAGTGTTTTCTGTGATAATCGTACAAACTCTTGTTAAGTTTTTAATGTGTTTGTCAGTAAGAATTTATTTGTAGAATTGTAGCAACGTTGAACGGAATTCTTGAAATGCAACTTATAACTGAATATAACGTGGCCGTTATTGTTTCTTTATTATTCTTCCTGACTGACAAAAAGGACATGAGGCTGTACTGTTGTTATGGACCTTGTAAGGTAGCTGTGCCTCTCTAGGGTACGCAACTGTGGGCACCCGACTGGGCCTATATGAAAGAGAAACGATAGGAGCATGGGCACCAGCACATAGGGGCAAGAGGGACTCTCACCTTCCCTCTGGAAAATTTTCCTCTGGTGGTTTAATTACTAATATGTTGCTTTTGACAAATTTTTAGCACTGATGTACTAATGATGCTAATGACCTCTAATGATACGTGAAGTAAAACTGAGAAATTTGCATTTGGAATCCTTTATGAAAAACACCAATGGGCTTATTTCTTGCTTTGCTCTTTTTTTCAGGCTCTTGCTACAAAAATTTAACACCCAGCTATCTGCAGCTCTGCGGGTGCCAAATTGCCCATGGATCAGTCTTTTTATGGGGGTGGGAGGGGGCCGTATGGCTTGATGGTGATTGGTTGAACGGGCGGATGAATGGGATGGATGGAAAAATTGATGGATGGCTATAAATGGATGGCGGATGAACTGATGGGTAGATGGATGATTGGGATGTATCCTATCCACAGCGTGATTGTATCAATGATTGTTTTGCATATGATACCCTAATTCATATGTATCTTGCTGCTGTTGCTTCCGATCTATAATCGTAATCTCCATTGAAACACCACTTGAACACTTGAAAACAAACGCAGGGCACCAGCTTATTCACAAGCGCTGCATCTAATGAAAGGGGTTGTCCAATACAGACCAAAGAAGGTCGTAGTCCGGTTACCATAGAATCAGAGGGGACAGAGTAGTTGTTAGGCGGGTGGATGGCGTTTAGGTCGAGAATAATTGGAAGGTGGAAGATCAGAAGAGACAGACTAGTTTTGAATGGAAAGCCCGAGGAGTGATGGATAGAAGAGTCTGAGAAAAGTTATGGTGGATGATGGATGGAAATTAGAAAGAAGAAATTATGGTGAACAAACGCGAAAAGAGCAGAATTCGGGAGGGAGATCATTCCAGACCATTGGCACCCGTTCTGTCCTCTTCTTTGCCTTCCATAGCACCCCTCCTCAACCCCCTTCCTTTCTTCTCTGGCATTTTTACCCGGACACAGCACTTCATAAAACAGCACCATCACAAACCAAACGTCCTTAACATCTGCATCCTCAAGATAAGCGCTCGACCTGCGCAAGTGGCGCCTCTATCGAATGACTCTACAACGCTTCTAAAGATTCTGGTTGCACGACTGTTCGTAAGATGGCGGTGGTGGCGGCGGCGAACAGGCACGGATGGGACATGACGCGAGTCGACAGGATTGGGCACGGTCGTATTTCGACCGGAAATGATAATGTCCGGGAGTGACGCGGTGGACGAGGGGCGCACTGCATCGTCCCCCTCCGGACGAGAAGCTACGCCGGTAGAGGGGAAGGGCCCGTCCCGCGCTGTCCCTATGCCTCGCGGGCGATGGGTAGAGCTCGTCCAGGGGGTCGTGTGGTTCGTGGTAGCAGTGTGAGAAGGCACAGCTGGAGGAGGCTGGTTCGAGATCGTCGAAGAGTGGAGGCGCCGTCGGTTCAACGGGGAAGCGAGGATGTGGTCCAGCGTGGTAGACGAGGTCGTAGGGCGGATGCTGGTGGTGGTGGTCAGGGTCCTCTGAGGAGCAGTGAGGAGGTGGGTAGGGACCGGGTTTGTCGGGTGTCGGAGACGGTTGGATATGATTGGTCGTCTTCGTCCTTGTGTTGGTGGATGAGGAGGTGAGGGGAAGAGTGGAGTTTGCGTCGGAGTTCGATAGTGAAGCAGAAAGAGCGATGTCTCCGGATGCTGCGGTCACATCTGCAATGCAACACAATTTTTTTTTATACAGGTTGCGCCAAAAAAGTAATCCCCCTACGGATTTTAGCCCATATCTTGGGCAAACATACGAATTTTTAAATGAAACTTTACAGTCTTAAAGGCAATTCATATTTACGTACAATGGTCAAATTACAAAAACATATTTCAAACAGAACAAAAGTTATATCACTTTTAGTGAGGCATCGACGCAGATTAAGAACTACGTAAATAAACAAGTAGATATATTTTGTTTGTATGTGCACTTGTGCGGACACTGCATCGGAGTTTCACGCTAAAGGGCTGAGCAATTGTGAGTGAAGGACTTGCCCAAGGTCCTTACGCAGCGAGGTGGATTCGAACCTCGAACCTTCCGGTTCCAAGGCAACGACGCCACCACTACACCACCGCGCCCACATATATATGTGAACAAGTAAGTAAGTAAGTAATTAGCTAAGTAAGTAAGCAATTAGATACATATGTAAACTCGTAAGCATGTATGTATTGTAGAGTTGTAGACCTGTGTATGTACGAATAACTTATGTAGCGCAAGAACAATAATAATCTGTTCGGACTGTTCCCAATTATTGCCTACCGTTAGCTCTTCGGTTCTTTCGAGGGCTGATGTTGTCATGCAGGTCGTCATCGGTCTGCATGGAGGGACAGCAGATACCCTCACTTCCGCCGCCGCAACACTGTCCTCCTACCGCCCAGTACTTGAAGCAGACGTACAGACAGCAGGCGACGACGACCAAGGGAACCAGTATGGCCGGAAGTAGGAGTTCGAGCGGCGGGCAGCAGAGAGTCGTCTGCTCATCGTCGTCTTCACCGTTCAGGATGTCCTCGCTTCCGGTTCTATGCGGAAGAAAGTTCAAGACTATGAGTAACTGTGCAATGAGGGATTGGGGGGGGGGGGAGAGGGGACAAATGTCGGGCTGCAGGGCGACCTTTAGGTACATGTCAAATCTTGAAAAAATCCCTATAAGGCTGCCACAGGCCGCATAAAAGGACTTCATGTACGTGCCGCACCAATAAATTCGTATATCAATCAATCAATCAATCAATCAGTCAATCAGTCGGTCAATCAATCAACCAAGCAATAAATCAATCAACCAGCCAACCAATCAAACAGTCAGTCAGTCAATCAATCAATCAATCAATCAACTAATCAACCACCCAACCAATCAGTCAGTCAGTCAATCAATCAATCGATTTAATCAATCCATCGATCAACCCTGCATCATTATAATATGGTATGCAACTATGTATGGTATGCAACTATGCATACATCACTCAACGAATGCATAGGCCTAATAGGCAATGTAGGTCTGTATTTTACAGCTATTGCAGCTGTATACATGTATGGAACATTCTATCATTGATGAATGGCGTACCACCTACGTGGAGTCAATGAGGTCCTCTTCCAGTTGGCATCGGAAGAGGTTCCAGTCCTGATGGTATCGACAGCAAAGAACGTTTGTTTCGAAGATGCAGCAACAATACTCGACACTCGGCAGGTAGTTCGTGACGCTGCACAGATGAGAGAATTCGGCGTAGTGTCTTGGCGAGCAGAGTCCGCCGCTCCTTAGCGACGCCAGACGACCGTCCAATGCTTCAGTACACAAGATAAATGACACAGGCACGTGTAAGCATGTGCAGGGATGAAACGGAAGTGCACAGGTGAAACAAAAGTGCACAGATGAAACGAAAGTGCACAGATGAAATGAAAGTGCACAGATGAAACTAAAGTGCACGGATTAAACGAAAGTGCACAGATGAGAGGAAAATATTTGATCAAGACTAAAGGTACAGGTATATAGAACAAAGCACATCAGGTGAGGTACCAGTATAATACAGGTGAGATGATAAAGGTGAGACAAGTGAAGCACCTCATTGCAGTTCCAGTTTAAATAGTTAAAAAGGTCTTTGTCATCCGATTGCGAGTAATTTACCATGCAGGGCAGGTATAGCCTACGAAAGAAGGAGCTGTGCAGTTCTAAGAATTCCTTTTAAAAGCCCTGAGGCAAAGGCAGGCGCAAATTGCATTATCCAGCTCAGTTCGACTGTGAAAACAGAGCTTCGAAGCAGTGAGAAGACACTATGCGCGAGATACTTTTGATTACAATGGCAGTGTGTATACGGACCGCAAATCAAGATGTGGACGGTTCAAATCCTCTCGCACACATTACAATTTACGAATCTGCATTGTTTTATGCCTATCTCTCTCTGGTCATCTCAACTGTGAATGAATGTGTTTGGGTTTATATAATATGCGCAGCAGAGCAAGTGACCTATAAAAACAGAGAGGTCATAAAATGAAGTCTCTGTAGATGCGTGGCATAAAACGTGTAAACTGGTTTTATTGGTGGAGATGATTGAATCAGGTGATCATCGTCTTCTGCCTTTTCGTCTGCTGCGGCAAGGCGGCCACAGGCACAGGCCGGGCCTTAAGGACTCATTGACATAAACAACGTCTCTTTTCTCTGCTATCTCTGTCTCTGTCGGTCTGTCTCTGTCTGCCTGCTTGTCAGTATATAAGTCAGAATGAATGAATGCACTTGGGTTGTACTGTCTGTCTGTGTGTCGGTCTGCCTATTTGTCTGTCCGTCCTTCCGTCCGTCTGTCCGTCCTTCCGTCCGTCTGTCCGTCTGTCCGTCCTTCCGTCCGTCTGTCCGTCCTTCCCTCCGTCCGTCTGTCCGTCCTTCCGTCCATCTGTCTGTCTGTCTGTTTATCTGTCTGACTCATACAAACACAGATAGTTTGTGAATCGCCAAACTAATGCCTTCGCATTACGCATCGCATGACCGAGAACGAAGTTTCAGGGTCTGTAATTCTGTTACTTCGCATCCCTCCACCCCATCTTTTCCTCCACCCCCTGCCCCACCATTTCTCGCCCCACCATCCCTCGCCCCACCATCCCTCGCCCCACCATCCCTCGCCCCACCATGCATCCCTCGCCCCACTGCGACTTTATCCCCAGACGAACAAAAATGAGGCCACACCGTTTTTTGTGTCGCCACGGCGCTCATGATCTAACCCACTAAAAAACCTCACGAGCCATTTGCCCTTGCTTCTATAAATAAACGTAGCAACGTTGGGATTTAACGTTAGTCGTGCAGGAACGTCTCGGATTAGAGCAGTCGAGCGTGTATCTGATAACGGGAACAGTTGGATGTGGTGGTGATGGTGAAGGGTGGTGATGGGAAGGGTGGTGAAGGGTGGGGGAGAAGTGGGGAGGGGTTGGGGAGGGGTGGTGAGGGTTGGGGAAAGGGGTAAGAAGAGATCGGTCGCAGAACACAAACCTGATTCGCGGCAGATCTCGATTTGCTCCTCGTTGCAAGTTCCATCTGTAAACAGTCAAATGAAACAATAAAATTTAATGTCTATTAAATTTTTACCAAAGATTATCTCAATCAATCGAAATTAACTAGGCTACATCAAAAAAAATTTAAAAAAATATTCGTGTGACTAACACAAGACTCAAGCGCATTGAGGTGCTCTGTGGTGTAGTGGTGGGCTCGGTGCCTTGGGTGTAGGAGGATTCCGGGTTCGAATCCACCTCAGACCGCCGCGTAGGGACATTGAGCAAGTCCTTCACTCGCAATATGCTCGTGCGCTTCAGCGTGAAACTCCGATGCAGTGCGTGCGCTGTAGCTTGGAGCGCCTCTGAGTGGAAAGCTTGAAGGGGCGCTCTAACGAATGTGAGAAATAAAATAAATAATAGTCTATATAGACTTACACCACTCACAAGATTCTTTTTACTCCGCTTTAACATCTAGTCTGCCCACTGACCCTCTGAAAACCGGACTCGGACCTCATTTCGATTTATACCTTTGGACAACTCCCCTCTGACTTGGCACAGCGCTCGTGAATGAACTGGTGCCCTGCGCTTGGCTTTCGAGTGGCGCATTAGAAGGTTGGAGGTTACAATTACAGTAACTTTGTACCGGAAATCTACACGTAGGTGAAAGTTTAGTTTTTCCTATATGACTCTTCATTTCCATAATTGGGTGCTAATAAAAAAGTAATACTGTATTTTTTGGTATATTACGGTACAGATTTGGGAACTTAGCACAAGACACACGCAGAATAAATACAACGCCAATACTATACTGTCTATACCTATAGTCTAGGCCTATAGGCTACGCCTCTATCCTCTTCCATTCGCCATATAATTAGGGTAAAGACCCCAAGGGTGAGCAGCCCCCAAATGTGAGCATCCCCCTATATCTCACAAATTCATCATATTCGGTGGTGCCACACTGCGAATATCCATGGTAGTAACCATAAGCACACCAGAAAACGTTTAAATATACTTGGTGGCACGCTTTTCGCAATATGTAAATTATTTGAAACAAAATGATGCAAATGATCTTATTTTTCATTTTTCGTAAATAATCGATAACTTGGTCGTATATTTGACCATGGTATAGCTACTGGTATTGCTCGAATCTGTTTAATGTCCACTTTAACAGTGAGCGATAATAAGAGATTTTTCTAGTGCCGTTTATTTACAAGAATTTTTTTCTCATACTGACTGCCTGCACCCTAATGTGAGCACCAAAGGAGTACCCCATTGTGAGCATATGATGCTCACATTACGGCCATCAATTTTACTACATTAGAAGCACTAAAACAGTACCGCAATGTGAGCATCGTGCTCACATTAAGGACATTACTTTTTTTACTATATTAGAAGTTACATGAGGTTTAAACTGAGAAATTGAAGCCTACACTTAGCATATTAATTGGCCCAAATCTAGATATGTTTCATTGCTATGCAGTAGTGGCCATATCATTATGGACAAGGTTAAAAAACTAGTTATTTTCACATTTTGCACTTGTTTTATGCAATCAAAGGACTGAGAACATCATGTGGCATGACATGGCATAGCAAGGCATGGCATGGCAAGGCATGACATGGCATGGCAAGGCATGGCAAGGTATGGCAAGGCAAGGCATGGCATGGCAAGGCATGGTATGGCGTGCCAAGGCATGGTATGGCATGGCAAGGCATGGCATGGTATGGCATGGCATGGCAAGGCATGGCATGGCATGGCAAGGCATGACATGGCATGGCAAGGCATGACAAGGCATGGCAAGGCAAGGTATGGCATGGCAAGGCATGATATGGCATGGCAAGGCATTGCATGACATGACATGCCTTGCCATGCCATGCCACGCCTTGCCATGCCTTGCCATGCCATGCCATACCTTGCCTTGCCATGTCATGCCTTGCCATACCTTGCCATGCCATACCTTGCCATGCCTTGCCATGCCATATGATGTTCTCAGTCTTTTGATTGCGAAATGTGAAAATCACTTTTTTTTAGCCTTGTCCATAATAATATGGCCACTACAGTAATGCAAGATAGTGCAATATATGTGTGTGCTCACATTTGGGCATGGTACCCCAATGTGAGCACTTTTTTCAAAATTTTATTTTTATTATAAAAAATAGAATTTCAATTATTTGAATTTATATTGGTTATACGTTGTATACAATGTATAGACATATATTGTACCTACCTATTGCAACTATCAGAAGTCTGCTATATTCTATCAGTTTCCTACAATTTCAAAATTTCGTTAAGGTGCTCACCTTTGGGGTCTTTACCCTATACCATATCTTTTGGCTGCAGTCTCTCTTCTTCCTTCGCTCTTCTCAAAACCTACTTGCTCTCAAGGGCCCTGCACACTGGGAGCGCTTTTGAACAGTTCACCCTACCACATTAAATTAGACGCTTTACAAGTGATCAAATACACTGCAATACAAAAATATGACCAAATTATATTGTAGGTCCAGTGCTAATGCCTATTATATGCATTATTTTGCGCCTAATGATCAACGCGCAATAACGGTAGGCCTATACGACGTCACGCTTGGATACCAACTTTTCGTATCTAAGGACGCAGTACAACGGTTATCCGCTAGAGGTGCAATGGCGTCTGCACGAACGAAATCTTAACATGGTTTAGATAGGGAGAATTTGGCTTTGCGTATACTGGGTCGTGTGTTCTTCATAGGATGCTTAAATATATCGCATAATTTGTGTAAAATTGCAACGAACGTGTGTGTTTAAAGTAAGTCTCTGGCAGACGTCAAATTTAGTTAAACAATGGGAAAATTTGAAAATCTTGTTAGATACTTTTTTAACGCTCTGCCCAACCCTATATAAGCTTCATCAGCGTTTGATCAGTACCGCTTCTCGGCCTTTTGGCTAAGATCAAAGTGAAATAATAATAATTAAATGCTTCCCTGCTGAGCCGCTGGCGTCGGTTAAAACCGCGTAAGCCTATAGTAAAGCAGGAGGGCCTCTGGCGCACCGTAACTGGTCGTAAGCCTATAATAATAAAAAATAATAAAAACAAAAAAACCAATAAAAAACCCTGTAAAACGGACACATGAGCCGACGCTGAAGGAAGGGGCGTTATGCATGAGGTCAGCAAATCAATGGCAGTGCCGCAGTCATAATTAAATTTTCATGATTGCTTTAGATTCTATACACTATGTTGGCGCTGAGTTAAGGACTTTGCTAAGGATCCCTACACATTGTCTGTTACATCTTATTTATTTCTCGCATTTGCAATAGCACCCCTTCAAGCTCTTTATTCAGAGGCGCTCCCGACTACCGTGCGGTCACTGAATCGGAGTTACACGCCGAAGCGCACTAGCAATTGCCATTGATGAACTTGCTCAAGGTACCTAGGTCGCTACGCGGCGGCTTGAGGTGGATTCGACCCTGGAGCCATTTACAATCAATTCATTCACCGCCAGCAACGTTATTTTAGGCCTTTATCTCTCATAATTATGCAGCATTGAAGATACAGACCATAGCCTGTGCCGGATATAATATTTCTAAAATATTCATTAGAATAGATAGCTTAGCTTTATATATTCGTAACTGTCCTGAATATACATGTATACATGATGTATAACTACAGTACAATTAAGCGCACGCATAGGCACATTTAACTCATATATAATATTATGTTAAAGGCCAAGTTTCTTCTCTCCGAAGAATGTAAATTTATAGGCGTGGCTACGGAGATCTGCGGCCAATGACCATGGGTTCGAAATCTGGCTGACACATAAGCCCTAGGACAGGTAAACTTGTATACGCTGTACCCCCTAATACAGCTGACCATCGATCCCTGCAAATGCAATATTCTGCTGGCAGGGGTGGGGGAATTGTTTTGTTCTTCCGAGCCTCCTCCTCAGCTAGACCTTGTCGGGCTTCTCAATTGAGTCTGAAGTTATGCCTCAAGGGAGGGGGAAGGGAAGAATCTAGGTCGACTGTACACCAACTTATCTGTATACATGTTTGTAGGCTATTTAGACTACTCTGAAAGTGTGCCGTGGTTATGGTGTGTGTGCAGAATGTATATGTTCATTCGTTAATTTCTATAGCGCCTGAGTTTTTTAGGAAACCGTGGAATTCAATTGCAAGTGCAGCGAGGTCAAGTTTAGCAATCTGTTGCATAGCGAAATAAATTTAGTCATATTATGTATAGGCCTATATAGTATATACTATAGGCCTACTATACTATACCATGCCATATGCTATAGACCTATTATACTGTACTATACTGTACTATACTATACTATTACTATACTATACTATACTATACCATACTATACCATACTATACTATACTATATTATACTACACTATACCACACTATACCACACTACACTAGACTAGACTACACTATACTATTTTTCAGTTATAAAGCGCCTCTCACAGTACAATCTAATCAGAGGCACTCAATATATATTTTCAACTAAGACTATATGTATTGTATAATGTATAATTATATATGCATTTATATATACATTTATATAATCACCCGTAGACAAACTTGTATCATTGTTGCATTACAATCAACCGAAGCTGTTTGTATTGAAGCTGTTTGTATTACGTTACATATTTATATTACGTTGCATTAGATAGGCATGCATGGGGCCCATTGCAATAGAAGCTGCCAGTGTGTAAAGGAAACTGGAACCCCTCCAAATAAGAAAGTGGTGCCTATTGCTATGATAATGAGCATACACTAGCATTGTTCAAACCTTTCACACCACATTGAATTCAATCGCGTGTTTACTGCAATGACCATGCACATCTGCTGCTCCATTGTTTGGCTGACAGGTATAAGTATTAGGGTCATTCCTCTGACCGTTGGTATTGGTATAGCTAGACCCCGGGCATAATCTAGGCCAACTGTCCACCAGCTTATCTGGCTTGCGTGGAGTCCTATAGGTAGATTAGCTAGTTCCTGTATACCTGCGTATACACATATTTATATACACACATAAATTATGCGTATACACCAAGATCTATAGACACACGTGTATTGAAAGAACCTTGCGTATACACTATGTATGTAACAATTCCCCACCCCTGCCAGCAGAATATTTCAGGGCACGATCAAGAACCTTGGGGGCACGATGGTCAATTGTATTAGAGGGTAAACAGGTTTACCTGGCTTATGCGTCACACAGACCGTATACGCGAAGCTAATCTGCATAAGGTACCCCGCTCAGGGAAGTCTATAGACAATTCCTCACCCTGGTTAGATAGGCTATATTTATCCATAGCATTGGTCAGTGTTCTCATGTGCACTTGCATCAGACGCTGATTGACAAGCCGGTCTCTATAGGTGAGAATACTGGGACCAACCTTGGGTGTTAAGCCACGCCCACGCCAACCTTGGGCTTTAAGTATGTCGTCTATTCATCATGACAGAAGTATGTTTTATTATTTATAAATACAAACAAGATGAAAGACATGATGCCGTATTCATGGATATCACCTTTTTATGGAGCTATAAAAAGCGACCTTGTAAACGGCACGAAATGACGAATTTCCCTGCGTCTGGCAAAAGTGTGCATTTCACAGACAGACAGACAGACAGACAGACAGACAGACAGACAGACAGACAGACAGACAGACAGACAGACAGACAGACAGGCAAGCAGGCAGGCAGGCAGGCAGGCAGACAGACAGACAGGCAGGCAGGCAGACAGACAGACAGACAGACAGGCAGGCAGACAGACAGACAGACAGGCAGGCAGGCAGGCAGACAGACAGACAGACAGACAGACAATGTATACATGTACATGTATATTATACATACATTGTATATACATATGTTATAAGTCGCTGCGTGTCTTGATTTCCGGAACAGATCATGCACTCGTGCGACCAGGGCGGAAAGGCCAACGTACCCTCCATCTCTCCAGCCGACGGCAATGGCGGATTTTCATCCATGAACTTTGGACCATATACCAAGGCTGGAGAAAAGCCGTTGATTGGGAAGGTTGGTCAAGAGAGAATAGTCTGGAAACGAAATATAGCCTCGGATATGGACGCGCGACTGCGGTGATGATGATGATGATGATGACGACGGCGATGATGATGATGATGATGATGACATTGACGATGGTGATGGTGAAGCTTATCATAATGCTAGTGATGATGATCATGATGATGATCATGATGATGATCATGATGACGATGACGATGATATCAATGGTGATGTTTGTTTGTATGTGTACTTGTTATAGCGCTCCTTCAAGCTCTCTCTACTCAGAGGCGCTCCCGAATGCAGAGCAGACACTGCATCGGAGTTTCACGCCAAAGCGCTGAGCAATTGTGAGTGAAGGACTTGCCCAAGGTCCTTACGCGGCGAGGTGGATTCGAACCTCGAATCTTCCGACTCCAAGGCAACGACGCTACCACTACACCACCGCGCCCCGCATTATGATGACGATGATACTGATCAATAGAATAGAACAGAATAGAATATTATAGAATAGAACTATTGGTTTAATCCTATTCATAGAATTTCCACAAAGCGCTACAAAAGGCTTCCGGTATACATATCGGAGGTCCATTTATGCGCACAGATGAAATCTATCAATAACTGCGCATGACCGTCCCTCACTCTTCCTCTATTATATGCGCAACGGAAGAGTATGTTTGTTTGTCGGTTCATATCGTGCGCTATATAAATATGATGTTTGTTGTCGTGTCCTCGCATTGTGCAGTTGACGACCGATCCATTTCCACATTCATCGTAGAAAGACAGAAAGAGACATCGGTTATTTACAGTGGAATATGAAATTGACCCGTGAGTAATGCATGCACATACACACACGAACAAACACACATACAAATACACATGCACACATACACACACACGAACGAACAAACACACACATACACACAAAGACCCTTTGCAAGGACAAGTAGGCCTATGGGCCTATACATACCAGTCACGAGTTATCAATAGTTAAGCTCATGGGTGTATTTATGTTCATTTAGAAAATCACTATAGAAATACATGCTCATTAATTATAGTGCATGAAGACATGCATGATATCAAATGTAGGCCCATACCTATAATTGTATGTATGTGCACTTGTTATAGCGCTCCTTCAAGATTGCTACTCAGAAGCACCCCCGACTACAGCATGGACACTGAATCGGAGTTTCACGCCGAAGCGCTGAGCAATTGCGAGGACTTGTACAAAGTCCTACGAGGCGGCTTGGGGTGGATTCGAACCTGCAACCCTCTGGCTGCAAGGCAACGAACATACCCACTACACCACTGCATCCCCACAACATATCCACTGACCGGTTAGATCGTTGTACTCATCATAGCTGAATTGGTTAGGGGGTGCTTGTGGAACAGAAATCTCGATACAAATTTCTGCCCCACCGGGGAATTGAACCCCCGACCTCTCGGTCGACAGTCCAGCGCACTACTGTACTATCGAGCATTCTCTGGATGGCTTTACATAATTATAATTAAACCAAACATATTGTAAGGACTTAAAGTCCAGTGTTCCTGCTTTCGAAAGTTTGTTGAGTTCAAGTCTTCATAGCCTACTACAGTGTGTATGTCTTCGTTTACATACTGTCAACGATTGTAATATTCATTCTTATAATTTGATTTCGCCCCCCCCTAATAGAAGCGCGCACAGAGACAACATTAAGTGGATATATATATATATATAATTATATATATATATATTATAATTATATATATAATTATATATATATAATTCATATATAGGCATAGAGACAACATTAAGTGGATATACACTCTCAGAAGAGTTCAGGTAACATATCTGAAATTTCAGGCAACCGGCCTGAACTGGTTCAGGTCCAGATGAGACGGTTGAACTTTCAGGTAAGATGCCTGAAGTTCAGGAATTTCTCTGAACCAGTTCAGGTCCAAATGGGACGGTCGAATATTCAGGCACCATGCCTGAAGTTCAGGAATTTCCCTGAACCAGTTCAGGTCCAAATGGGACGGTCGAATATTCAGGCACCATGCCTGAAGTTCAGGAATTTCCCTGAACCAGTTCAGGTCCAAATGGGACGGTCGAATATTCAGGCACCATGCCTGAAGTTCAGGAATTTCCCTGAACCAGTTCAGGTCCAAATGGGACGGTCGAATATTCAGGCACCATGCCTGAAGTTCAGGAATTTCCCTGAACCAGTTCAGGTCCAAATGGGACGGTCGAATATTCAGGCACCATGCCTGAAGTTCAGGAATTTCCCTGAACCAGTTCAGGTCCAAATGGGACGGTCGAATATTCAGGCACCATGCCTGAAGTTCAGGAATTTCCTTGAACCAGTTCAGGTCCAAATGGGACGGTAGAATATTCAGGCACCATGCCTGAAGTTCAGGAATTTCCCTGAACCAGTTCAGATCCAAATGGGACGTTCAAATGTTCAGGAGAAGTTCAGGAATCTCCCTGAACCAGTTCAGGTCCAAATGGGTCGGTCGAATATTCAGGCACCATGCCTGAAGTTCAGGAATCTCCATGAACTAGTTCAGGTCCAAATGAGACAGTCAAATGTTGAGTTCCACGCCTGAAACTCAGGAAAAATCCACTATCTGTTCAGGCATTGTTTCTTACCAGAACAGATATGAGATTTTCTCGAACTTCAGACATGGTACCTGAACATTAGACCGTTTCAAATGGACCTGAACTTGTTCAGATGGCCTGAACTAGTTCAGGTGGAAAATCCTGACAAGTTTCACCTTAAAAGTCATAGGCAGAGATTACTTGACTCGCAACTGTAAATATCTACCAAAGTGACTCAGATAATCTTACATATCATAAAATTGGTCTCAGAATTTACATAATTATTGTCAACTACAAATAGGACAAGGAACCAAGAGCAGAAATTAATCAGTCATATTATTGCAAACATTAAAACGCTTAATAAAGAACATTAAGACTAACTGCCAAATATTTCACAATTCATTTTACCTCATGTTATAATTTCTAGCAAGATATAGGCAGAAAATTGTATTTCAAGCTAATGCTAGCCAACAATCATTCTATAATCGTTATTGGTTATCACAGCAGAGTCCATGAAAATCATTGGA
The DNA here is from genome assembly GCA_945859605.1 of Lumbricus rubellus. Lineage (NCBI taxonomy): Eukaryota > Metazoa > Annelida > Clitellata > Crassiclitellata > Lumbricidae > Lumbricus > Lumbricus rubellus. Next base: position 27,915,002 of record OX243826.1, on the reverse strand, counting down.
AACATGTCCATGCTGCTTAAAATTACTTATAAAGTGTTAGACTGTCATTGTCAGAAAAAATTAATTTCCTCGCAGAATTTTAGAAAAACACAAATAGCAAAACATTTACTTAAATTTCCTTTTACAAATAAGTATGCACATGCATGCCTGGTAGTTTCTAGCCTTGAAATGGGCATGTCATGTTCATTCCATCTTTAACTCCAATTGGCAGCATGCTGATGAAACTGGAGCATGAGGAAGCATTAAGATTATAGCCCAGCTGCATGGTGACAAAAATTTCATCAGCTTATTTAAACCAAAAAGGCAGTTTCTATGCCATCCCTAATATCAATGGCGTGACCTTCCACTGTGACAGACACTTGTTTTGCTGACTACTAATCATTCCATAATCCATGATTATATCACATAAATGCCACAATTTCTAAAAGAACATAATTTTTTTTATCCATTATAAATATTGTACCAGTGTCATTGTATGGTAAATAGAATTTGAATAAAATGCAGAATTTTAAAACCAGACTAGTAAGACATTCCTTTAAAGTCACTAATAATTTACACAAATAATTTGGCGCATGTATTCGTTGAGGTTTAGCCTTGAAGAGGAGTTTAATGTCACATTCTCCCACTCCTGAAATATTCTATGAAGAGATGAGCAGCGTGTCGTGTAGACTCCATTTTGAACTCCAATGCAGCATGCTGAAGAAACCAAAGTTTGTGGGAGCACAATGGTTTGACATTCATGGTGACCAAGACGTACTCCACGGTGCCTCGATTCCACAAGGCCATCAACATGGAATGCTTTTGTTCTAAGATGGTTTCCATGGACACCATAACCTGAAAGTCAGCAAGTAAAGTCATAAACAAAAAGAAAGAAAAATTCATATAAGTATATTGCTACAAGTCTAAAACATGCATATAAACACAAAGAGGATAAAAGTGTAAAAATTGGTTTGCTACGATTCTAAGAACAATGTGAACGTGTAGCATACCCTATGGCAATATTTGTGCAGGCAGAATTTTGCATTATATTTATTTTGCATAATGAACAACAGAAGTTCAATTGCAATCCAGACCCTAAAATTTCTTAATAGAACTATTGTTATACTGTAGCCTCTCAGCGTGATACTATGCATTATTTACAAATAAAAAATCAGATGCTTCAAATCAATGTATTCTTCAAAAGTCAATGTTGCATAACATTATATCTCTCCAATGTAGTTGTGAAGCGTAATATTTTTTAAAAAAAATTTTAACACAAAGAATAATTGTCAGGTAGGACTATTGTACTGTTTAAAATGAAAAAAATAGTAATATATTTTCATATCTTTCCTTAGAAAAACTACTTGAAGCAATATTTTTATAAAATCAGCATTATCTATAGTGGGCCTACTGACAAGTCTGTGCATTGTGTGCACAGCACAGTATTATTATTATGTTACATTCTTATTAAGTAATTCAAAACGTATATAACTTACTTAGCCAAGGAATCCATTCCACGGAGTCCTGGGAAGTCCGACCTCATTGCCACGACGAGAATGAAAATTTCTTTAGCTTTAGATGATGGATTTCACTATTTTAATAAAATATAACAGAATATCTGTTGAAAGCATGAAATACTACATCAAATTATTATAAGGTTCACAGATTTAAAGATGAACGTTTGATGAATGTTTGATGAACTGAACTGAAAGCAATATAGATGAAATTAGTCCCCATCTCAAACTAATCCAAAATGAAATGTAACAATAGCAATCTACACTCAATCAGCCCATATGCATAATTTTTCACCGTTTACATAATGTTATTCTGTTTCGTGTCATCAAACCAATGATTCACGTCCACCATCTTCAGCTCGTTGCCGCAAACAAACAATAACATTGCAATTGCATATTCAAAAGAAAAAACACCTGAAATTATGTCATGTAACAAAGCCACTACTATGAAAGAGCAGGAGAGATAGGATCAGGAACGAGAAGACACGAAAGGCTCTAAGAGCGGAAACGTGGTTTGACCACGTGAAAAAAAGGACGACAATTTAAGTCTACCAACCATGACCCTGGATGACCATGTGAAGAGAACGAGAATCAGGAAAGACAGCCAAAGACCTGGATGGACAGCATAATGGAAGACCGAGTTAAAAAAACGTGGATATAAGGAAGGCCATAGACAACACCAGAGACAGAAATTCCGAGTCATCATGTAGAGGCCTCACTGTTAATGCAAAACACATAAGCTTACTCAAAGAAGAAAAGGACAAAAATACTCTGCAATATGGTGAGAATTGCTGGGTGTTGGAAAGGTTCAGCTACACAGGTCTTTCTTAGTCAGCCACAGTACAGTCTTTGCACAATCCCTCTATTTGTGAATCAAAGTCTCACCCCCACGGTTATTTTTCAACAAATTTTTAACCCACTGCTTTGCATTGAAAAAAGCAAATGATTTAGTCAATAGCAGGTGAAATAACGGTGTCACGACAACTCGTCCACCGACAACTCGTCCAACGACAACTCGTCCACGGACAACTGGTCCACCGACAACTGGTCCACCGAAATAGAAGCCGGGTTATTGAGAAGACGCTTGGGAAATAGAAGCTGGATGAAGGTTCTTTATTTACGAAATAGGAGCTGGATTTATGAAAAAAGTCTAATGGTTTCCATGCTTAAATAGAAGCTGAATAGATAATTTTCATCATGTGTCTCAACATGCATCCAGCTTCTATTTCAGATCAAACAAAAAACTTGATCCATCTTCCATTTCTTAAGCGTTTTTTCATGCATCCAGCATCTATTTCACCTGTAAAAACTTTCATCCAGCTTCTATTTCCCAAGCGTTTTCTCAATAATCCGGCTTCTATTTCAGTGGACAAGTTGTCGGTGGATGAGTTGTCCGTGGACAAGTTGTCGTTGGACGAATTGTCGTTGAACCAGATGTCGTGGAACCGAAATAACTGTGTCATTAAAGCACTACATATACTATGTGGCAATCCTGTCAACGGCGGTTTTAAATTATTTCACACTCAAATTCAGAAATGTTCGCCGATGACTCTACATTGTGATGTGATGGTGGTGGTGGTAATGGTAGTGGTGTTGGTCGTGGTGGGGATGGTGATGGTAATGGTGGTGGTGATGGTGGTGGGTGTGGTGGTGATGATGGTGGTAATGGTGGGTGTGGTGGTGATGGTGGTGGTGGTGGTGGTACCACCACCACACCCACCACCACCACCAAGTACCACCACCACCATCACCACCACCATTACCACCACCATCACCACCACCACCATTACCACCGAACCCACCACCACTACCACCACCATCACCGCCACCACACCCACCAACACCATTACCATTACCACCACCACCGCCATTACCACCACCATCACCACCACAACCACCACCACTACCACCACCATCACCACCACACCCACCACCACCATTACCATTACCACCACCATCACCACCAGACCCACCACCACCACCACCACCATTACCACCACCATCACCACCACCATCACCACCACACCCACCACCACCACCATTACCACCACCAAGTACCACCACCACCATCACCACCACCATTACCACCACCACCATCACCCCCACACCCACCACCACAATTACCACCACCACACCCACCACCACCATTATTACCACCACCACATCACAAAGTAGAGTTATCGGCGAATATAATTTATCTTAATTCGAGTGTGAAATAATTTAAAACCGCCGTTGACAGGATTGCCTACTATGTTGCTACTCATTAAACACACACTAAATGAAAAAAATGAAGAGGGCTCACATCATTCCACACTTAAGATGAGGTCAGTCACCAAAAGATGAATCACATAATTTTCTGCTTGATGACCATCCGAAAGATTCATCTTCTGAAACCACTCTCCTTCTGAATAAGTTTCCGAAAACCTTCCCATTCTGTAAAATACACAAAGTAAGAGTGTATGACAGAGTGAATAAATTAAACATCCTTCCAATGCAGAAAATTGTGGTGTAAAGTTATATTTATTTCTGTCGCTCTAGTTCCGAAGCTTGATGAAGATGATGATGATGATGATGATGATGATGATGATGATGATGATGATGATGATGATGATGATGATGATGATGATGATGATGATGATGATGATGATGATGATGATGATGATGATATTCGTTTAACTTAGATCTTGATGACATTCAGCAGCCTGTTACTTTATAGAACAAATTTATGTTTAAACAAATTAAAAAACAATTCAGTCAAATCGTGCAAGTCATATAGAAAGCAATGGTCTCCGTATATGTGACTTTTTTCTTTCGCACATCATAACTGACATGATTGAGAAGAAATCTCATAATTTCATGTCGCAACATTGCGTAAAGTTAATGATCATTAAAGAAGGCTGGTAATCCCGAAGACTGCATGCCATTATACAAAACAACATAGATACCAACGACATCAATTTGGTAAAATAGAGCGCTGCGACTTATCAGCCGCACCCCACAATACACTTACTCAATAAGTAATCAACGCGACATTTACGCAGAACGATCAGGTTAATACAATTATAAATGAGGGAAAATTTGCAGTAAATGCCAGTCAATATAAAATCCGAAGCTTATGCGGTAGCGCTCTATTTTAGTGATTTCTTGGGCGACCTTACTATTTACATGTACAGGCATGCAGACTGATGCAGTCTTAGGGATTACCGAAAGGCTTGTTTCGCAACACAAGTGCCAGACATCAAATTAAATGATGCGAAAGAAAACCAAAAAATGTATCATAATAGAACACATAAAACAGAACATTTTTTCATATCACGCATCGCAGCTAAAAGTGAAAAACATTGTTGACAACATCGCTTAAGATTCACAGGCAAAACTAAAAAGGAACATTTGAAAAATGAAACTCACGCATTTAAAAGCCTCTTCTACCTAGGGGTCAACCCGAATCCCCGAAATCGCTGGGGAAAACAAAAGCCCGATTTCTCGAGAACAGTGTAGATCGCAACCATTGTTACTGTTACCTTGTACTGATATTCCAAAAATAAAATAATAATTATAGTACATAGGCCTACCTTTCAACTTTTCGACGGCGCACTTCGAACTATGCCTAACAAAGAGATTGGCCGTGTTTTTGCAGTTCATACTAGTTTTAAATAAATAATATTCGATTTTAAATGAAAGTAATTCGCACATGAAAGCATGACCGCATAGAACAAAGGCTGATGCATCCAACCTTTATGTTCAGTCTTTGTTCTATGCGGCCATGCTTTCATGGACGCATAGGCGTGGGTCACGTGACTAATAAATTCGCTTTAAAACGTTCCATTATTGAGCTGGTAATTATTAAGTTTTATTCAGTTACATAATAAGTTGTTATTGCTAAAGTATTAAAATATTATTGCGAGATCGGAATAATAAATTTAAAATTTATAAGGGGTCAAAATTTTAGGCTGGACAAAGGGTCAAGAACTAAGGTTTTGGCTACTACCTGAACTCTTCAGGATACAGGCCAATACAAGGACCCTATATTAATATCAGATTGCACATCTTAAGTTTCAGGCGGCACAACAAACAATAGTCTCTTACGGTCCAGAATGCAGGTCAACCTGAACTCTAGAGGTCATGTGAGGAAACACACCTGTAGGCCAGGCAGCACCACAACACAATGGTCTCTCACGGTACAGAACTAAGCAGGCCTACCTGAACTTTAAAGGTCATGTTAGGTCACACACATGAAGGTTCAGGAAAAATTATTGTAATACTTGTGAACATTTTGTAATCGTCCATTTCACTCTCAGTCATAGATGTCGCCCCACTCAAAACTCCGTTTCTAACGCTAAAGTTTATGCTTTGAATCTCCAAAGACATTTTTTATTTTGCAAACATAATTATTTGTCAATCTGCCTTCACACAAGTAACTGGTTGTATGTTTTTATGTTACAAACAAGATGTAAAATTTCGGAACTCCGATTATCAGTCAAAATTTTGTACAAGGTGGTTAAAGAAAAAGAAAGCATTCCTGGTATAAACTATAAAGAGTCCTTGGATTCATTCATCCGAGCATTTATACAGCGCTCCTTCAAGAAACTACTCAGAGGCGCTGGATATAGGCCTAGGGTGGTAGGAATGCACTTTATTTGTGTCAAGCAAACAAAGGCAGTACGCTATTCATCAAACTCCCATTGTCACATGTTTAACGACACTGCCATATCGAAGATGATTAGTGTCGCCACGCCATTTAGGTCCCCGTGGACGGACCGTGCTAGCCCGAGATTTGAATCTCTGAAATAGCCACCTTCGGGAGTCGAACCGCGGCTCGCACGCTCTCTTTCACAGAGCAGCGTGCAGACGCGCGGCCATCGACCTTACCGGTGCAGCCAAGCGAGTCAGAAATCAAACTCCCTTTCGATCTAAGCTTCTTATAGGATTAAAGATCGCCAGTTTAGCCTTGTTTACTGAAATTGATACGCCATCGGTAGGCCTAATAGGCCTATATGCCTATATTATCTGTCACCTTGAATCTGGTCTGAGCAACTCCGCCAGTAGCCTGCTCTCCCTTTGGCAGTGCCAGTCCCAATTATTTACACCTGGATAAAGGATGAGGGCGACACTAATTATGTTTGACATGACTGTTCAAACGTGATAATATTATAGCCTATTCGGAACACTATAGGTCTATAGACTTTGGCACGGCCCAAAACTAAGCAAGCGCAGGCCCTATAGCCTACCTGAGCACTTTGGATCATGTCAGGTTAGGCCTATAGGCCTACATCTGAAGGTTATGGCAAAATTATTTTATTAATGATATAATATTGTCATGATTTGAAATAAAATTCGAACGTGATATAGGCCTTGCGCCTATGGGAAACGTGTAAATTTACTTATTTATCGCATTTGCAACAGTGCCCCTTCGATCTCATTAGTGACTACAGTAACTCACAGGCGCTCCCGACTACAGCGCGAAAATTGCATGGGAGTTTCACGCCGAAGCGCAGGAGCAATTGCGAGTGAAGGACTTGCTCAGGGATCCTACGGGCGGCTCGGTGTGTGTTCCAAACTGGATCGAATCATCCGACCCCAAGGCACACAACCCACCATTAGGCCTACATTACCGCGCCCCACTGGTTGTAGGGCATTATTCTCCCGTAGATATTATCACCCGCGGATATTATTCCCCAGGGCAAAAATTCCCGTACAAAATCTCCCCCGTTTTGCGTAGAGCACTATCCCCGTAGGGCAAAATCCATCCCTCTGTGCAATTAGTCTAATTCTTCATGTAGGCTAATCTATAAAGCTTGATTTATCTGGTTTTGTGCACTGTGTCAACTTGTTAGTGCCGTCACCGATAAGACTTGCTACTGCCATTCAGATGCAAACTAAAGACTTGTTAGTGTCATTTAGTTAATCATTTCTAACGCAAGGAGTACTGTTGTTAGTGTCAGTTAGGTCCACGATTAAGACTTTTAATGTTGTTTGTGACTTGCAAGTTAAAGACTTGGAGATATCTTTAGCATCAAAAATTATAGTTACGATTATCGACAGCTCTCAGGACCTTTGAACGAGTAGTGCGATAAATTATCTAATATGTATTTTCGTAAGTCTGTGGCTTTGTCTGTCGCTTTGTTTGTGGCTTTGTTAGCTATGCACGGCCACAGTTTTGAAACAATCTACCCCAATCCTTCGCAGGGGCGGTTGGGTTGGACCCGGAGCAGGTCAATGGGGTGTCGGAAAATCTCTGCCACCATGGGGGTCAGGGTGGGAATGCAAAAACCTTAATTTTCCCTGCTTTTTAGCTGTTTCCATGCATAGTTTCACACTTAATCACCTGAAACATTACAGCTACACAGATTTTTACACGGGCCACCTCGCCTCTGCCTAAAAAACCTCTGGTTCAAGATGAAATGTCTGTTTACCGCCCCATTATAGGCTTACGTACAGACCAGAACTAAGTAGGTCAACCCGAACTCTGCATGTAATATCAGATTGCACACCTTAAGGTTCATGCGGCACAGCAAACAATAGTCTCTTACGGTCCAGAATGCAGGTCAACCTGAACTTTAGAAGTCATGTGAGGAAACACACCTGAAGGTCAGGCAGCACCACAACACAATGGTCTCTCACGGTACAGAACTAAGCAGGCCTACCTGAACTTTAAAGGTCATGTTAGGTCACACACATGAAGGTTCAGGAAAGATTATTTTTATTAAGTACAAGAAAAATTATTAATAAATTAATATTATTATTAATATTACTATTCGAGTAATTATAGTATTGTGATATTTTGAAACACATAGAATGTGACAATAATATTATAGTCAATAGGGAACACCAGACTTTCGCGCGGCCCAGAACTAAGCAGCCGCATCTCTGAACACTTTGGATCATGTCAGATTATACATTTAGGCTACACCTGAAAGCTGTGGGAAGATTATTTTTATCAGGTCTTGTAATCAATTATTATTTTAGTAATATAGTATCGTCATATTTTGTCAGATAACACGCATGAAGGTTCAAGCAGCACCGCAACATAATAGTCTCGCACGGTCAAGAACTAAGCAGGCCGACATAAACGCTTCGGGTCATCCAGGTCGCACACTTGAAGGGTTCAGGCAATGCACATATAGCAGTCTTACGCACTGTCCAGAACTAAGCAGGCCTACCTGAACTCCACAGGTCATCCAGGTCACGCACATGATGATTCAGGAAATGCACATACAACAGTCTATCGCACAGTTCAGAACTAAGCAGTCCTACCTGAACTCTTCAGGTCATCCAGGTCGCACACCTGAAGGGTTCAGGTCAATGCATATTGACCTGAAGGGTTCAGGCCAATGCACATACAACAGTCTATCGCACAGTTCAGAACTAAGCAGGCCTACCTGAACTCTTCAGGTCATCCAGGTCGCACACCTGAATGGTTCAGGTCAATGCATATTGACCTGAAGGGTTCAGGCCAATGCACATACAACAGTCTATCGCACAGTTCAGAACTAAGCAGGCCTACCTGAACTCTTCAGGTAATCCAGGTCGCACACCTGAAGGGTTCAGGTCAATGCATATTGACCTGAAGGGTTCAGGCCAATGCACATACAACAGTCTATCGCACAGTTCAGAACTAAGCAGGCCTACCTGAACTCTTCAGGTCATCCAGGTCGCACACCTGACGGATTCAGGTCAATGCATATTGACCTGAAGGGTTCAGGCCAATGCATATACAACAGTCTTACGCACAGTCCAGAACTAAGCAGGCCTACCTGAACTCTTCAGGTCATCCAGGTCGCACACCTGAAAGGTTCAGGCAAGATTATTTTATTAGGTCTAATCATAAATTATTGTTATTGCTGCTATTCCAGTATGCTAATGCAATATTGTCATATTGGACGATAACGTGTTCATGTAACACTGAAGGCTTTTGCACAGTCCGGAAACTAAGCAGACCTACCTTAACTCCTCAGTTTATATGAGGTTGTACACCTGAATTAACGTGTAGGCAAGGTTATTTTAATAAGTGTAATATTAATTTTAGTATTATTGCTCTAGTAATATAGTATTGCCATACTGGGAAACATAATTTTGAACGTGATATAGTACCAACCTATGATCTACATGTAAATTGAACAGAATCAGTTCAGGCACAGCCCAGAACTAGCAGGGCTACCTGAACTCTACAGATCATGTCAGGTCGCACATCTGAAATTTCAGGAAATGCACCAGAAGTTCAGGTGAAAAAATATCACCGGAACCGTTCAGGATATTTCTACCTGAACTCTTTTTAGAGTGTATATAATTTTATTATATATTTATATATATATATATATATGCATATATATCACACGGTGCAGTGTCATAGCCTATTTTCTTGTTATCAGCGACGATTTCACTTTATCAGAGTAATGTTTTCATACTAAGACTATGCAGCGGAATTCAGAACTGCAAACAGTTGCGGTCACTTGCAAAAGGTGATTGTATCAATTATGATTTATATAGTCTCGAGAGTGTAGAATCATCGTATCATATCGCATCTAAAAATTTACAGTGTGCCTCTCGCGGCATGGACTATAATATATTATATTCAGAGACGCTTTCAGCACATAAACCCTGGGAGAGGGGGGAAGAACGTTTTGGGAGAGCGAGAGGATGAGGGGAAAGAACCCAGAAAAATTGTAAAATCACGACTGTTGTTTGCAGCTTGATAATACTCAAAACCTCAGCCCGTTTCCATGGAATATGCCCTGCACCACAGAGTGATCTCAGATACGCGTTCTTAAATTTAGAAATCCTACCAAGAGCGCACGAACATTGATCCAGTTGCGAGGATATAAATCTTATATTTGCATGCGAGAATAAAAATCAGAAGCTATACTTTAATACATGTACAAGCATGGACTCGCTTTGTTACACGCTTAGACTATAAGCCGCAATTATAAGTCATATTCGATGCAGTTGTATATTCTTATAATCTGCTATTTTCAAATTCGATTTATCAGAAAAAATAACATTTAGATGGTTATCTCGATCTATGGCATGGAGAAACTTTTTATCGGTTTTGTATACGGTATATTTATAAAGAAAACTTTGCACATCTCTCGGCAAGAAACATCAACAAAATTGTGTTAACACAGAAACATCAGTTGTGGCACCTTTGCTCCCATCAGTGAGTCATGTGTTGTGTATAGGCCCCTGTACGTAGGCCTACATGTATTTTGCGCAGATATCCTACATGTACTCTCACGTGCATTGTCAAGAGACGAAGGAAGTGAAAACTGAAATGACTGTTTGAGTAAAATGTTAAATATTTATCCATTGTTGACAAAATTTAACGGAATCGTCTTTACATTCCTAGTGTACTAACCCACACATAAAAACACAGACACACATATACACACACACAAGACACACACAAGATCACACACACACACACATATATACACACACATTCACGAACAAACACGAACACACACAGACACACAAACACACACAGACACACAAACACACACACGCACACCTATACACACACCACAACACCCACAAACACACACCACACACACAAACAAGAAAACACACAAACACACACAGGAAAACACAAACAAACACACCACACACTCACACACCTAGACAATGCATAGCATTGCACACACGCACTTATATGATATATATATTATAAATATATATGTATATTCTGCTAATCTGCAAAGAGCGAAGCCTTGTAAAAGGTGTTAGGAAGAATAAGAAGCTGATGCAGCTTATCTGGTTTATAAGTCTAAATGCAAAGGAAGAAGTCTACATGTATAACTGCGATGAGTGCAATACTATTACTGGCACCGAATCGTCGATGCAGAAACACTAAAAGAAGAGAAGCGCCATAAGGATTTCTTCTTCTTCCTTAGCCATCCGCACTTCGATATCTAGCCATTATATCCATTATATAAATAATATACAAATAATATATATATATACTGCAGAACGCGTCGTTATGTAATTCGCAAGCCACGTATACTTGCCCTCGGTTACTGACCGAAGGAAATAAATGTCATTCAGTACAGCCACTTAACTCCGTCTAGTAGGCCTAATACATGTATCTTTAAGAATTACTTCTATAAAGACTACACCTTTTACTACACGCAGCTTAGAATCTCAATTTGACCCAATGTGCGTTCTATGAAATTTCGTCTACTCTAATTTAATAAGCAATAATTAATAATTATTTACGTGCCTGCAGATGCATGTTAGCATGTTAATTAGGCTAAATTAATTAGCGGCGCTCGATTAAAAATAACAATACATAATTTAAGAATTTATATAGCACCTGTACTGTCCATCATGGAACCATCATGGGCGGAGTCGGTGGTCGCTATAGTAACAGAAATGTCGTGCCAGCATCTTTAGACGCAGAGAAAGTTGATCTAACTAGCCTATGACTTGCTCCGGCTGTTTTGACCTAGACGCCTACCATGCTGACTTTTGCAGTATACCAGAACACACAGTGAATTGGAAATGTAGTGTTATAGCGCTGCATGGTCTATAAGCGAATCAGAATCCACAATCGAAATCCTTTTGATCGAAACACTCAAAGTATGAGCAATCCGAAACAAATGAAAGTTTATCTGTAGGCCTATAGCGTTTGATGTTAAACGGTGAACTAAAAATGAACAGGCTTACCCACTTATTTACATGATTCTATAGGATATCTTCTATAGACTCTAAAGCGTAGCCTAATCCATGGTGAACCGGTAACTCACACAATTACATTATTCTAAAGGACATTTTTAAAGTCTACAAGTCAACAGGTGTAGGCTATGTCCACTTATTTACATGATTCTATGATGACACTTTCTAAATGTAAAGTCTAAAATTTAATGTCAATAGGTCATCCAATAGTTTACATGACTCTATAATGACATTTTCTAAATGTAAAGTCTAAAATTTAATGTCAACAGGTCATCCAATAGTTTACATGATTCTATAGGGCATCTTCCAAAGCCTAAGTGGTAGACAGAAAACCCATCATTTAGGCCTACATGATTCTATAGGGCATATTCTAAAGTCAAAAAGTAAACTGGTAATCATCTTGTTCACAGGGCTGAACAGAAGTTATTTTTCATATATAGAAAAGTGGTCAGTGGCATAATAGTGCATGGATAACGACTCTGAATTGAAAAGCAAACATCACAGAGACAATCCGCCGACAGGAGAAGAATTGTTGAAGCTGCAGGCTGTGTCTGACAAAAACAGACATGAGACAGCATGTCATGACATGGCATGGCATGTTATGACATGACATGACATGACGTGACACGCGATAGATGTCTCGTCATCAATTATAAACGCTGATGCACTCAATGATGATCAAAATAATCTTCTTCGTGCTGAATTATCTCCTGCTTCGTATTAATATAATAACATTTCTTATTGATGCCCAACATCATACCATAATAGATATTGGTTCAACCTGTGCTTTTATTACAGATCTATACTAAAGAGACGATATACATGTACATGTATATTAGGCTAAGTATCCGGAGACAAGTAGATCTATCGACCTCTTACTTACTCGATATGTCCGCTTCTAAAGCTTGCAATGGCTGGGCTGGGAGAGTTCTTGAGTTGGTTTCCTTGAGGTTACTATAAATTATCATACCCTAAGAGAATGAAGGAATGAAGGAATGATTGATTGATTGAATGAATGAATGAATGAATGAATGAATGAATGAACCAGACGAGTTTTATACTCAATGGTTTTTAGACTGGGACAGCATACTGCATAGGACATCACCCCCACACCTCACTTAGTCACCAAACGACCCCATAGATCGATCTATATATTTTCATTCCAGAATTTATATAGCGCTTCTTCAAGGACCTACTCAGATGCACTCCCGGCTCTTTCAACACGGAAAAAACACAATTTTGAGTTTACCAATATATATACAGGGTGGCTCAAAAAAAAACGTACCACAGGATAAAATGCGATAACTTCTCAACCGATTGACATTTTTCTCCGAAAATTTTCCAATTTGTAGGGGAATGAATTTTCAACAATCCCTGAAAGTTTCAGTTGAAACTTTTCATGTTTGCAAAAGTTACAGCTGTTCAAACTTAAAATTTCGTTTTTTCTAATTTTCGCGGAAAATGAACGTCATTTGTAGATTTCCATGTCAAATGATATCACTTTTCACTACGACCTCAGAATTTTGTTTTACAATTTATTGTAAGGTATAATGAGAGTGTCCACTCCCTGCCTTAGCACAAGCTCAACTTCTTTTTGTGAAGCTCAGTATGGCCTTGTTGGTCGGGTCCTGCGGCAACTGACCCCACATTAGCAGCAAGACTTGCTTCAGCTGGCCAATGTTCTCCAACTTGGGATGAAATGTCTTGCAGCGTTCCAGAATAGTTCACCAGACGTGATAAGCAAGAGGACTAAGGTCTGGCGAGTTTGTTAGTCACCTTTGCCAATAAATTTACTGCATTTGATGGCAAAAATAAGGTAGCGTCATCATAATCAGCCTTGCCGTGCGAGCAAGCAGGCGCACCGTCCTGCTGGAAATTAAAACCAGATGTTAGAGCATGCCTGGTCTTCAATGAGTCTGGGTAAGAGAGTTCAGCGATGAGTTTGACATTTAGCCTACTGAATGGTATTAAATGCAGTCTTTTCTTGCAGCTGTAACACACGCCAGCATAGCTGATACTGAAATCATGATGTGCTTTGCAAACGTAACCCTTTCGAATACCAAGCGAATTTCCTGAACATGACATTTTCCCCCGTCAGACCAAATGACAACTTCCTGCCTCTCTTCCAGCATCTGACCTTCGTTACATAAACACGTTTGCAGATAGCCTTCAAAGTGCTTCAGGCTTCACTTTTCACTGGGTCTTTTGCTATGACCGCGCGATGTCCCAGTCTCTGTTCACGTAACGTCCGAGTTCCCATTTTATCCTCTGCAGAAACTTTGCCCATGACGTTCAGTAACGGATTCACAAACTGAGGCCTTAATATACAAAATATGACCATATACTAACAGCTTACATAATAAACAGCTTATCTACAGCTCTTAGTGAGGTTGTATGACATTGTCATCATTTTATGTGTTGCAATTTGCCAAACAAATCGTAATGAAATCACATGTAATGGAACAAGATTCTCCGGATATTCAAAAAAACGAAATTTTAAGTTTGAACAGCTGTAACTTTTGCAAACATGAAAAGTTTCAACTGAAACTTTCAGGGATTGTTGAAAATTCATTCCCCTGCAAATTGGAAAATTTTCGGAGAAAAAGGTCAATCGGTAGCAAAGTTATCGCATTTTTTCCGGTGGTACGTTTTTTTTGAGCCACCCTGTATATATGTATATATATATTCATACAATATATATATATATATATATAATTATATATATCATATAATCCGTTCTATGTATAGTCTTTATATTTTATATCGCGAATGAGATGCCCCTTGACATCTCATAGCCTCTCAGTGGACTGTCGTATCGGAACACGCCAATGGATCACGTGATTTTCTCAGCGACTGCAGGTCGAGGGTTCCGCACGCAATAATTCCCTGCAGATACTATATCCGTTCTTCCTGTTCTCCATGGATATCCGTTCTTACTGTTCTCTATGGATGGTTCTACGATGTTCTCTATGGATGGTTCTGCGATGGTTTTCTGGTCCAATACAAAGTTTTATCTTTTCCGATTGTTTCTGCAAAGTCTCCTGTGGCCTTCAGCAGCCCGTGCATGGGTCTGCATGGTCTCTAGGGTTTCAGGTTGAATTGTATTGCATTGAGGCATGCTGTATTATATACACGCATAGTATAATCAATCAATTGAAATTTATATAGCGCAAGATTAAGATTCCTTCCGAGAGCATCGCAATGAATGATTGATACACACACACAGACGCACACGCACACACACTCAAACACATACCTATACAACTACATGTACACACACCCACACACAAACACAAGCAACAAACACACGCAGACACACAGACACACACCTGCACACATAAACACACAACACACAAAGACATAAACAAACCTATATACACAAGCACAAACACACATACACACACGTACACACACACATAGGCCTACACACCTGCGCACCTACACACGCACCCACACAAACAACAAGCAAAATAATTATTATAAAACTATATAACATATATCATGTGGATACATATTTATTTAGACTTATAGTATCTGTTATGTTTGATACGTAAAGGCCTATGTGTGGATTTAAGTCTGTGGAAATGCGGTGAATATGTGCGGTCTTGGTCCTTGCTCTTTCGTTTAAGCATTCGTCTGCTCGTATATATATATATATATATATATATATATATATATATATATATATATATATATATATATATATGCACACGTTATACATACGTCATATATACGTCATATATACGTCATCACGAAAGCAGACGACGACGAACAAGTGAATATAATTGACTCCCGGAAACGTTTATTAGTCGGCAAAATACATCGGACGCCAACCACCAAATGCAGTGGACCTCTCTATAGTAGGCCTACTGCCATCTGTACGCATCGCATGATTCATAAATCCCATATCTTTATTATAATACTATTGTAGGATATGTATATGTATATGTACAATTGTTAATTGTACATGTAATGTATATATATGCATATATATAATATATACGTATGTATTTACTATACATGTGTAATAGAGTAATAATAGTATATATTAGCATGTCTGAATGCCTTAATACACGTGGGACACATTTATTGGGCAGACAGAACACATTGAAACGTCTAAATTATGAATAAAATATTATCTGCATCGGGGGAATACAAGCAACACTGACAGTCACTGCGTACGCAACACACTTGCCTCTTGTGATACATATTCTGTGTTGCGTTAGATGCGGGATGGGTGGGAGCTGGGCTGGGGCGAAAAATCAAAAATGTTCCATCCCGCACGTATTCTCTATATCTTTGGGTTAAGGTTTCTGACAATTTCCCTTTCTCGCTGCTATTAGTAAATCATTAATGGCATGAAACGTCATTGCATGGAGCATTTCAGATTCATGCTAAAAGAAATCCACATTGCTTATCAACGATGAAAAAGTCGGATAGGCTACTCTATAAAAAAAATAGTTCGAAACGGGTGGTAGATTTTATACAAAGAATAAATTACGAGCATAGACTGAACCGGACTGTAGTGCAACTATAGTAAGGATAAGCATTACTGGATAATCAGGGCTTAATTTAATGTGACTGGACGGTCATGGCGGCGTCCAGGCACTTATTGTCAAATCTGAACACCGTCCTGTCACTTAGTTATATGGCCAACACAGCCATGGGAAGGTAATGGGCGTCCAGGCGCTTCATTTTTTACACTGTAAGCACTGTAGATAATTATAGTACAACAGATAAAACGAGTTTATGCATGAGACTCTGCTCCGTTTCCAGTAAGCATTCAAATGATTTCGTGTATGAACAGATCATATTATCTGATCTAACAAAAAATCTAGAAATCATAACTAGAGGTTCGCTTTCCTGCAACGACAGCTACGAGTACACAATGATATAATTTATTTATATATTTATAGCCCAGCATTTATAGCCCTGATGAACTTTCCAGCTATAGGCTTCCCACCCCTGTGTATGTATGCACAGTCGGAACATTGCTGCGAGATTTCGCCACTTCTCCCACCAGCTTTGAACGATTACACTGACCGCAAGAGGCCCTAGCCAGCCAGAATTTTATTTGAGGTGGAGGATGGGGGCAAGTCCACAAGCAGCCAAGCCAACTGACTAATGGGTTTGGCCTTTTTAGAAGCGTCGTGAGCTTTCATCGTGGGTTTTGGATGACCAATACATTACACGTTACAGTTCTTATATCATGTGCTAGTCAATGCATTATTTCATTTTTACATTATTTGATTGGAGGGGGTTGATACCCTCAAACCTCTCTCTTAGCTACGGCCTTGACTGAACGCACGATGTCAATGGTGAGATCATGCAACGCAGGAGAGGGATGGATAGCTAGTTGACCAACTATGCCAGTGTGGGAATTGTGAAAAATTACTGGGAGGATTGGATTATGATCCACATGGAATTGGGGTGTGATAAACAGACTTTACAATGGGGCACTAAGAAAGATTGGGCGGGTGTGAAACCCCAAACTCCCCGGTAACTCTCACTCTGAACTATGTCATAATAAGTGGGGTGGGGGGGACAAAGGACAATGAAGTGATAACCATGGTATTCCTGTACTCTCCATTAGGCTCTTGTTCTTCCTATTCTTCTTCTTGCATTTCCGCTGTTTTTCTCTTCATCTTTCTCTGCTTCTTCCTCTTCTCAACCTTTATTCTCTTCCTCTCCCACTTCCACATCATTCTCTTTGTATTCTCCGCCCACGGTCACGTGACATTACCATAGAAAGACGATAAAAACTCCATCCCTATTGTAACAGAGAGCTCTCTCTCTCTCTAATTCCATTCTCGATAAGCGCTCGTGTAACTCGTATAGAACTAATCACTTTCTTGCAACTTAGTTGCATTTTTTCAACCTGTTTTTCTCATTAAATGAATATTATATATAATTTATATATATATAATTATATTATATATATATGCATCGATGACAATTTCTATAGAACCTCAGTGGCAAGCCAGTTATAGCACGCCTTACACTTGTACGCTTTCAACTACCAGCGTATAGGTGCTAAAAGCTTGATGGTATGTTCAGTTTAAACTGGGTTTTTTAAACATAAAGGCTCTTTGTTCCTCTTGTTCTCGCTGTTGCTGTTTTTCTTTGTTGTTGTTGTTTTTCTTTGTTGTTGTTGTTTTGTTGTTCCTTTTCTTCTTGTTGTTCCTTTTGTTGTTGTTGCACTTCTTATTCCTCTTCTTTCCATTCATCTTGCTCTTGTTTTTCTTGCTCTTGCTATTCCTCCTTCTCCTCTTTCTCTTCCTCTTCCTCCGTTTTCCTTTTAATCACCATTATCTCTTTCTTTCTCTTCCTCTTCCTCTTCTTCTTCCACCAGAATGTACCCAGTGTTTCCTATTTTCCTCTGAGGTGCAGCCCACATCAAACAGCCTGTCATCCAGCCTGTCAAGCAGCCTGTCATGCATCCAGCCTCTCATTTAACCTGCAAACCAGCCTCTCATGCAAACTGTCAAGACGCCCGAAGCCACATCCAGATAATATCGTCTGTCGATCATATCTACAGAGCACCATGGCAGTATCATACGAACTATTCCGCGAAATTGCGCACTTCCTGTCGTTTCACGATGATTTACAACCGCTCCCTTCCGTCCCACACTTCCCAGGCGACGGAAGCTATCCACCAATCCCACCTTCCCTCCCTCCTGCCTTCCTTCCTTCCTTCTCTCCATCCTTCCTTCCTTCCTCCTTCCTCACTCTTAATGGCCAAGGAAAACGCCGTCAAACCTGTGTATATATTGCAGTGTTCTCTTGATCGCCCGATTCCACTCTAACGATGTCATACATCAACGCATTCAGAATATGAAACCGGATCCTATACAGCTTAGCAGTTGATGTCTGCCTGATGTGTGTGTATTGTGTATGCAAGTATGTCATAGCTCTATATTAACACGTACATAAAACACTGATCTATGTATATACAAATGTGTTGTATATACTACATACAAAATTATGCAAGAACTTACATTATGTTTATGCCACATTTTACACAGGAATATATATACATGTGTGATATATAATAGCACACATAGACTGTGTATATGTAGATCTATGTATAAAGCATATATAAATCATCATAAAGTCCTATAATGGCCATTTGGCCGTAAAAGTTTTTAATATTTAACACATAGACCATGTTTATGTATATGTACACAGCATGCATATAAAACGTCATAAAGCCATATAATGGCGATTTGGTCTTAAATATTTTGTTTTTTGCATATATCCTCGATTGCAATGCAGTAATAGACCTATAAAGTTTAACCATGCTCAGTGTATATACCGCAGGTCTTATGTGTGACATATCGCAGATATCCATGTGAATCAGTCACATAAATTTGTATATAGCGCCCTTCAAGATCTCTACTAAGATGCGATATAAAGGATACAAATCATCATGAACTTCTATTATATAGCCTATGCTAAGGGCTTATGAGTTTTGACTGAAAAATGAGCTTGACTTCTCAATGTCTGTGGGCCATAAAGTGCTCTTCTTGACTCAAACGCACACACTTGGTTACTCTTTCTCAATCCACATGGGTTGGACATAAATGGCGCAATATAAATAATAATATTATATGAGCTGAATGCTTAAGTAAAACTGTCTCCGTTAAATTCCGTGTTGTCTCTTTCTTGACGAGATTTATGAGGCAATAAATTATCGTGAGGCAGACCAGATCATTTGGATTATTCAGATTAAAGGAATCACCAAACAATGGAACACAATGCCTTGAGAATGATGATAAAGCACGCATTAGATCAACCATAATAACAGGCGATTAAACATTCATCTAGGCACTGTAGGCAGTACAACGTTGATGACTTTAGCAATAGGCCTACATCGTTAAGTCTTTGCTGTGGAAGCTCGGCACCAAGCTGCAGAATGCCGGGTGATCAGGGTTGCCAAAAATGACGAATCATGAAACTTGCAACTAAAGAAACCTACAATTTGCTTTGTGGTACATGTATAACTGTGGGATGTTTCCAGTTTGGAATGTCTCCACTTTGGCCCTTTGGGATGTCTCCACTTTGGGATATTTCTACGTGTTTGGGGGATGCTTCCACTTTGGGATGTTTCACGCACATATAAATAAACACACACACACAGACACAACCACACATACACATACACTCGTATATATAGGACATATAAAAGCTCAAAATAAACACATATTATATAGATTATAGGCAGTGATGGGAAGTATTTAAAATACTAGTATTTAAAATAGTATTTTAAATACAATCGAAGTATTTTGTACTTGTATTTTAAATACTTTTGTGATCAAGTATTTTTACTTTTACTTAAAATACTTTTTGGGTAGTATTTTGTACTTAAAATTGTGATGATGTTAAAATACTTTTTCAAAATACTTTTAAATCTCACCAGCTGCAATTAGCTATGCAATATTGCATGCTCCATTGGTCATGCACTAGGCTTCTTCCTAACTCAAACAAAGGAGCCCTCGAAGAGAAGGTTTAAGACACAATGGCCCCTTAAACAGGCTGATAGTGGTTAGTCATTGTTATGGATGGATGGGCACCGCTGACCACACTGTCAGGGCGAGCCAAGATATTTACAAGTGTATTTGATGTGTGGTGTAGGGGTAGAGTTTACCAATCACATGAGGCATCAAATCAACAGGCATATAATTATGTTTGAAATCAGTTTGATGTTTGACACCACAATGGACTTGTCTATGCTGCTAGAATAGGACTTAGACTAGATGTTAACTATCTAGAGGTTTATGAATAGGACAAATGAGGATGGCATTAGACATGTCTATTGGCAGGTGGCAATTAGAACTTACATTGATCTCCAGTTAATTTAATGGATCATGGACTACATACTTGACGAATTACAGCATACAGGAAGACACCTATAACACTTAGTTGACCTGTGCTGGTGTATTGTATTATTATCACAAGGGATTTGCCATTCCCATACCACAGACTTCGAACACTTACTTAAAAAGTAGCATAGAGTGTTTTGCTGATGGAGAGAATTGTGACAGAAAGTCTCAACATAGCAGACTTTATAAGGTACGTACGTTGAGCTTGTATTCAGCAGTGGAAGAATTTTTATCCATCCCATTGTGCCAGACTACTTAACAAAACTGTATCTAATTTAATGTTTTTAAATTTTAAATTTGGATAAATTACATTGACCATTCTTTCTGCATAAATAGTAGGCTACCGATATTTTTATATGCCATTAAATTGTTTGTTTCTGTGGATCTTGATGTTAACGAACTCTGACTAGAACTAGAACCCCATCTCTAGTGTCTTGGACACTAGAGATGGGGACTCGGACATCTTTGGACCCAGAAAATGTTTGTTTTTGATCAAAATTTTTAAGTAAGATGTCTTCACAAAATTGTTCTATGTTAAGAATTTTTGTCGCAATTTAATATGACTTCCTTATTTTTTATGTAGTTTGCCAGTGAGTATTTTGTACTTAGTATTTTAAATACTTTTCCAAGCCAAGTATTTTATACTTGTATTTTAAATACTTTTGTACAAAAGTATTTTTACTTGTATTTTAAATACTTTTATGGCCAAGTATTTTTACTTATACTTAAAATACTTTTTGAAAGTATTTTCCCCATCACTGATTATAGGCCTAAAATATATAGTCTATGTGTGAGGTGGTATACATGCATTGGCGTGTATGTATAATATTGTATATGCAGTCTGTCTTTTGGTCGGTTGCTAATGCGTCGATTTCGACGGCTGTGGAAACTGGTCTACACATAGATGTAGTGCATATAAATTATTATGTAGCCTATATATACATATATGTACACTGCTCATATGTATAATTGTATGTATATATTATATTCTATCTATTCGCTGTCATTGTCGTCCTCTTTGCTGTCGGCGTTTCCCGTCGCCTTACGATGTATATTTAATCCGGTGCATGCCAGCAGCAGGATGGAAAGACGATGGAGGGGAGGCAGAGGAATGGAGAGGCAAAGAGACAGACAGGCAGACAGATAGATATTTCTTAGACGAAGGAAAGGAACGAAGGGTCGGGAAGAGAAATGGTAATTGATTCAGTGGCAATAAAAGGAGCTTCATTAGTCGAATGTACATAAGAACGACCGACCGACGAACCGACACACAGACCAACCGACCAACCAATCGACTATCGTCTGCTGCTCTGTGACGCACTTTTCCCGCCACCAATGAATGACCCACAGCAGACGATCTATGTGTGCAGACCGTTTCCTCAGGCTGCAGTGTCGATCTGTTATGTGCAATGTGTCAATTCTCACGCTTCCTCCCTGCTCTCTACCCTCTGCCTTTCTGTCTCCATACCTCCCTCTCTAACTATCTCACTCACTCGCTCACTCACTCACTCACTCACTCCTTCACTCACTCCTTCACTCACTCACTCACTCACTTCTTCACTCACTCCTTTAATCCTTCGCTCCTTCACTCATTCAGTTTCAGTCACTCACTCACCGTATAATTAACTCCATCTTCTCTTCTTTATTTCTCTCTATTCTTTTCGGTTTGCCTGTTTGTCTTTCCCTTCCCCTTTACCGCTTCTTTCTTTTTTTCTTCATTAATTTCTTTTGTTCAGCGTTCACTGTATATCTTTATTTATCTTCTTCATTCATCTTCGTTTCTTGTATTTCTTCTTGATTCCTCTTCACTTAAATCTATCTATGCCTTCTTTTCTACTTCCAGATTTCGTTATCATTTCTTTTTATGCTTCCTTCCTTCTTCATTCTTTCAGTTGTCTTTCCTTCTTTTCTTCCTTCCATCATTCCTTCATTCCATCCATTTATATCTTTCCTATAGTCGTCCGTCAACCTTTTCCCTATCTTTAAATCATCCACTCTGCATATAAAAAACATATAATATGAAATTATTAAATATATATCATATATTTACACACATATTACATGTGTGTGTATATAAGTATGTATCAATCATAACGCGTCTGCGAGCTAAAGGCAAGCGCCCGCACCGTAAACACACACACACACACACACACACACACACACACACACACATCTACACACACCTACACACACACACACACGCGCGCGCGCGCACACACACCGGACGACATAAGACGCGTCACAGAAAAGCCGGGAATTATGGGAACGTTCCCATAATTCCGCGTTCTGTGAGCGCGCAGCTTACGGCTGATCAGAGCGAGGCTTAATGGAACGCCTATCGTATGTGTCGCCTACACATCTCGACCATCGATCAAGACAACCGACGTCTTTTGGTAGGGGAGCGTGGGCGTAGGGGAAGACGGGGCTAGGGGGTCGGCGGGTGGGAAATATGATGGTTTTTATGGAAGATGAAATAGTAGATATGCAGATTTCTTGCTTGCTGCTCATCGCTGAGCGATAATTACGTTTGATGATGGTCAGCGGGCGCAGCAATCTAATTAGTCGTCGCTTAAGCGGTCTTCTTTTGACAGGTCCGCGCAGTTAATTGATTGCGCGTAGGACTACAATGGTGAAAGGGTTACGACCGGAAGTGATGGTGGCGCCGATGACGCATCGAGGGAACTATGGGAAGCCGGGGGATAGATTGGAAGATGATGTAGAGCCAGCGCTGGGCAAACAGTGAGCGATGAGTAATTATGCGGAGCTTATGATATATGCCTGTCGCGGATTTTTCGCATCACTTGCAACTTCCTTTGTGAAGCGCGGTGGTGTAGTGGTGAGTTCGGTGCCTTGGAGCCAGAGGGTTGCAGGTTCGATTCCACCTCATAGGAACCTTGAGCAAATTTTTCACTCACAATTGCTCAGCGCTTCAGCGTGAAAGTCCGCGCTGTAGTCGGGAGCGCCTCTGAGTAGAGAGCTTGAAGAGGCGCAAGTATACAAGTGCACATATGCCTTCAAACAAACAAACAAACTTGGCGTCACCGAACATCCAATTTAAATATAGACGTTTTTATGTAGGCCTAGCTGCTATCCTACTCTGCAGCGGATTGGTCTGGCGAGGTCCGTCACCACTGCGAGGTCCGTTTGACTGGATTATGGACACCACGACATTTAAGGTTTCTCTCGGGTAGCCTACAAACTGAGCAACCATGAGCCCCGCAGATAGTCTCTGAAAATAAGCCAGCATCTGAAGGTGAACTACGATCTATAGCTGCTGCATGTATTGTATATGCCTAAATGCCTAATTTTAACTTTGTGGGGCGCGGTGGGGTAGTGGGTATGTTCGGTGCCTTGGAGGCTGGAGCCAGAGGGTTGCAGGTTCGATTCCACCTCATAGGGACTTTGAGCAAGTTCTTCACTCACAACGATCGTTATACACGCGAACGATTGGGTGCCACGCTATTAAAGGTATTGGTTTTTCGTTTGGGGAGGTGGGACGGAGGTGCTATGGTCAGTATAATGCACATAGTGCTGAGGACGAAGTGTGCATGTGCAGGTGGTAGTGATAGAGGTGCTTATGGCGTTGGGTCACTGTTTATGGGAGTATTTGTCATTTACAAAATGAGTGTGTGTGAAATATTTTGACGCTTTATATAGTGTGGGTTGACCGCATTAAAAAAGTATCTAACAAGATTATCAATTATTTATTTGCTTAGTGAAATTTACGCACCCAAATGCGTTGACTTTGACCATGTACGTTCAGTCGAATTTTGTATAATTAATGTGTTAGATTTGAGCGGTTTATAAAGCACCCATGGATTATTATATAGCCAAACTAAAAAAGTGTCTATCTAAATTGCGTTAAAATTGAGTCCGTCGAGACGCCATGCGACAAAAACTGGAACGACGTCCTTGGATACCAAACGCATTGTGGTTGCTATGAAGAGAATACATTAAGCTTAAACTACAGCCCTAAATAAGCTAGATTTATAAACCTGTTAGACTGAGTAAGGTAGAATTTAAAAATCCGCTGGACTAGAATTATAGCCTAAATTATATTGTTAACGTCATCCATTATAATCATACAGTAGACTGAATAGTGAACACGGTAGGTTTAAGCTGGAAACACTGAACTCATGCAGAAAGCAGTTAGGTCGTCAGAATAGATCAGAACAACCTGTCAAATGTATTGGCATTTTTCTTGGGAGTATGACACATCACTTTCATGATTGCTGAACATAATTCGCTTTGAGATGGTGTCTAGCGAAAGGTCGGGTGGGGGTGGGTGGGGTGGGGGCAAAACACGGCGATCAAATACAATTTATGTAGGGCTTAACAATTATAGTATAGGCCTATAATAATAGTGCATTCTGTCAATTTATCAGCGCTAAATATTCGCTAACTCATGAAAACCAGGCGACATATTAATTATCAAGTCACGTAAACATCAGTGTTGTTTCAGGCACTGAATCTAACTTTGTGTAACTCAATGCATCGTAGGTCGATTCATTTCACACAGCTACAAGTCCTGGAGCTGTCCATCGTTTTTCAAACAGATTACGACAAAGAAAATTCGGAGCGGTAGATATCTAGTCTACACTGTTGATGTTAAGAAATATCCGATGAACAGAGTGAGGAGATCGGGGGTCTTGGGTGGGTATAGGCGCCAGTGGTGGGGGAGGGGTAAAGGAGGGAATTTGACCGCTGGAGGCGTCTTTTCCGGGCGTGGAATGAATACCACTTCCTAGGATTTCGCGCAGTGGAAGATGACTCAGTGCATGGCATTTTTTCCTCCAGTCGTTGTTTGGTCGGGAAGAAAAGGAAACTATACGTAATAATATGTGAAGTTGGATGAAAGATAATATTATTATGCAGACGATCTGACGGAGTGTATGGGGGAGGGAGTGGGGGTATGAGTCATCTGGAAAAGGAGAAGGAAGAAGGGAGAATGACCAATGGAGCTACATAAAAATCTTCATTGGATGTCTGTTATGCATGTATGCGAGGATGCGTTTAAGGAGATGTAGGCCTACATCTGATGCTGTGGTGTTGTTGGTATTGGACCTATAGATGATCTTGCTCTCGAAGGCCTTGCACACTGGGAGCGCTTCTGAACAGTTCACCCGACCACACGAAGACGCTTTACAGATGACCAAATACAATACAATAATTATTATGACCAAACTATATTTATAGTAGGTCCAGTTATAATGCCTATCCATTATTTTGCGCTTATTGATCAACGCGCAAAAATGTTACGACGTCACGCTTGGATACCAACTTTTCGTATCTAAGCACGAAGTATAACGGTTTTCCACTAGAGGTGCAATGGCGTCTGCACGATAAAATCTTGACATGGTTTAGATAGGAAGAATTTGGCTTTGCGTATGTTGGGTCCTGTGTTCTTCATAGGCTGCTTAAATATATCGCATAATTTGTGTAAAATTGCAATGAACGTATACGTTAAAAGTCAGTCTCTGGCAGACGTCAAGTTTAGTTAAACAATGGGAAAATTTGAAAATCTTGTTAGATACTTTTTTTAACGCTTCCACCTACTCTATATAAACTTCAGCAGCTTGTGATCAGTACCGCTTCTCGGCCTTTTGGCTAAGATCAAAGTGAAACAATAATTAAATGCTTCCCTGCTGGGCCGCTGGCGTCGGTTAAAACCGCGTAAGCCTAGTAAAGCAGGAGGGCCTCTGGCGCACCGTAACTGGTCGTAAGCCTATAATAAAAAAAAATAATAATAATAAACAAAACAAAAACAAACAAACAAAAAAATTGTAAAACGACGTGTAGAGCGCAGGACTCGTCAGCCGACGCTGAAGGAAAGGGCGCTGCACATGTAAATAGTAGAAGATCGCAGGACGTGAATAGTAGATTTGTTATGATGATCGTATCCGACAATCATCATCATCATCATCATCATCATCATCATCATCATCATCATCATCATCATCATCATCATCATCATCATCAGCAGCAGCAGCAGCAGCAGCAGCAGCACCAGCACCACCACCACCACCAGTACCACCAGCACCACCACCACCACCATCACTACCACCGCCACACCACCATCATCACCACAACCATCATGTGATAATAATGGTAGTGGAGGTTGTGGTGGTGCTGCGGTGATGGTAATGCTGGTAGTGGTTTCTATGGTGGCGGCTGTGGTGCGAGTGGTGGTGATGTTGGTGTTATTGGTGATCCATGGCGGCGGTTTTCGTGATTGTAGAAGATGGGTGGAAGTGTTGGTGGGTTTGTAGCGGTTGAGGTGGCGATATTGGTGCTAGTGGTGCTGGGTTTAGTGATGCTGGTGTTAGCGGTGCTGGTGTTAGTGGCGTTGGTGTTAGGGGTGCTGTTGTTAGTGGTGTTGGTGTTAATGGTGTTGGACTGTTGTTGTTAGTGGTGTTGGTGTTAGTGGTGTTGGTGTTGTTGGTGTTATTGATGTCCGTTTCGGCGGTGGTAGTAGATAGTGTCTGAAGTGGAAGTGATGGCAAACTACCAAGAAGCCAAACGATCGACTTTTCCCTGTAGTGTAGTCTGTCCGTCAGTAGTTGATGATGAATTGTACAATTGGGACTGATTGACGAGATGAGATGCAGGCAGGCGATGTCTGCTCGATATAGACACTTCATCGAGTGACAAAAATTGCCCAATTGGATAAAAAAAAAGACAGGGGTGCATGAAACCAGAGATTTTAAAAGCAAAATATATCAATATTTCTATAGCGCCATTACTTTTTCAGGCCATACAGACAGAACAACGTAACAGTATACACAGATAAATTCATTCATTCAGAGCATTTACATAGCGCCCCTTCAAGAAACTACTCAGAGGTGCTCCCAACCCAACCACGAACAAAGAAAAAGGACTTCACTTGTAGAACCCATGCATCCGGATGGACCACAAGTAGAGAGCGAAGCGTAACCGCGGGAGGTCGTTCCAGACAGTAGGCCGGTGCGTTCATTGCATGCAGTGTATGCAAAATGGTCTGTTAATAAGATTAATCGTGATTTATCCTCAATTCTAAATATTATATCGCATCCTCGTTCAATTTTCACCAAGGGCTTCAAAAAAGGCATTGATTTGAGACGCTTGACCTTTTCATAGCTGTTCACAAATGTAGACATTTTCACTTTAAAACTCACCGCTTGCAATACAGTGGTGCCACCAGCTATGGAATTTCAGCAGGCATCATGGATGTGATTCGGCAGGTCAAGGTAATTAAATGCAAAGAATGTAGGCTTTTAGAAACTCCAAAGAATTGGTGACAGGTCTAGAGTAAATTGGGCAGGTCAAATGACTTGCCGCGACCGATGTTAGCGCCGCCACTGTATACTGTAGATAAAACAGCCTGGATGGGAACCTGGATCCTGGACAGCAGCCAAATTTTTGGTCAGAGTTCTAGATCATGTATCCATAAAAAGTGTGGGCGTTACACTATAATAATAGAACCTGTCTAACGTTAGACCACAGTGGATAAAATCCGAGACATAATAGTTGTTTCAAAGAATCTTGACAGATTCTCTGCTACCGTAACGGATAGAGAGAGAGAAATAATTTGCCTGTTTTTTTCCTGTAGCTGAATACCGTTTTCTTCGGCCGTGGCTGGGCTGGAAGCGCCCTTGATAAGACTTCTAAGGGCGCCATATAAACTTTCGGCATGAATGATTGAATGCATTGTATTTAAACAAGTACAGACTTTCGTCGTATAATCACGCACAAGAGTCTGACTGCAGGTCGCAGTGGCTGACAAGAACAGCCCACATGATGCAATCACAGAATTCTGTGGACACCTAGATCGCCTGATTTATATTTCAAAGCAGGTTTCTTCAAAGGGTGACGAGGTTGGTCCACATGGAGTAACTTGATTGATGCATTATGCCGTATGGCAACATCCCAATCATAGTGCTATAATAGATCAGATCAAATATAGATTAGATTATCAGTTAGATTAGATTTGATTGTTAGGTTAGATTAGATTAGATTAGATTATAGCTTATAATCGATTAGATTAGATTATTAGAGGGTTAGATCATTAGATCGGATCGCAAGTGTGGATTAAAATTTTTAAATTTCTTTATTGCAATAGCAGCATCTGTCATCTTAGGAAAGTGGGACGCAGTGGGTGTAGCAGTGCCTTGTGATCAAAGGGTCGCAGATTCGAATCCACCTCAAGCCACTGCGTAGCGACCTTGGACAAGTTTCTCACCCACGATTGTCTGGGAGGAAGGCAACTCATTCATCTCATCCCCTCAGGAAATGGAAATGCCCTCGGGCAGAGAAATCATCATCATCATCATCATCATCATCATCATCATCATCACCATCATCATCATCACCATCATCATCATCATCATCGTCATCATCGTCATCGTCGTCGTCACCATCATCTTACCAAGGTTGTTCTACTGCATTTGTATTTCAATGCTGATAAAAGTGGTCTAAGTCTAATAAGACTCCAATGATACACTTGCAACAATAACAATTTCATATTTGAAATTCCACATTTTAATGGCAAGCATTTTAAGATGTCATCTGAACAAAATAATTCCATTATTTCAGTCCTAGATTTGAACATTGCATATCAGACAAGAGTTTAATGGAATAAAGAAACAGACATCGACATTGACATGCGCTACATAATTTATCCGCATGCAAATGGATTCCTAGAACAAACGGACAACAAGAAGAGTTAGTCGACCGTCGACAGCTGAACCAGATGCGTCTCAGCCACTGTGGCAATAGTATACTATACGCTTTGTAACAGGACTCTTTTCCTCCGCCGCTGCCACTGTAGTCGGTCTGTCTGTCCGTGTGTCTGTCTGTGTCTGTCTGTCTGTCTGACCCGGTTAAATTGACTGAGTGTTGACGAAGGGATGATGAGTTGACGGACACAGAATGCGGTAGGAGGGAATCGAGAGAAGAAAAGGGAGACAGACAGACATACACAACAAGACAGACAGATAATATATATAGAACGATAGACAATTGAAAGACAGAGACACAGAAAGAGACAAAGAGAGAGAGAGAGAGAGTTATAGAAAGGGACATAGAGAGAGACAGAGGCATTGAGACAGAGCGACTGAGACAAAGAGAGACTGACATACAGAGTATTACAGACGGACATATAGACAGAGACAGAGTGTTAGAGAGAGATGAGTTGAGTGACATAGTGAATGAGGAGAGAGAGACAGACGGACAGAGAGAGAGAGAGAGAGAGAGAGAGAGAGAGAGAGAGAGAGAGAGAGAGAGAGAGAGACAGACAGACAGACAGACAGACGGACAGAGAGAGAGCGAGCGAGAGAGAGAGACAGACAGACAGACAGACAGACAGACAGACAGACAGACAGACAGACAGAGACTGAGACAGAGACAGAGGCAGAGACAGAGACAGAGACAGAGACAGAGAGACACACACACACAAAGAGAGTGAGACAAAAGGAGAGACAGACAGACACACACAGATGAGTTGACCGACACAGTGCAGTGCAAGAGAATGGAGAGAGGGGAGAGAGGGAGAAGATAGCTGTGGAAACAAACACCTGCCCGTCACAATCTGACAAGTGGAATTGGCATCAGAAGCCAGACATGCAGGAGGGAAGCGTCCTTCAGCCAAACGATGATGGGAGGAGGGGAACCACACTTGACATTTGGATTGAACATCTGCCCAGAAAACAGCACGGGTCACTTCGGCTGTCATTTATATAGCGCCCAATCCGGTCACTAGGTGGCGATTGATGTATGTGACGTCATAAACAGTTACACCTCTGCTACGATGTGTAATCTGTTAAGATGGCTGCAATACACTGGAATGTGTTTGTACAAAAGTCATGGTATTGGTTTGTACGCTGTATTGTGGGGCGCGGTGGTGTAGAGGTATATTCGGTGTCTTAGAGACGGAAGGTTGCGGGTTTGAATCCACCACAAGCTGCCGTGTATGGACCTTGAGCAAGTCTTTCACAAGTTTGCAATTGCTCCTGTGCTTTGGCGGGAAACTCCGATTCAGTGTACGCGTTGTAGTCGGGAGTGACTCTGTGTGAAAATCTTGAAGAGACGCTATGAAAGTGCTCATACATACCGTATTGCATACATACATGCATACATATATACAATTATACATACATACATACATACATACAGGGTGGCGCAGAAAAAACCGGACTATTAGTTTTTGCAATTGCATCGCTTGAATAATCAAAGTAATTATATTACTGTGACGTCGTCCTACATCAAGGATTACTGCCAAACATAATAGGTCACTCTGGTGACAATTTCACTTTCCAGCAGGATGGAGCACCTGCTCATCGTTCACGAAAAACAGTTGCTTTTCTCACTGTTCACGTTCCAGACTTTATTGAACCAAATTGGCCACCGAACAGTCCGGACTTGAATCCCGTAGACTATTCGATCTGGGGAATTCTTCAGCAGTACTTTGTCTACAGGCAGAGAATTCGAGATATTGAACATTTGAAAGAAGTTCCGACCGCATGCTGGGACGAAATCAGCGAGCACACTATCAACCGGGCTATTGGACAGTTTCGCAAGCGATTATCATTGGTTATCGCAGCAAACGGAGGACATCACTTTGACTTAAATTTCTTACGCATTCAGAAAACTCTGAAATTTTACAGTTCATTCAATGTTAGGCTATATTAAATGCCAAACCAATGCCATTTTTCTGTGTCATTTCTGCAGTCTAATGATAGTTTAAGGCAATAATTACTAATAGTCCGGTTTTTTCTGCGCCACCCTGTACATACATACATACATACATACATACATACATACATACATACATACATACATACATACATACATACATACATACCTACATACATACATACATACATACATACATACATACATACATACATACATACATACATACATACATACATACATACATACATACATACAACAGGCGACTCCACAATAGTCGCACACCTTATATATAGACTATGTAATTTGTAATATATGTAATTATTTATTATCTATTATTTATTTAAGAGTCCTCTCACAAGTATAGCTGATGCATTTAAAGCTCAGTTGACTACTTAACTAATTAACTAATTAATTAATTAATTAATTAATTATTTAATTATTACCAATAAAAATGATTGTAATAATTATTAATACTAATCACACGCTACCCGCTATTACTATTATTGATCGATTTGCCCGTCCAAACAGTGATCTGGTAACAAAGCGCTGTAAGCCTATAATAATCAATCTATGCTGGTATTACCCAAAGCGTCAGTCCAAGGGAATTAGTCTTGCGTAGTTAAGCCCTGCTAAGCCCGGATGAACTTTAACCCCGGGGTCAGTGACCCTGGCAAGTCGACTGTCGACGGAAATTGACTTTAGAAAGCGTGTCTACAGTTGAGTCGATTGGATGATTGGATGGCAATGTCCGACTAATTTCATCTGAGCGTTTAATCTCATCTCTTCAGGCGACATAGTCTGCGAGAGAGAGAGAGAGAGAGAGAGAGAGAGAGAGAGAGAGAGAGAGAGAGAGAGAGAGAGAGAGAGACAGACAGACAGACAGACAGACAGACAGACAGACAGACAGACAGACAGACAGACAGACAGACAGACAGACAGACAGACAGACAGACAGACAGACAGACAGACAGACAGACAGACAGACAGACAGACAGACAGACAGACAGACAGACAGACAGACAGAGAATGAATGATGTCTTCTTCTTGTGAGACGTCAATCAAAGCAAATCTCGATTTAGAT
The DNA here is from genome assembly GCA_945859605.1 of Lumbricus rubellus. Lineage (NCBI taxonomy): Eukaryota > Metazoa > Annelida > Clitellata > Crassiclitellata > Lumbricidae > Lumbricus > Lumbricus rubellus. The sequence continues at coordinate 27,882,207 of OX243826.1, read as the reverse complement.
ATAGACCAGCAGCATCAGCAGCTGACAGACAGCAAGAGACAGTGAGACAAACAGACATACAGACAAACAAACAAACAGACAGACTGACTGACTGACTGACAGCGACAGACCGACAGACAGACAAATAGACAGACAGACAGACCGACATAGACTGACATACAGACAGACATTTGTGGGGCGCGGTGGTCTAGTGGTGGCGTCGTTGCCTTGGAGCCGGAAGGTCCGAGGTTCGAATCCACCTGGCCGCGTAAGGACCTTGGGCAAGTCCTTCACTCACAATTGCTCAGCGCTTCGGCGTGAAACTCCGATGCAGTGTCCGCTCTGCATCGGGAGCGCCTCTGAGTAGAGAGAGAGAGAGAGAGCTTGAAGGGGCGCTATAACAAGTGCACATACAAACAGACATAGACTAACATACAGAGACAGAATGACTGACTGACATACTGACATACTGACTGACTGACAGGCAGACAGGCAGGCAGGCAAGGACAGATTGAGTGACGGACAATGGCATATAGGCAGATGGCCAAGAAGACATACAGACAATCATAGAGACAGACAGATAGGCAGGCAACATCTCGCACTTCAGAGAGAGAGAGAGAGAGAGAGAGACAGACAGACAGAGACACAGACAGACAGACAAAGAAAGAGAAACAAATAAACTGACAGACAGACATACAGATAGACAGTCAAGGCGACAAACTGATAGATAGGCAGATGCAAAGACAGATATGCAGACATGCAGGCACACAGTCGAAGAGGCGGACAGACAGATAGGCAGGCAGATAGACAGTTGTCATTCATAGCAACGACGTGAGATTGCATTTTCTATATTTTTACAATCAGCATCTTGCAGTTCAGAGACAGACAGACAGACAGACAGACAGACAGACAGACAGACAGACAGACAGACAGACAGACAGACAGACAGACAGACACACTGACATAGACTGACTGACATAGACTGTCATACAGACAGACGGAATGACATACTGACAGACAGACTGACAGGCAGGCAGACAGGCAAGAAGAGAGATTGGCAGACAGACAGACAGACAGACAGACAGACAGACAGACACACTGACATACAGACAGGCAAACAGACAGACAGGCAGTCCTTGCCTTTAATAAGTCGTCATTCAAACTTCATTCAGATCCTCCTCTTTCTATCGCTACCCATCAATCCACACTTTTTCCAATAAGCCAATTATTCACAGTCCGCACATTTCTTTGCCTGTCTCCATATAATATCTCCACTGTATGTGTGTGTGTGTGTATATATATATTATGTCCGTGTGTATGGCTATCTGTATGTGTGTGTGTGACTTCGTGCCTCTCACCACATCAGCCAGAATCACATGTAGATCTATACTATAATAGCTTGAATGCTTGACTCTCTTTATCTTTGTTTCTGTGTATTCTTCGCGTAGTGTATTTGTCTCTGTATGTCTGCGGCTTTGTGCCTCTGCCATTGCCTCTACCCCTGTCTGTCAGTCTCTGTCTCTCTCGCCTTCCCTCTCTCTCAGTATGTCTGCTTGTCTTTCTCTCCCTCTCTCTCTCTCTCAGTCGGTCTGTCTGTCTGTCTATCTCTCCCTCTCTCTGTTTGTCTGTCTGTCTCCCTCTGTATGTCTGTCTGTCTGGCTCTCTTTCTCGCTCCTTCTCTCTGCATGTCTCTCTCCCTCCGTCATTCATTCTGTCTGTCTATCTATCTATCTCTCTCTCAGTCAGTCTTTTATAATCATGACAGACTCATCAGTACCTTTGAAAGCGGTGGATGCAAATGTTAAACGTCGTCTCACCATCGCCAAAGGAAGAGAGAGAGGGGCAGATGGGAAAAGATGGACAACAAAAATGGAGGAGGCAGTCGTCTATTGCGCTGCTGCACAAAGAGAGATTCGCTTTTGACCGAAGCTGTCATCATCATCATGAGATTCAAAGAATATCTGGTCACGGAATGAATTCATCCTATAGGCACATCGACAGCAGACAGACAGACAAACAGACAGACAGACAGACAGACAGGCAGACAGACAGACAGACAGGCAGACAGATGGACAGACGGACGGACGGACAGGCAGGGAGACAGAAGACAGATAGACAGACATACATACATATTACATACAGACAGAGAGACAGACAGGGAGACAAGAAAACAGACAGACAGGGAGACAGACGGACAGACAGACAGATAGACAATCAGACAGATACATCCACGGACACACTGACTGGCATGCAGCCCAACATACAGACAGAACGGACGATTGGAGGTTAACAAGGAGGGCACACTTACACACTATATAAAGCGTTTCTCCCTCTGCCTTTCAGTGGCGCTAAACATTATCATTGGTCTGGATCCATCTTACAAGAACTCACAAAAACTGGACCTGTGATGGCACGCTGATAAACATATCTGACCAGATTTTTCTCTCAAAAACTGAAAACCTTTGTGCTGCAAAACTTTGTCTCCTCCTTCTTTTCTCTGATTCCTTGCCTCTTTTGCAGCTTCAATTCCAGACATAGCCCACCCTACAATAATTATTCACCCTGTCTGACTGTCTATACCTATATTCGTGACCCTTGAAACTTTCATCTGAATTAACCGAACCTGACTTTACTGCCTATCGATTTCATTTTGACTAAGCACCTGTAAATAAACTGGTCACTGTCTTTGTCTCTCAGTCTGTCTCTGTGTTTCCATAATAATATACATGCCTGCTTGCCTGTCTGTCTGTCTGTCTGTCCATCCATTTGCTTGTCCGTTTGTCTGTCTGTCTGCATGTCCATCCATTAGATTGTCCGTTTGCCTGTCTTTCTCTTATTAAAGCATTTATTTCTATTATTCTAAAAGAGAGATCCATATTGTTTGAGCAGCTGCATATGCATATATAGTATATATACACATACAATATATAAAAAAAATATATATATATATAAAATATACATATATATATATATATAATCGAGATAAATTTTGTTGAAATTGCACCGAATAGAAAGCGATGGACGAAAAGACGGACGGAAGGACGATCTGAGGAATCAATTATTTCCCTTATTTCGAGCGCTGTTCTTTGTCGAACGTGACACTGACGTCTGATCCAACGCATCCCCCACTCCCCACTCACTCACTCACACACCCACTCACTCACCCCACACTCCCCCACTCACTCACCCACCCACTCACTCACCCCACACTCCTCCACTCACTCCCCCACTCATTCCCCACTCACTCACACACTCACCCGCTCCCCCCACTCACGCCAATTGAGCAACGACCCATTTTAATGCATATATTTATATTTGCACTTGTTATAGCGCGTCCCTTCAGGTTTCCTACTCAGAGGCGCTCCCGACTACAGCGCGGACACTGCATCGGAGTTCCACGCCGAAGCGCTGAGCAATTGGAAGTGAAGGACTTGTCCAGGGTCTCTACGCGGTGGCTTGAGGTAGATTCGAAACTACAACCCTCCGGCTGCCAGGCAACGAACATGCCACTACACCTCCGCGCTCCACAATATATTATATACAATTATACATATGTGTAAATACATATATATATATATATATGCAAGCACATGCTCAAACACACACACACACACACACACACACACATAAATAGGCTACACGCAGACACACAGAAGTGCACACGCCTATACACGCTTTCATCTACACTCAAATAAATACAGACGTGAGTTTGTGTGTGCGTGTGTTTGTAACCTTGGCTAAATCAGTGGTTGAGAAATAAAAACGGAACTTTTTCCTATAATGACTGCAGACATCTTTTCTTCTTCGCATGCTGGAAAATTTCTATTCACCTGCCATTTTTTAGTCGCCGTCAACGAAATTATTTTTATGGCGAATTTCAATTGTTGCATTGTTCACGTCGTCAAATAATAATTGCTTGTTCATCTCTTTCCTTCATAGTTCATTCACGCTTCCAAGTGCATTTGCAGTTCATATGCACACTTATTGCACATGTTGCACAAGCATCATGCGCTGTAGGCTACGGCATTATCTGTATAGAATATCCGCGGTCATTTTTTATATGTAGGCCTAATATAAATCTACTTAGTTTCATTTATTCACCTTTTAAATGTATTTAGTAGCTTAAATACATACGTAAGTTCACATTTACGAGTCGACTCTTGAAGAGAGCCAATTCATCAGAGATAGGCCACTGATGAATTGACTGTTTAAAAGCATAATTAAATTTGATCGAATTGAATTGAATGGTCTTTAATAGCTTGCGAAACACAATTAACGCTTAGGCAGCCAGCGGTTTGTCGGCGCAAGAATCGAGACCGCACACAGAGGAGATGTTCGTGTACCGTAGACTCATAGGCGACCGCGTCTATATTTTTGCTGGATGGGCAAACATGTTGTTCATTTTTTTAGTAAGAGCTTGAAAATTGCAAAGCAGGAAATTAAGAACACGAATAATTGAATATTGTCTTATAGGCTTAATGTAAATTTTACAGTCTGACTTTGTGTAGACTGTAGACTATAATCAGTAGGCCTTTCACTTGTACTTTTATGCAAAGAAATTTGGTAAAAGCCAAAAGTTGTAGTTTGAAAAGAAGGCATCAAATTTTCCAGGAGGCAATTACGCCCATCTGCCCATGCATGTGCATTATGCAGTCGCCACTGTGTGAAATGCGTGTTTCGGATTCAGAATCACCGGTGACAGTTCCATTTTGACAGTAAATATGGGACAAGGGAACGACAAGATTAATGTGTGTCGCAGAAGGTACAGGTTTGCGCCCAGGTATAGAAAGGTCGCACTGAAATGCATCTAGCTCTCTAAGCCTCAGTCTAAGGTCGGATGGTACACTACCGCCCAGGCCAGCAGATATATACTTCGGGTATACGAATCTTAAACTGGACAAGTCTTTGCACGGACAAGCAATTGCATTCAGTCGTCACTTGTGTTGTTAGATCTATAACTTAGGAACTTAAGGAGAAATTGAATGAATTGGACTGTTAATTAATCCCAGAGATAGGGATGCTCGCATGTACGTCATCACCATAAACCACCATACACTGCATACGAATGCGTGCTTCACAGAAGAAGCTGCGTGATTTGGCGGCGAGCAATTGGCCTGCATACACACTATTATACAGTGCCATCTGTTATACAATGCCATTTGACTCTTACTGTCGTAACCTGGCCAGAGAAGACCAAGTCCTGGTTCAGTACTACACTTGATTCATTCACTCATATGTATGCAGTGGCGGCGCCAGCGATACAATTTCAACAGGTCGCATCAGGATCATGGGGGAGTTAGCCTATATACAGCAGGTCGAAGAAACTAAATGTAAAGAAGATAAAAATATTAGTATAGGGGCCTAGAAGCAACTTTAGGCGCATTCTGTATAACTTTCATAGGATTTTAGTGTGTGACATGCACCTGTGCTTGTCAGCCCTCCATGTTAAACATTCTAAAGAATAACTTCTAAAGAATTTTTTGACAGGTCATGAAGCTGGTCAACAGTCAAGTAAATAGGCAGCTATGTGAAATTACCTTCAGCAACCTATGGTGGCCCCGCCTCATTGTGCAGAACTCAGGTGGAACTGTCGACCGTTATTTTTCGGACTGCGGCTCTCTTTCCACTGGTCTGGCCGCGGCCCACTGCGCTCATCTGCCCATGGTGACTTGGTGGTCCCGTTCGCCATTCTACAACAACGCACAGCCATTCCTTCTCCGTGGTTGGTCCGAAAACCTGGAACAGACTTCCCTTGGATATGCTCCATCTCCCAAACGGCGCCGTGGTTTGCAGCTTCACCAGCTGTTTCTAAATATTGCCCCCCAACTGGCCTGGGTAGGGAGAGCCTCTGAGTAGATATCCTGAGGAGGCGCTATAAAATTATGATTGATTTACTGACGTGAGATCAGTTGGAGACGATTGACATTCAGTTTCTTTGATGTCTCATTGCATCTCTCAGCAGCTATAAAACGTTTGCCTCTGTGAGGTTAATAGAAGTCAAGTGTGCAACTCTTCTTGCTCTGTTTTGATGTGAGTGCGTCCTGCTGAGCCGACTGCCGCCCGCATCTTCTGACAGCGTCACTCTAGAAGTGCTTCGTGTTTGCGAATCGTTTCCCTTGCTTGCTTCTTTCTTACCATGACCACACTCCGGCTGTAGTTTCCGTTCTATATATTCTGAAACGTGGTCTCCGCATGGTCTTTTATTTTGTGCAGCCAGGTTGTTCTCTGCTTAGTCATCTCAACTATAGAGTATACGCACTTGTAATATGTTCGTAAATTAAATTAAGCATACATATATTATATGAAATTATATATTTATTTCTCTTTTGGAATATATAGATCTATGTATATATCTCTTTTGGAATATATATACAATACATAGTTGCATATATTATATGCAGTGTTTAATCTAGACGTCTCTGGGGGGGGAAAGTTCCCCCCCCAGGATTGACATTTCCCCCCCCAGAAAAATTTGACAAAATGATATTAGTTTTTTACTGTTTTCATCATTGTTTTACATGAAGTGTTATAATATATCGTGATATTATTTACTATTATAAATTATGATTATAACGACATTATTTACTAATATAATATATGATACTATCATGTTGCAATGAGTAGCCTACTGTATATATTAGTATAAACACTATTTTTGCCTAACTAAAAACAGAAAAATTTGGCAAAATGATAATAGTTTTTAGCTGTTGCTTACATCATCGCATTACATTTTACATTAACTGTTACAATATAATATACCGTAATATTATTTACTATTATATGGTTATAGTAATTATTTTCTATTACACAATCCTGCTAAAATGAGTGTTAAGATGACACCTTAAAATGCTGCCATTGCAATGTGGAAATTCAAAAAGTTTCTGATAAGGCTTAGAACAAATACAGGTATTTTCTTAAGATGACACCTTAAAATGCTGCCATTGCAATGTGGAAATTCAGAAAGTTTCTGATAAGGCTTAGAACAAATACAGGTATTTTCTTAAGATGACACCTTAAAATGCTGCCATTGCAATGTGGAAATTCAAAAAGTTTCTGATAAGGCTTAGAACAAATACAGGTATTTTCTTAAGATGACACCTTAAAATGCTGGTATTGAACTGTGGAAATTCAAAAAGTTTCTGATGAGGCTCTCAAAAAATGCAGGTATACTTTGTTAAAATGACACCTTAAAATGCTGCCATTGCAATGTGGAAATTCAGAAAGTTTCTGATAAGGCTTAGAACAAATACAGGTATTTTCTTAAGATGACACCTTAAAATGCTGCCATTGCAATGTGGAAATTCAAAAAGTTTCTGATAAGGCTTAGAACAAATACAGGTATTTTCTTAAGATGACACCTTAAAATGCTGGTATTGAAATGTGGAAATTCAAAAAGTTTCTGATGAGGCTCTCAAAAAATGCAGGTATACTTTGTTAAGATGACACCTTAAAATGCTGCCATTGCAATGTGGAGATTCAAAAAATTTCTGATGAGGCTCTGAAAAAGTAAAGGTATTTTGTTAAGATGACACCTTAAAATGCTACCATTGCAATGTGGAAATTCAAAAAGTTTCTGATGAGGCTTTGAAAAAGTGCAGGTATTTTGTTAAGATGACACCTTAAAATGCTGCCATTGCAATGTGGAGATTCAAAAAGTTTCTGATGGGGCTCTGAAAAAGTACAGGTATTTTGCTAAGATGACACCTTAAAATTCTACCATTGCAATGTAAAAATTCAAAAAGTTTCTGATGGGGAGGGGTGCATCCCCTCCCCATACCCCTCCCCTTACGGGTCTCGGCGCTACGCGCCTCGCGAGCCTCCTTCGGACGCTCAATTGTCTCCCCCCCCAGAAACCTCAATTCCCCCCCCAGCGGAGGGGGACTAGATTAAACACTGTATTATATGAAATTATATATATATATTTTCCAAAAGAGATGCAATGCAACAAGCGCTTCAACTATCTATACTCTATAATAGGCAGCGGGTCGCTCATTCTCGATTTTGACAGGTCATCAGGCTGGTCAAGAGTAAAACATCCACTTGGAGATGCGCCTGCTATACCTACAGAAATAATGCCAACACTTTTTATAAGTTGCTGAAATCTATAATTTATATAAATTACCGTGGTTCGGCTGGGAGCGCCTCTGAGTAGCTTTCTTGAAGGGCGCTGTAAAAATTGTTTAAGTTGGAGAGAAAAAAAAGAGAGACAGAGACAGATAAAAGGACGGAGAAAGACAGACAGACAGACAGAGAGCGCAACACTCTAGATAGACTGATTAGAATCTAAAATGGTAGAAAGATAAAGAAAGAGAATATAGACGATGAGATGATAAAATTACATCGAATACGAGATAAAAGAGAGAACAATGAATCAACGTGTGGAATGTGCATTGCATTGCATTGTATTGCATTGCATTGCATTGTATTGCATTGCATTGTATTGTATTGTATTGTATTGCATTGAATTGCATTGTATTGCATTGCATTGCATTGCATTGTATTGCATTGCATTGCATTGCATTGCATTGTATTGCATTGCATTGCATTGCATTGTATTGCATTGAATTGTATTGCATTGTATTGCATTGCATTGCATTGCATTGTATTGCATTGCATTGCATTGCATTGTATTGCATTGAATTGTATTGCATTGCATTGCATTGTATTGCATTGTATTGCATTGTATTGCATTGTATTGCATTGTATTGCATTGTATTGCATTGTATTGCATTGCATTGTATTGCATTGCATTGCATTGTATTGTATTGCATTGCATTGTATTGCATTGCATTGCATTGCATTGTATTGCATTGTATTGCATTGCATTGTATTGCATTGTATTGCATTGCATTGTATTGCATTGCATTGTATAATTATCTCATATCGCACTGTGTCGTTTCGATCCATGTCTATGTCTGTATCTTTGCAGTACATCTCTGTATAGTCTATCTGTGTTCCCCTCCCTCCGTTCCTCCTTAACTCCCTCCCTACCTCCGTCTGTCTCTCTGTCTGTCTCTCTCTCTGTATTTCTGTCTCTGTCTGACTGTCTCTTTGTCTGTCCCTGTGTCTATCGTGACCTGTTGTCTGCGCATATATGTATTGTATGTATATCTCTGTGCATAATTATGTCTTCAGTCTTTTCTTGGTACCTGTCTAGGTCTCTATATCATTCATTCATTCATTCATTCATTCATTCATTCATTCATTCAGAGCCTTTATATAGCGCCCCTTCAAGAAACTACTCAGAGGCGCTCCCAGCCCAACCACGACCAATGTCTGTGCATCTGTCTATCTCTGTTATTGCGCTCACTCTCCTCATTGCGATGACGTGTTATTTCTTCTGAGATGCATAGGACGATGGATTGGAAAATGGAAAGGGAAAGAAGGACAATATAATTAATTGATTGCTGATAAGAGAAGGTTAGATGACTCACTGTCCGTCCCTTCAACCGATCTTTTCATCTGTCTTTCCATCCGTATTCCCATCCACCTTTCTGTCTGTCTGTCTATCCGCCTGCCAGTAGATCTGCCTGTCTGTCTGTCCGCCTGTCTGGCTGTCTATCTGCCTGCCTGCCTATCTACGTGCCTGCCTCTCTGTCTATCTGCCTGCCTACCTGTCTATCAGCATGCCTGTCTGCTTGTCTGTCTGCCTGTCTGTCTGTCTGTCTGCCTGTCTGTCCTTGTATCGTCGTATATCCTATCCATTATAGATTAACCAGCAGCCTAAAACATGCAGTCGGCTGTGTAAGGAAACAGAGCAGCAGGAATTACACAACCGTTTGTCTGTCTGAATGTCTGTTTATATGTGTAAATTGTGTACTTGTATCTGTATGTTTGTCTTTATGTGTATCTGTATGTCCGTCGAAATATCTGTCTGTCTGTTTGTGTGTCTTTTTCTGTATGCATTCTGCTCTTCATATATCTTCTACAGATGAACTGTTTCGCTGTATGCTTCATTAGTTAAATGGGCCAATGTTGCCCCGACCAAAAGACGCATTTTCACCATCAACATACAAATAATACATATAACATAGCATATATATATAATTCATATAATATATAAAACACATCCATATATACAACATATATATATATGCAATTATGCATGCATATAATATACACAAGCTATATAGGCCTACATCAGTGGTTCCCAACCTTTTTGGACCTTAGGGCCACTTTTTCTAAGTTGGAGGACAAGCGGGCCACTTTTTCTTAGTTCAAGGACATTAGGGGGCCACAATGCTAAAATTTACTTAACTAAAAGCATATAAAATTGTTATAATTGATTCAAAATAGAAAGTTTGATGTTATTTATAGACATCAAAATAAAATAATTTGTAATAGAAAATAATTATGTGTTCTATCCTGTCAAAATTGTCAATTTTTCATAATTTTTTTTTATTCTTCGAGAGATGAGGGAAATTTTTTAGGCTTGGCGGGCCATTTTCGTAGGCCTGGCGGGCCACTTTTGGCCCACGGGCCACGGGTTGGGAACCGCTGGCCTACATATACATGTATAATATAATGCAACATGATAAATAGGTCTGTATAAATGTACATTGCTAAAATTGTTACAATAGGACTATCATTCATCCTGATTTTTTAGTCAGGCCATGCATGCATAATCGGCAACCTTTCATAGAATCCTCTGCTGCATGCAGTGCCGAATATTATAGTAAGCCTATAAGACAAAAACTCAATATTAAACAACGCCTAACCATCTATGTACAAGACTTCCTGGATATCAGAATATTTAGCTGATATATGGGGGAGAGGGCTTTTATTAGGATGTTCGAAACTTTACCGCAGTTGATATCCGACGCCTTGAGAAGGAATTTCGACGAAATATCAACACTGGAGACTCAGCTCTGGAGCCTCTGGTCTTTGCACTCAAAAAACCATCTCCTACGTGTTAGTGTGCTTGTACTTCTTAGACTGTCTGTTGTCTGTGTGTATGTGTGTACGTGTGTGTTCGTGTGTCTGCTCGTGTGTGTGTGTGTGTGTATGTGTGTGCTAACAGCTCATTTCTTTTACAAGATTCTTGGAAAACATGCAGGTCAGTCGATAACTGTACTCGAGGATGTGTACTTGATAAACTCCTCCTCCTCCTCCTCCTCCCCTTTGTCCTCCTCATTCTCTTCTTCTTCCTCCTCATTATCTTCTTCTTCCTTCTCTTTCTATTCCGCCTCCTCTTCCACCCCGTTCACCTCTTCCCTTACCTCCTTCTCTTCATCATTGTTCTCCTCCTCGTCCTCTTCTTCCTCTTCCTTCTCCTACTCCTCATCTTCCTCCTCCTACTCATACTCCTCCAATGCCTGACTATAAAAGTATAAAAGAGTCGTCGCTGAATGTTTCGCAGAGAGTTTCAGTGCGATGTCTTTTGTCGTGAACACAAAGCGTCGCAGCCATGCACGAGCGAACCTTATTATATACAATGTACTAATGTAGCGTACTATATCATGTAACTATGTACATAATTATAATTATATCGACTACTTAATTAACAATCTTCATCTACAGATGCGTCCAATATGCACGAACATGGTTCGGAACATCAGTAAGTAAGTAAATAGGTCTGCGTTGCAATTAAGAAACGCACGCTCATAATTATTAGCTTGTGTAGAACATGATTTTACCGGCAGAGTTGATTAGAGTCCAGTGTTTCCACAGCTGAAAATAGGTAGAAAGAGGTCTGAGACGATAGCTGTGTGGGCTATTTAGGATGCCTACCACAGTGGCATCTCAGGCCAGACGTTTGCCAGCAGCCCATGAGATCAGTATTACTATTATTATTGCTATTGACATTATTATTATTTAAATAAATAATATCGCCAGAGATTAAAAAATCCTCCAGGCTAAAAACTAAACTGAAAACATACATGTAATATCACATGGTTAAGCCTGGAATGTACACGGTCCTCGTCCCCGGGGAACACGATGTAAGATCTCTGTTGTTATTTTTCGGTTTTTCTTTTATTATTATTATCATTATCATCATCATAATTAGCCTATTATTAGCATTATTATTAATTACGTAATGAAATTTAGGTGCTAAAGTAAGCCAAAAGAAAGAAATAAAATGTGCAAAAGACTGACGCAGCGTTGAATGTGACAGCGTGCCAGTAAACGGGAGGAGATTATAGTCAAAAGGTATTCGGTGTAACATGACATGTCCATATCTATGGTCAAAAGGAAATGTGATGGCGGAGGAAACGGGTGAAAGCTATAGGACTAAGCTTATATTCCATATATGTAACGGCTTCCTTTCTCTGTATTTAATAGTCGATTCTTTTCTATAGCTGCATTGTCATTGGATCGCTGTTCCTCTTGTGCACCGTTGCGCTACTGTTCCTCTTGCATTGTATTGTGCAGGTCTTTTTCTGAAACCCAATCCTAATGGCAATCTCGACATTTTAGAGTGCTACTTAGGCGTATACCGGCTAAGCGCTGGGCACCAGCTTATTCACGAGCACTGCGTCTTGTCTTATTTAGATCATATATTTATATAAACGGCTGCCTTTATTGTATTTAAATTTGTTAAATTTAGAAATCGTCAGTATACTAATCTTAATGAGTGCTGAAACTTTGCGCGGTGTAAATTCAACGCATGCAGTTTATCTAATGACGCATATCTTTGTGTGATCGGATTTCGGTGTTTTGAGTAGTCCACGAAGTTAGTCATGCAGGGACTACACCTTTGAGTTAGGGGAAGATTTAACCATAAGCGACAACACATGGGGAAAGAGGGCACTCCCCACAGAAAGTTGACACCTCCTTTTAAATACTATTTTTTGTCTTTAGCAAATTTCTTCGCACTATAGCACTGATGGCATTATTGGTGCGCATAAAACATTCGAAAACCTCTATAAAAATAACCATGCATATTCTCAATATTCTGCTTTGTAGGCTCCAGGCTCTTGCTAAAAAATTTAACCTTGACCATATTGGTTTTTTCTCTCCTGCACAAAATTTAATATCTTTGGGCTACCATGCATGCATGATTGTAACGCAGTTGGTCTGTATATCCATATAATTGTCTCTTACAAAAATAACTCGGACTATCTACGTTCGCATGACGAGAGACACATTAACTTATTCCGAGCACAAATCTCTGCATCCTTAAATGCTTGACATCGAGCCATTATTGCTGCACAGGACTACTTTCTGAGAGAAAAGTTTATCAATACAAAAGACATTCGATGTCGCCTCCATCATCCCTGTCAAAATAAATTGCAAAGCCTTTTTCATACTTGGATTGAAGAAACCATTTAGAAATGACTGCAATTCGAAACTGCATTAGCCAAGTAGGCCTGTATATGATACGAAGAATGAAAAGAGGAAAGAATGGCTGGAGCTTAGCCGAGAATCGTGCGCATGGATGATATGATGACATATTGCAAATAGACTTATACAATAGAGGTGAACAAAACTGAACATATCGGGTGGAAAGATAACCGAGATGCTGTCTTTTTAGTGAACGTTTGAAAAAAGGGTCTACAACAATGGAAGTTTATGTGATACGCATAATGCAATATCGTATATATATATATATATATATATATATATATATACATGTAGGCTTATACACGACACTAATGTAATAATAAAAGACGATTTATATCGCACAGCCGAGGCTGAAGAAATGATCATTGTAGTCTTTAGCTGCGAAACTATATCGGTGTAGAAAATTAGGCAAGACTTACTCAACCCAACTATGCCAGAAGACTATAGTATACATATGTCTAGTCTTTTAGAAAAATCGTATTAAAATAAACATTCAAAGATACTGTTCCATATTTGTTAAAGTTATTCTCTCTCCTCTGAGTCCCCTCTCTCATGGCTAGACATATTGAACGATTCTGTATGGACGCGGATTTTAGCAGCGCCGTTTTGTGCGCACGGCTATAGAAGGATACCATTACATACAAACATACACGACCTATACATGAGTGATATGCAAATATGTGCGTATGCATGTACCTTCAATGCATACATATATAATATATATGCAATGTACAATTGTACATATACATGGGCACCTAACACCCGAATATTATATGACTCGTTGTATGTGTGTTGAGGGGTTTCCTGTGTGCTGCCTCTATCCATTCCCTCTGCAGCTAGCCTTCCTTCCCCCGTTTTTTCTTTCCAGGCCACTCCTTGTCGTTCTCTTGTTTCCGTCGGCGGGTCTCTGATGTGGCGCTATATAAGTCGTCGACCATAAAACCTGATTCCACCGTTTTCCACGTCGATTCGTGAAGTCCGAACTGCATAAGGACCGGAAATGGAAATAAGTGGGACCACTGAACGAGAGATGACATCCAACGCATTCAGACGGAGATCCTATCCGTCGCAAACTCAGTGTATGTCCACTTATATATATATATATATATATATATATATATATATGTAGATATATATATATATGCAAAAATCATGCATGCATGTATGTATGTATGTATATGTATGTATATATAATATACAACGGAGGCAACACCGGATCTACGTAAACTCGCCTGAGGTGAACGGAAGAAAGGTCTCTGTCTGTCCCTGACTCTCAGTCTCTGTGTCTGTCTGTCTGTCTGTCTCATTCTTATTCTCTTTTTCACAAAAACTGTTCGTGTCTCACTCACTGGCCTCTCTCCTCTGCAAGACTAACTGGCTAATTCTAATTTCTGATTATTATGAATAGCTCATTATGCGTGCACGTTTGTGTATGTGCGTGCATGTACATGTATGTAGGTGTGTGCAGTGGCGTAGCCAAGAATTTTTGATGGGGGGGGGGGGTTATGGCCTAGCCGGATAACACCAACCCATCAGTATTACAGTAAATAAAAAGTAAATAAAGTAGCAACGGAAATAAAGTAACAAAAACAATTGTTACTACAAACAATTGTTTTGGTTTTTTCTTATTTAACTTGAAGTGCATAAATAACCTTTTTAAAAACATTTTCCAAAGTCAATGGTTTTTGTAACCCCACACACCCCGTTTGTCTACGCCACTTGTGCGTGTGTGCGTGTGCGTAGGTGTGTTCGTGTGTGTGTTCGTGTGTGGGTGGGTGTATGCACACGTGTGTATGCGCGCCTGAGTGTGTGTGTGTGTGTGTGTGTGTGTGTGTGTGTGTGTGTGTGTGTGTGTGTGTGTGTGTGTGTGTGTGGGCGTGCGTGTGGGCGTGCGTGTGTGTGGACATTTATATTGTCTCTTGACTGCGTGTATGTAGACTCAACACAGTGTCTCAATTACAGACAATTGATCGCAGTAGACACGAACACCACACACAAAAATTTACTGCCGAACATTTATATTCATTTGCGTTCTTGCATGCTTTTATCATTTAGAAGGACAAACTTATAAGTGGAATTAATGGACTGAGTAAATGGATGAAGGTATGGACTGACGGACGAAAGGACAATGGACGAAAACAAATGGACTAAGGACATACACTCACTCGCTCACTCACACTGACTGACTGACTGATTGATTGACTGTCTGAGAGACAGGCACGTGTCTGTCTGTCTGTCTGTCTGTCTGTCTGTCTGACTGATTGACTGACTGATTGACTGACTGACTGATTGTCTGACTGACTGATTGTCTGACTGACTTATTGACTGACTTATTGACTGACTTATTGACTGACTGACTGACTGACTGACTGACTTATTAACTGACTTATTAACTGACTGACTGACTGACTGACTGACTTATTGACTGCCTAACTGACTGACTGACTGACACTCATTGTCGCTCATTCTCACTCTCTCTCACACATTCTTTCTCTGGCTCATTCTTATTCTTCTTCTGTCACAAAGAAGCTCTTTCCATGTCTCACTTGCCTCTCGCCATTCCCTCCCTTGCTCTATTTCTCTTTACTTCTCTCCTGTGCCTCTCTTCTTTTAAGACACATCTAGCCTACTCTCCGCCCTCTGTTTCTCCTCTTTCCTACTATCTCATCTCTGTCTTTCTGTGTCTCTGTCTGTGTGTCTGTCTATCTATCTGTCTGTCTATCCTCTTTCATACTTTCTACTCTCTTTCTGTTCGTCTGTCTGTGTGTCTGTCTGCCTGTCTCCTGAGATTGCATTCAACATGCAGTCGTAGCGACGCTGCAGTTCTCTCGGCTTCCACATCGCTGACAACAATAGCTCGAGATGATGGATGGTGTTAGTCAAGTGATCGGTGACTGGTGTTCGGTGGTCGGACATTTACACCACAGCACGTCTCAATAGAGATGTCCGACTACCTTGAGGACCGGATCTGCTGAAGGCGGCTGATGATGTTGGGGTAGCATTGAACCAGTGAGAGGGAATTTTGGGGGAGGCGATGGGGCTGAAAGACTCGGACGGACAGATGTTATGCCTACTGATAGTGAGTTACAATGGAGCAAGATTACAATATATAGGTGGAGACCGTGGAGTATAGGCAGGACTGTACTGGTAAATTTTGAGGCGAGTACACGCTGACCGGGGGAAAAACCGCCTTTTTTGGCCCGAGATTTCTGGAACCTTTTTTTAGTCGTCCGGCAAAAATCTTCGGGAAATTTCGTCAATTTTCTCGTCCGAAAACCTGATGGCTTTTTGCAGTCATTCGCTTCGAAATAGCCTGAATAGGCGCATGCATGCACCCTGATTTACTAGCGTGTACCAGTGTACTCTGCCTTTTACAATCGTATACCCTGGTTTTCGGGAGGTGAGTATACGATGTAGGGTCTATAGGGTAATGTTATGTGAAGCAAAGTAAAGACCGGTTGAAGTTGTTTGCTAACTTGCGTAATTAATATTTTCGTTCGTATGTCAAATGGGACTTAGCATTCAGGGCGCAAGCGCAGAGAGCGCCTCCGAATAGGTTTCTTGAAGAGGTGCGTTACAAATTCTCATATGTAATTACATTTGTACAATAGAACAGAAAATCATCGGAATGAAATGAAATAGGTTTGACTGAGTACAACACGGCATGATGAAGTATCTAAGATAGAGTAAGGATGAAAAAGGTGGACCGAGTTAAGGTCAGGAACGAAGTTGTAGGGCATGGAAGCCAATGTATGGTACGTTCGGATGGTAAAAGGTATGGTAGCTAAGATTATAATGCGAGGCAATGTTAGGTAGACCCTGTGGTAAGTTCAGACAGAATCAGGTTTCGTTATGCAAGAAAGGGTAAACGATATTATCACAAGACTACAACGCGAGCTTCTGGCGTGCATGCTTGCCATTTGCTGGACCATTAAGCACAGCAGTACACGTGCATCTATCACGTAGAGTAAACAGCTGAAGTACCGGAGCATTTAGTAATTTTAGTATTTTGCCGAAGAGTAAACAGCTATAATTCATCTAATGCACCATTAGTGTTGAATGAGTTACCATTCAACGGCGAGTTGCATTTACCATCGATTACCATTAATCATCTGGTTTGCATTCACCATCTGGTTACCATCAAACGCCCGGCTACCATTTACTATCGGTCATCATTACTCCATGGGTTACCATTAACCCATGCATGGGTTACCATCAAGGCATCAACCACCTGGTTAGCATTTACCATCGGTTATCATTAATCACCGAGTTACCATTTACCATCGGGTTACCATTTACTATTGGGTATCTTGCAGTGACCAACAAATCACCATCACCATAATACCGTATGTAGGCTACCTAACAGAGCGCTGCATTTGACACACAAACACAAGACGTAATAGTATGTGTAATAGTAGAAATGTGACATCATTCGACATAATTCTTTACCTTAAAGGCGCTAAATAAGGCTACACCATACAACTTTGCAAGTTTCGACACTTAATGCAGTCGAAGTGGATTCATGGGTAGTCTGGCCACCAGTGCTTGGGGATCATTGGGTTGTGCCCCATGCGCCAATAGCCCTCCCTCATTTTTGTAGTAAACCAGTAAAGTTCCACATCAATATATGTCTGCTTCTGAGCTTCTCTTACCTGTTCTTCCTGATGATATCAGCAGAACGATGGCGGCAAGCAGGTTCTTGAAGAACTGGCGGTTCTTGTTTAGAACAAATCCGTTGTGAAAGAGAGATGTCAGTTTGGTATGAGGAAGAGATGGATGAAATTGTCTCGTCCATCCATCTACTGAAGTCCACATCGTTTTTAAATCACCTGAGGAGGATAACAACAAAGAATTTATATAGCAGCCCCTTAAACACCAACTGACACAAACCTAGATTTGCTTTACAGTTCTATCACTCAGGGTTCAGAGAGCGTTTCCCTCTATAATATTCTACATAATTATGGGGCGCGGAGGTGTAGGCCTAGTGGTGGCGTCGTTGCCTTGGAGCCGGAAGATTCAAGGTTCGAATCCACCTCGCCGCGTAAGGACCTTGGGCAAGTCCTTCACTCACAATTGCTCAGTGCTTCGGCGTGAAACTCCGATGCAGTGTCCGCTCTGCATTCGGGAGCGTCTCTGAGTAGTGAGAGCTTGAAGGGGCACATACAAACATAAAACATACTTATTGATATTTTTAGATTGATCGTATTTTATAAATTTATGCATACGAAGCCTAAGCTTATACCTCTTACCTGAACTTCAATTTTTCAATCTATAATTACGCTAAGGTAGGCTACTCTGTAATTAGCCTATATCGTTGGGGTATACCTTGCGTTAACCCAACTTGCATTGCCTTAACTTGTCTTGAAATACCACACCATTTTTTACTTTACATTGCACTATATTTCTGGCCCTTGCAACTTCATTCGTGACTTTCTCTTTTCCGCTTGATGAGAATACGGGGAAAATACTCTTTGTCGAAATATAAGCTTACAGGAGCTAGACTTTTTCAAAATTGCGCTTTTACAAAAAATATTAGTCTTTTCGCGCCTTCGAACATTTAGAAACAACTACAGATGATCATACATAGTCCAAGTGATAATGACTATAAATAAACTGCACATTGGAGCACGTGCTGAGCCAAAGATACTAAAGTTTCAAGAGTAAGAGAGTAAATGCGCGCTGATTAGCCTAGATGTGGGTCCTAAACATAACTGCATCAGAAAAACTGAAAACTAAATTTTCCATTTTATAAATTCATTTCTGTTGGAAAACTATTTGTTCACTTTAAAACAGCAGAGAAGTCAAGAAGAAGAAATCTTTTCATTCTAACCTTATCCATAGAAGACCAAAACGTGTCACTGCAAACAGTAAGGACTGAAGTTTCGTTGAGTTACCAGTATAATATTATATCCTACACTAAATGATATGCAGATTGAAAGGGGCGTATGCGCATTGCGCATACGATCCAGTTGGAGAGAGTGTACGTGCGATTGCAAACGAATCAAAACTCACCCGTTCAAAACAAGGTCAAAGGTGGGATTGGTCTGTAATTAACAAGACGTCGTAGGCTAAGGGTCAAATGAAGAGTTAGCAGTCACTGAATTAAGACATGAGTAGCCTGCATGTACATTGTATAGGCGGTCGGAAATAATCCTTAAACAGCAAGAAGTTCATTCATTCATTCATTTAGAGCCTTCATAAAGCGCCCCTTCAATAAACTACTCAGAGGCGCTCCCAGCCCAACCACGACCAAAGAAAATATCTAATATTTAATTTGATATTTAATTCATATATGTAATATTTAATTCATATTTTTATTCATGTAACGGTAGGAGTCAAAATAAGTACTTTAGACGAGATGTGATCGTATTCTCCAATTTTTAATGTACTAACGTCATAAAGGAAAAAAGTTCAGTGACATAAAGATGAGAAAGCGAACTTATAAGCAAATAGTTTTGGCTGAGTATAGTTTTAAGTAGAAGGTAGCCTATATGGGTCTTATTATTAGGCAGAGTTGTGCGGTCTCAATGCAGGTTTTTATGTCTCAATAGGTTCCGAGACTGAGACATAAAACCCTCGGTGCAATTTCTTAGTTTTTTGTAAACTATCTTGAAGCGAAAGTATTGTTTTCTTGCAGAAACAGTTCTCGCGCGAACTCTCTTATAGTTCACTCTTCTTGCGCTATAAAAGTTGTTGGTCTATGTCCATGTGATTAATAGTAGGTCGGAAGTACTAAACAGTAAACACACCGGAGGTTTGAAAAAGCGGTCTTTTTGGATAACACCAACTGAACAGACATTGATTGGAAAAAGCCAGTTCTACTCTGCTTCGGTTTTCTATCGGTGCAAAAGCATAAAATGTCTCACACAGAACCTGGATAAGTCGAACTTCCATTCACACAATATTACGAAGCCGAGGATAATCAAAAGAAGAAATGGATTAGGCCTACCGTATATGCCGTTTGCCACTGCCATGAATGTTCATGAGAAACGATTGGAACGACATCTAATTTCTTAAGGTCAGTTTTAATGTCGTAAATTTATTGAATATTGTTGGTTTTGAATTTGCAATCATTTGATAAGATTCCAGGATATCGTAAACATTTAACGAAGTTATGCTTTTCAGGTGATCGGCTGACTTCTATGAATCAGCGATAGTTGATGATTTGTTCTTGGTAGTAGGCTAGATTTTAAGTCTGGAACAGTTATGAGAAAACTGTTTCGAGTTTTGAGTCCAAATTGAGTTGTTTTTGCCGTTTATTCTATGTGCTATAATTTTTATTATATAGGCCTACCCAGTGAAATGAATACCAAAAGCCTCAGTCTTGTTTCTTAAACTACATGTATACTGAACTGTCGTAGAACATGACATTTGTGTCTCGGAATTGGTCTTGGTCCTGCTGTCTCCGTCTTGGTCCCCATTGTCTCGGTCTTTGTCCCCGCAGTCTCGGTCTCGTTCCCGCTGTCTCAGTCTTGTTTCCTCAAAGTCTTGGTCTTGGTCCCACTGTCTCTGCATTAATCTTCACTGTCTCGGTCTTGATACTTTGCTGTCTCAGTCTTGGTCTTTGCAGTCTTGATCTTGGTCCTCGCTGTCGTGGCCTCGGTCCCCATCATCTCGGTATCGGTCTCCACTGTCTTGATCTCTGCTTCGACGTTTTAAGTCTCGCATACATGTCTGGAATTAGGATCTAAGAGTTCATTATAATTACGCAAAAGCGATATACATCTTAAACAGCACCAAGCATAGATCTAATTATTATCTGCCAAGCATACAGGATATTTCTGGCAGGAGTCGCCTGGATCCGAGTCCAAACTTAGGACTCAAATATATATATATATATATATATATATATATATATATATATATATATATACGGTATAGAAGACTTCGAAAATGCGGTATAGACAGGGCCGTAGCAACAACAAACGTGGCCCCCTCCGAGGGTAATGTCCGAAATTTCTTACGACTTTTTTTAGTCATCCGGTCAATTCACCGTCTGAAAAAGTTGACTTTTTGGGCCAAAATCTCGGAAAAGTTTATATTCGCCGTCCGAAAAAGGTGATGACATTTTTTATTTATTTTTTAGTCATTTCATTCATTTTTTGGCACTTCTAGGGGCCCTTTCTTGCCGGGGCCCCCTTCGGTCGGAGGGTACGGAGGGCGGTATAGAAGACTTAGCCAACGCATGAGCTCAACAACTTTTTTTCAGTCCTGAAAGCGATTTTCTTCTTCTTCATATAATGAGCTCATTTAAAGTACAAAGAAACTGCATAGCATGTTCATTCATTAGCTGTCTGTGATGGAAATAAGCTCACGGATAGAGAAGTCAGTTCATCATGCTTTAGTTTACTTAAATCGATTTCATGATAGAAACGCATTTTCTCTATTGCTTATTTGTCGGGTGCAAGTCGGCACGCAAGGAGATATTTTTCTTTCAGTTAAATAGATGAATGCATGGCTAAGTAAACAGTGCCATGCCGTGTTCAATGCCTCTTTGATGAACTTAAAGGAGCTTAATTAAATGTCTCGATACATGCAAGCATAGTCTAAAAGTCGAAAATTTAACAGTACATGTATCTATCACTGGTTAAAGTGGTTTGGTGAGCAGTGGGAACGCAATAGAAGAGTTTTATTGCGGGTTTTTTTTCAAACGTGCAGTTGTACACAAAATGTGCGGTTGTAGAAGCACTTATGTACAGTTAAAACTAGCGAAAAGGTCATTGTTCTTCGATTGGAAGTAATTTACCGTGGAAGATGGGAAAGGAAAGAAGGAGTTGTGCTGCAGTTCTAAAAATTCCTTAAGGTTAAAAACAGCCCTGTTTTATTGGAATGCATGTTTGTATGTGCACTTGTTATAGCCCCTTCAAGCTCACGCTACTCAGAGGCGCTCCCAAATGCAGAGCCGACACTGCATCGGAGTTTCACGCCGAAGCGCTGAGCAAACGTGAGTGAAGGACTTTCCCAAGGTCCTTGCGTGGCGAGGTGGATTCGAACCTCGAACCTTCCGGCTCCATGGCAACGACGCCACCACTACACCACCGCGCCCCACAGCCATGTGTTTTTATAGCGTTAAATGCAGGTGAGCGTTGAAACGCAAATAAAGAATTTCGAGAGCAGTGGGAAAGCCGTTCCCACCCACTTTAAACTCTGATTATAATATACATGAATCGTAATCGTATCGTAATCGTAATCTATAAATTTATAAAACGCCACTCGAAAACCGGGCGCACGCAGGGCACCAGCTTATTCACGAGGGCATGCATAAGTCTTTAGCATCAAAGATGGCAGCACTCGATAGGAGTGACAGAATGAAGTGGCTGTGTATCCAAATGAGTTGGACCATCAAAGAAACTGTATGCAGGTTACGTCTCTGCTGCTTTTTAAAAGAAAATTTACTAAGAGCCATTGCGCATTAAATACTTCTGACTGTAGCCTACATCAATGGGGACTATAAAGGATGGCTAGGTACTTAAATATACATGTATATATATATATATTATGTATAATCATTTATTCAACATACATGTAGGCCTATAGTTGCTGTCTTACATGCTCAGTCCTTCCTGCGTATAGTATTGTTCATGCTTGTATTTCCACGTATACAAGTGCATGCGCACGTACCTTAAGCTACGTACAATCGTACATGCTTATTTTCTGCATGTAGCCTACATTGTATCGTCTCTCGCAGAATAACTATATTCAGAGGCGCTCATATACATGCATACATACACAGAATGCATGCATAATTGCATATGTACCATGTATATACATCTTTATAATCTAATGCTGCACATAAACGTACATACATTAACAGTTGCAAACACATATTCAATTATGCATATACAATTATGCATATACAATTATACATATACAATAATACATATACAATTATGCATTTATTATATATGCATTATGTAATTATGCTGTTGGAGCTTTTCGACGTTTTTGTGCGAAGCCGAATGTAAGCTATTATAGGCCTATTATATGCAAATAGCATATACAGGACTTACAGGTCCTCATTATAAAAAATACGCATCATATATACGTAATTATATACATGCATGTATGTGTATATATAAGTGCATATACAATTATACATATATACATACATTTGTATAATCTAATGCTGCAGGGTTGTTTATATAAACAAGGCGCCGGAGACAAACGTTCAGCGTTCTGTCAAACGTCGAACATTAGCTGCAGCAGCAGAAGTGTGCTGCAGCAACGTTCTGTTTACACCAAGTGTCCCAGTAATGCAACGGAACTAATCATCTCTCCTTCCTCTCCTCCTTTCACCTCCTCCTCCTCCTCCTCCTCTCCCTTCTCCTCCAATTTTTCTCCTCGTCCTCCCTCTCCTCCTTCCCTCTCCTCTTCTCATCCTCCTCCTTCTTCTCCTCTCCTCCTCTACTTTTTCTCGTCCTTCCCCTGCTCTTCCTCCTTCTCCAGCTCCTTATCTTCATTCTTCTCCTCCTCCTTGTTCGCCTCCTCCTTTCTTCCTCCTCCCCTCCACCTACTCCTGATCCTACTTCTTCTCATTTTCATCCTCGTCCTCGTGCTCCTCCTGTTTCTTCTCGGCCCCTATTTCTCTTCCTTCTCCTCTTCCTTCTCCTCTGCCTCGTCTTTCTCCTCCTCATCTTTGCTTCCTCTTTCTTTTGCCATTTCTGTTTCTTTTTGGCTTCTCTGCTTCCATCTCTCCAGCTTTCTCCACTGCTCTTCCAAGTCTTATTCCTCCTCCCTCTGTCTTCTTTCTATCCTCCCATTCTTCCTCTCTATTTCCATATCCTCTACGTTCTCATCCCTACCCTCTCACTGACTCACTCCAGTTTACTTCTCATCTTTCTTCAAGTCCACTTTCTCCCTTTCCTCCTTCTCTTCCGCGTCCCCTTAATTGCCCCCTTCCTCGATCATTTCCATCTTTTCTTCCTCCTCCTCCACTTTCCTCTCCGTCTCCTCGATTTTCTTCCCTTCCATTCTCTCTGTCTCCTCTGCTTCTATTTCCACCTTTTACCACCGTTCCATCTTCTCTTCCGCGTCCCCTTAATTGTCCTCCTCCGTAGTAATTTCCTCCTCTTCCTCCTCTTCCTTCACTTCCCTCTCCGTCTCCTCAATTTTCTTCTCTTCCATTCTCCATGTCTCCTCTGCTTCTATTTTTCACCTCCTACCTTTCTTTCCTACTTCCTCCTCCACGTTCCCTCTCCATCTCCTCTTTTTCTTCTCTTCCATTCTCCTATCTGCCTCCGCTGCCTCTCTTCCATCTTTCCACCTTCCACCGTTTCGTCGTTGTTTGCTCTTGGTCCAGTTCCTCATTCCATTCTTCATCACACTTGTCTGTTCATCCACATCCGCCCTGAAGGGTCACTCCATGTCCCACTCCATGTCCTACTCCACGTCCTTGTAATTCTTGCGTGTCATAAACCTATCAGCAGCCGATCCGCTTCCAGCACAATCTGTTATGATCTCCGCTGTTCTCTTATAGTCTCAGTGTGCATGAAATTAACATCCTGGGAAAATATATATTCCATGCAAACATTGAAGGCATTTCTCTCTCTAAATTGTCGTTTATATAGCTGTCGGTGATGTTTGAACACGTGCATGTACGACCCATATTCGGTCTGATAGCTATAGTATAGTAGTAGCAGTAGCAGTAGCGGTGGTGGTGGTGGTGGTAGTAGTGGTAGTTGCAGTAGCAGTAGCAGTAGCAGCAGCAGCAGCAGTACCTTTTGTAAGGCTACATGTATGTCCCCATTCTTCTTTTTCTCACCGTCTCCCTCTCCTCAGAATATCTCTTTCCTCTACCTCCTTCTCCCAGTCCTCGTCAATCTTTGTCCTCATTCGCTTTGTCCTCCTCATTGTATTGCCATCGTCTTTCCTCTTATCTTATCATACCTCCCTTCTATGTCCTTTCTTCATCTTACTCTATAGCTTTTCTTTGTCCTGCTCTCTGTCCTTGCCTTTGTCCTCGCCTCTGTCCTGATGCCACTACCGCGTTACTGATATATCGGAAATTAAACGCTTTCTCATTTCCGCTGCACTTACCTGCTCAGGTGTGAGTTACGAATAGATCTGCCATTTTCACCATCAGCACAACCATGATTGTCATCATCTTCCTCATCATTAATATTAATATTATCATCGTCGTCATCATCATCATCATCATCATCATCATCATCATCATCATCATCATCATCATCATCATCATCATCATCATCAACAACATCAATAGCAGCCGTGTCAACAGCGTCATCGTAACAGTCGTTGTCGTCATCCTCCTTCTCCTCCTCCTCATCATCATCATCAAATTGTCGTTTTAATTTCCTGCAGTCAACGATGACAACATAATGATCGACATCATTATGACCATCAACAAATGTTTTCCACATCACTGGATATAGATATATAGAAACGCTGTCAAGTGGCGCTATACAAATGCTTCAAATGAAACGCCACACTTATAGTCATTAAGCTACATTGTACATGTATATGAGTTACTATATTGAGTTCCAATCGTTGTAAGATTTTCGCTGATCGCAAATGTTGTGTTCGCTTTAATCGCGCATGTAACTCAATCATAAACTCTTCGAAAGGAACTGAACGGAGGTACAGTCCGAAGGTTCTTCTTTAAATCATGTGTGTCAATACACCCGGCGGGGTAGACATAGCCAGAAGCGTCGAGAGACAGAAAGAGAAAAAATAGAGACAGACAGACAGACAGACAGACAGAGAGCGATAGATACTGAGAACGACAGAGACATACAGAGAGACAGACAGATCACAGAGAGACAGACAGATCACAGAGAGACAGAGGCAAACAGAGACAGACAGAGAGACAGGCAAACATAGCACAGACAGACAGACAGATAGACACAGACAGAAAGATAGGGAGAGAGTGAGAGATGAGGCGACGATCGAAGAATAGTTTGAGCATGGGAATCAGATACCGAGATTGAGAAATTCGCCGGAGTGCCCAAAGGGGGTCTAACCATATCGATCACCCAAGACCCAATACCTCCTTCCTCCCTACCATGGGAATTGTTTCAACATCGCACCGTCTGTTTTACGGCCACTGCAGGGGTTTGACTACAGCGACAGTTTTCCAATCCCGTCGCCAAGTTACTGCTGACGCAAGTGCATGACGACGACGCCCCGAGATATTTGATCAAAATGACCCAAAGATGAAGATGCGGTGACAGCAGCAGCATCTATCCTCCGTCATGTCCTATAGGGAGGATGGATGGAGGGTGGGCTGCTGCTGCTGCTGACGCTGCTGGTGATGGAGACATTGTCCAATGAGGCAGAGGTCAATGCATGAGGGAAAGACGTCAACCAAAATAATGTCATTCGATTTGCACTCCATGCAGTGATGTCAGAGAGAAAACTGTCTTCGGTGCCCACAGCACATTGCGCTATATAGACAAATCAATAGATCGATGATCGATCAGATTATTAATCGATCTCATGAATGAATGAAGGAATGATTGCTTGATTGAATGATTGATTGCTTGATTGAATGACTGCTGATTGACCCCCTGAATGACCGACCGACCCAATGAATGAATGAATGAACGAATGGATGGATGGAATTATCGATTCTATCAGTTGATAAAATACTTTTTATTCGGTTGATTAAACGAACACAAACCAGAGCCATACTTAGATCGTTGCGGCATCAAGACTATTAGTGCGTCCCGCATTTACCAAAATCCCAATGCGCCGTAAAATTATTTAAAACATGTGTAATTCTTCCATAACGCAGTTCCGTTACTCATCCAACTTCCACTTCAACTAACAATATTTTGATCGTTCATCCAGCCCCTAGTTTTACGGCAATAATTTAGCATAAAACCATGGTTTCATCGCTCATCCAACTTCTATTTCTGTTAGTTAATATAATCATCTTGCAGCTTCTAATCATACTGCAATACGTCAGCAGTAATATCAGATTTTCATCGAACATGCATGATTTCCTGTTTACGGAGACGAAATATCTATGAAGTGCTGTACGTGTTGGGATTTGAGTAAATCCGTGCGGACCAGGGTTCTGTGATTACCCTACAATGGTCTACTTTGAATAACCCACCGATCTACCAACTTCACAGAATTTATAGCTGCTGATCCCTCAAAACTGTGGACCTGGATGTTGCAGCACCCGCCTTGATGCGGGCCTCGCTTACATTGACTCATTGTATTTAAATATAGTCTATAGTTCATGGAAGAATGGAAAATATAGGCCTTCTGTTTGATCTGTAGTTCTGTTTGGCATTCTCTCTCTCCTACCTTCTCTTTTCTAAAACCTAATTTCTTCTCTCTTGGCCTTGCGCACTGGGAGCGCTTCCGAACGGTTCACCTTACTCATCTGGTCACCTGGTGCCGTCAGCTCGTGGAACTCTGGCGACAGTCACGATGTATCCTCTCCACTCTCCAGTGTTTCCTCTCTCTCTTGTCGCCTCTCTTATCGCCTCCAAGCTCATACCGGACATTTCGTGTATTTCATCCTAGATGCGCTTTATAAATGCTTAAAAAGTATACATATTAAAAGAATTTGAGAACGCTTACATACAAAATACGATAGTGCGCTCCTATTTATTACACACCGGCACGAATTAAAGTCACGAATGCATAATTTATACGTGCGAACGTAGGCCTATAAGTATTACCATCGTAGGCCCCTACAGCTAGATATTTCCATATGCATAACACTGTATATCTATATGTATATTTTTGTGTATATACAACATAATATATACAGTATAATATATACATAGTTTAATACAGACAGTAGGGCATTGGAGTATTAATCTCGCGACCGCTCACGAATGAACTGTTGCCCTCCGATGAAACGGATGGACTTGTATGAAATTTTCTCGTGTCGTCGTAAGGGTCAGATGTCGAAGCAATTACTCGAGTCTGTGTTGGAAATAATATTTCCATCCAATATAAATTATGAGGTGCAACGTGATGCGTTGAAAGACCACGATGATGACCAGGGATGTGTGTGATCGACCAAAGTATAATCAACTGTGTGGTGTTGATATTATTATTATTATTAGTAACAGTATTATTATATTATTATTATTATTGTTATTATTATTATTGCTTTATTAGTGATAATAACAATATTAATGATAATAATACTATCGTCATCGTCGTTGTCATCATAGCCGACATCGTCGTCATCATTTTGATTATAATCATCATCACCATCATCATCATAAGTTCACCATTATCATCATCGTCATCGTCGTCATCACCACCCCAATGTAAAGTGCAAGATACGTATAGGACTATATATCGGTCCATAGTTTAAATCGGGAACGATTCCTCATACAGCGAGATATCAAGAATGAGAACTTAGCACTTAATAAACGAATACAATGAAAATTGACAATGAGAATTGACAATGAGAAATCTAGAATAGATTAAATGCATTGTCGACTGCGGGATATCAGAACAATCTTTCAGGAGAGAGATGTAGAATGGTGTCAAGGATACAACATGGCCAAACATGAGATATATACATGTAGGCCTACGTGACAGATAATCAAATAGCGCATACGTGCAGCCGGACACATTTCGTTCTGCGTTTCCACAAAGAACTTCGTCAGAAACTTTATCCTCAGTTGAAGAAATGCTGAGAAACGATGATGACAAAGGAATGGTATACAGTGGATTGAAGAGAAAGGAACAGAATAGAGATGAGTGGCGACGTTGGAAATACGAACCGGACTTCAGAGGACAGAGAACGAAAAAATAAAATGAGGGAATATACGACAGCATGTATTGTATATAGACCTACAATGTTGTATTGTTTAGGATGCACGTGTTCCTATGTGAACTGCATTGTGCAAAGGACTGCTTAGGTCCAGCGCTTAAAGTGTGGGAAAAGAAGTGCCTGGAGTGCCCTGGACGCCCCTTACCGTTCCAGATTTTGCTGACAAATAAGTGTCAGGACGGAGTTCAAATTTTAACATAGGAACATGGACGCCGTCCATGACCGTCCAACCACACTTTAAGCCATGCTTAGGCCAAAACTTTGCTTTAGTAATTGATAATGAATTTGGGTTGAGATGATGTGGATTTTTCAACTGCTTCTTACTTGATATAACCATCCAATGGCGATTTCAGGATTATAAATATCTGGGCTTATACTATAAGCCTTAATATAGGGAGTTGATATACATTTTACATGATTTCCTATATAAATCAAACCTGATCCAATTGTACTATACTAGATTAGACTTGATAGGATTAGAGGTGGTATGAATATAAAGATTAGGTCGATAATAATAAAGAACATATTCGATTTGATAACAGGATTATCAGCTCACAAATAGAATCACATCAGTTTTACGCATGACAACTTCTACAGAAATCCCTTCGAAATGGCCTCATTCATTAATTCATTAATTCATTAATTCATTCATTTGAGAGATTTATATAGCGCCCCTTCAAGGCCACCTACTCAGAAGCACTCCTACCCTTACAGCACCAGAGAACAGTATATATCCACACGTACACCCTACCTGATGAGACCCTTAACGTTGCTTCATTCATTCATTCATTCACTTAAAAGAGAGAGACATATATATATATATATACAATTATACATCGCCCCTTCAATACTATCTACTCAGAAGTACTCCTACCCTAACATTACCAGAGAGCAATAGTATCCACACGTACGCCCTACCTGATGAGACTCTTAACGCTGCCCGGTGTAATCCTCCCGTTGACTCGGAAGCGTGCTCAGATGAAAGGTCCGTGCCCGGACCGGATGTCGTCTCTTGTCAGCGATTGTCCTTCTGCGGAAGTCAGCACGCGCACACACGAGCGCACTGTAGTCGAGTGTCTCGGTCACCGAATGAGAGAGAGATACAGAGAAACACAGAGAGAGGGAGAGTGAGAGATATACAGAGATATATAAAGAGATATAGAGAGACCTCCTCTGTTATCGGATACGCTTAGTTCCGTCGCCGCTCGCCAGTGGAGCCACAGTGTGTTGTCGTCCGTTGTGTTCAACGATTCGCAGACGAATGCAACATTTGACCAACAACGATGGATAGGAAGCAGCAGTCTTGCCCTGCAGCAGCAGCCGAGAGGAGGAAGAGGAGGAGATGCGGAAGATGAAGAGGAGGATGGGATGAGGATTGTGTCAGTGAGTATATCGGACGCCCGCACGCACCGCTGCAGCATCGAGCTGTATGTATGCTGCTGCAGTGTTGTATGATAGGAGGGGATGTTATGGACTTCTTGTATACTATACATGTATGCATGCATACATGTATTCTTGTATAAATGATGTTGTATACATGTATGCAGAGGCATCGAACGAGACGACCTTTGTTGTGCTTGTGCATTTGACTGGATAGTGAACTTTAGACCGTAGACCGTAGTTCATTGTATTTAACAATATATTGCTCATAATGTATTTACTACGTGTGTCAATGTATACATTCAAGCTCTTCTACTCAGAGGCGCTCCCGAATGCAGAGTGGACACTGCATCGGAGTTTCACACCGAAGCGCTGAGCAATTGTGAGTGAAGGACTTGCAAAAGGTTTTTATGCAGCGAAGTGGATTCGAACCTCGAACCTTCCGGCTCCAAGACAACGACGCCACCACTACACCATCGCGCCCCACATCAGTCTTTTGTCAAGTCCATCGCTTTTTTTATTGTCGATATATATTAAATATGATTATATATAATTGAGTATAATTATATAAAATTATAATAATTAGAATTATGTTAAGTGATATGATACATATAATATTATTAATAGCCTAAACATACAGTCAAATATATACACAAAATATGTCAGGCGCGGTGGTGCACTGGGTATGTTCGTTGCCTTGCAGCCGGAAGGTTGCAGGTTCGAATCCACCTCAAACCGCCTGGTAAGGACATTGAGCAGTCCTTCACTCGCAATTGCTCATGCGCTTCGGCGTGAAACTTCGATTCAGTGTCCGCACTGCAGTCGGGAGCGCTTCTGAGTAGTTTATGTATACAATACATGTATGTATAAATTAATAATAGAAGCAGAATAGTCGGCAGACTCGGCATTGTCTAGTAAAAGATAATTCATAATTAGCTTGGATGATAACAGACTGAAGCAACGAGTCCGCTCATGAGTATTAGCCTAAGGTAAATAAAGGTCTATAATTGTGCTAGACGGTTGCGGGTAAAAGACACCGATAGGTATGCGTTCCCATGCATATTGATTAGCATTTATATCAATTTATACCTATGTGTGTACTGTATACCGAGGCATTTACTATGAGACCGTGCGTACTGGTATACATGTACGTATCTACTTGCATGTGCGTATACATGTACGTATGCATGCGCGCAGGTACGTCCCTGAGCATGCGCACTTTATTCGCTAGGTCGAGTAAGCGCCCTCTTGTGTATATTTTATGCCGTTGAAGATTCCACTTCATTGATTGATATGTATATATATAAATATATATATATATCCATTCAGTGTTTATGTCTGGAATAGAGATAGGATATATATATATATATATATATATATATACCTGTACCCGGCCACGCGTTGCTGTGGCAGAAAAGACCTTCCCCTCCCCTCCCCTCCTCTCCCTTCCCCCTCCCCTCCCCCTCCCCCTACCCACCCTCTTCGTCCCGCTCCCTCCGCTCCTTTCCTCCGTCACACCGTCCAAGGCCGCTTTCGGAAATTAATAAGCGAGTCGCTTATGACGTCACAGCACGCAACCTCATTGATGTTTGGGAACAACGCGTTTATGAAATCTGGCAGCCGTGGTGTTTTGTTGAATTTGCAAATGGCGGTCGAACGGATTGCAAAGTTAACTTTTTGTGGAAGCGATTGCGCTTTTTCGGGTGAAAAAATCTTAAGACACGGTGCTATTTGAATGGAAGGTTTTGGTAAATTTTCACAACAATCGATGCGTAACTTTCAGCGTGGTGTCAACAGGAACTATTGGAAAGTTTCATTTTTTTTATATAGATATATATATAGACTATGAGATTTAGGCTATACCGATCGCATGCAATCACAATATAGCTGAAATTATTGTAGGCTATAGGTCGAACGGAAGGAGATAGAGGTGTATAGGCCTAGCGCAGTGGTTCCCAACCTTTTTTGACTATAGGGTCACTTTTTCTATGTTGGAGGAGACGAGGACCACTTTTTTTGTTGTAAGACAATAGGGGGCCACACGGCTCACATTTGATTAACTACAAGCATATAAAATCGTATAATTGATTTAAAATATAATGTTTGATGTTACTTAGAGACGTCAAAATAAAATAATTTGTAATAGAAAATAATTTTGTCTTATATCCTGTTCAGGATGTCAATTTTTCATAACTGTTTGTTAATTCTTCGAGAGACGAGGGCCATTTTTAGGCCTGGCGGGCCACTTTTGGCCCGAGGGTCACGGATTGGGAACCGCTGGTATAGACAGTATAGTATTGACGTTGTATTTATTCTGCGTGTGTCTTGTGCTAGTTCCCAAATCTGTAATATCCCAAAAAATCCGTACATGCTTAGTACATGTATCTACATGTATGCAAGCGCTATGCGTGTTTGTGCATGAACGTGTGTGTATGTACATAGGCATGTATGTTGCAGGCACGTATATGTATTTACGTATGCATAATACATCAAAGTATACGTGTATGCACTAATGTATGTATTGTATACTATGTGTGATTGCATGCATGCATGTATTTATACACGCCTATGTCTGCACCTATTTATGCCTATGCATAGGCCTCTATGCACGAAAGTATGTAAGCTTACAATTGTACAT
Source organism: Lumbricus rubellus (assembly GCA_945859605.1). Taxonomy (NCBI): domain Eukaryota; kingdom Metazoa; phylum Annelida; class Clitellata; order Crassiclitellata; family Lumbricidae; genus Lumbricus; species Lumbricus rubellus. The sequence continues at coordinate 27,849,157 of OX243826.1, read as the reverse complement.
GCATGTATATATATGTACATACGTGCATCTGTATCTGATTAATGCATGTACAAGTGTACAAGTGTACACTGTTCATGCATGTCGCCCTAGCTCAGTAACGCAATCAGCAATCCATGAAACATGGATCAAGGTCTTTGTTACTTGGCATCACTATAGACCCACAGCCATTGCAGGACAAATCGTCATCTGCCTCCCTGCTGCTGCTGCTGCTGATACTGCTGCTGCTGATGCAGAACATCTCTCTGTCTTCATCGCCGTCCGTTGTATATATATATACATATATATTTGTATATATATATATGTTTGTATATATATTTGCATATATATATATTTGTATACATGTATATATGCGGGGATGGAAATATGAGGCTGGGAATCATCTGGGGAAATCACGGCCCATCGTCGCCCGTCCGTCCGCTGGGGACCTTATCGCCGGCGTCGCCGTCGTTGCTTCTGCCGACAGGACCAGCCCCGGTCACCGACCCAGTCACATGGATGGACACGTGGATATGTAGAGGGACACAGAGAGAGATTGAGATAGCGGATAGAGAATTCGAGAGGTAGGCAGACAGATAAAATTAGACTGAGAGACACTGATAAAAGAGAGACATATAGAGATACAGTGAGAGACAGACAGAGACAGACAGACAGTGAGAGATTGAGAGAGCAGAGATATATCAATAGACAAAGAGACAGAGATATGGACAGATACAGGGAGAGATACAGACAGACAATCAGGCAGATAGACAGAGAGAGGCATGCAGACTGACGGAGAAACACAGATACAAAGAGACATGCAGAGCTACAGAGACAGAGAGAAATACAGATGGATAAACGGAGGGTGAGATAGCATATACGACATGTCCGCACCATCCAGCGAGAGAGATATGCACAGGAAGATATTATATTCAGGGAGACATAGGGAGATACAAGTTTATGAAGACGGAATTAAGGAGGGACAAACATGTATAGAGCAAGACGTATAGAAAGACTCAGAGATAGATGATGATGACGAGGATACAGCAACAAAGCGAGAGATAGACAGAGACAGAGAGAACGAGAGACAGACAGAGAAAGACAGACAGACAGATAGAGAGACAGACAGACAATCAGGTTGGCTGCATTTGATTGGGTGACGTTGCGTGACTATGAAGGTGGATGTATCCACTGTCCAATGACCCGAATAATTCGAAGGGTAACAATGCGGATGCACGGGGTGTATGGAAGGAATGTCTGGAAATATCAGTTATTTATGAAGTCACAACAATATTCATTGCGCTACTTTGGCCTTAGACCTACAACTAATAGATTTAGTCTCTTTTGTAACGACAATATTTTATTCTGTCGTTCCCTCCGTTTTATACACAACTATATATATAATTATATTTAAATAAATATTTGTATGGATATTTATTTAAATGTTTATGTAAGTATTTTTAAGTAATAAATATAAATATAGATATATGTAGTTCTAGTGTCATGTGGTGGCGAATTCACTGTATGGGGCCAATGAAGACATGACCTATAGGGTATTACATTGTCACAAGCCAGCATGCAGGCAGGAGACTTTAAAAGCACGGTCCATTTAGATTAAAATAGATAAGCATTAAACTTTAAATATGAGCATAAAACTAAAATATTAAAATGGATAACTAGACAGCGGTGGTGAAGGATCTCACCCTCGGTTTATTCACTTAAAAACGAGTTAGGCCCCTATTACACAGGCTGTGTGGGGCGCGGCGGTGTAGTGGTAGGTTCGGTGCCTTGTAGCCGGAGGATTCCAGGTTCGAATCCACCTCAAGCCGCCATGTAGGGACCTTGAACAAGTCCTTCTCTCGCTGCGCTTCAGCGTGAAACTCCGATGCAGTGTCCGCGCTGTAGTCGGGAGCGCTTCTGAGTAGTAACCAGGAACGGACGATATAGCAAATGCGATAAATAAATAACATTTCACCATTATTGTTTTTATCTGCTACAGTGCTACCGATTTATCCGAATTTTTCATGTATACCATTTTATTTGAACCTGTTTGATCCTTGTGTGAAACTCCCCCTATTGACGGCGGGCGGGCGAATGTAGATAGGAATCAGGACACGTGAGTCAGACGGGGGGGGGGGTCGGGGGCAGACCCTGTCGGTTCCTGCAGGCGCTGATCGACTCGGATAGCTGCTGCTGTAACAAAATACATCGTCTATCATGGCCGTTGAAAAACAAATCCTGCACAATGGCTGCAGAGAAGGCTCGAATTCTCGATCTCTACGCTGGCCAATGCAAAACGGACCTAATGTATACAAACCTTCGCGGTGCCATCATGATGGTGGCTGGGGAGGATGTGGCTTTTGTGAGTAAACATCAGCGGATTGCTTTTGATAAACACAAACCCCAAGACTCCAATGAATATAGCTATAGCTATAGCTGCCCGGCTTCGACCGTGTTAACTGCAGCCTCAGGCATCAGCGTAATGGAGACCTACACCGGCTGCAGTTCTAACAACGGTCGCAAGAGGCATGCAGGCTGGCGGATAGTTCAGATAACGATAGACATTGCATTATTCAAATTCGATATATATTATTATTCTTAAAACCCAGATGTTTATAATAGCTGTGCGTACGTTAGTACATCCGTAGACTTTATATAGCGCCCATTTAGGATATCTACTCAGAGGCGCTCCCGGCTGTAGGTAGGGTGTACGTGTAGATACTACTGCTCTCTGGCACTGTTAGAGTAGGAGTACTTCTGAGGAGTTGGTCATGAAGGACTTAAAAGGAGCGATACTAAATGGTATGGTAAATCATAATACCCTCCGGCATTAAAGGGTTAATACTTATTTTTAAAGCAATCATGCATGATATTACTGCAATTGATTTGCTGAATTCGTTCTTGTACAGCGCCCGACCCTTCAGCGTCGGCTGAGTCCGGCGCTTTACACATCGTTTTATATTATTTTTTTGTTTTTTGCTTTTTGTTTTTGTTTTTGTTTATTATTTTTTTATTATTATAGGCTTACGACCAGTTACGGCGCGCCAGAGGCCCTCCTGCTTTACTAGGCTTACGCGGTTTTAACCGACGCCAGCGGCCCAGCAGGGAAGCATTTAATTATTATTTCACTTTGATCTTAGCCAAAAGGCCGAGAAGCGGTACTGATCAAAAAAGCTGCTGAGCTTTATATAGGGTAGGTCGGAGCGTTAAAAAAGTATCTAACGAGATTTTCAAATTTCCCCATTGTTTAGCTAAACTTGACATCTGTCAGAGACTGACTTTTAACATACACGTTCTTTGTAATTTTACACAAATTATGAGGTATATTTAAGCAGCTTGTGAAGAACACAGGAGCCAGTATACTCAAAGCAAAATTCTTCCTATCCAAACCATGTTAAAATCTCACCCGTGCAGGCGCCATTGCACCTCTAGCGGATAACCGTTGTACTGCGTCCTTAGATACGAAAAGTTGGTATCCAAGCGTGACGTCGT
>OX243826.1:27820689-27840689 GCA_945859605.1 Lumbricus rubellus | reverse complement strand
GAGAGATACGCACACTGACGGACAGAGGAACATCTGGACAGACAGAGGTGCAGTTTGATGGACGCACATTACAGATCGACGAACAGACAAATAGACCTACATGGAGGAGTAACTTGCAGAATACAGATACACAGGCGGGTTAACATATAAAATGTACATACACAGTATTACACACGACAGAATAGCGGAGGACGAAAAATTTACACATGCACAAGAGACATGAAAAACCAGAAGTATTAACAGACAGAAAGATAGACAGACAGACAGACAGACAGACAAGCAGGCAAACAGGCAGGCAGACAGACAGACAGACGTACAGACAGACAGAAAAACAGACGGACATAGGCCTACTCATAAATAAACCGACAGACAGGTAGAAACAAGAGTAATGGACATACCGGACATATAGGGACAGGGCAGACGAGGCAGATAAAAAAAATTAAAAGACAGATAATACCATATCCTGCACTTGCTTCTATATGGTCGGCTATTCCTACGAAGTCACAGTTAACAAAAGCTGGCATGTTCTAACAGGAGCTAAATAAATAATCAGACAGTATTGCATTGCATTGTATCTGACCATTTGTATATATCGCTCATTGCAGCAAGAGCCTTTCAGAAGCGCTCCCAGTGCATGCAACTCCAAGAGAAGAGGCAGGTTTTTAAAGAAGAGAAAGAACACGAAAGACTGCCAGAGGGGGAAGTCCACTCGATGACAGTAGTGGGGGAAATACGCTACAAAGCTGAGTGTTTGTATGTGCACTTGTTATAGCGCCCCTTCAAGCTCTCTCTACTCAGAGGCGCTCCCGAATGCAGAGAGGACACTACATCGGAGCTTCACGCCGAAGCGCTGAGCAATTGTGAGTGAAGGACTTGCCCAAGTTCCTTACGCAGCGAGGTGGATTCGAACCTCGAACCTTCCGGCTGCAAGACAACGACGCCACCACTACACCACCACACCCCACAATGCGAGTGAACTTATATACACAAGAATAAACACATGATCAAAAAATTTCTGTTTCACGCTTTTTCATCGTGCGTATACCATTTCTGCAAACGACTTGAAAGTTCTTCCTGATGCATAGCTACAGAGTCCTGGACAACTTAACAGCAATGCTGTGCATAGATGAATTGACGGTTGGTGTGTATATAATGACGAGCCAGCAATTTCCGTTTACGTCGACTATCTAAGTGTTCCCCGCGGTTTTCCTTTCAGACAATGCATATAAACAGTAATCAAGTGCGGTTAAGTCGATGGCCGCCGCGTTGAACAGCGGCAGAAATAATTCTGAAGTATCTTTCTGCTCTGGCCATGACCTTTAGCTCGTCAGGAATCAGCAGCATGCTCATCCACCACTCACCGCATCGCCTCCTCTTCGGCTTAGCTATACGAACCTCTGAAGTGGACTTAAGAGACGTGACGTGAATTTATTCGTGTCAGAGGCGGAGACTTGGTCTGATAGTTGGGGGGGGGGGGGGGTCAGTACGAACGCGTGACCGAAGGAAGGACGCGACATTTTGGGCGGACGAACGACCGAATCGCCGACGAAATTTTCAATTTCTCACCGGACAAAATTTCTGATGATTTTTTTTAGTTATTAAATGGTCGAAATTTCCCGGAAAAGTTACCATTTTCCGTGTAAAAACACTTATGACCTTTTTGTTTAGTCCTGGCGCTTAACTATTGGGGGGGGGGCGAATGCATGGGCGGCCCCCCAATCCAAACATTGAGGGGTTCGGTCCCTCTTTCCCCCTTTAAGTCTCCGCCCATGATTCGCGTCCACTGTACGAGGATGGTTTATATTATAAGGGAGAGTGAGGATGCGTGCAGACAATAAGATGCTATCGCTTGCATCGTGCTCACGTGAGTCTCTCGGTGATTGTTATGAATCCACGCACAGCCATTGGACACGACATGAAATTAAAATCAGTCATGCAAGTGAAACACGCACGGCATTTAATTATTATAGAGTTTACGATGAAGTTTCCTTGAAATGCATGCAAGTGAAACACGCACAGCATTTAATTATTATTATTATAGATGATGAAGTTTTCTTGAAGCATTGTGCCGACTGCACTGCAGTTAAAGCTACGTTTGCAGAAAAATTATACTTCAAATGTCTCAAAGGCTTATCGCTGTTTGCATTGATACATTGTCGATATCTCACGATGATATCTTTGATCTGCGTTCGAATTTTATGGGCATGCTCTTCGCAGGATACTGTGCGACGATAGCAGATACTCAAGGGATAGCACTTCAGCAGATAGCAGGGGGATAGTATATCTCATGACTACAGCAGATTCGATACCGATGGTATACATAAAGCAGATAATGTGTAGGATAACATTATTTTAACAACAGAAGATAATCAGCTGACAGTGACAGTGAATTTTAAAACTACAGTGCATGGGGATAGCTTTATGACAAGAGCAGGCATTAAATAAAGAAACGTTTGACATTATAGGCTTATAGTCTGTGGATATAGTATTTAAATGAACTATATATTGAGATATTTGCGCACATTATATTCTAAACGTGGATTATGTTCTACAAGAGGAAATGCTGGAATTTCGCGGAATAAACATCGATATATATATAATACATCTGTAGTTGCATATTATAAATATATATACTGTATATAAAAGCCCATTGATAGTCTGCAGAATGCCGCATAGACCTATATATACAAACAGTAGACTCACACAACGCATTTTCTTGTTTCACGTATAAATGTACATGTTTTGTTTCATAAATATATAACACGCGTCTGTGTATAACTGTATATATATATATATTTGTTTTTATGTGTCGGTACATGTATAATGCAGCGGTATTTGTATTGAACATTGGAAGCAGCAGCAGCGGCAGGAGTTGAAAGAAGCCGCGATCGACTGCCCGTCTCTCTTGGTAGCAATACATAACAGATAACAGCAGCAGCAGCAGCAGCAGCAGCAGCAGCAACTGCAGCAGCAGCAGCAACTGTAGATCCCGATGAAAAGTCTATTATGAATGCGGCGGTGGCAGTGTCTAGTTTCTGTACTCGTCGTCGAATATGAATGTCCATTCAACATGATATTGGTTACATACAGGTCGCCATTATATTATAATAAGAATAAATAACAAATTTGTAGCGCTTGCAGAGGAGGATAATAAATTATTACACAGTGGATGTTTAATATGTAAATACGGAATATTGGATCGCTGGGTTGTTGAACAATTTGGTCGTCCTATACATCGCGTAGGCCTGTATACAAGCGGAATTGTTTGCACTATTGTTGATACTGTTGCTGTTATTATTAGCCTACTAAAATTGGAAATTGATAATATGATTATTATCGCTATATATTACTGCTAGCTCAACCTGTGGTTTCAAGAATCCCTCGGAATTTAGGAGTGACAGTGAATTTCAAAAATTACAGTGTAAGCTGCAGACCTCTGTCGAAGGCAATCGAAACCAAGCATGAACTGAAGACGGCGGCAGCCAAGTCTATGCACATACATGTAGTCTAACACTTGTGGGGCGCGGTGGTGTAGTGGTGGCGTCGTTGCCTTGGAGCCGGAAGGTTCGAGGTTCGAATCCACCTCAACGCGTAAGGACCTTGGGCAAGTCCTTCACTCACAATTGTTCAGCGCTTTGGCGTGAAACTCCAATACAGTGTCCGCTCTGCATTCGGGAGCGCCTCTGAGCAGGGGCGGATCCAGGGGGGCCAATCCGGCCATGGCCCCCCCCCCATTGAAAACTGCCATGGGACGTGGCCCCCCATTTGGTCCGAAATTAGCAATACGAATATGGGTAGAATGGATATTGGCCCCCCCCCCTATTCGGAAAATTGTATGGGACGTGGCCCCCCCGCTCGGTTTTGAAGTTGAGGACTAAAAAAAAGGTCATCAACTTTTTGGCGGATGAAATGGTATGTTTCTCCAGAAAATTTTGGTAGATGACTAAAAAAAAAGGTCATCAACTTTTTTGGCGGATGAAATGGTATATATGTTTCTCATCTGAGTAGAGAGAAATTGAAGGGGCGCTATAACAAGTGCACATACAAACAAACATAGCTCAATGTAGCATTCGTTGGTAGAGACGGGCATCATTGTCTATCGATTGTCAGCTTAGCCTACAATTGGTAAGGATTCCTAAGTAGATGGCTTCCCAGGATAGCGGAGCTGTTCAATACTGACGTCCATATACATGTACCTTGATTTCAATTTATCACGATGATTATGAGAGCTGTCTTGTCCAATTGGTTTCCATTGTCGAAGTCTCTAAGTAGAAAGGATGATTCCTGTCAACGTTTATTTTTGAACGGATATTCAGTCTACATCTCTCGACAACCCTTCTGCCGTGACGCAGCGTTCGAAAAGGCTGTTATGTCCTGCGCTTAGCTTTAGAGTTGTGCATTCGAAATTTTGAGTGTACACGATTATGTTTTAGCCCATTTCTCGTTGTACTCCTCGTGTGGAGCACCTCAAGCCGCCTCGTATACGGGACCTTGAGCAAGTCCTTCACTCGCAGTTACTCGTGCGCTTCTGCGTTGACTCCGATTCAGTGTTTGAAATGTTTTGTTAAAATTTGACTATTGTACGTAAATATGAATTGCCTGTAAGACTGTAAAATTTCATTTCGAAATTCGTACTTCTGGCCAAGATATGGGCAAAAAAACGTGGGGGGGTTACTTTTTATGGCCCACCTTGTAGAGGGACTTGGGAAGACATTTTTTTCCAAAGGGCTGTTGAGACGGCTATAGGGAAGAGTCCTCAGGCCTGCTTCTTGGGACACCATCAGATCCCACAGACCTTTATTTTCATGCAAGGTCAGCGGGTTTCTTTTTAACGGTCTTGCCCCATGACAAACCGTCGCCATCCTTTCTTACTCCAAGCGTTGGATTTCGCTGAAGGAGTCGCAGCTCACGCTTCCCAGTTACCCTAGTGACAAACTCCAGCGATATGGCGTCACAGTCACGAGTGGGCAAACAGTCAATTGAACCTGCAGGATCGTTGCTTGGAGTCCACTTTTAACGATGACTCCTCTTGGTAAATTAAGGTAATAACCAAGCCGAAAATTCACCGAATCAACACCTATAATTACAGCAACAGAATTCTTAACGAAAGACAATGTTTAGGCCTATAATAGTACGACTCTCCTTGGTATAATGTGAGGAAATAAGCGAACAAAATTCAGGGAATCATGAACAATAATACCGCAGCCAATAAAAGTTTTAGCTAAAGACAATGCGGGTCTATACTCTATGGTCATTTGTCATCAAACTGATTTTGTTCACACTGCCATAACTGCTCGCCATTATACGCAAACTGAACTGGCTTGCAAACAATTTTATGTAGATGTCTTGGTCGGTGAATCGCGATCTGGACGCATCTCGGTGTATTTGCATTCGAAATGCGTGTTACTGGACGTAATATAACTTACCCGAAGACAATCCAAGTAAATCTGCGTGCACTGAAGTCGATGACGCTTTGGTATTTGCATTGCATATAGAGGCTGAGAGAGCGATGGACCGAGAGAGGGTCTTCAGATCAACAACATCAAACGCATCCACTAAGTCTGAAATATGAGCGTCGTTTGCTGCGCGTGAGTATGTCTTTGCCTTTGTCTTTGCCATTGTCTTTGTCTCTGTGTTTGCCTCTGTGTTTGCCACTGTTTTTGCCACTGTGTTTGTCTCTGTCTTTATCTTTGCCTTTTCCTCTGTCTCTGTCTTCGCCACTGTCTTTGCCATTGTCTTCGCCACTGTCTTTGCCTCTGTCTTTGCCTCTGTCATTGCCTCTGTCTTTGCCACTGTCTTTGCCTCTGTCTTTGCCTCTGTCATTGCCTCTGTCTTTGCCATTGTGTTTGTCTCTGTCTTTATCTTTGCCTTTTCCTCTGTCTCTGTCTTCGCCACTGTCTTTGCCACTGTCTTCGCCACTGTCTTTGCCTCTGTCTTTGCCTCTGTCTTTGCCTCTATCTGTACCTCTGTATTTTCCTCTGTCTTTATCTCTTTCATTGACTTCACCGTTGCGCTTGTCTTTACCTTTGTCTTTGTCCCTGTCTCTGCCTCTGTCTTTACCTTTTTCTTGGTCTCTGTCTTTGCCTCTGTCTTTGCCTCTGTCTTTGCCTCTGTCTTTGCCACTGTTGGTGCTCTTGTACGCGCCTGTATGTCTCTCTCTATCTCGGAAATTGCTTGTATCTCTTTCTGGTTCTAACAGTCTCTCCTTGCCTCACTTTGGACGTGTCTGTCATTAGATCTCTCTCTCTCTCTGTCTGTCTGTCTGTCTGTCTGTCTCTCTCTCTCTCGCTCTTTCTCTCTCTCTCTCTCTCACTCTCTCTCGCGAGCTCTCTGTGTTTCTTGGGCAGTCTCTGCCTCTCTGTCTGTCTCTCTCCCTCCATCTTCTGTCTCTCTCTCTCTCTCTCTCTCTAGCTCTCTGTCCTTCTCCTTCTCTGTCTCTCTCTGTCTCTGTCTCTTTATCACAATGCGTCTCCCAGCTCTTCTTTCACTCTCTGCCTGTGTGCCTCTGTCTCTGTCTGTCTTCTCTCTGTCTGGTTGTCTGTCCCTCTCTGTTCCTGTCTCTCACTTACGCTGCGTCTCCCGGCTCTTCCTTGTCTTTCTGCGTGTATGCTTCTGTCCGTTTCGTTTTCTCTGTCTCTGTCTCTCTCTGTCTCTCTGTCCGTCTGTCTGCCTGTCTCTCTCTCTCTGTATGTATGTCACTCTCTCATCTGTGTCATTCCTTGCGTGCGTTTCAATAACATGTTTATCTCGACTATACGCTACAGACAAGCGACGACTCGGACCCGTTCACATAACATAGGAGACGACCACATTATATGAGTATTTAACGATATCACCAGACCGTTTATGTATACACCAGCGAATACATTATGCATTCGGTTTAAGCGAGGGATTTAACAGCAGAGTAACGGAACCAGCAGTCGTGCATAAAAAATCATATTGAAATTCCGAAGCGGACATCACATGTAACGGGGTCTGAAGCCTTCTTCGTATACGCATGACGCATGCAATGTAGTTTTCAGTGGAATTAAGAGGCTGCATGCTGTCCACTGCCGCGGTAGACTATGCCTACAAAAGCTGATATGGCTCCAGTGTAAAAATTGTAAAAAATAACAGACTTTACTATGGAGCACTAAGAAAGACTGGGGCTGACCCCTTCCCCCTCAAACCCCCGGCAATTCTCACCTTGGTTGTATCTTCGAAATGATGCATTGCTCAGTGGTTGCTAAGCAGACGCAATTTAACTACAGCGATGTTGCCGTGTGGTCAAACTAATGAGAACCGCAGGCAATTTACTGTTGATTAAAATGAACGAAAGGAGAAGATGCATGCATGCCTTCCGCGTCGTCTGTTGTGTACTTGCGCTATATAACCCTCTTCTTCTCTTCAGATTATAACAGAATTATACTGGACCAATTGCTTTGACTTGGTTAGTAAGGGGCGAAGGCCAACGAGACTTCAATTATACAGTGCAGTCATTAATGTTGAGATAGCAATTATTTAGCTCCTTAAGTTTAGCGTTGATGATTTTGACAAGTATAGTTAGGTAACGCTCGGCATTGAGTCATCACATATACACATATTACATATTGCGCTATATAAGCTTCCCAGTACGATTTCTCTACTGCTGCTTATAGCCTGTATACACGCAGACATGAATGCTGCAAACACCCACACACATATCACAATACATGCGTATACACAAATGCGCATACATAAACACAATCCCTACCAACATAGTCGCCGAAACTCCCCAACTTTTCGCACTCTGACAGTGCCAGTCCCAAGTCTGGACAAAGGAGGAGGGCGACACTGATCATCTTTGTTTTGACCGAGTGTCGCTAAACAGCAACAAGACATGTATAGCCGCCTGTATAATTATAAGCAAACTATCAGATTTCAACTGATGTGTTTCGTTGAAGTGTAATCAAAAGCCATAGACAACCATTAGCAACTTCCGGATTTTATCATATATTCTCGTCATTGCAGATATACATGTATGCCAACTTGTTATACCGACCCACACCGCAATGAAATTCAATACAACACAGCAGCATCACACGATACATAATATAGCGCCTTTTCTGCCGCCGCAAAAGAAGCACCAGAACAATAACTCACACTGTTTACATGTAGTTCCTGAATGATGTCTTCGCAATATCGAACTATCATCACCATTGATAGAGACCGGTTCACGGAAGTGGCGCCCGACAGAATGGAGCGTGTCTTGTTTGGGCAAATATTGGTAAATGGTCAATAACAAGCATCTACGGTAGTACCATCACGATTCACAATGTATATACTGTGGCTGGTCAACACTGTAACGCTGGTGAAATAGAGCGCCGGCCAAAGATACAACTGACTATACAGGGTGGGCCATAAAAAATATACTGACTTTTGCGTTACGTTTTTGAATCGTAAAAATAGTGAGTGATCTAACTAAATGTGATGTAATTTTTGTTCTGTTTGAAATATTTTTATGAAATTTGGCCATCATGTTTAAATATGAATTGCCTGTAAGCCTGTATTAGTTGATTTGAAAATTCTAACTTCTGGCAAGATATTGGCAAACTTTAGAGAGTCTTTTTATGACCCACCCTGTATATATGCGGTAGCTAGGACTGATTCCTCCGTGGGCCTATATATACGATAATGCGACCCATGAAGACTCCTATCTCATCGAATTAAAGCCGCTTCGGTTGGTCCGATGTAAATAGTCTCTCTATATTATGTGCATTGGATAGAAAACGGTGATAAATGAAACGCAAACTGCTGCGAATGATTTGTGAAAGTTGTGCGGAATTCTGCGATGATGTAATTAATCACGACCTAATCAGTATGAAGGTTCCGGTGTGATTGGCATTGGTACTGCGTATATAATGTATACATAACATGAGATTTCATTTGGCTGCCGGAAATTCAACTGTTTCAAAGCTGCCATCATCGTCGTCGTCGTCATCATTATGATCATCGTCCTTGGTAATGGTCGTTGTCATCAGTAGACACTATACGATGACAAAATATATATAAAGGGAGGTGGTGATAAGCAAGACACATGCACACATGCATGTGCATACATTGTATAATTTTTTTTAAAGCCCTGCTCTCTAGTCGCTGTGTACCCATTTAGCCGCCTGCAAACTTACATATACACTGTGTAGAAAAAGATACTATTCTTACCTTTCCAGCTATTGACACAATTTATACTGCATCGTCAGTAGCAATTGGCTACTTCTAGCATGCTTTGCACTGTCAACTGTCAGTGAAACTGCTAAGAGTGATAAAGTAGCCTAACTACAGCTGCATAGTAACTATTCATCTAAATAGACTGTAAGTCGCCTACATTTGTAATATTGGACAGTTTTAAGCTAACACTACCGCAACTATAATTGTGCAGTTAATGTTTTGTAAGCCTAATTGCAGTCTCAACTTCAATACGACTTGTAATCCTATTTTATTGCAATCCTAACTGTGATTCCAATTGCAATCCTGATTATTGTAATCTTAATGCCAATCTTGATTGTGATCGTATAATTGCAATTTTAGTTGTAGTCCGAATCCTATTCCTATAATTATGATTGTAATCTTAATTATGGTAATTCTTAGGCTATTGTAGTTCAATCTGCCATTAGGCCTATGATTGCATTCTTAATTGCTTAGTATCATCACGATTCACAATGTATACTGTGGCGTATTGGCAATCAACATGATTGGAGACATTGTTGCATTCCCAATTTCTATCCTAATTGAAAATTTTAGAGCAATCTTATTGCAGTTCCAATTCACGCGATTGTGATTTTAACCGCAATCTGAAACGCAATCCTAATTGCAACCTTTTGGGCGTTCATATATTTGAGATCCTATTTGTAATTCTAATTGCGATCTCGATTGCAACCCTGATTGCAATCCAATTTGCAACGGCACGGTATTTGTTCCTTTGGAGCACAATGAAGCTAAGACCAGGAAACCGATTAATTCGTGAAGACATCCCTCTCTCCCGATAAGATCTTTAAGACAAAGTCAGAGTGATGTTATTTACTGGCTGTATACGAAGACATCTGGGGTAATCACTTTGACATTCAAGCGGAGATGATGGACCTCAGGCCTGTTAGTTGTTGGCAGGCGGCTAAATGGGTCAACAGCGACTAGTGAGCATGACTTTTAACAGGAATTTTTTAAACTGCACAAACAGCAATGTTTAAACTAGTGCTTTTTGGACAGAACATTTCTGACGACCTTTTATTAGTCATTCACCAGAAATTTCCCCATTTTACTGGTTTTCTTGCACAAGATTGCTTTTACAACTGCACAAATTCATTTACAATTGCACATATTTCTCGCATTTGCTATATAGCGACTCTTCAAGCTCTCTACTCAGAGCCGCTTCCGACTATACACAACGCGGACACTGCAGTCTGCATCGGAGTTTCACGTCGAAGCGCCCGAGCAATTGTGAGTGAAGGACTTGCTCAAGGTCTCGACGCGGCGACTTGAGGTGGATTCGAACCTGGAATCACCCTCCGGCTCCAAGGCACCGAACCGCACCACTACACCATCACGTCCCACATCGCATGGACCAGAGAGGTGACTACGTGAAGGGACAGCAGGGACGGATTGTAGGTCTGTATACTACACTTACTACAGTCTTCCGCCATTAGCTCGCTCTGCCTTTTTCTCTGCAAGTTTTTTACTGGTACTCGTCTTTCTATCGGCTCAAAATCCTGCCTTTTCTCTCGGGAGGGGGGGGGGTTTGCACTGGGAGAGCTTATCAACGGCTCTTGCTGAGGAAAGCGCTATATAAATGGTCACATATAGTACAACATGGCGTATTACAGGCCTATATAAAAGCGTTCAATACTACACGTGCAATTATGTATCACCGAAAATCTGATTATTATAATTGTTGCGTAGCAATAACGTCATTCATATTAATTTTTGTCGCTGAAGCTCATGGCGTTTCAACGGACACAATTTTAACACAGTTTAGACAGGGACTATCTGGTTTTGTATTTCATAAGTCTTATATTATTCACTGGCTCCTAAGATGCACTAATTTGATTAGCAAAAATTACAATGTACGTGCTCAATCAAAGTCAAAGTCTCTGGCAGTCGTATAATTTTACAAAAACACTCGGCAAGTTTGTGGTCACGTTAGCTACCTTTTTAATGGCGGCAACTAGGCCTATATAAACTTCATCAGCGTTTGAAGTGTTACCGCTTCTCGGCCTTTTGGCTAAGATCAAAGTGAAATAATAATTAAATGCTTCCCTGCTGGGCCGCTGGCGTCGGTTAAAACCGCGTAAGCCTAGTAAAGCAGGAGGGCCTCTGGCGCACCGTAACTGGTCGTAAGCCTATAAATAAATAATAAAAAAACAAAAACTAAACTAAAAAAAACAACAACCAAAAACAAATTGTACAACGATGTGAAGAGCGCCTGACCATGACCGTGAGGGTAGTGGTCGAACTCAGCCGAGGCCGAAAGAAAGGGCGCTGTACAATGACAGTGTACATCATACACGTTCAGTATAATAATGTTCAGTAAAATGAGAGATTAGGATTCATACTAGAAGGGAAGCGGTATTTTGCCGCAATCTGTATATAGTTGACTCGATGTCTTTGGCTGGCGCCCACGCTTCTACGTAGACCTACAGTAGTTCGGATAGAGAGGGCACATTAGGCCTACACAAGGCCGTATTTAGGGGGGTGTTTTGGGTGTTTGAACACCCCCCGAAATGGAAAATGCAGAAAAAAATCTATTGCATTTTCAATATCGTGATGAAAAAAATCAAGAAAAAGTGATGAAAACACCCCCCGAAATGAAGTAAAGAAATTTGATGGCGAAAATATTTCACAGATTTCGACCGAATTTTAAAAAAAGGTCATCACAAATTTTGGCGGCGAAAATGGGAAAAAGTATTTAACAGATTTCGACCGGATGACTAAAAAAAGGTCATCACAAATTTTGGCGGCGAAAATGGAAAATATTTTTTAGATTTGGCCGCCACTGAAAACACCCCCCGAAATAAAATCCTGGCTACGGCCTTGGGCCTACATGTACTTCTGTGAATAGTGAATCATGCTGACCAAAGTGTTTAAACTTGGCTGCTGAGTAGGAGGTGATCAGAAGGTCTTCAACATAGCCAAACCAAATAGGCTAGGGCCTATACTGATTATTTATTTATTTATTTCTCGCATCTGTTATAGCGCTCTACTCAGAGACGCTCCCGATTACAGCGCGGACACTGCATCGGAGGTTCACGCGGAAGCGCCCGAGCAACTAAGAATGAAGGATTACATATTTACGCAGAGAGAGACAGAGAAACAGAGAGAGACAGAGATAGAGACAGACAGATAGACAGACAGATAGACAGACAGATAGACAGACGATAAGATAGATATCTCTTCTTTCTTTCTCCTCCGTCAGGTATTCGGGTTCCATGACACTTAATCCCGCGACACTTAATACCGCGACACTTAATCCCGCACCGATTTAATCCCGCGACACTTAATCCCGGCGACATTTAATCCCGCGACACTTCATACCGGGAAAGTAAAACAACGTTTACAAAAGAAGTTAAATTCTATAAATAGGCATATTCACAGCAATATTCACTTTGTGTTTAAAAAAGAGTTCAGCCTTTGCAGTAATATAAAACTGTACAATTCGATAAAAACAATAGTCACAGCAATATTCACTAATAAAAATTATCAAAACTGTACAATTTGATAAAAACAATAGTCACAGCAATATTCACTAATAAAAATTATCAAAACTGTACAATTCGATAAAAAAAACAATAGAGAGGTAGGCGTACCCAATTGGCTATGTGGACACTGGACAACATTAGTCAAACCCCTACTTACAGTTGGCTATGTGGACAACAATAGTCAAACACCTACTTACAGTTGGCTATGTGGACAACAGTAGTCGTACAAATATTCGTACTCACGTGTGTACAGGTATTAAGTGTCGCGGTATAAAATGTCGCGGGATTAACTGTCGCAGGGATTATATGTCGCAGGGATTAACTGTCGCGGGATTAAATGACGCGGGATTAAATGTCGCCGGGACTAAGTGTCCGGCATTAACTGTCGCGGTATTAAGTGTCGCGGGATTAAATGTCGTGCTACCGGTATTCGCCGACGATAAGGCTCTAACAAAACTTCTCCATTTCGGCCGGTCTCTTGCGAGTTATCTGTAATCTTTAATGTCGTGTTCATTTTGTTAGAGTTTCTAGGTCTCTTGCCAGGCGGTGACCAGTCCTCTCCTGGTAGGGTAAGGAGATCGTTGGGCCATTTTGGCCTCATCCGGTCTGAGGTGTCCTTCCAACACCTGCCTCCTGCGTTGGCCAGCACTTTCAGGGTTCCCGGTGAGCCTGTCCACCTCGCGTAACGCCCTAGGTGGTTCTTCGACCGAAGTCTTCACCACTGATGGCATAGCCTCACCGGGCTATCCCCTACTTGGCTGTTCACCCTCCCACCGCGGTGAGGTGCAGGTAGGGCTTTGGGGAGGGGATAAGATAGATATACGGATGGAGAAATACAAAGACAAACAGACAGAAGAAACAGAGACACAAAGAGAGAGAGAAACAAATAGAGACACGCAGAGAGAGACAGAGAGACATATAGATACAGACAGACAAAGTAGACAGACACATAGAGAGAGACAGATAGAGAGAAACAAAAAGAGAAAGAGAGATAGAGACACAGAGAGAGACACGCAAAGAGAGACACAGAGACAAAGAGAGAGAGAAACAAAGAGAGAGAAAAACAAAGAGAGAGAGAGGGTCGTTTTGATGAACAACGGAGGCAGTTTATATGACTGTGGAGTTGGTTTGATCTCTCTATCTCTCTGCAGGTCGTCTGCTTTTGACGGACGATAATCGACGATGCGCCCCCGCTTACTCGACCCCCGCTTACCCGGTCTCCCTCTTTCATCCGCTGATCTTCAAAGACACGCCGACCTCTCCCACTCTGTATATATCCCCTCCCACCTCTTGACCCCCCTCCTCAAGCTTTTCCCTTTTTTGTTCCCAACCATCCTACATTCTTCATCCCCCCCTCTCTCAATTTCCCTTTCTGTTTGACCCACCTCTTCTTCTTCTCTCTCTTTTTTGTACACCTCCCACAGGTTGTCCCCTTCCTGAACTCTCTATACTTTCCCTTTCTTCCCCTTCTCCACTACCTTCCCTTGTTTTCTTTCCCCATTTCCTTCATACACCTACGTACACTTCAGCTCTTTACTGTCACTTGAACATTCTTTTTCCCGGCTTCCTTCTCCTCCTGCTCTTCTCTTTTACTTTGTAAAAAAACACCGATTTTTTTACCCACCCCCCCCCCCAACACCCCTGCTCTCTCCATCCAGCAGCGTTATTATGGACTGCAGGTCTGGCGACTGCATATACATGTAGATGCAAAACAAGGACTCCAAAGAGCCCGCGGGAAAGTATACGAACAGGCCCCATGAGTACCATTTGAATAATTTGCGGGGAAGGGAGGAATGTTACGCTACTCCAAACACACAATCCTTCACAAACAACTTCCATTTCTGTTTTGCTCCAAGGAGAATGATTTTCTTTTCCCAACGAATCCTAACTCATCTGTATACATAATCCGCGCATCGCTCTCCTGTGCATTCTCCAGTTCTCTTCTCCCTTCCTCCTTTCTCCCTTCCTCCTCCATCTCCGTCTCCGCCTCTTCTCCTATTTCTCTGTCTCTATAGTAACGATTTATTTTACGTTCTTGCATGTACACCCGGGGTCTTTGTTCGACCGATTCATCCGGGGGTGGGGAGGGATGGGTGAAAGGGGCGGGGGCCGAGGAGGCGTCGGAGTTTAATGGTCCCCCTGTGTGATGTTGGCCCAGCCATCAGGCTCGGCTTATCTGATGTGCGGGCCAGTGAGTACGACGACGACGACGACGACGACGACGACGACGACGACGACGACGACGACGACGACGACGACGATGACGACGACTTCACTGCAGAAGGACCCGCAGACGACGATGAAAGCAAAATATTGGATCATCCATCCATCCAACCATCCATCAATCCATCCATTATTAGTTCATCTATCAGTCCATCCATCCATCCATCCATCCATTCTTCTCTTTGTCAATTTATCCATCTATCCATCCATCCGTCCATCCTTCTCTTTGTCAATTTATCCATCTATCCACCCATCCGTCCATTCTTCCGTTCATCCATCCATCCATCCATTATTAGTCCATCTATCCATCCATCCATTCATCAGTCCATCCATCCATGCATCCAACCATCCATCCCTTGTCAATTTATTAATGAATCCATTCATCCATCCATCTATTCATCCGTCCGTCCATCCATCTATTCATCCATCCATCTACTCATCCGCCCATCTACTCATCCGCCCATCCATCCATCAACCCATTCATTCATTCATCCATCCATACATGCATACATGCATACATCCATCCATCACACCCATCCGTCTGTCCACCCGCCCAGCCATCCATTTATCCATCCATCCATCAATCCACCAATCCATCTATCCATCTATCCATCCATCCATCCATCCATCACATCCATCCATCCATCCATCACATTCATCCATACATCTATACATCCATCCATCCATCCATCCATCGCTCCATCTATCACTCCATATATTTATATAGCCATCCATCCATCCGTCTGTCCGTCCTGTCGTTTTTCGATCCATCCAACCATCCGTCCATTCATTCATAGACAGGAACTAAATACACAAATGTCGATGCTTCCCAGATGTCTCTTTCCCCTCTTCTGGAGTTCGTGATCGGGATTTACCCTTGGACCACGAATTGACCTCTGCAGGCCATGTGGTTGTTTGTGAAGGAAGGACGTGTTTGTAGGCTACCATGGCATGCACCTACGCCAGATTTGCACTTAACTCCGTTCCTTTACAACTCAATGCCAAACCTTTGATAGGTTATCATATATATTATTCTATATATAATATATAATTATAAGATATATAATTATATATACAGGGTGGGCCATAAAAAAGTAACCCCCTACGGTTTTTTGCCCATATCTTGGCCAGAAGTAAGAATTTCGAAATTAAATTTTACAGGCTTAAAGACCATTCATATTTACACATGATGGCCAGATTTCATCAAAATATTTCAAACATACCAAAAGTTAGATCACTTTTAGTGAAGCCTCCCACCGTTTTTTGACGATTCAAAAACGCGACACAACAAAAAGTAACAAAAACCAATCTAATTATTCAGGCCAATATCTTGGTCAGAAGTAAGAATATCGAAATGAAATTTTACAGGCTTAAAGACAATTCATATCCACACCAGAGGCCAGATTTTAGCTAAATATGTCTAACAGAATAAAAGTTACACCACATTCAGTGAGGCCACCACCGTTTTCTGACGACTCAGTAGGGTAACGCAACAAAAAGTAGCAAAAAAAACGATTTTACTAAGTCTCATCTCAATTATTTGTTATCAAATAGCCTTGATATTGCCAGATGATCATTATTATTACTATTTAAAAAAGAAACAGGGTACCAGCGTAGCTGCACGTCACTGAGAAGTCACTTAGCAAGATGACAATCAAATTGGTAAATAAGGAATCTGTCAGATTAATCAACAGGTTCATCAAGAACTTTTATTTATTTGCAAAGATACTCAAAAGAAGTTTTGACACTGGTGGTGGGCACATTGAACACAAGTTGTGAAGCACTACTAAGTTCATTTGACAACAGTTATTTGAGATGAGACTTAATAAAATCGTGTTTCTGTTACTTTTTGTTGCGTTTCGTTTCTGAATCGTCAAAAACGGTGGGTGGCCTCACTAAAAGTGGTATAACTTATGTTGTGTTTGAAATATTTTGATAAAATTTGGCCATCATGTGTAAATAGAAATTGTTTTTAAGCCTGTAAAATTTCATTTGCAAATTCTGACTTTTGGTCAAGATATTGCCAAAACACCTAGTTTTTGTTGTGTTTCGTTTTTGAATCGTCAAAAAACGGTGGGTGGCCTCCCTAAAAGTGGCATAACTTTTGTTCTGTTTGAAATATTGTGATAAAATCTGGCCATCATGTGTAAAAATGAATTGTCTTCAAGCCTGTAAAATTTCATTTCGAAATTCTTATGTTTGGCCAAGATATGGGCTAAAAACCGTAGGGGGTTACTTTTTTATGGCCCACCCTGTATATACAAATTATAATAAGTTGCTCCCTAGCTATTCATTCATTCATTCATTCATTCATTCATTCATTCATTCATTCAGGCAGTCAGTCAGTCGGTCGGTCAGTCAGTCATTCATTCATTCGTTCGTTCGTTCGTTCATTCATTTATTCGTTCATTCATTCATTCTTTCGTTCGTTCGTTCGTTCGTTCGTTCATTCATTTATTCGTTTATTCATTTATTCGTTCATTCATTCATTCTTTCGTTCGTTCGTTCATTCCTTAATTCATTCAATCATTCGTTCATTCATTTACAGACAGACATACACACACAGACACACACACACACACATACACACACACACACATATACCCAGACACACACACACACACATATACCCAGACACACACACACACACACACACACAGATACCCAGACACCGACAGACAGCAATATATACAAAGACAGTGAGTTTCATTTCATTTCACGCTGATACAATGGCACATGCATTCACCGTCGTAGTTCAGGAAATCGTCCGTGTTCCATTTCCGTTGTCATTCGGATGTTGTCGGCAATTGTCGGCCACCGACGACGACCACACACAGTCATACATACAGTCGCCATAAACCGTCTGCAGTTACTGTCTGCATTTACTGTAGCATTTATATAGCATCCCTACAGATAGACATACAGACATACACACACAGACACAGACACACACATATACGCAGACACGGACAGCAATACAAATACTGTCTCGTCCCACAGAACATCCACGACACACAAACCGTTATTGTTATTGTTGTCATTCTTGTTGTCATTTACCATGTCTCCTGTCATTCACCACAACCGCCCCTTCCTTCCTTCCGTCAATCCACGATTTTCTGTCATTTCTCCTGATTTCATTGTCCACTGTCTCCTACCTGTCGCGCTTCTTATTCTCGACATGCAGACGCTGAGGCTCCTGCATTCTATGGTCGTTCGTCGTATGATGGCGCTGCTGTCGACGACGTTGGCGCCACATAAATTGTTTGAATCAGTCGTCTGCTCTGTTGCTCTACTGCTCTACTGCTGTCTGATTCGGTTGATGATGTTTTGTGTGAAAGCAATCGCAACGTTCACTCTTGGCTCCGTCCAATAATAGTTCGCCACGATTCTATAATTCATTAAACTAATATTTTCCTATAATACAAACTGTCTGGCAGATCGTCGTCTGTCATGCAGTGTGTATGTAAATGTGTCAGGCAGTTTGCCAGCCGGTCAGACAGTCTGTCAGGCAGTCTGTCGGTTAATGTGTCAGGCCAATGTGTCCGCCAATCTGTCAGTCAGTCAATCAATTAGTCAGTCAGTTAATGTGTCAGCCAATGTGTTAAGCAGTGTGTCCATAGGCTATACGTATTTTGTCTCCTTCCTTAAAGTATATATCGGTCCATATCTATAATCAGGCAGCGCAATTATACCAGCAACAGATGACATTGTGTTGCTTAAATACACGTGTTTGTATGTGCGCTTGTTATAACGCCCCTTCAATCTCACTACTCAGAGGCGCTCCCCAATGCAGAGCGGACACTGCATCGGAGTTTCACGCCGAAGCGCAGAGCAATTGTGAGTGAAGGACTTGCCCAAGGTCCCTATACGCGGCGACTTGAGGTGGATTCGAACCTCGAACCTTCCGGCTCCAAGGCAACGACGCCACCACCGCACCCCGCATTGTTATACAATTGCCACCCTATACCAGTTTATCTATCTAGCGAATGACTCGTAAGCCTGTGTGCTATTTCATCTGCTTGTATTCATACCTTCTTGTATGTCTATCTGCTTGTCAGTCTGCTTGCCTGCCTTTCTGTCTGTTTGCATATGCTTGCATGTTGCTGTTTAACGACACTGCAATTTCAAAGATGATTAGTGTCGCCCTCCTCCTCCTTTGTCCAGACTTGGTACTGGCACTGTCGGCATACAAACAGGGTGGTGTTTCTGTTATAGTTTGTACATGTACCTGACAGTGTGTTTCTCTGTCTATATATTACTATCAATCTGAATGAACAGTATTCGAATCCCGGTGGCAGTGTCGGTGCTATAATAGATAATCGACGGTTTCTCATTTCTATACCTTGGCGCATGCAATCTCGTTATAAAAAGACGTTAGATAAATCATCGAGTAAACATTACGACCCGTTGCAATGGTCGACTGGGAAATGTGATGCTTTGTAATGCATTCGTTCGAGATTCTATACGCTGCATAACATTAATTTTGCAAGTCTAATGCGATGGCATCTTCTGTTGCATTGCGTGTATGTCTCTGCAATAGTATACGGCTAACTGACTGCGTATACATAGACTATCCCTAACGTCTACTCATCTGCGTGTATACGTCGCACTTTAAGATCTCAATTATAATGCGATGACCACAGCTTAGCATATATACCCAAAACTGTTCTTTTGGGGCGCGCTGGAGTCGGGAGCGCCTCTTAGTAGTTTTTTACTTTAAGGAGCGCTATATAAATGTCCGAATGAATGAATGAATGAATGAATGAATGAATGAATGAATGAATGAATGAATGAATGAATGAATGAATACCCAGCATACTTCGTACCGCTGATTCCTTTGCTCTGACTGTATACCGAGTATAAGACTTCAGTGCCTATAAAGTGTAGAAAAAAGAAGTGCACGCCTGGACGCTCCTTGTTTTTCTCTGCTGTACGGACCAAATAAGTGGCAGGACGGTGTGCAGATTTTAAAATAAGTCCCTGGACGTCGTCCATGACCGTCCAGGCAAACTTTAAGCCCTGGCGTACATATAGATTTATATGCACACACAAGGCATAAATACAGACATG
>OX243826.1:27777912-27820489 GCA_945859605.1 Lumbricus rubellus | reverse complement strand
CTCCCCATCTGTTTCTGCGCATATATTTATGTATCTATCTCTTTCTCGGTGTGCCTGTCTGTCTCTGTCTTCCTCTTTCCGCACAGAAGAGTAGCCTAACTGATCAACAGTAGCTGTAGAAAAGTAACCGTGAAAAAGCATAATAATTATGTAGAACAGTAGCTGTAGAAAATTTACTATAAAACTATAGAAAAAGAGTGTAGAAAAAAGCATCTGTAGAACAGTAGCTGTAAAAAAGTAACCTAACAGTAGGAAACCAGTTGTAGAATAGCAGACCGCACGAATGAATCTTTGGAAAGGAGCAATCCGTCTGTTTGCACATCTGTCCCATCAGAGACAATATTCAATTTCAGTCTGTAAACAGCAAACGTCCATTAGCGACACAAATGGAACCAGCGTCGACCGTCGATGGCGCTGGTTCCAAGAACGGAATCATCATCCGACGTCTAAGGAACATTCGAAGACAAAGAAGAAGCGAAAGCCGCTTAGGGATTTTCGATTGTCTCTAATTGCTTCATTCCATTTGCCGGATCGTTAGCCATGGCGTCTGCAGACGATTGCTGCAGAAGCTTGATGGCGGAGGGGATATTATGCGAGAAAAGGGTTGCGAGAAAAAGGTTGTAGCGGCATTAGGTTTGCGAACGCGGTATTATGAATGGTTAGAGCGTTCGACTTAGACACCTTTAAAACGAATATATAGGATGATATATAGGAGAGGCGATTCATATGCTAAACAATGGGTTGTTGATTCAATCTTCGCAGATATGAATATAAGCATAGAAGGGTGATGAAGATAGCCCACAAATGGGTAAAAGGAATATAAGCAAGGAGATTAATAAATGCGAGAAAGGGATTGCTGTACAGATAGCCTATGAAGGGATAAAAAGGTATATAAAGCAAGGAGATGAAGAAATACAAGGAAAGGGTTGCTATGGATAGCCTACAAAAATGCACATACAAACAAACAAAAGGATTGTAAGCAAAGACAGGCTGAAGATGTGGCCTTCGCGAATGGGTTGCAAACGTGACAGGGTATGAAGCAAGTGATGTGAGTGAAGCAGAGAATGTGAAACTGTGTGAAGCTGGTTATAGCATGTAGCATGCATGATGATATCGAGAACAGGAAGAAACGATGATGTATAGGTCTATATTGTACGTGATAATCGCTTCGTCTGATTCACTCATCTATTTTCAGAAAACACTGATGATGCGTATCGTTAATATCTCCGTTGATTGTTGCATAGGGCCTGCATAGGCCTTCATGTACGCTGTGAAAGAGAAATTGTGTTGGACTGTGAATGCGTGAATAGAGAAGTGAAAGGGAAGATATACAGGGTGTAAGGAAGGATGATACAAGTCGGTTGACGTGGAACAAAATGATTATTGATTTGCTTTTCTTTCATTCGAATCGATCATAGTCGTCAGCTGTATAATAGTTCTGAACACCAAACAGAATCAGACAAAACGCGATTATCATTACAAAGAAAACGATAGAAGATAATGATATCACGAGGGATAATAAGATGACGATGATAACAGCAACGCCGGCGACGATTATAGCCTACCAGATTTGCAATCAGTGACAGTGACAGTATGCCTATATATGAAATCATTATAAACATAAAATGAAAGATAGCCAGAAGTTATCATCTATAAAGTAAGCAAGGTGTGTAGTAATTTTCATTTCTCGCACTTGCTATAGCCCCTTCAAGCTCTATCCTCAGAGGCACTCCCGATTGCAGCATGGACACTGCATCGGAGTTTCACGCCAAAGTGCACGAGAAATTGCAAGTGAAGGACTTCTTCAAGGTCCCTCTACGCGGCGGCTTGAGGTGGATTCGAACCTGAAACCCTCCGGCTGCAAGGCACCGAACTCACCACTACAACACCGCACCCCGCAAAGTTATATAGTATCATCTGTAAAAGGGAGTTTAAAATAATAGTGCGACATGGGTTGCAGGCCGTAAGGGCACTGAACTATGGGAGGGAACAAACATCGCGAAACATGTAAATCATTGTTAACGACAACTTTCAGCAGTCCTCCCTCAACCCCCACCCCACCCTCCACCCTCAACCAATGACTCAAAACAACCCCAAATTATAGGTGACAAGATGTAGGAATTATTATCGGCCGGTACGAAATGATCAACGACCATCAGCATTGAAGTGAACATCAATCTTCTTCTTAATATAAGTCTAGGGTAGGCGAAGGATCGACGCCAAGAGTCTCAGCGTCGTTAATACGTCACGGATGATTCATCCCTCCGATGACGTCATACCCATTTTCTTGTCAGCTCTTGCAGGCGTCGTCGACGTTTTACGATATAGCTCAACGTTTCAACGAGATATACAGTATAATATCAGTGGTGTGCAATTATGTGTCATCAGTAACATCAGCACCATCATCAAATGCTGACACGAATGGCCTATATTATACACCATGATGTCATTTATAACAATGCGTCAATCAATATAATTTATAACCGTTACTTAGTATAATAGATTGCATAACCCATATCTACATTGTATTACTTAGTGTGTGTGTGTATATATATAATTTTTGTTTGTATGTGCACTTGTTATAGTGCCCCTTCACCCATGGGCGTCCGCAGGAATTTTTCTAGGGGGGGGCGCAAACCTTTAAATAATTGTCACATGGTTTAAATTTAATGAGTCACAGTTTGAATTTCCATATTACCACGAGAGAATCCTGTAGCTTACCAACACCTTATGCGCCCAAAGAAAGATAATATATAGGCCTAGGTTGAACTTGTAGAACGAATCGATAATCACATTGAAAATCCCGGTGTAACAATCACAACCAAATAGTCTAAATTTATGTGCAACTATGCGAAAAATCAAAATCCGTGGAGGGAGGGAGAAGCAGAGGGCGCCAGAGGAAAACTTGGATGGACAACATAAGAGAAGATCTGAAAGAAAGGAACATGGATATGAGGAATGCCATGGATATCATCAAGGACAGAACAGGGTGGAGACGCCATGCATGTAAAGGCCTCATCGTCGGCGCGGCCGGACGGAGGAGAGCAATGATGATGATGCGAAAAATCCAGAGGGGCGCACCTGCGCCCCCTTGCGCCCCGCTGCGGACGCCCATGCCTTCACCCTCTCACTACTCAGAGGCGCTCCCGAATGCAGAGCGGACACTGCATCGGAGTTTCACGCCGAAGCGCTGAGCAATTGTAAGTGAAGGACTTGCCCAGGGTCCTTACGCGGTGGATTGATGGCGGATTCGAACCTCGAACCTTCCAGTTTCAAGGCAACGACGCCACCACTACACCACCGCGCCCCACGATGTGTGTTCGTTGTATTGCTTGTACGTGTACATATGTATGTATGGATGTGCGTGTGCTTGGTGTATATAATATATACCGTGTGATGTACATAAATACATGTCTGTCGTACCCTATAATTCCAGCGTGATCTCCTCCCGATCTCCATCCATCCAACCATCCATCGCCCTCGACACCAGCAGCGTTCACCTGCTTCAGCCTAACAACAACGACGATGATGAAGCATCGGCGTTTACATAGAGCCGCGTCTGTCATGACGTCGTCGTACATATAATATCGATGGTCAATTAGCGACCCCGTGCGGCCACTTTGATCGGACTTGTCCTCCGCCATTAACGTCAGCTCTAAGTAGGGTCTGCGTGCGCTGGATACGACCAATTTCCTCCATTTTAAGTCCTGTAATTTTCCGTCCGCCGAAAATTATGGGTCTTGCAAGCACGGCGGAGGCGACGTGCGGGCGCGAGAGAGAGCCGGGTTGCAAAGCGTTCTGCATGGGTGGCGGGCATCGGCTTCAGCGGGGGGGGAGGCACGGTTTCCTCCGCAGCCGCCGTAGCCGGTCATTAAATGAAGCCGATCAAGCATCATCAGGAGCATCGATCTTTGAGAGAGATCGATAGCCAGAATTGTCTGACTACCACAGGAGTCGTTAGTCACGGTCGAGTGATTGTGCGTGCTAAGTATAACTACACCGCACACACACACACACACACACACACACACACACATACACACACACACACACACACACACACACACACACACACACCAGTTCTCGTCTACGGTAGTCTTCTAATGAAAAGTAATGCGCTGCTGCAGTGCTGCTGCGAACGGACATTTTTTATAGCGCTACTTCAAGGAGTGTCCTCCTCAGTGGCAGCGGTGCTGATCGAATGCATGATCAAGATAAACCAGCCGTGGTTCGACTGATGGACTGACGGGAGAGAGACCGGGGTTCAAATCCTATAGCGGATAGAAAATTAATGTGTTTAAGAGATTTCATCCTTAACAGATTATAAGCTGCTATAAGATGGCACTGATTTTGCTTAACTGGTGGGAGGATTAGGCGGTGATGGAGAGAGATTATCACCCACATTATTGCGGTAAATCCTGGGGAGGGATGGGCAGGAATGTTGTCTTCGCTTTTAAGTTTGGAAAGGGAATGCGTAAAGGATTTCTCTTCTCTGTATAGATATAATGCGGAATAATGTTTCTGCTCTATAGGCCTATGACAATGTGTTAATGAAACAATCGCAATTACTAGACCTATACGCGATGCTGCTGTATGTACGCGGTCCTCACAAGAGAAACGTTTGCACACTGCGAAATGACAGTTTTGGTTCTAACTGCTCCCCATTGGGGAAACAGATTTACCGCACTGATCGCCCACCCACTCACCATGGCACCACCCTTAGGCTTATATAGGCTTACATGTCACAGTATAATAGTTGGTAGCACTTCATTCATGGTCACGGCTGTTTCTTATGCACTAATTTTATATGCCATGATCATTGATCTGCAGGAATATTCTCATTCCAAGATCAAATATTACAAAACGAAATCTTACAACTTCACAGACTTTGATCTCTATTAATAGCATTAGCCAAGTTCATTTTTCATCGAGCACGGCATTTAAACTGGGACACGCGACTCGTATAGGCCTACTTCATCCTCTCTCGTGAGTACACTGCATACTTACTGCACCAAATGACATAAAACGAAGCACAACATTATCGAGTGCAATACGCAATTCATGTACGTCTATATTCGTTCGTGCCATCGATGCTGAAGTGATAAATGTTCGTAGGGGAGAGACTGCATGACTACCACGACCACAGACAGCTTTCCATTGGGGGAAACGGGTACAAAGGCAGGGCTACCTGTTTGAAGCATTGAGTGAAAAGTCCCGAAGGTTGGTCGATCGTGACGGCCAGATACAGACGGGCAAACCTCGGTGAGCACAAAGCGAATGACAGTTCTCGGACTGAGAACTGATTGATTGCAATTCTGCTGCAGCGTCGCTGTAAAACGAAAACGTCTCCGATAAATATATTAGGATTGGAGGCATGAATGCTTTTGAGATTTCAGACGACAGTGTAATTTATCATGTAACAGACGAAGCGTTTATGACTGATTGTCGAAACAATAATTAATTATGGACGTATACATTATAGTTACAGGCAGGCCTATACTGTTTAATGGATATAAATTATCAGTTTTAAAAAAATCATTATACTTGCAGGCCTACTGTTTAATAGATATAAATTATCAGTTTAGAAAAATTCATTATAGTTTAGAAAAAAATTCATTATAGTTAGCCTACAGGCCTACTGTTTAACGGATATAAATAATAATCAGTTTAGAAAAAATTCTGTTGAACCCCTGGAATCGCGACTCACAGACCAGCAGTCTGAAAACTAGATCATCTAGCACAAGCAAATACACATAGAGTATAATAAATTAGATCTATTAATTATCTGTGTATAGTCTATAAATTATAATGACCATTATTTTACATAATTGTAGTTGCGCACAGAGCAGATCAATCGCCGGAGCATCGCCAATGCCAAAAGTCAATTCAAAATAATTAATTAGAATCTCTTTCTGGTCGTCATCTCCTATTCCTTTTCTGCTTCTTCTTCAGTTTCTTAAACTTCTTCTTCATCATCATCATCATCATCATCATCATCATCATCATCATTCCAGTGCCTTTTTTAACGTGCAGTTGTACACACAATGTGCAGTTGTAGAAGCACTTCTGTACAGTTAAAACTAGCAAAAAGGTCACTGTTCTCCGATTTGAAATAATTTACCCTGGATGATGGAAAAGAAAAGGAGTTGTGCAGTTCTAAAAATTCCTTTAAAACAGCCCTGCATCATTTCTCTATAATAATAAAAATGGTTATCAGCGTATACACGCGATCAATCTGGTTCCAACGTCTTAACCGTTGACAACGATGGCGACTATAAAGCGTCTATTCCTGGAAAATCAACCACTTTCCCGATCTTTGAACGAAGCAGTCGATGTACATGTTTACCATCTGTTCCCGTCATAAGCAATAAACTGCTTATATACGTGACATTTTGCAAGCACGGTGGACATGACTGCATGGGAGAGTAGTAAAGGAGATCTTTTACTGAACCAATCAAAACAACAATTAAGCTAATTGAAAGTGACAGGTCTGTATGTTATGGTCCAGGAAAATGATTAATTACTTCTTTGATCTATATAGGAAACAGCCTGGTCTAGGAAAATGGCTAATTACTTCTTTGATGTATATAGGAAACTGCCTGGTCTAGGAAAATGATTAATTACTTCTTTCATGTCACTGGTCCAGGAAATAATGCAATAGCAAACCCATAATTATTGTTTTGATTTACGCCCTTTGATGATGACGAATAACATTTCTTTGATCTACTCTGATGGCTGCGTTTCCCTTACAGGCAAACCAACATTCCTGTCTGTCTGTCTGTCTGTCTGCCTGCCCGTCTGTCTGTCTGTCTGTCTGTCTGTCTGTCTGTCTGTGTGTCTGTCTGTCTGTCTGTCTGTCTGTCTGTCTGTCTGTCTGTGTGTCTGTCTGTCTGTCTGTCTGTCTGTCTGTCTGTCTGTCTGTCTGTCTGTCTGTCTGTCTGTCTGTCTGTCTGTCTGTCTGTCTGTCTGTCTGTCTGTCTGTCTGTCTGTCTGTCTGTCTGTGTGACCTCTTTGTATACAGCAGACGTGTACAATAAATTATTATTCCTTCACAAGGCATTGTGCCTCCATAGCTCCACATTAGGCAACGCCTGCACTCTTGGACACTGTGTAATAAATGAAAATATGTGTCTGTCTGTAACAACAATAATTCTGCATTTCTTAACATTTGTAAAAAATCAGCCAAAATTTCGACATTTTTAAAAATCCCACAAATTCAAACATTTATTATACACCAGTTGATGTATGCGACACCGCTCTGTCTTTGCAAGCACAGCGAAAATCTTTCTCATAGCCAATATCATTATACTAGTACACACATATTGTGCATTTTTGAAGTCTTTATACTTCACTACAATATTTTCTGCTTGACAGAGTAGTTGAAATTTATATTTCCACACATACTGGACTCTGACTTTACATTCGCATTTGTACGTCTATGAAGTCTTTATACTTCACTGCAGTATTTTCTGCTTAACAGATGCAATGTACTATGGTGCGCATAACTCTATAGCAACAATAAGCGAGATATTGGACAATTCTATACTCCCGCAATCTTTAAAAATCGAATAATTTCAAACATTTATTATACAACTTTCCATGTGTACGACATTCGGAAGCACCACGGCGTCAGCGGGAGCAGCAGTGACAACAGCGATGGCAGCGACAGCGCACCGACCTCCTCTTCTTCCTTCAAGTCTTCCACTCCTCCTCTATTTGCAGTGTGTTGGACTTAGAAAATCTCGCCCTTGCAGAGCATTCGGACTTAGAAAATATCAGAAAATTTCGATCTCGCAGCATGTCAGACTTAGAAAAATTTTGATTTTGCCATGTGTTGGACTTAGAAATCTCGTCCTTGCGGAGCATTTGGACTTAGAAAATTTCGATCTTGCAGTGCGAACTTAGAAAAATTTTGATTTTGCCATGTGTTGGACTTAGAAAATTTCGACCTTGCAGTGAATTTGGACTTAGAAAAAAATCGGACTTAGAAAAATTCGACCTTGCAGAGCATTCGGACATTGAAAATTTCCATCTTGCAGTGCGAACTTAGAAAGTTTTGTGAACTAAAATCTTGTTGGACTTAGAAATTTTTACTCTTGTAGCGTTTGGCACTTAGAAAATTTTACTCTTGTAGTGTGTTGGACTTAGAAAATTTCAACATTGCAGGGAATTTGGACTTAGAAAAATTTGGTCTTATAAAAAGTTCGACCTTGCAGAGCATTCGGACATAGAAAATTTTGATTTTGCAGTGGGAACTTAGAAAGTTTGTGAACTAAAATCTTGTTGGACTTAGAAATTTTTACTCTTGTAGCGTTTGGCACTTAGAAAATTTTACTCTTGAGAAAATCTCGTCCTTGCAGAGCATTCGGACTTAGAAAATATCAGAAAATTTCGATCTCGCAGCATGTCAGACTTAGAAAATTTATGATTTTGCCATGTGTTGGACTTAGAAAATCTCGACCTTGCAGAGCATTTGGACTTAGAAAATTTCGATATTGTAGTGTGTCGGACTTAGAAACATTTTGATTTTTGTCGTATGTTGGACTTAGAAATCTCGTCCTTGCGGAGCATTTGGACTTAGAAAATTTCGATCTTGCAGTGCGGACTTAGAAAGTTTTTGCTCCTGTAGTGTGTCGGACTTAGAAAAATTCGAAATTTCATGGCGTTCGGACTTAGAATATTTCGACCTTGCAAAGCATTCGGACTTAGATATTTTTACTCTTGTAGTGTGTGGGACTTAGAAATTTTGCGAACTAAAATCTTGCTGAACTTAGAAAATTTTACTCTTGTAGTGTGTTGGACTTAGAAAATTTCGACCTTGCAGTGAATTTGGACTTAGAAAAAATCGGACTTAGAAAAATTCGACCTTGCAGAGCATTCGGACATTGAAAATTTCCATCTTGCAGTGCGAACTTAGAAAGTTTTGTGAACTAAAATCTTGTTGGACTTAGAAAATTTTACTCTTGTAGTGTGTTGGACTTAGAAAATTTCAACCTTGCAGTGAATTTGGACTTAAAAAAATTTGGGCTTAGAAAAAATTCGACCTTGCAGAGCATTCGGACATAGAAAATTTTGTTCTTGCAGTGCGAACTTAGAAAGTTTGTGAACTAAAATCTTGTTGGACTTAGAAATTTTTACTCTTGCAGCATTTGGGACTTAGAAAATTTTACTCTTGTAGTGTCTTGAACTTAGAGAATTTCGATCTTGCAGTGAATTTGAACTTATAAAAATTCGGTCTTGCAGAGCATTCGGACTTAGAAATTTTTACTCTTGTAGCGTTTGGGACTTAGAAAATTTTACTCTTGTAGTGTGTTGAACTTAGAGAATTTCAACCTTGCAATGAATTTGGACTTAGAAAATATTGGCCTTTCAATGTAAGACACGAACTTTTGCCACTGCACGAAGTCAAACTTGTAATTTACGAAGTATAAACACAGAAAATGTATGTAGAATGTGTTAAGTTGGAGAAATATGGAGTGGGCGAAGCGCATATTCTTAGATTTGTGGAAACAATGTCGTACATTATTTGCAACATGGTAACAATTTTGGTAAATTACGAACTTAGAGAGCGAAGAAATACAACTTAGCATTACAAACAGCAAATTGCAAGACTTTTAAGGGTTGAGAGTGTTCAGTTGGTGAAGTAAAGGAGTGGGGAGAGTGTTCCACTCTTAAGTTTGTGGAAAACAAGACTCTTCATTATTTGTGCCATGTCAGCAATTTTGATAAATTACGAACTTAGAGAGCGGAGAAACGCAACTTAGGGTTACAAGCAGCAAATTACAAGTCATTTTTAGAGTTGAGAGCGTTAAGTTGGTGAAGTAAAGTGGTGAGGAGGGTGTGCCATTCTTAAGGTTTGGGCAAACAAAGGTGTTCAATATGTGTAACATGTCATCAATTTTGACAAAATACGAAAATATTGTACGAAGAAACACGAATTAGGGTTACAAGTGGCAACTTGCAAGACGTTTAGGATTAGCAGGCGTGCACAACTTAGCAGAAATCTACATTCGTCAACTCTGAAAACGCTAAGTCCGAAATTTTCACCGGTCAAAATCACCCGGCAGCACCTTCGTGCGGTGCAGCGGCGGCGGCGGCGGCGGGCGCCCCGTCCCTCACGGACGACCTCGGACCACAGGTCACACAGACAGACAGACAGACAGACAGACAGACAGACAGACAGACAGACAGACAGACAGACAGACAGACAGACAGACAGACAGACAGACAGACAGACAGACAGACAGACAGACAGACAGACAGACAGACAGACAGACAGACAGACAGACAGACAGACAGACAGACAGACAGACAGACAGACAGACAGACAGACAGACAGACACACACACAGACAGACAGACAGACAGACAGACAGACAGACAGACAGACAGACAGACAGACAGACAGACAGACAGACAGACAGACAGACAGACAGACAGACAGACAGACAGACAGACAGACAGACAGACAGACAGACAGACAGACAGACAGACAGACAGACAGACAGACAGACAGACAGACAGACAGACAGACGGGCAGGCAGACAGACAGACAGACAGACAGGAATGTTGGTTTGCCTGTAAGGGAAACGCAGCCATCAGAGTAGATCAAAGAAATGTTATTCGTCATCATCAAAGGGCGTAAATCAAAACAATAATTATGGGTTTGCTATTGCATTATTTCCTGGACCAGTGACATGAAAGAAGTAATTAATCATTTTCCTAGACCAGGCAGTTTCCTATATACATCAAAGAAGTAATTAGCCATTTTCCTAGACCAGGCTGTTTCCTATATAGATCAAAGAAGTAATTAATCATTTTCCTGGACCATAACATACAGACCTGTCACTTTCAATTAGCTTAATTGTTGTTTTGATTGGTTCAGTAAAAGATCTCCTTTACTACTTGGGAGAAACACATCGGTCCATCGAAAATGATCGCTTGCATCAAATGGAGATATCCCGCTGCGATCCATCTAATCCCGGATCAAAGGGAACCATCCTCCAGCTGCAGAACATCCAGGGGTACTCGATTGAGTATCCGTGCCCCCATTCCAGTAAGCCCTTCCATCTCTCCAGCGTCCATGCAGAGAGATTATGGGATATGCATACAGGGAGGGATTGTGTGGTGTGCATGGGTCATCGGCGACCCCCTCCTCCTATCGCCGGCCATTCCATTAATCTTTCCATCCTACATGTACCATGCGGCGGATACATAAATCCGCTGTCACATCATAACGCGGAGACCTACATGTATCACCCCCTTAACTCACTCGGTGTGTGTTCGCGTCTATCTGGAAATGTAAGCGTATGAAAGTACATATTATTATAACCTAATAATGTATATTCATATACATGTATATTGGGGTGAAGTGAATGCTATAGGCAAAATATTTTTTTTAGAATCCGAAATTGGCAGGGGTGCAAAACTTGTGCATAGATAGGCCTACTAGTACTGCCAGCGTAAAATATCGTACTGCTAGTATTAGGCCTAGGCCCTATGTCTTGAGGTGCCCCAACTCCCAAAACGGATCCCATTATAACCAAAAACTTCAAATTTTCTTTAATGTGTTTAATCGCCTATTATAAGTAACCTTGAACCTTGTTACATTTCTGTTTGCGTCGTGACTTTATAACTTATTGCATGCTGTCACAGAATGTCTGTTGAAACGAAAATAACATTGTTTCACTTCAGGATTGTACCATTTTAGTTCTCATGCAGCACTGAAATAGCCTACAAACTCTATTGGAGTTGTTGATGTTATTGGAAACTTAAGACTTAGGCCTAGGCCTATATATTTTCATCAATCCCCGTTATTTTTAAGCATGACCTCTTTTCATCAAGCAGACTTTTATAATTATTTGCAAGAATTATTTTCGTCCGTAGATGGATTCCGATAAGTTATTAATTGAGAAAGAATTTCTGGAGCATTGCACTAGCCACCGCTTTTCTCAAGTACACGAATTGTTTGCTGATCTTTGCTGATTTGTAATTCAAATAAATATATGTAGTTGAAGATTAAGGAAAGACCGAGACACTTATATATATATATATATATTAAATAGTCGTCATATAAATTAGATGTGCTATTATTGTGCCGAGATACAAACATACATTTTTGTGCGCTTGTGTCTGACTGTCTCTCTCAGACTCTCTGTGTCTTTGTGTACGTGTGGCTCTCTGCTTGTGTGTTTGGCTGACCTGTTTGGGTGAATAGGTGTTTACTGTAGGCTAATTCATTGTTAGGTCTTTGTGTGGCATAGAGCAAATATAGGCTACATTATAGGCCTACAATGCGCTTTGTAGCGGCGGTCGGGCGAGTGGTACAAAGAACAAAAGGCGTCTCTTTTATACACAAAAGAATACATTGTTGTGAATAGAGGTAATAAAATCATATGTATTATCTAGAGCTGTCTGACACGTACAAGAAAAAATTAATAATCCTGCTCATACATAGAAAATGTATATAGTGCATAAGATATTCCTAAAAATAAAAATGTTCGTAGTCCACTACAGGCTTCCGTAGTCGATAGCTGGCGTTGTGTAAACATAATGTAGCTTCCCGTTTTATTTAACCATTATGGAAATCCCAGTGATATTTTAGGCCTATAGCCTACGGTAATTTTTCTTCTCGACGGCTAAGTCAGGTAGGCCTTACTGATAGTCTATGATTTCTTCCTTCAATCTATTTCATTGCGAATGACTTTTTATTGAAAATGATGTGACCTGTCTGGAAAAGGTAAACAGTCAGACGTTAAAGAAACTCGGCCATTTGCAGAATAGGCCTATAGCTTGTTTCATTGATTTTGATAAATAAAAGGCTTGTGCATCCCGCATCCGTTAGCCTCGTTCTCTTGCATCCACGGTTAGAATAACGGCGTAGGAAACTCCTTGACCTAGTTTAGTGTAGGCCCAAACTGTTATTCATGAATATTGCAAATTATAAGTGAGCAACCGTTACAACAACCCTGATGTCAGTGATGTGGCTATACGGACGTCGAGATAAAAAGATAACAAGTGTCATCCGTGATCTCGCTTATGATCATCGAGTGGTCCGTCGATTTAGAATGCAAAAGCTAGAAATTTGATATATAGGCCTAATGCAAGATCAATTGACTAAGAACCGTGGGCCTAATGCAACCCTGTCGTCATGCATGAAAGCTTTTGTAAGGTCAAGGAAGATACCAATTGAGTATAATTCATTATTGTCCATGGCCTTAGTGATTTTGTCCTGTATGGCAAACTTGATTTCTGACGGAACAATACCATTTTTAGTGAACAGTTAATCACTTCAGCCAGCAAACTGGCAAGGAGTTCCATAACCGATGATAGTTGACTTTAAAAAGTTATTAATTGCTAATATTTCTTGGGAGGTTGAAAGTAGAGCAAAGGAATTAGAGGACAACTGATTCCCGGACAATTGGTTCAAGACAATATTATTGGCTCACCGGCAAATGGTGAATGGAAGCTGGATGAAGGATCCTTATAGGTGAAATAGAAGCTGGATTGAGAAAAATGATGCTTGAGAAATGGAAGCCGGATTAATTATAAAACGCTCGAGAAATGGAAGCTGGATGCATGTTGAAGTATATGAATGAGATCATCAATCATGCCTCCATTTGTCAAGAATTCTATTAATCAATCCAGCTTCTATTTCAGATATAAAATGCCATTATCCAGCTTCCATTTCACAAACTTTTTATCAATCCAGTTCCAATTTAAGCAAGAACTTTTTCATCATTACAGCTCCAGTTTAAGCAAGAACATTTTTACCAATCCAGCTACAATTGAAGCAATAATATTTCCATCAATCCAGCTCCAATTTGAGCAAGAATGTTTTAATCAATCCAGCTCCAATAATAATATTGTCGTGAAACAATTGTCGTGAACCAGTTGTCGTTAAACGAATTGTCCATGAACCATTTGTCTGTGAACCAGTTCTCATAGAGCCATTCTAGGTTAGTGCATGTACGCTATCAAAGGCCTTTATAGAGTAGGCTATATGAAGTTGATTAATAGAAGTTTTTCGTACATCAATGACTTTCGATTATTTAGGATCCGTTCACTTCAGCATAATTATGGATACGATTGAAACTATCAAGGATAAGTTGGATGTTGTTACGACATGTTGTATATGCACGGGAGTGTTCGATAGTCCAAAAGTCTTACCATGCAATCATACATTCTGCATGGAATGTCTCCGAAAGACTGGGGTTCAAAAAAACAGAGGACCTGGAGATGAAATGTCTTGTCCAATGTGCAGAGGAGAATTTAAGATTCCTCTGGACGGATTTCATCTACTTCCTAGTGACTACTCTTTGGAAAGGCTAATACAAGTTGGAAATTCAAAAGTCTTTTGTTCCCTGTGCAGCCGGGAAAATAATGAACACGACGGTGCAGAAATCCAGAAAACCTGTGCATACTGCATTGATTGTAAATACGAGTTGTGCGAGGGTTGTTACAGCGAACACAGGCAATTAAAATTTGCAAAAAATCATAAATTGCTTGAAACTAATCATAATGATGATGACAATGCCATGACCTATCCAGCACAAAGTATGTGTGAATTCCATAAGCAAAAGCTAAGCGATGTATTTTGTAGTGAGTGCAGAACAGTCATTTGTGCGACTTGCTTCTCTGAAAAGCATGAAAACCACACTACTACTCATGCTAGCAAATTCATAGATGACTCTTGGAAGCAGATCAAAAGCTACATTCAAGTAGCTAACGAGTGCAGATTTATAATTCAGATGAAGAAGGCAGATTTCCTGGTGGAGGGGATGAAAAATATTCGGGAAGGGAAGACAATATTGGAATGGAATGTTGCGGCCCTAGGCCTAATTGTTGAAAATAAAAGGTTTACAGATAAAAATGCAACGTACGTTTTACAAGGTCAGTGCCAAAGCAAACTGGAAGAAATCCAGATGGCAACAGATGATGCTGATGCGTATTTATTGTATCTGCGAGTGTACAATTCTGATTGCAAAACGATAATGGCTGATGGGTCAGCTCGTGACTTGTGTTGCGCCCTTCCGAATTTATCGGTAAGGGCAATGGAGTTGAAACAACGGTGTCAAGCAATGCTTGAAAGAGAAGTTCCATCATTAAATTCCAGCTTGAGAAGATCAGAAATCGAGGAGTATATAAAGGAAAGCTGGGACAATTTGATGGGTAGTAGTGAAGGTAAGCTGTTTTCTTTGTAAGCAGTTTCACACGTATAGTGCACTAATAGAGCGTAGAAAATAGCAATTAAAAATTATTGTTCGTTATATAAGCTTAATTCGAAGAACAGAATCATCATAGTGCATCTCCTTGCTGGAGTACCGTAGCAGAAAGAATTGTGACTCACGGGTTTAAAGATAGGCGTGGTCAAGGTACATGAAGCTCGTTCCATTCAAGATGCATTATTTTTGATGAATCTTTCGTTTATGAATGTATGATGATTTTGCATTTTTAAGAATTCCAATATTGGGTCGAGAACCTTGTCGCTTGTAGTCGTTCTTTTTCCTCGACACCCCGTAGGTCTAACTGTGGATTTCGCATTATGAGGTCTAGTAAAAATACCATGAACAGGATAACCAAAAACCGTTCCACGACAACTGGTTAACTGGAGCTGCTGTTGTGAACCAGTTGTCGGTGAACGAATTGTCCGTGAACCAGTTGTCGCTGAACCGTCAATTGCACGCAGGTCAATTCGCGCCGACAATAGCGCACGGTCAGAGGCAATGGTAGGTTACAGCATAGTGGCAGCAAAGCGAGCAATCGTCGGCTAAGTCTGAATATAATTAACACGTTCTGTTTCTTGGTTAAACAGTTGTTGATATCTAAATGGATTGATGAAAACGGCTCTTGCTTAAACAGAAGCTGGACTTATGAAAAGAATACCGATAAAATGGAAGCTGGATTGATGAAAAGAATTCATGCTAAAGTGGTAAATGGACTGATGAAAAGACGTATATAGCAATAAAATCGGAGCTGGGTAGATGAAAATAATACTTAGCAAAATCAAAGTTGGATTGGGAAAAGAAAGTTGAGCTTAAATAGAAGCGGTATTGATGAAAATAGTTGCTTAAATAGAATCTGGGCTGATAACAAAATTCTTGATTAAATAGACGCTGGATTGACGAAAATAATTCTTGTAAAATAGATGCCTGCTTGATAAAAAGAGGGCATGCTTAAAAATAACCCGGTTTGATGAAAATAGTTATTGTTTATATACACCGTGGTTCAAAAAAAGTAAGCCAAATTGTTTTGCATATATCTCTAATACCTGATGACATATCAAGCTACAATTTTCCAAATGTTTAGAGAAGTGGACCAAGAATACGATTCCAAAATTTCATGAGATAAAGTTGAACGGATAAAAATATATGAATATTCAAATTCATATACCGAAATTTCAGTTTACAAGCAATTTTTCTTGTCATATTCAATCAAAAGGAAGCCAAACTGTTTTTCTTGCATCTCTGATGTCTGATTAGTAATCATAAAAACTTTTTACCAATATTTAGGGAATTGAACCAAGAATAGGATTCCAAAATATCATGTCATAAATTTGAAGGGATAAAAAGATATGGATATTTCAACGTCATCTCTCGAAATATCAGTTTTCAACAAGTTTGTTATGGCGTCCGTTGCGGTTTCGACGCTTGGCCGTTCCCATTTAGTCTTCATTGATCCTGGAGTAAAACTTAATAGAGCCTATTATCGCGATGTTCTGCTGTCAAAAGATCCTCTATATGTAATCAGAAATCTAGTCCCAGAAAGCAGCTTGTTTTTCAGCAGAACAACGCCAGCCCACAGAACCAAGGAAACCATCGAAATGCTGACAAGAGACGCCAGACTTCATTTCTCCCACATTATGGCCTCCGAACAGCCCAGATTTGAATCCTGTCGACTATAAAATGTGGAGCGTGATGCAAGACCGAGTCTGCCAGACAACAATCCATGATATAAAAGATCTGAAGCAATGCTTGTTGGAAGTGCGGAATGGCCTGGACCAGAGGATAATCGACGATGCTGTTGCCAATGCATGGCGCCAGCGCCTCCAGGTTTGCGTGCAAACAGGAGGAGGACATTTTGAGCATCTTAATTAATTAAATAATCAAACTATACTGCTGGGGTCATATTGTTAGTTCAGTTCACTACATATCTGGAAAATTTTAGAATGATTAATACAATACAATACAATACAATTCACTTTATTGCAACCAGAAAACAAGAAAACAATAAAAGTACAGAACATGCATGCATTGGCTACAAAGGGGGGCCCAAAAGGGATGGACATCCCGCTGGGAAGGGTCACCCAAGTAAAAAATCCCAAGAAAAATTAATCAAGATAGCTGAAAAGAAAGAGACTAAAACAAATTAGGTGATGACAGATTGCAGAAAAGCTTATATTGTCAAGAGCATGTAGAGAAACAAACTTAACTAAGTACTTAACTAAAATCTTAACTACACATGGTCATTGTCAGGACAGTGCTTACTGCTGAATTTGTAACAGTGTATCAGTAGATAGTTAAAGCTTGTATGTATAGTAGGGAGACAGTATATGTCTCACTCTTGTGCTAGTTCTTGGTTTTGACTGTGAAGAGACACAACGAGAATAGATTAATACAAGATTTCATTTAAAACGAATTGACTTTGTTTTAAATTATGAGTTGCAACAAAACCAGGTCCTCACAGTCATGTGCACTTCAAGTAGCTTTAGTGGAGGAGAGTAGAAGAACACGAAGTTTCTTTTTAAATACCTGCAGACTACTCGATTGACGAATGTCAAATGGTATTGTGTTCCATACTTTAGTGCCATAAGATTTAATAGTAAAACGCCTAGTATTAGATTGAGCTTTGACAGGGCGAAAAGCAGATGCATTCCTAGTAAAATGCGAATGGATGTCAGAGGCGTGAGGGAGGTAACCTTGGAATACCGAAGGAAGGAGACCGTGTTCGAGCCGAAAAAAGAACTCGCAAATTTGGAGATCCTTTATCTGGTCAATTTTCAGGAGATGAAGTTCATTAAAGGAAGGACCAGTGTGTTCCCGTTTACGAATACCTGCAATTATACGAACAGCCCTCTTCTGTAAGATTACAAGTTTATGAAGCCTGGATTCGTATGTAGATGCCCAAACAAGGTTGCAATACGTGAGGTAGGGGTAGACAAGGGTATAATATAAATTCATTCTAATTGTCTTTGGCAAGATATAAGCAACACGGGAAACAATACCAATATTTTTAGCAATTTTAGTAGCAATTTGATTAATATGAACTTTCCAGGTCAAATGTTGATCTATATGCACACCTAAGAATTTTGTAGATTCAACTTGATTGATGGAAATATCATCAATAAGCAAACAGAGATTGTCACTTGGCTTTATTTTCCGGTGGGATTTAAATAAAATAAAGTTGGTTTTATCTAAATTAAGGGTGAGTTTATTTGCATGGAACCAAACAGCTATGCTAGATAGTTCAACGTTCACAGTTTGAAACAACGTCTGCCAAGAACCATTGGAGTAAAAAACGTTGGTGTCATCGGCAAATAGAATAAAAAACATTGTTGGAGAGACATTGGCCAAGTCATTAATATAAAGCAGGAAAAGGAGTGGTCCGAGGTTGGAGCCTTGAGGAACTCCATATTTGATCAACCCTAGCTCAGAAAGGACACCATTACAGAGAACTCTTTGTGTACGGCTCTCAAAATAGCTGGCAAACCATCTGAGCTG
Organism: Lumbricus rubellus; assembly: GCA_945859605.1. Taxonomy (NCBI): domain Eukaryota; kingdom Metazoa; phylum Annelida; class Clitellata; order Crassiclitellata; family Lumbricidae; genus Lumbricus; species Lumbricus rubellus. The sequence continues at coordinate 27,801,771 of OX243826.1, read as the reverse complement.
AGTCCCCCTAATTCCATAGTTGTCTAATTTTTTAAGCAAAATATTATGGTCTACCGTATCAAACGCTTTAGCTAGATCAAAGAAGATTCCCACTGAATATTCATTATTTTCAATAGCCTTTGAAATCATGTCCTGCATATTTAATAAGGCCATATAGGGGGAATGACCAGGTTGAAATCCATGCTGAGATGGATAAATGATGTTAGAGTTTTTAACATAGCCATAGAGTCGATTATACATAAGTTTTTCATAGAACTTGGAGAAGTAAGGAAGAACGGAAATGGGTCTGTAATTGATTACATTGTCCTTATCGCCCTTTTTTAGTAATCATCAGGCATAGGAGATAATATGTAAACATGTTATTGAATCTGACAGAAAATTGCTTGTAAACTGAAATTTCGGCATATGAAGTTTAAATATTCATATCTTTTTACCCGTTCAACATTATCTAATGAAATTTTGGAATCATATTCTTGGTCCAATTCTCTAAATATTTCGAAAATTTTAGCGTGATATGTTATCAGGCATTATAGATATATGCAAAACAATTTGGCTTCCTTTTTTTGAACCACGGTGTAGAAGCTGAGTTGATGAAAATAACTGTTGCTTGACCAGAAGTTGTAGGCTCTTGATGAAAATCATTCACGATGAAATGGATGCTGGAGTGATGAAAATAGTCCTTGCTAAACAGAATTGATAAATTGAATTATAGCGTTTTTAAATACTTGAATTTATTTTTGTTATTCTAGTCAACACCTCGCGCTGTCGTCGGCGCGCATTTGTCGGGGGAAATTTTCTGCTCGATTATTTCAACCCGCTTTTGTTGGCGCGCTTTTGTCTTGAGCGCTAATGGCAGGACGCCATAGATTGGAATTTCGCTTAAAGTGTTTTGTGTTTAACGCTTAACTTCTTTTTAAAGCTACGCCCTTGACCGTTTTACTTCAGATTTGGTGTTTTACCATAACTTGTTGTGATTTTTAGGAATAATTATATTCATTTTCAGATAAAGTTCCGCCGGTATTTGAAGCTCCAAAAATGATTTGTGTTTATAAGAGGGAGGAACAGTATGACACGAGCTTGGACTGGCAAATCAAAGCACGCATTGAAAGCTACATGTACACGTATGCGCCTATGGTGAGCAGAAGTAGTGGACCAAACATTTGGTTATTCAGTAGCTGCTGATGTCTGTTTGCTTTGCAGTTTGCTTTTTAGGATGACCGATTATATGTGTAAATTATGTGCAAGGGAAGAATTCTAGTTAGAGAAAAAAAATAGTGCACGCGACAGCAGTTCAGCGTAGTAAGTTATTTTTACCATTGTAAAACTTCGAAGAGTATAAACCGTCGCGGAAGGGTTGATAGTACGCCTCCATACTAAGGTAAAGAATGTTGCATGCATTAAATATGGAAACTATGATAAAGAATGGCGCATGCATTAAAATGGAGACTACGATATAGTCCCAGCTTATCTATGCATATGGCTCCCATGAGTATATTGCTGTCGGGATAACTACGGAGCCATATAGGCCTAACCGTAATTTGGTGTTTATTCCGAATTTCCGATCGTTTTTTATTTCCATACCTAGGCTCATTTCGGCATAAGGATCCTTCAAAAAAGGCAATACGAGTCATAACTAAATCCCCCCACCTTTGCACGTGCACACACACACACACACTAATTTATATTTCTTAATATATGCTCTGTGTTTGTTAGTTAAGCTTTAGTTAAGTTTTAGTTAAGACTTTAACCTGTATCCATAATTATGTTTATTCCTACTGTATTTGTTATGTATTATACTAACGTCTATTTTCTCCCTGCCTAATCATATCTCCACCATCTTGCTTAAACTCATCGTGGTAGGCTATATAGGCCCCTACTAAGCGGGACTTGTTCCTTCTGGAGTGCATATTGCTCGCTATTCTGTTTCTAAAGTCTCTGCTGAATGCGTTTACTACCGGTACGTTAACTATCACTTGTGTTACATCATGTTCTGTATTTTAAGTTTTATTGTGGGAACAATAAACGATTTGATCTCTGAACTCATGTACAGGGTGCGGCAAAAAAAAGACCCTCTAGGTTTTTTGGAAATATCTTGGCCAGAAGTAAGAATTTCCAGATGAAATTTTACAGTCTGAAAGACAATTCATATTTACACGTGATGGGCAGATTTGATCAAAATATTTCAAACTGAACAAAAGTTATGCCACTTTTAGGGAGGTCACCCATCGTTTTTTGACGATTCAAAAACGAAGCGCATCAAAAACTAGGTTTTTGGCCAATATCTTGGCGAAAAGTAAGAATTTCAAAATGAAATTTTACAGGCCTAAAGACAATTCATATTTACACATGATGGGCAGATTTAATCAAAATAGGTCATACACAACAAAAGTTATACCACTTTTAGTAAGACCACCCACCGTTTTTTGACGATTCAGAAACGAAACGCAACAAAAAGTTACAAAAACACGATTTTATTAAGTCTCACGATCTCATCTCAAATAACTGTTGTCAACAGTGATATTTTACTTCAGGAAATAATTTCCGTTTTACTTCTATTTCAGTTCGGATGGTCTCAATTTCAGTTCTAATGCAGTTCCAGTTCTTCAAAAAATTTCAGTTATACTTCTAATTCAGTTTTCGAAATAATTTCAGTTCTCAATTCAGTTCTTTTGCTTGCGTCTTTCTGGAGCACTCATGCTTTCTCCGTGGTGAAGTCGCTGACTCGGATTAGGCCAAGTCGCATGAAAGTTTTCAGCCGCCCATGATTTTGCCTGGTCCCTTTCTTAATATATTTCTTAGTATTCTGTGTGCGCAGAGGTAAAATGTTAAAATTTTATCATAATATGTAGTTCCACAGTCATCCGTTTTAGGGTAGGCTAGACCCACGAAGCCTTGCATGGATAGGCATAAGCACATTTATTTTGTCTATTTCCTCGCAGCAAATCTACTTAAAAAGTCCAATAGGCCCTACATTTTTTTCGACATTTAGCCAAGTGATTTCCAGTCTTATCGTGAAGTTGAAAATTATAAACTTAAAGGGAAAGTCCAAGTGAAAAATTGTTTTTAAACTAACCGTAATAGGCTAAAGCACATGCTAGGCAAAACATACAAAGTTGTAAGAGTCAGAAAGTATGTGCGTCTTTTAAACAAACACAGCTGCATCGGAAAAACTGTCAACTAAAATTTCCATTTTTTCACTAATTTCAGTTCGAGAATTAATTTTAGTTTTTATTCTAATTTCAGTTCGGTGTGCTCAATTTCCGTTCTATTTCAGTTTTCGTTCTTAAAATAATTTCAGTTACAGTTATAGTTATACTTAACGGAAATCAATATTTTCAGTTCTAATTTCACTTATCGTTAATGAAAATATCACTGGTTGTCAAATGAACTTGGTAGTGCTTCACAACTTGTGTGCAATGTGCCCACCACCAGTGCAAACACTTCTTTTGAGTCTCTTTGCAAAGTTCTTGATGGACGTGTTGATTAATCTGACAGATTCTTTATTTACCAATTTGATTGTCATCTTTCTAAGTGACTTCTCAGTGACGCGCAGCTACGCTGGTACCCTGTTTATTTTTTAAAATAGTAATTATAATGATTATCTGGGAACATTAAGGCTATTTGATAACAATATTATTTGAAATGAGAAAAAATCGTGTTTTTTTAAACTTTTTGTTGCATTTCGCCTTTGAATCGTCAGAAAACGGTGGGTGGCCTCCCTAAAAGTGATATAACTTTTATTCTCTTTGAAATATTTTGATGAAATCTGACCATCATGTGCAGATATGAATTGTCTTTAAGCCTGTAAAATTTCATTTCGATATTCTTACTTTTGGCCAAGATATTGGCCAAAATAATTAGATTGTTTTATTTTTACTTTTTGTTGCGTCGCGTTTTTGAATCGTCAAAAAACGGTGGGTGACCTTACTAAAAGTGGTGTAACTTTTGTTGTGTTCGAAGTATTTTAATGAAATCTGGCCATCTGGTGTAAATATGAATTGTCTTTAAGACTGTAAAATTTCATTTCAAAATTCTCACTTTTGGTCAAGATATTGGCAAAAATCTTAAGGGGGTCTTTTTTTTGCCGCACCCTGTACGTTGTCCGTCATTTTCTGCAAGTCTTCGAGTTATCAATATAATTCGAGGTTATAAAGATCAGAGACATCAGTAGTGTATTGTATAAAATCAAAGACTAATACTGCAGACTGTTGATTAGAGATCATTAGTTTAGATCTTATATGGGTGCATTGATAATAGGCTAACTAGGCCATAGATACAAAAATATATGAGGCACGATAGCCTCGACAGGTTAAGCCCTATATTTTATAGTAAAAATTGCATAGTGCATGCATGAGTTGCAGTCTTTATACTATCTGGCGTTACATATCGTTTATCAATGTATTCCACATAAAATATATCCTATTCCACATGCTTTGGCGATTTCACCACTTTGTAACTCCTGTAAAATGCAGAGTTTCCAAATATTTCGAACCCTTCTGAATCCATATTGCGTTAGTTTTCTTGTTTAAGACCCTTATAAGACCCTGAATAAACTATTCATTATATCTGGCATTGTATTGATGTGCAAATATGTATCTGCTTGCATTTCAGTTGAACGATCTTCCACTCGAGATGTTGGATATTATATTACAAAAGTCATATCTGCATTGGGTTTTGAATTCCAAAACAAAGCAGAGAGACGAGGAAGTCATCAGATCTCTCGCATCAGTCGACGTTTGCTTCTATTATAGAATTACCAGAAAACGGAACAAGAGAGCAATCTGGCGATACTTGACAGGTGAAGTTGTCCTAATTAAAGTAAAGAAAGTAAAGAATTGTTATTCTACTTATTAGCCTATTGTTAGTATTCTAGTACTAAGGCAGCTTAGTAGCTTTTTTAATCAAATTACCCGGTAGTTATTTTATTATCAAAATAATTTAATAGTCTAATTTGACAATCAATATTGCGCTTTATAGCCTATTAGCAGTGATATTTCAGTTCTAAAAATAATTTCCAATTTCAGTTCAAATTCAGTTCTAAGACTCTAATTTCAGTTCTAATTCTAGTTCTATTCTGAAAATAATTCCTATTTCAGTTCTAATTCAAGTTCTGAAATAATTTCAGTTCTAATTCAAGTTCTGAAATAATTTCAGTTCTAATTCAAGTTCTGAAATAATTTCAGTTCTAATTTGTCCAATCCACAAACATCTAGGTAGGTTAAATCCTTACTGTATATATAGAAGTCTAGGTATTATGACTCTTACCCTATCAGTATAATTATTATTTCCAAGTGAATTGAGGTGTCAAAATGTCAAGCCCGATTTCAACCCTATGCATGCCGCTGATGCTTGATACATGTATGTGTCTATAGGCTCATGTTCAAATATCGCCCTCCCCCCTACCGTAACCTCATACAGGCTGTACATCAAATGCACCTGTAATTAACTTCCGTCGCCCTGTGTTCAACGGTGCCCAGTCATCCGTCACATTAAACAATGTCAGGTTGATTGACTAGCGATCCTATGTCTTAGACCTGTACCAGGGCCCATTTGTTTGAATGATTAAGAAAGCAAACGTAATATCTTAGTTAGTTGTGGCCATATGCCCGGGGGAGGGGAAAGTATATTCGAAGATTACTGATCTTAAGGGTTCTGATAAATGGATTGCTTGACTTTATACAGACTTGCACAGACAATGAATCACAAAAATCATCACAGTGTAATAATTTTCGTTCTAAAAATAATTCCTATTTCTATTCCTATTTCAGTTCTCTCATGCGTATTTCAGTTCTATTTCTATTCTCGTTCTCAAAATAATTCCTAATTTTCGTTCTTATTCTCGTTAACGGAATTGCATAATTTTACTTCTAATTTCTATTTCCGTTAATGAAAATATCACTGCCTATTAGGTTGTATGGATTAGAAAATGTTTAACTTACCATTCTTCGTTCTTTTAATCATCTTTACTCCTTAATAGCCTATTTTCCTATTAGGATTCCACGACAACTAGTTATCGGTGAACCGATATACGATATACACATGCGTAGCATCTTCCACACAGATAGCATATAGGCTAATATACACCATTCCGTTCCATTAAAATTAGATACGTAAGATTTCCCGTCAGTAAAAGAATCCGAATGGGAAGCACTGAAGTAATAAAACAACTTGGTGAAAGAATAAAAAAGATCGTCAGAAAATATCTGGTTGAAGGGTGTCGTCGGTAGGGGAGACCGGGGACGAAAGTAACATGGGTTGAATGTAACGAGCATCACTGCGCCAAAACTGAAGAGCGGGGAACCAGCGTATACCGATCAAAACGTAGACACAATCGAAAAACCATCGTGTACAAAATTTCTGCGCTGAATTCTTCAGAATAAACTTTTTATAAGTGAAAGAAAAAAAGTAGCACAAAAGTGAATTTCACACTTTTTCATTATTTTTCTCTTGGCGCGTGGTATTCACGTTTGACATTTTCACTGATTGTCATACATAGAAGAGTTTTCATTCAGGCAGCGTCTGTGTGAGCGACATAAGCGAAAGTTGGTGCTTTCCAAAGATATGAAATAGAAACTAGTCACATGTGATAGCGGGGATGGATGTAACACGTCAGGCGGGGTTGGATGTAACATGTTACAACCTGCCCCAATGTATGTTACTATGGAAACCCCAAAGGATCTTTAAGCCGGATTTCAAATTTTAATAGTAGATAAGACTACCTTATTGGTATGCCTGTGATTGTAGATTTATGAATAATGAAAAAGCTAAACCAGGACCCTTTCTATCATGGTCAGGGTTGACATGGAATAAGTGAGCTAGAGATATTTTCGCCATGAAAGGTTCTTCCTCATCAACAAGCAACAGAGAGGAAGGAAAGCTGAACAGGAGTTAGGACGAGACATGCAGCTATTATTCTGACTGACACTCCAGAGAAACTGCAATTAGAACAAGAATGTAAAAGTACATTACAAAAGCAAAAATCTAATGCAATCAGTGGCAAAGGAAAGTCAAGTGATGCCAGTGCCAAAGGAAAGTCCATAATTATTAGGTGCCAAAGGAAAGTCAAGCGATGCCAGTGCCAAGGGAAAGTCCATAGTAGGGTCGACAGGAAAGTCAAGTGATGCCAGTGTCAAAAGAAAGTCCATATTAGGTGCCAAAGGAAGGTCAAGCCATGCCAGTGTCAAATGAAAGTTCATAGTAGGTGCCAAAGGAAAGTCAACAAAGCAACAAGAAGATCTGCGGAAGACCTTGGCTCACCAAATGACAACTGCACTGTGTGTGCATAGTTTGGTAAAGGCGGAGAATGGTGGTTTAGTTGCACCGTATGTGGCTGCTGGGCACACAAAACATGCACGGATGCAGATCGTCCGGATTTTTATCTTTGCGATCACTGCAAGTGACAGAGCTAACCCAGACGCACCTATAGGCCCCTATATGGGCCAAAAACATAGACTCTTAGAAGAGATAGTAGGCCTAACTCTGGCCTCACTCGAAACATTGCATCAACATGTAAAACTACTCAATTTCTTATTTTTCCAAAATTTGTTACATCTTACCCCTGCAACTGTTACATTTTACCCCAATGCTGGGGTACAATGTAACACCCAGAGAGGCTCACTTTTTGTATGGTATCTGCTTTATTTCAAGGACAAACCACTTAATACTTTTACACTATGTAGCTAAGATGTTAGGCTATAGTTTGATGCAATTAAATTGCAGTTCTTTTTCTTACAAGTATCAAAAAACATGTGAAGTATGAAATGTGTTACATTCGTCCCCGGTCTCCCCTATCTAACTGCACGGTTGCCGTGCTCTTAAAACGGCCCTCCCCAGAAACATAAATCGCCCTCCCCCAAGCAAGGGGACTCGATTAGACACTGATAAATGATCATTTTTGCTTTGAACATCAAGGGGGCACGTGCCCCAACTGCCGCCCCCCAGAGTCCACCGAGAGTACATAAGTATGGGCCTACTAAGTTCTGAGTGTGAAAATCAAACCACGTTAAACAGATTATTCCTCGAAACGTTACTCTCTAGCACATTGAAGTCGTCAGCACCTCGATATTCAATTAAAAAAGTTGAAAGTCATGATTTTTAAACACATATTGGGAGGTGACCCCATGGTCTGATTTTGGCGGATTTGGGATATGTTGCTCAATGCTCATCAAATGATTCCGAGCATGAAACTGTTTATAAAGCTTCTGAAGCAATTTTGCCCAGGTTGACGGTTTACTTATTTGAACTGCATGTAGATTGCCTGGACTACATGTCATGTAGGGCTTGTAGGCTATCATGTAATAATACGATGGAGATGAATGAATTATAGTGATTAAGGTGTATAAATCACAAATACCTTTCACTGATGATGAGTTGTGATGCAGTTGCGCTTTGTCGATATTCCTAAGTTGAGATAGTTTGTGTCCTTTCAGATTTTTATGGAAAAACCAAGAAAAGATATGCAATTATTAGAAACAACAGAAATTATCTCATAGAAAATATTCATCCGAATCATCTGCTAATATCTTCGCTTTTGTCTCTCAAATGCCTAACCGAAAAGCAGGCTCACCTCATTGAACGACAGCGTTCGAAACGAAATAAGAACAACATAATATTAATAATCGTGAGATCGTTCGACGATACAAACTTTTCAAAGTTCATCAAGTGTCTTCGAAAAGAAAATCAAAAGACTGTAGCAAGGCTTATGGAGAGCGGAGGAGGTAAAGACCCATGTTATATCGCTGTATGTCCGCTTGCGTTGGGGCCACAGCGACCCATCCTTACTGAGGTGTTGGGATCCATATTGTTGAACTTGCTCAAATCATAGCATGGATGGCATGGTAGACCTTCATGGACTCACAAGGCAAATGCAACACCCCTGCCTCTCAAGGGTCTACTCAGATTTATATCCACGGGCGCAAGACCTTCGCTGGATCCATCCTTACTGAGGTGTTAGGATCCATATTGTTGCTCCAGGCTTCAAGACCCATACGATCGGCCCGACTAATGGCCTCAATTTGCATGAGAACATTTATTTTTAAATCGCAGTAGGCCTATTGTGTTTGAGAGCCCTTCTTGGGACAGCGTAAAATTATATAGGCCTACTCACAGAAGGACAAACTTTCAGACTTATAGAATAGATTTGTGTTTTTGCGCGAATTCATAATTAACGTGCTACTATACATGTATCTGACTAATAATCACAATCTAGGCCAGGGGTCTCAAACTCAAGTCATCGTGTGGGCCAAATTTGAAAATTTTCAGTGTCTCGCGGGCCGCAACATGAAATTATGTCTTGCAAGTTAAACTATTTATATGAGGTGAGCGGTACAATGCTGTAATCTATATAAATAAAAATGAACTTTCCAATAGTTCGTAACATTACCACGCTGAAAGTTACGCACGGATTGTTTAGAAAATTTTACAACACCTTCCATTCCCATACAACCGTGTGTTAAGATTTTTTCACCCGAAAAAACCCAACCTTTTCCACAAAAAGTGAACTTTGCAATCCGTTCGCCCGCCATTTGCAAATTCAACACGTCCCACACGGCTGCCAGATTTCATAAACGTGGTCTCCAAACACAGCAGACGAAACATCAATGAGGTCGCGTGCTATGACGTCATAAGCGAGTCGCGATTAATTTACCAAAGAGGCCGCTTTTAGGCCTTTTCCCAAAGCGGCCTTTGGGCTTGGAATGGACGGTGCGACGGAGGAAAGGAGCGGAGGGAGCGGGACGAAGACGGCGGGGAGGGAGCGGAGGGGGAGGGGAGGTGGAGGTCAAGGGGGAAGGGGAAAGGGGAGGGGACAGAGGAGAAGGGGAGTGGGAGGGGGAGGGGGAGGGGAGGGGAGCCTCTTTTCAGCCACAGCAAGGCGTGGCCGGGTTCAGCTAGTAATGATATAATCCTGTAAAATCACATAAGCTAATATTATAGGGGCCTACTTTCAGTGTAACCAGAATGGTACAGACACTAAATTTAAAAACTCAGAGTCACAAAGATGGGACCTATGCAGAGCATCAAAAGCACATTAATTTTAGTAAGCCTAAACTTGTAGCATCTTTAAATGTTAAAAGTATTATAGTGAGTAGTGTCAGAGGTGATCAGGTGTGATTAGCGATACACATCATCTGACAACGTTTCCCTACTGCGAGAACATCATTGTTTAGTTTTATCTTTTGAGATGCGAAGAATCAGAGTATAAGCCTATAGGTATTAAACCGCTCCAACTACATCTTCCACATATTCCCCGTAACTGTCAGGCGTGTCATTCGAGATTTATTAACCTTCATTAATTAATGAAAACGCTGTTCACATAATAATTATTATGTAGGTATTGTCAAACATCGCCATTAGCGTGTTGCAGTACTGTAGGTGCAGATTTTGGAATTTTTATGTAGTAGAAAAGTGTAGACTGTAGAATACCGGAATATCAACCTCATTGTAGGCTTAGCCTACTTCTGCTTCAGCATAGTATTACATTGAAGGCCCACTATAACTCTATCTGCATATCTGCGGTTGCAGATTGAATATCCAAAGCACAATTTAGAAGAAAACCTTGATTCAAATCGCAAAAGAACAGCAAAATTCGGTTTTTAACCAATTTCTTTCTTTAATTAAAAAACCCAAATAAAAACCAGATGGCTCTCGCGGGCCGCATAATTCGGGTCCGCGGGCCGCATGCGGCCCGCGGGCCGCGTGTTTGAGACCCCTGATCTAGGCTATAGGAATAGCATTCTAAGGTTTTGGGTGAATGTATAGACTCTATAGAGTTTCGTATTGCGGAAATCGATAATGGTAAAAATTCATCTTTGATTTAGCTAAAGCACGAGGAGGTTGGCATTTTACTTTTAGGTGTAATAAAACTTGACGTACAAAAGTGTGGTGCAAAGTCAATGGAAACAAAGCTACAGCAAGATAAACTCAAACTTAGGCTACATCAAATTGATGAACACACCAATCAACTGAGCCAAGAAGGCATCGAAATCCTCAATTCTCAAATGAAGAATCAGACTGTGGCCGTTTGGATCTGGTGTCATTCACAAGCAGCTCTTGAACTGATTCAATGGTTGCATGGAAAGAATCAGCTGCGAGATATCTTATTTAATACAGCATATTTGGAACCATCTTCTTCGACAGTTATCAGCATCGAAAGGAATCAATTAAGGAAAACAATTGGCAAGTTCCTTTAACAATTGTTTTATTGCTTCAAACATAATTATTACAAACGGAACAAATACAAATTTGCTGGGCAACAAAAAACAACGGGTGAGAAACCTATAGGGCTATGGGACAATCGTCCTGCTGACCCATGTACATGAAAAACATAGCAATCGGTTGTACAAAATAATTTGTAACATTTGATTAGCGTACATAGAGAGAGAATCAATGAAAATAGAGCACAGCAAATATGTAAAAATGTTGTTATCAATAGCCTACAGAAAAATTATCCACTTATTACAGGTTTCTAAGTGGCGCTATGTAGGCCTATAGAAAACTATAATTATAAATTGGCTCGTGAAGTTGAGTTGGAGTGAAATCAGGATATAGGCCTACATGTAGAAAAAGTGAAATCATAATCTGGGAAATGAATTATGTAAAAAATGGTGCAGGCTTAAAATGTAGGCCTATAGTAGACCTGCACAGGCGTCAAAAGACTTGGAGCGAGGCGGAAAGTGTGTAATAGACAATGTATAAGCTTAGGCTAAAATACACAATATATAAAATTTATTAAATAAATAAGTAAATAAACACATATTAATGTGTCCAGGAACTGATAGCAGAATATAATTCAGAAATGTAGTCCGGTTGTGAAGATCTGTGACCCAACCAAAATAGAGGCACAAGACTTTTGGTTACTTTTTTTTATCTGACCGCCAAAATATAGGTTTGACGAAAAATACGCCGAAAAACATGCTGGATAATGCCCTATGGTACATGTGAAACTTCATTTTAAGCTCAGAAACCTTCCTTATGCAAGTTTATCTTAATCTGCAAATATGTATTTTCTTAAATGATGACTTAAACAATTACATAATGACACTACACTGTGTCCGCGTTAAAGTAGAACCCACAATAATGTGTCATAACTCGGTCAAAATGTTTAGGATTTGTCTGAAATTTTACACACAACAACAGTGGCCATATTTACATGAGATCCAAAAACCGATTAGAAATATTCTGTAGTTTGTCTAATTTAGGAGCGTTTGAGATGCAGCACCGAAAAATGCAACTTTCCAACATGCAAACGTTAAAGTAGAACCCTAAACTTTGTGAAATATCTTGGTTGATTGCAGTACTATAGGTACCAAATTTGGAGCACATGATCTTCAGTCTTTTCCATCCATACCCTGCAAATTTTATTACATTTGATTGAACAGTTACGAAGATATACCCTTTTGAAATTGGATGGTTCAGAAACCAAGTTACCGAACAGTAAAAAGCATAGCATGACGTCATTTTTCTGGTTAGCGCAGTGGATACATAGGCTGTGGTTTATAAGCGACATTTGCGGAAACAGACACACTACGAAACCTTTTTTACATAACAGTAGCCTAGCTGGTTGTAAAGAATGTCCTCTGCGCTGAAAACCATTTTTTTTATAATACTGCAATTAACCAAGATATTTCAGAAAGTTTAGGGTTCTACTTTAACGTTTGCATGTTGGAAAGTTGCATTTGTCGGTGCTCTATCTCAAACGCTCATAAATTTGGCAAACTCACGAATATCTCAAATCGGCTTTAGGATCTCGTGTATATATGGCCACCGTTGTTGTGTGTAAAATTTCAGACAAATCCTACAAGTTTCGACCGAGTTATGGCACTTTATTTTGGGTTCTACTTTATCGCGGACACAGTGTATAGCTAGCTGAATCTTTGGGAGTAGCCTAGGCCTACGGTGAAAACTTATGGAATATCAGACAAAAATTAAACTAAGGGAAATAATTATAGACAGCAAATAAATAAATATAGTTACATAAAAATAATTTATAAAAACGATAAAAAACGTTGGAAAAAATAAAAAACCAGAAAAACGGGGAAATACGTTTTTTGCAACTATAGTGCGGTGTATTGGATGGGCGCATAGAAACGGTTTTTTTTGCACTCCACACTTAGGCCTATAAAACGACCAGCTGGTCCACCGAAATAGAAGTCGGAATAATGAGAAAGCACTTGACTCGACTTGAGATATGGAAGCTGGATGAAGACCTTTTACAGGTGGAATGAAGGTGGATTGATGAAGAAACGCAAGTGAAATATAAGCTGGATGAAGGTATTTTTAGATCGGAAATAGAAGCTGGATTGATGAATTGAACGGTTGAGAAATATAACCTGGATGATGGACATAATAAGTTAAATGGAAGATGGATTAATTAAAACGCTTGCGAAATGGATGCTGGATGAAGAGTCCTCATAGGTGAAATAGAAACTGGATTGACGAAAATTAAACTTGAGAAATGGAAACTGGATTGTTGATTTCAGTGATGTATTTCAGCATGCATCCGGCATCCATTAAGCTGGAATACCGTTTATCCAGCTTTCTTTTATCAAGCGTCCATCAATCAAACGACTTTCATCAATCCACCTTCTATTCCACCACACGTGACACATCATGTCTAAAGCCTTCTCAGAAGATAGCCTGTCGATTATTTGGGACCGCCGTTCCCAGTTTTGCCTGTTAATTTACAGATAATTGTTAAAAGTAAATTGTTTGCATATTTATGAGTAGACCTACTTTGTTTTATTCTATAGTCGTGAGTGCGATTTCCATAAAGTTCACTCACAGAATTGTGATGCCAGGAAATGAATTATTGCGTGGCGTGACTAAACTTGGAAATAAAATCTACGTCCTTCGTCATGTAATTCATGTCTTTGAAGATCGATATCCATTTTGTCCTCTCAATATAATCGAAATAAAACAGATTAAATCTCCCGGTGACATTTGTTCCAGTGAGAAAGAAAATTGTCTTTATGTCTCGGACTTATCAAAGAAATGTGTCTGGATGATAACAAAAGACTGTGATGGCAAATACAAAACTGTCAACTGGTTGACAACTGATTATTATCCATCCACTCTGTCAGTGAACAGTGATGGTCAGTTGTTGATGGTCAATGTTTTATCGTCCAGTCTGATGATCTACGGATCGGACGCAAAACGTATTCGATCCGTTCAGTTACCAAGATACACTGAGATCCCAATTCATGCAGTGGAGACATCCATTGGAAATTATATAATTCTTCACGAATGGGTGGAAAAGGGAGAGCGGAGAGAGATTTGGGCAGGTGAGGGAATGCAGGAGACGGAGACGAAACGAGGCATCTATGAACTAACAAGAGATGGAAAGGTGGTTAGCAAACGGTTTGTTCCTTCATATGAAACAGAACAACTAAATAGTCCTCAATATATGTCCCTCGATTCAGATGATGGAGTGTTCGTGGCTGACAGAGGGAATGGTGGTGGATTGATTACATTGGATTGCGATCTTAAGCGCAACCGAATTCGTCGGCCAACACAGGCACACAAAAAGATCCGATATCCATTGAGATTGTGCTATGACGAAGAAAGGAAACAGCTGATCGTTGGAGGACTTTTAGAAGGAGTTAATGTCTACACATTATGTCGAAATTAAACTCATTTCTCATCTACAGATTTTGTCAACTGTTTGCGTTTTCTAATGATAATGTTTTATCCTTAGACACCTGATCGGGTGTCATACCTATGCTTCTATGATACGTGTTCTTGTACGAATGCATGAAATCTTGTAGAATCTCAATGTATCGTCAAGTCTTCTTATGAGTAATGTAGGCTTATTTCCACATTTTCGTCTTCAGGGTCCGATTGAATCTCTCGACTACAGAAACCTTCATTTTGCTATTTTTAGATGTGTAAAAGCGAACGGAATTTTTTACATATATAACAGTGTTTCTTAACCAGTGTTCGATCGAACCTCTGGCGTTCGATGAGCCAGTGCCAGGTGTTCGGCAGAGGTCCTTTGAAATATATACATATTCAGGGTCAGTGAGTGTAGGTAGGGACGGATTGTTGGATGCTCTTTTAAGCCACAGCAACGCGTGGCCGGGTACGCTAGTATTATATAATATATTACATAATATATTATAATATATGTCATATATGCTACAATGATGTTCTAGTTAGGCCTATGGTTAGACTTATGATAATTATAGTTCAATTCAATTCAATTTTCGTTTAATCAGCACTTTAGGCTGGCAGAACGCAGCCTGTTCTATATAGGCTTAACTAATTTTACAAAGGTTTTATGTATAGCCTGAGTTCAGTTTATAAGCAACTTAAATAAATTATTGGGCTTGAATTAATATTAAATGATATGAGTTTGTTGTAGGGTTTGCTAGGTTTAAAAATGTTCTTGAACAATAGCATTTGTATTGGCCGGTCTAACTGACAGGATATAAAAATTGTTCAGTATTGCCAACGATTAGTACTCTGTATGTTACGTTATTGACCCTGTAGGCTGTAGAAATAATTCTAAGTTACTTAATGTATTTATATGTAATTTATATGTAATGCAATGTAAATCTTCGAGATTTTCTCAGCCCACACAAAAGTCACGCCAGGAAGACCAGCTTATTCGCCGGCGCTATATCAAATCAAGTCCGCATTAGCCAGAGCTGCCGTTTTCGTTCCGGTGCTAGGTCAAAATCCGGGGAAGTCAAGCCGTGGAGAGATCGAGCGTGGTGCTACGGTGGTTGTCGGTGATGGTGGTAGTTGGGTGATGGAACCTGATTGGAATCTGGGTAGGATAGCTTGAAAAGTTCGGTTTTCAGTCGTGAATGGAAAATAGCCCCGCGTCATTGAAACGCATATGTCTCGTTGCCTAATAGGTTACATGTGCATGTAGGCCTATGGCACCGAAGCTCAAACTAGCGAAAAGGTCATTGTTCTTCGATTGGAAGTAATTTACCAGGGAGGACGGGAAAGGAAAGAAGGAGTTAATTGTGCAGTTCTAAAAATTCCTTAAAACAATCCTGAATTCTTCTTCCGTGCCAATCTGGAATCATTCGCTGCTAACTGAACTTCTTCTCAAGGGACAAAATTGATCGTTCTATTCACTGCATGCATTGACCTATAACATCGCAATTAATTACATGTTCGGACATACACGTGCACGCCAGCATACACACACACACACACATACGCACATAGACACACACACACGCCAGCATACACACATGCAAACAAGGGGCTTAGGGTAAATGGTAAACACTCCATGTCACGAACAGCTCACGGATACGGAATCGATTCCCTCTATATTGTCCCAACGGTCCACTCAGCTTTCCATTCGGCAGTTCGCTTCGGTAAGCCGAGTAGTTGGACCTGATGAGCGCCTTGCATGGTTGCCGACAGTTTCGATTCGTGGTAATAACTTGTGATCATCCGTTCATTACACACACACACACACACACACACACACACACACAGATACACACACGTACACACGTACACACACACACACACACACTAAATTGTGGGTCGTGTTGGTATAATGGTATGTTCGTTGCATTGCAGCCGTAGGGTTGCAGGTTCGAATCCACCTCAAGTCGCTGCGTAGGGACCTTGGGCAAGTCCTTTACTCGCAATTGCTCAGCGCTTCGGCGTGAAACTTCGATATAGTGTCAGCGCTGTAGTCGGGAGCGCCGCTGAGTAGCTATCTTGAAGGGACGCTATAGAAAAGGATAAATTAAATATGTAATATATAATCTACATTTAAAACTTCACTCTTATTCGAAGTTTGGAATTCACTTCGACAATGACACTTAAAACACCAATAGGCTATAGAGTAGATATATATAATACACTGTGTCCACGATAAAGTAGACCACACAATAAAGTGTCATAACTCGGTCAAAACTTGTAGGATTTGCCTAAAATTTTAAACACAGCAACAATTACCATATTTACACGAGATCCTAAAGCCGATTAGAAATATTCGTGAGTTTGCCAAATTTATGAGCGTTTAAAATGGAGCACCAAAAATTGAACTTTCCAACATGGAAAAGCTGAAAGAAAGCGAAATTCGGCTGTCATTTTTGTTCACGAACACCCGACCGTAGACGTATTAGTGTAGTAGCTGTCCCGGAAGACACTCGGCTTCATATCCGCAGCTGTGGCCGCCTAGCAGTCCAGATCTCGAACCGGGTGCATGTACCGGAGTAGCGCGTTTTTCGTTCCTGTATTCATGACATCGATAACCGTAGGGCGCGTCTGATTGAAGAGTGACAGCTGTTTGACCAGGTGATCATCGACCTGACCATCAAACAGCGGCGTCTGTGTCTACGGCTGTGTGTTCGTGAACAAAAATTACATTTTGACCACCATTTATAGCTGAATTTCACTTCCTTTCAGCTTTTGCATGTTGGAAAGTTGCATTTTTCGGTGCTGCATCTCAAACGCTCATAAATTTGGCAAACTCGCGAATATTTCTAATCGGCTTTAGGATCTCGTGTAAATATGGTCAATGTTGTTGTGTTTGAAATTTCAGACAAATCCTAACAGTTTTGACCGAGTTATGACACTCTTTGTTGTGGTCTACTTTATCGTGGACACAGTGTAGATCTTTAATAAACTGAGAAACACCGACAGTTTTATTTATCAAAAACTGACACATTAAATTTTCAATGCAATTGATAGCAAAGAAAGTTTGAACGAACAGATTTTTGATTTAACCAAATGACCGTGTACAGTGCATGTATACTGTACAGAGCTCCACTAACTAACTATCAATTAATTTGGCTTAATCGATTAACTCAATTAACGCAACATAATTATTATACCTCCTGGTCTTTATTGACAAAGTTTTACTTTATAACGTTTCATCTTCAGCTATTTCTTCGTTCAATGGCTATTAAATGTCTCGTTTGCTACTAGTACTGGTTCTTTTGTCTTGCTTTTTCTTCTAATTCTCGTCAGTTAGGCATACGGCCTTGTTAATTAACGCGCCTGTCTTTAGCACATTTCGAGAGAACGGTTTCGTTGTTTTTAATTCTCGACAATGTTAATTCTCGATTTATTATTACATACATGTTACATAATATTATGCACTGCTATTAGTTTAACACCGGAGGTAGAAAAATTCCTCATCCTTTTAGAAACCACGCATCTGACTCCATCGTGCTGTAGCCTAATTGTTGGTACAATTACTATTACTATTATTTTTAAACCCGAAGTATCAATAATCCCTCAGGATTTATTAAAACTATTTTAAGAGTAAAAATGAATCTCCGAAAAATATCTGTTTCTGCGCTCGTGGACATTCTGGTGCTCTGCGGTTAGGATTAATTAGGTGCTGGACCAAAGGAATTTGGAGTTACATGTAACATTTGCGTTTTTTACAGTCGAATTTCTTTATAGTGTATAAGAGCTATTATTTCTAGAATGCTTATAGACTAACCAAGAGTCTTTCGGGGGGGGGGGGGGGGGGGTGGTGGGGGACTATTTACAAGATTATTTTTAGAACGTATATGCTATAGGCCTATATTATATCATATTTTGCACCCTTACAATGATCTTAATGCAGGCCTTAAAATGCGTCCAAAACAGGATCTTTCAACGGAACACGCCGTTAAGGCAAAGTCTAGGGCAGTGGTTCCCAACTTTTGTTTTACCTTAGGGCCACATTCTCGAGGTTGGATGACAAGAGGGTCACTTTTTCTTAGTTAAAGGACATTAGGGGCCACAATGCTAAAATTCAAGTGTCTAAAGCATATAAAATTGTTATAATCGATTCAAAATAGAATGTTTGATGTTATTTATAGACGTCAAAAGAAAATAATTTGTAGGGGCCTAATAGAAAATAATTTTTTGTTCTATCTTGTCAAAATTGTCAATTTTTTCATATATTTTTGTTAATTCTTTGAGAGATGAGGACCATTTTTTAGGCCTGTCGGGTAATTTTTTGAGTCGTCGCGGGCCACTTTTGGCCCGCGAGCCACGGGTTGGGAACCGCTGGTCTAGGGAATTACATTGTACCTTCAAACCGGGACCAATTTGATCAGAGTTAGTTCTCGAAGCGTCTTGATACCATGGCCATCCACTTGTTGTCCTGTCTCGCAATGACTTCGATTCGAAGTCGTCACATTCAAAGAATATCTCCAGCTGAATGTTTTCTGATCAAACTATGTACATGTACAACATTGTACAATGTACATTGTACAAAGACAGTGTTTTCAATTGTACGAAAAATTAACAGAGAGCTGATCGTTGTTGGTGTGACGACTTATATCAACTTCATTCTCCGTAGATATATAATAATAATAATATGAGGAAGAATCAATTAATCGATCAATCAATCATGAAATCGATCGATAGATAATCGATCTCTAAGTATTCTTCTGTACGTATTTTTTCATCCAATCGTTGATTGTGTTGTAATTTGTTTTCATCCAGTTGATATTCGAACTGAAAAATAGTAAGTAGATAAAACATTTCAATGTGAGTTTGCATGGTTCATGAAGTGGGTGAATATTTGAAAACCGGTAATTTTAGGTGCTCCATACAAGACAAAAAAAGTTGTGATATTTAATGTTAAAAGTTACATAAATCGAAGTGCAAATATAGTCCCAAGATATTAAAACTATGATTCATAACGGATATGTCCTAGAACCCCCAAGAATATATCGTTTTGAAAATGGTAGGTGTAGCACACAATGTCACCACCGCAACCGCATAATGTCACCACCGAAACCAATTAAAATGTCAGTAAACAAGCTGAATAACAAACATTTCTTTGCAATTTAATAGTCCAATAAAAACTGCATGACATGGAAAAACGTAATATAATGTGAAAAGAAAATGAATACCATCCGATTATCAGAAAAATTATAGGAAGTACATAAGTTTAGACGCAAAATGTCAACACCGCAACCGAATGGTATCCATTCTAAACTGTCATAGAAACAATGATCATGTAATAACAATGCACATTAAATTGTTGCATAAATACATAAGTAAGCCAGCCGTTATTAACAAAAGCTTCGAAATATTTATTCTGAATCAAAGTTTAGGTAACAGAAAGCAACAGTCTTAAATGTCACGACCGCAACCGTCAGCCAATGTCAGCAAACTACAAGACATTAAAATTTTTAATAAAGAACATATCAGACCACAGCACCAAAGACTACTTTGTTTCATGCTGCTGAAATGCAGTGTATAAGCCAGTTATTTCACATCATAAGAACTGAAACAACAAGTGAATAAAAAACTGAACACAGCATAACTGCCTTAAATATTACATAGGCTACCGAATTTCAACAAAATAGCAGGGTATGGTTACTGAATTGGATAAAATTTGACTTAGAGTTAACTGGTAGCCATGGACTCTACTACTGGAACAATGTTAAAACACAATGGTTGCCAGTTAAGAGTAACTGAAACTCTAGCAACTGAGTAAGTGTCAAAGCCGCGACCATGAAGTCACCGCCGCGACTGCTTGCTTTGGTTGCGGTGGTGACGGTTGCGGTGGTGACAAAATTGTTTAAAGTTTAAATATTAGGCCAACCCGGCTTCACTCGCGTATACAATTATAGGTCCCGTCTCATCTGTACTTGCTTGCGATTTGATACATGACAATTAAAATTGCTTAGATATTAATGGCATGCTTGCATTGTTGGTTGCGGTGGTGACCTTAAATAAACATACGCGTGATGGTTATCCGACATTTATTCCTAATAAACTGGTTTAAATTATCGTAAATTACTTTTACAATACGCAATCGGCTAGTGAAGACGCAGGAGATGCAATGTAGCAGTGCGCAGGCGTAATTAACACACGCGAGGCAATACTAAAAGGTGTGCACAAGCTGCGGTTGCGGTGTTGACATAGGAAATTTGAAAGTATGTTACAGACTTTTGAAAAAATATTTAACACTGAAAACCTATCCCTGAAGATTAATTCTGTGCCCACTGTGATGAAAAATTATAATCTCTATTAAATGCTCACAAAAGTTTGTAAAATTGTTAAAATGCATTAGCTACTACTTGGAATTCAAAATAAGTAACCTACCTTGGATACAGGTTGCGGTCGTGACATTTTTGGCTTTTCTTTCAATAAATCAATAAAATATATAAATATTAAAATTTGGTTTTTGACCAAATAGATCTGCTCAGTTAATATCTATTTAATGGTGTTTCGCTTTTTAAAATATGATAACCCGATTTTTATTTAGCATGCTGAAACTTAAAATTACCTATTATCAAATATTCACCCAAGTCAGTCTTTTGTAATAATAAACTTTATTTATTAAATTGTTTGTTGATCGCTGAGGTCTTCCTTGTCTCCCTAGTCGTTGTGCGTTGTCGTCGTCATCATCATCATCGTCGTCGTCGTCGTCGTCTATGAGCGACTCTGAGTAGGTCTCTTGAAGAGGCGCTATATAAATTCTCGAAATGAATGAATGGATCGTCATCATCATAATCATCGTCAACTTATTTCTCATCGTCATCATCATCAACGTCATCATCATCATTTGTGGGGCATGGTGATCTAGTGGTGGCGTCGCTGCCTTGGAGCCGGATGGTTCCAGGTTCAAATTCATGCACCTCAAGCCGCGGCGTAAGGACCTTGAACAAGTCCTTCTCTCGCAATATTATTGCTCGAGCGCTTCGGCGTGAAACTCCGATACAGTGTCCGCGCTGTAGTCGGGAGTGCCTTCGAGAAGCGAGCTTGAACGAGCGCTATCGAAATGGAAAAATAACTAAAAAATAAATATTTCTATCACCATTCTTTATTCAAGGTTAAGGAATGCCTTTCTCCTAACCTGACCAAAGATAGCGAGTTCTCTGCTGCCTTGCTTGCAACACCGGCAGGAGGACTGTCACGATACAATCGAGCCAACTAGAAACGCAAGCAATGCAAAGGCAATCTAAAAGCCAAAAGTCTCAAGCAGTAATGAGAAAGCTTTCAACACTAAGTAATGCAAACGAAGTCGTAATCGTAATCGTAATCTCCAAATTTCTAAAGCACAGCTCGAAAGCCAAGCGCGGGCTACAGCTTATTCACGAGCGCTGCGTTGGGTCAAAAGGGTTGTCCGTAAGAGTAGTCCGAGGTGGTCCGGGTAAACCTTGAGAAACTGTTGGCGAGTACCAAACCATATGAGCTGCATGCGTCTTGCTAGCATTCAGTTAGAAACAGTTGCAAGTTGCAACACATGTTACACATCTAGGGATGCAATCATGCAAGTCTCAGGAGTGTGTAAGCTATCAGGTATCAATGCGAGCTGTAATGGCAAGTTTGAGCAGATGGAGGACCATGGACAAACGCCTGTATGTAAGAAGACACTAAACTTACAAACATGTTAGGCCTAAGTCTCTAATTGTTGCTATACAGATATAGGCATAATGCATGATTGTTAAAAGATATGGTTGTGCTATACATGTAGCTGGCGGTATTCATATAATGCATGGTTGTTGCAAGATATGGTTGTGCTATACCTGGCGGTATTCATATAATGCATGGTTGTTGCAAGATATGGTTGTGCTATACCTGGCGGTATTCATATAATGCATGGTTGTTGCAAGATATGGTTGTGCTATACATGTACCTGGCGGTATTCATACTCAGTGTTGATGAAACCTGTGACCGCGTGAATGATGTCTCTCAACAGAAATGGATCCATCCCGAATCTAACAGACAACACAGGACAATGTTAATTATATATATTTATTTTTATATACCGTATATGTAAATATACATATAGTATATATATATATATATAATATATATGTATATATATGCAGTAGATAAAAGAGGCGCTATATGAATCCTAAATTTATTATTATTATTTTGTTTGTTTTTGTTGTTGTTGTTGCTATTTTCGATGTTGTTGTTGTTGTTGTTGTTGTTGTAATCTATCAATATTACTATTATGATTACTGCTACCCGAGGTTCTTACATGTGCACTCCCACAGGAAATAACATTATTTCCTCTGGAGATACAAAGAAGTTAATTATTCTACTCTTAGTGATTTTATTATTATAATTATTATTTTAATTGACTCTTTAAACTGATGCTTCAGAATGAACGATTGTTAAGAGAGTTGATGAGAATGACCTGGTGTTGATTTCTTCCCAGTTGGTCAGCAGGAACTGGAGAGCCACGGACCTTCCGAGTGGAGTGGCCGAGAAGTAGCGGAACAGATTTCGCACATCCTGCATCCGGATCAGAGTACTGTTGAGCGAAAACCGCGCATACCTACGGCACAGAATATATCGAGATTACATATTCACATATTATGTAATTATATATGATTACATTGCATATGATATGCATATATATATAAATATATATATATATAAGTTCTTTACGATCCCGCAGTGTAACTAGCTACATGCAATAGGAAACATTATCAAACGCTGGACATTTCTCGGTCTGTCAGAAGATGCCAAAAGATGCAAAAATATGCCAAAAGATGCCGTCATATTCTGTTGGTGCTGAGGCGATGGTCGATTGAGGCATATATAACCTGACTTATCACCA
This sequence comes from Lumbricus rubellus, assembly GCA_945859605.1. Taxonomy (NCBI): domain Eukaryota; kingdom Metazoa; phylum Annelida; class Clitellata; order Crassiclitellata; family Lumbricidae; genus Lumbricus; species Lumbricus rubellus. The sequence continues at coordinate 27,778,265 of OX243826.1, read as the reverse complement.
AGGCGGTACCTAGAGGGATGTTTTGGATGTTGATGAACACCCCACCCCGCCCCCAATGAAATCCTGGCTACGGCATTGCTTATCACAATAGCTGCTGTTGCTGCGGTATGAACTCACCTCCACAATAGCCACGGTTGTTGTGTGTACACAAGCGCCGTCATCATGATCTCAGATTCCGATGCGATAAGGATGCTCTGCGACTTTCGCCAGAGAAAGTCCCACTCGTCCTCGCCGCCTTCTTGGATGCCAACGGCGTAGATGACGACGGCATAGTCCGGAGGAATTCTGTCACAGACAATAGACAATGGATCTGCGTATTGTCTGCATAATAATAATAGGCACTGCATGGAGGT
>OX243826.1:27770412-27772912 GCA_945859605.1 Lumbricus rubellus | reverse complement strand
ATGACGATGACAATAACGATGACGACGACGGCGATGACGACGATGACGACGATGATGACTATGACGATGACAACGACGACGACAATGATGACTACGACGATGACGATGACTGTGACGACAAAAGTGTTAAGAATACCCGTATGGACTGCTGCTCGGGTCGAACGTGTCATCAGTATTGACAAGAAATCGATTCTGTTCCAATCGATATTGATCGTGTCCGAGATGCCTGATGGTGACGACGGGAAATCCCATCTGTCGCGTCCACGTGTCCATGATCTCTGCGATACGGTACGTGTGGTTCGACGCCTCTTCGAACGTCTGCCACAGCTGGAACATCTCCGCGTTCGAGAACTTGAACTTCGTTATGTAGCGCTACAAGAAAAGAAACCAGGGTGAGGATTGCTTAGGGGTTGTGGGATTCACAGTGGCCACTGGTTGCACTCTGCCAGTGCCAGTCTCAAGCCTGGATAAAGGAGGAGGGCGTCGCTAATGGCCTTTGTTACCACACAATGACGTTAAACTGCAACTACACACAGTGGGGCGTGGTGGTGCAGGGGTATTTCGGTGCCTTGTAGCAGGAAGGTTGCAGGTTCGAATCCATCTCCTTACTAAACTTAAAACTGTTATTTTTTAAGTGCTCTGGAGTCGGGAGCGCCTCTGATCAAATTTTTCTTGAAGGGGCGCTATATAAATTTCCGAATGAGTGAACGAATGAATCTCATGACGTCGTGAAGGAGCCCCTGAGCAAGTCCTTCATTCGCAATTGCTCATGAGTTTCGGCGAGAGGAACTCCGATTCAGCGTCCACGCTGTAGTCGGGAGCGCTTCTGAGTAGTTTCTTGAAGGGGCGCAATAACAAGTGCTCATGCATATTTACGTACATTAATTAGGACAACCCATAGTAAAGTCCTCAATGTACACCTCAAGTCCACATAAACGTCTTACCCCATCCGAGTAATTTTTCTACAACTGTTATGCTGCGGGGAACACGCCGTTACACTTCAAACAGGTAAGAGCCGTGGAACAGAGGGAGTGGAAAGAAAACGGGAGAAAATGACAAAGAGAACTTGAAGGACGTTTTATACCTGAAGTCCTTTTTGGAAGTTGTCCCAACCAAGAAAACCTCGCAACAAACGTAGTACGGCCATTCCCTAAACACACAACATATCCAATAGTCAATTAAAAAATAAATTAGAGTCTAGCAATCAGCATACGTAAACAAAATCCAAACCATTTGCATATTAATTGTTCTTGGGAGAAGTGTAGGGTAAATGGTTAAGACTCCATGGAACAAAGAACACACGGACATGGGTTCGCTTCCCGCTACCCTTGCAAAAGATCTCTCAACCTTCCATTCAGCAGATGGCGTTGGCAAACCGAGCAGTACACGTCGTGATGGACGCCTTGCATGGCTGCCGACACTTAAATTCGAGTCCTGTAATAACTTGTGATCAATCGTCCATACTATGATTGTAATTGTAATCGTACATTTATATAGCGCCCCTGCAAGAGAACTCCTCAGAGGCGCTCCAAATGAATTGTAATCATACAGCATTGACCAAAATGAATGCTCGACCGCCCTGCGACCCACCGCCCCGAGTTATATAATGGTGATGACGATGACAATGACGACGACGTCGACGATAGAGAACTGCACAGATCAGTTCAGAGTAATGCATTCAATAATTGTGAACTCAGTCGAGCGATGACTTAGACTAGAGAATCTTAGGTATCTACAACCTTATCGTATGAGATGGAATCGAAGAATGACGTGATGTCGTCAGGGTGGGTGATGGGGGTCGAGATGGCGTGTGACGTCATCAGCGAATCTTTCGTCATCACCGGAAATACGTTGTTCACCAGTTGCTGGTCGAACTTAACGAACACACAAACCAAATCACAATAGTCAATAATCATTATTATTATTGTTTTTATTTAGAAAGTTTCATATAAAATAGCGTCTCTTCCGGCCCAACTACTGCCAAATATAGGACGGTTTTGGGACTCTTCATGAACAGAATATTATGTATGTAGGCTATGTACACTTGTTACTATAGCTCTCCTTCAAGATTTCTACTCAGAAGCGCTCCCGACTATACGGCACGGACACTGCATCGGAGCTTCACGCCGAAGCGCGAAGTAATTGCGAGAATTTAAGAATTAATCGTATGATTGTCATTGATTTGTTGAACTCATGTATAGGCCTAGGCCTACATGTATAGTATTGTATACAGCGCCCTTCGGTTTCAACTGTGTTCGAGCCTCTGCATGATGCATATCGTCCGAGTATTTTTTTCTGTTTTTTTTATTATTTTTTTTGTTTTATTAGGTTTACGGGCACGTTGTGCCTCGGCATTGACCTACCGCTATACAGGCTTACAGGGTTTTACCCCTTGGCAGCGGCCCAGCGGAGCAACATATTGAGTATTTCTGACTTTAAATAGAGTCTGTTGACCGCATTAAAAAAGTGTCTAACAAGATCATCAACTTGATCAGTGTTT
>OX243826.1:27742912-27767912 GCA_945859605.1 Lumbricus rubellus | reverse complement strand
TTAGAGCACATAAGAAGTAGATAATAGAACAATTGTCACGAGCTCACGACTCACGCACTTTCATGGCCATAGGCCTACAGTCAGGGGCGGATCCAGGGGGGCAATCCGGCCATGGCCCCCCTTGAAAACTGCCATGGGGCGTGGCCCCCCATTTCATCTGAAATTAGCAATACAAATATGGGTGTAATGGATATTGGCCACCCCTATTCGGAAAATTGCATGGAACGTGGCCCCCCCCATTGGGTTTTCAAGTTGAGGACTAAAAAAGACAGGTCATCAACTTTTTTGGCGGATGAAAAGTACTTTTTTCCTCAACGACCGATCAGTATTTTTTCGAACTTTCGAAAAAAATTCCTTTTTCCCGTCCATGATCTAAGATTTTGCCCCCCCTTGAAACAGTTCTGGATCCGCCACTGCCTACAGTAACTACATGTACCTTACTATGACATTATTTGGTTATATAATTAGTCGTAGCTATGATTGCTATGCATAATGCATTGCAATTTGCACTGTTTTTCTGAATCCTCACTTTATTTATTTTTTACTTTTACAATTTGGGGGCCCCTCGAAACTTGGGGCCCTGTGCTGCAGCACAATCAGCACCGTGGTTAATCCGGGCCTGAGTGTAAGAGTGCGTGTATAGGCCTACTGTATTTGTGTATTATATATATATATATTATATGTATAGGCCTGTAACCTTACCTTCCTTAAGGTAAGGTTACAGGCCTATATATATAAATATATTATACATGACTTGTATGTATACTTGTATAAGCCTGTAATAGTAAAAATAATATTCTTTCTTTAATGAAACGCCTGCAAACGCACTGCGCTGTGCATAATAGGCTATACGACTCATGCAACAATCTTAATTAACACCTTAACTACTAACAGAACAGACGGCCTGCAATACACGGCGCTAATAGCAGCCTACAACGCACGTTCGCCGTAGGCTACAGGGCTCGAACTCGGGTCCGCTGGTCTCTATGCCAATGTGATATCGATATCCAATGCGACCCCGTCTATTGATTTTGTTTTGATTGAGCGCCTGTGAATAAACTGGTTTCCGTGACATAGTTTTTGGGGCGCTGTAGAAGCTACGAGTTCAGGATTACGATTATTGTCTCAATGTGGGCATACTGGTGTGCATGGCCGTAGCCAGGATTTTATTTCGGGGGGTGTTTTCAGTGGCGGCGCTAGGATTTCAGTTTTGGGAAGGCTGAATTTCCAGAAAATTTCCATCTTTATCGGCCAAATTTTTTTGTCATTCCGCCGTCAAAATTTCTGAACACCTTTTTTAATCGTCAGCTTCAATTTTTCAGATCGAAATTTAATTCATTGTTTCATTTCGGGGGGATGTTTTCATGGCTTTCTCTCATGGTTTTTGCATCACGAACTAGAAAATGCAATAGATTTTTTCTGCATTTTCCATTTCTGGGGGTGTTCAAACACGGCCTTGCTGGTATGCCTGTACACACGAACAGACCTGGATCTACAGTTTTGGGGGCCCTGTGCTGATCGAATGACGGGGCCCCTTACAATTTTAAGAAGCAAAGCAGACATAACACCCGAAGCATAATTTGTTATATACGTTAGAGCACATAAGAAGTAGATAATAGAACAATTGTCACGAGCTCACGACTCACGCACTTTCATGGCCATAGGCCTACAGTCAGGGGCGGATCCAGGGGGGCAATCCGGCCATGGCCCCCCCTTGAAAACTGCCATGGGGCGTGGCCCCCCATTTCATCTGAAATTAGCAATACAAATATGGGTGTAATGGATATTGGCCACCCGTATTCGGAAAATTGCATGGAACGTGGCCCCCCCCCCATTGGGTTTTCAAGTTGAGGACTAAAAAAGACAGGTCATCAACTTTTTTGGCGGATGAAAAGTACTTTTTTCCTCAACGACCGATCAGTATTTTTTCGAACTTTCGAAAAAAATTCCTTTTTCCCGTCCATGATCTAAGATTTTGCCCCCCCCTTGAAACAGTTCTGGATCCGCCACTGCCTACAGTAACTACATGTACCTTACTATGACATTATTTGGTTATATAATTAGTCGTAGCTATGATTGCTATGCATAATGCATTGCAATTTGCACTGTTTTTCTGAATCCTCACTTTATTTATTTTTTACTTTTACAATTTGGGGGCCCCTCGAAACTTGGGGCCCTGTGCTGCAGCACAATCAGCACCGTGGTTAATCCGGGCCTGCACACGAATGCGAGCCTACGTCCGGTGCATGGACCCCTGTCTGTGGACTGACCGTGTGAGCGATCTCGTGAGCCATGACGAGTGAGACCCAGTACTTGTTTGAAATGGAAGAGACGGAATCGTCGTGGAGCAACGCAGTTTCCCGGTACAACACCAGACCCCAGTTCTCCATCGCACCGGCGCTGAAGTCTGGAATCGCAGCGTGATCTAAACACCAACACAACACACACAAAGCACTCAACTGTTGATTCTTTGGCAGTTATTAGCAGCTCATAGTAATGTAATGTAATTAGTAATTTCTATAGCGCCACTCCCAGCTATGGCCACTCAGTGGTACTCCAAGTGCGAGACCCCGGATAGACAGCACAGCATAGCTCTCGGAGGTAAATTGGAGCGAGGCCCTGATGACTTCGCAATGACAGGGCAGATACCACGTACTCAATAAGCTTGCGGATAGACTGCCAGTGAAGGACTTACAACATAAAGCTGAAGATGTTACCATATTTTCCAAATGAGGCAGCCTATAGGCCCAGGTATGTAAGCTGTATGCATATTTTTTATCGTACGGTACGTGTATGAGAACACTTAACATAGCGCATGCAGAAGACCAATCTTACAAAGACGTAGGCCTACAGTAGCAAAATTTAATGGCGACCCGGCATTGATTTCCGAGGCCTGCTGTTCCCGGGTCTCAGCAGGGTCGCTAAAAAGATCGCCAGATACCAAAACTTGTTAAAAATGGTAGGATTTTGGATAATTTTGGGCAAATGAAATGACTAAGAAAAAGTCCGTCATAAAAATTTACGGGTCAAAGGCGTGCTCGTTCGCCAAAGTCAGACCCGGCCACCTTTCCAAACCCCTTTCAGCCCTGGCTTTAAGACAGTTAGCAAATGTATATGGTGGACAGAGATAGAGTGAAAGACGACAGCACTATACGGTGCACTGAACAGAATTCTCGATACATTTGCCGCCGACACTTTGTTTGTATGTTTGTATGTGCACTTGTTATATCGCCCCTTCAAGCTCTCACTACTCAGAGGCGCTCCCGATGCAGAGCGGACACTGCATCGGAGTTTCACGCCGAAGCGCTGAGCAATTGCAAGTGAAGGACTTGCCCAAGGTCCTTACGCGGCGATGGTGGATTCGAACCTCGGACCTTCCGGCTCCAAGGCAACGACGCCACCACTAGACCACCGCGCCCCACAAGACGCTTAGTTAAGCTTAAGCTTAGTTGATGAGTTGAGAGGAAAGGCGACGACGAAGAAAAAACCTGAAGACTGAAAATGATCGGATGAAATAAATTTATTTATGTGTAGTAATTTTACCAGCTTTTGAGACGACCTCCGGTGTTCCGAAGTACTTTGAGTAGAACTGATAAGCCTTCGTGGCAAAGCTCAGAGCGTACTCGGTCTGGTTGTACATGTCAGGTCGAGCCCAGATTCGAATCTGAAACATAACGACTGCATGTCTATCTTCTCATTGATATCTCGGTTTCTGAGCAGTTCTGCATAGTCAACTACACTTTTTTATATGTCAAATAAATTACTTTTTAACCTATGTTTAATTTTCTCGTTTATTTTGAGTTAAGGCAGAGGCAATATTGTTTACATGTTTCCCACGCTACCGCCATTGTTTCTGTTTTCATAACTTACCATTTAATAGGCCTAATAGGCCTGTATAGATCCTCATCCTCTTCTTCTTCCTCCTCCTACTCGTCGTCCTCCTCCTACCCATTTCCTTACACGTTCCATCTAGCAGGGGCGGATCCAGAGGGGTAAAATTCACCCATGTAGAAATTTTCTTATTTCTCACCAGCTATGATGACAGAGAAGACAGATAGCAAGAGGGAAAAAAGCAGCATATAACTAAAACTTTTTCCAAGACCCATGACCAAAAATTGTGACCCTCCCCTTCTAAAATATGTGTATCCGCCCCTGCCCTCTACCTCTCGCATAGATGAGCATATCAGCTTAATTGATCGATCGATAGATGAATCACAACAGTCTCTGACCTTTAATCCATCATCCGTTGTGATCTCACGATGTTGGAAGTCAGCAACGATGAAAGCGAGGAGATAGGTCGACATGATTGGGGTGGCATCAAACTCGTCCTTCACCCATCCCCCATCCTCATCCTCCCCATCCTCCCCATCCACTCGACTCGTCTTGACGAGGGGCATGTTCGACAGCGATTTGAACCCTACAAGTACGAATACCCTCGCTTTTGTAATAATAGCGAAAACGATGATATAGCGTAACGGTTAGTGGAATAGAACAAATGATTGAATGAACAAGTTGGTGAATGTGACAATCAGCAAACGAATGAATGGCGGCATCGTAGATAAACATTATACCCTTGCATAACCTTTCATTGACAATAGGGTTGCCAGGCAGCCTAGAGTAAATTACCGGACTATATATATAGGCCTATTGTCAGCTAATTTAATCAGTGCACGCCGATTGTCGTACAGCGACGTAAGTAGGCCAGGTGCAAATTGCCGCGCGGCGTCTGCACAGGTGATTGTCTGGACAGCACGTGACGTCTAGACGAGCGTACGTTAATTGTACAAGAAGGGAGTGGAAGTGAAGAAGGAGAGTTGCGTGTTGAGAGCCGTTGAGATAGGCTGTAAGAGTTGTTGTTGAGTTGCGATAGAGTAGACTGATGAAGATAGTAGTCGTGTAGTTGTTATGATAACGCAAGTGTAGTCATTGTTGTGTTGTTGCTGATCGTTTTACTTTATATCGGATTTTGGAGTATAATAAGAAGAGTTAAACACGTCGTCGTTGTTGGTTAACAAAACAGTGAAAGACTGTAGATTCTTTAACCTAGCCATTTAGCTAATGAAACAGTTATCTAGGGATAGGCCTACGCTACCACGAACTTATACGAAGAAGCTTCCGAAGAGACTGAAGGTCACACGTAGAGAAGAAGAGGGAAAAGACTTGTGACATTTGGTGTCGTTGCGGTGAGATAACGATCCAAGTTGCAGGATAACGATCCAAGTTGCAGGAGAACGATCCTAGTTACGAACGGAGGGATTCTATCCAATCAACAGACGTTGTGGAGGAACGGACGCTGTGAATTTATCGAGGAGCCGAGCACACGGGAGAAGCAACGATACATCGAGCATCCGTACGACAGTGAGAAACGACAACACAACGACTACAAGGTAGAAAAACTTGCTTGTCTATTGAAGTATGCATAAAGAATTGAAGTCAGTCAATTGCAAACATTTGAAGAGTAGTCTACTATTTTATCGAGCATCTGTAAAGTAAAGAAGTAAGATGGAGAAACTTACGGAGAAAAAGCAAGCAAATATTAAGAAAATGTCTACTGATAGACTGATAAAACTGCTAATTGAAGCAGATCTAGACGCAGAAGAAGTCGAACAGATGTCTAGGGAAGAATTGATGAGAAATTTAGCCGAGGTTTGGGCTAAGAAAGAAGAAGAAGAAGAAGGTGCTGTCGGAGGCGTTGCGGAGAAGCCAGTGGAGAAGCCTGAGGCACCGATGTCTATAGAGGCGTTGCTACAACTCATGATGATGAGTAGACAGGAAGAGAAAGAACGTCGCCAAGAAGAGAAGGAGAAAGAAGAGCGACGGCGCCAAGAAAAGAAAGAACGTAAACAAGAAGAGAAGCAGAAAGAAGAGCAGCGCAGACAAGAGGAGAAAGAAAAAGCAGAAAAAGCAGATAGGCTGCGACAACAAGAGATAGAAAAAGCAGAAAGGATGAGACAGCAAGAGATAGATATGCAGAAGCAGCAGTTCCAGCTTCAGTTAGAACAAATGAAAATAGATCGTGACGAAGCAGAACGACGAAGAATGGAGTTAATGATAGAGTACGAAAAAGCAAGAAAAAGCGATGAAGAAATACGAAAGCAGCAGATTGAGGACAAAAAGGCTCGCGAGGAAGAAAAAGAAAAGATGCGTTTACAAGAACTGGAGAGAGCAGAAGAAATTCGTCAGGAAGAATTTCAAGCCGGAAAAGACAATTTGGAAAAAGCAGAAAGAGAAAGAGAAGAGCAGATGCAGTTAGAACAAAAGAAACTTGCTATCAAGGAGGCTCAACTTAAAGAAATGGCTATTGAAAAGGAAGAACGCAGAAAGCAGTTAGAACTATTACAACAGAAGATAGAACAGGAAGAACTGCGGAGAATCGAAGATCAAGATCGACTGAAGAAGAGAGACGAAGATGATCGTAAGAGCCGAGAAGTATCAGAACAGATTAGGCTCAAAGAAAGTGAGACAATGGTGTCAAAGATTAAGAAGATAGGTGACGCAATGAAGCATGTGTTACCGAAGATGCCGTATGATATGATGGAAGTGCCATTATATTTTGAAACAGTTGAAAATGCATTCAATAGCTTCGCTGTGGAAAAGCAATATTGGGTGAAATTGTTGTTGCCATTGATGACCCCGAGAGCACGAACGGTATTGAATCGATTATCATTTGAGAATTTAGATAAATACGATGCAGTGAAAGAGCACTTGTTGAAGGAATTCAAGTTAACAGCTCGTGAGTACAGGTCAAGGTTTGCAGATGCCAAGAAGACAGCCGAAGAAACGTATACGATGTTCACGGCTAGGCTGAAGAACCTGTTGAATTATTATGTCCGAAGTAGACGAGTGGACAAAGACTACGAGAAGCTGTTTGATTTGTTAGTGGCGGATAAGCTGAAAGAATGTTTACCACCAGGTCCACTGCAGTTTGTCTTAGCAAAAGAGGGCACAGAATGCTTGGAAGCTAGTAATGTTGCAGATCTCGCAGATATACATGTAAACAATCGGATTGGTGTGATGTTCCAAGACAAACCGAAATTTGAAGCATGGGACAATAGTCCAAAGCAACCCAAGTGGAACAAGGATAGCAAAGACACCGGAAGCCAAGCCAAGAGTAATGATGCAAAGAAAGATGATTATTCTGGAAAGCAGTGGTCGCAAGATAAACAACAGTCAACGTGGGACAGACAAGCCTACAATCGAACTCCGCCGCTGGGACGCCCAACAGAAAGTAATGCATCTTACACGCCGTACAACAAGTGGGAGAACAAGGAGCAAAGAAGTTTTATCAAGAAGCGTTGCCACAATTGCAATTCTGATAAACACCTAATAAAACATTGCCAAGCACCAGGAGCGACAAATCTGAGGAAGAACTTTAGCAGAAGTGCAGAAAATCTTCGAGTAAACCAGATACAAGTGATAAATGCACCTCCTGGTTGGGAAGAACAATGCAACCAAGAAACAGAAGTAAAGTCAGTGATGAAGTGTACGCCGCAGTTCACCATACTGAAAGAAGCGATAAAGACTACTTCCATTGCAGAAAATTGTCGAGAAACAAAAAGTAAAGAGGAGTGTCAACGCATAAAGAAAATATCGTTGCAGCATGTAAATGTGGAGATACGTGGGACTGATGGGCAGCCTGTGCAAGTCGAGGCGTTGATTGACTCGGGGACCGAGATACCAGTAATCAACGAGGAACTACTGAAAGGAACGACAGTAGAAGAAATCGGCAGAGTTCATTTGCAATGTGTAGCTGGAGAGCCGATTCCAGCTAAGTTGGTGAAAATCGAAGTGCGGATGAGCGGTCGTAACGAAGGAACAGCTACAGAGGACAGGACAATAAATATCGCGCCATATTTAACTTTAGTGTGTGCCAGCATTTCAGCGGAACTGTGTAAAGAAAATCCAGAAAAGTTCCTGCTACATCCAGAGATAATTGCAGAACTGAAAGAGGTTCCACCAATCAGTATATTGCAAGGAGAGCTACAAGCGAATGTGACTACAAGAGCACAAAGTCGGAGAGCAGAAGTCGAAGACGGAGAAGATGAAACGATAAACGAAAGTTCGCAAGAAGATGACACGGAAAGCGAAGATGAACTCAGCATCCAAGATGATGAAAGAACAACATCTGAGAACAATGAAACTGAAGAAAAGATGGCTGCATGTGAACGAAATGATAGTGAAGATTCCGGAAGCGACGCTGAACTGGAGACAAGTATGAGGGACTTGTTCACAGAGAATTCGAACGATGAAAGACAGCTGGAAGATGCAAAGAAATTCGAGGAGCAGCAGAGAAATGACGAGTCACTGAAATCGTGGTGGAGGATCGCTGAAGACCAAGGATCAGAGTTTAGCGTGGTGAATGGATTGCTGTATAAGAAGCATCAAATGCTGGATCAGCTTGTGTATCAGTTGGTGTTACCGAAAGAGAGAAGAATTCAAGTAATGGAATTAGCTCACGAGTCAGTATTTGGCGGACACTTGGGAGAAGAGAAGACACGAGAGAGAATCAAGTTGTCCTTTGTCTGGCCAAAGATGCGTCGAGACGTGGTGAAATTTTGTAAGTCCTGTGAGAAGTGTCAGCTGAAGGCACGAAGTTTGGTGATGGATCGAGTGCCGATTACACCAATTCCAAGGGAAGATGTTCCATTCCGACGGATGACTATGGACGTGGTAGGCCCAATAGAACCGAAGTCAGCAGCTGGGCATAAGTATTGCTTGTGCATAGTGGATTCATGTACAAGATGGCCGACAATCTTTTTGCTGAAGTCATTGACTGCTAAGGCCGTGTGCGAAGCTTTGATGAAGCTATTCATTGACGTGGGGGTGCCGTCTGTGATCACCAGCGACAGAGGCACAAATTTTACAGCCAGTCTCACAAGAGAATTTTTGAAATTGATGGGATGCTGTCCACGATTCGATTCACCAGGGCATCCTGAGGCAGCTGGATTAGTTGAGAGATGGAACCAGACGTTCAAGAAGATGGTGCATCATGTCATTGTGGAAAATCCAAGACAGTGGCATAAAATCATTCCGTTTACCGTATGGGCATTGAGAGAAGTTCCCAACGCAACGACAGGAGTGGCACCATATCTGCTGGTGTATGGAAAAATGCCAAGAGGACCATTAACTATCTTAAAGGAAAGCTGGACCAAAGAAATAAATCTACCGCCAAACATTGGAGTACAACCAGCAAAGTACCTGAAGAACTTAAGAGCAGACATGGAGAAAGCTTTGATATTTGCTGAGAATTGTGCAGAGGAAAAGCAAAAACAATACGCCAGTCAATACAACAAGAGGGCCAAGGATAAAGAATTCGAACCAGGAGAAAACGTCATCGTCCTGTATCCAACGTCAACCAATAAATTGATCTCACGATGGCATGGTCCATGTACAGTGCTACAAAGAAGATCCAAGTATTCGTATCTGGTGGACATGAATGAAAACGGCCGACGAATCGTCCATGCCAACAAAATGAGGAAGTTCATCGCAAGAACATTATCGTGTGGTCTCATCGTGGAAGAGGACGACGAATTCGGATCAGTGGTAGAGCTACCATTGAAAGAAGACCATGCAGAGACGACACAGAAATCGCTGCAATTGGACTATGAACAGATCGGACATCTTACGAGCGAGCAACAGAAACAGCTACTGGATGTACTGAACCGATATGCAGACAGATTTTCGGACAAACCTGGATTATGTACATTGGTAGAACACGAAGTGGTGCTGAGACCAGACTTTCGAGAGAAGGAGTTCACGGCTTATCGAATACCGTTGATATACCGCGCAGAAGTGGACAAACAAATACAAGAGATGCTGAAAGCAAACATCATTCAGCCGTCGTCGAGCAGAATGGCAAGTCCGCTGGTCATCGTCAAGAAGAAGGACGGATCCTTGAGACTCGCGTGCGACTACAGGTACGTGAATTCATATACTGAAAATTGTCGATACCCCATGCCGATCGTCAACGATGTGCTGAGCAAAGTCGGGAAATCCAAGTTTATTTCCGTCTTGGACTGTCGCAGTGCTTACTGGACTTGTCCGGTGAAGAAATCCGACCAATGGAAAACCGCATTCGTTACCCATAATGGACTGTACGAATTTACACGTGTCCCTTTTGGAATGATTAACTCTGGACGGACTTTTGTAAAAGCCATAAACATGATTTTGCAACCGATTAATGCATTTACTGAACCCTATGTTGATGACATTGCAGTCCATTCTGATGATTGGAACATTCATTTGAAACATTTAGAATTGTTTTTGAAACAAATAAGACTGCATAATGTAACTTTGAACTTGAAAAAATGTGTGTTTGGTAAGAGTGAGGTGAAATTCATCGGTCACCTCATTGGTTCAGGGAAGAAGATGATGAATCCAGATAGGATTGACAGTTTGATTAATTTAAAAAACCCTGAAACGAAGAAGCAAGTGAAGCAAATGTTAGGATTCTTTGGTTTCTACAGACAATTTATTTGTAATTTTGCTGAGATTGCTAAACCATTGACAGATTTAACTAGCAAGCAGACACCTGAGAACATTATTTGGACTGAGGACCACCAGAAATCTTTTGATTCTCTTAAAGAAATTGTTTTATCGAATGTTATTCTGTACATGTTCGAGGTTGGCAAACCATTTAATTTGTACTGTGATAGCAGTGATTTTGCTGTGGGGGCTGTGCTGTCACAAGTGGACGATGAGGGGATAGAACGTCCCGTTTCATTTATCAGCCAGAAGCTGACAGATACCCAGAGGAGATGGGCGACGATTGAGAAGGAAGCCTATGCAATCATATGGGCTTTAAACAAATTGAAAGAAATCATTATTGGTTCCAAGATTAATGTGTTCACTGATCATAATCCTTTAGTTTATTTGACTGAGTCAATGTCGAAGTCTGCTAAGTTAGTCAGATGGTCTTTATCATTGCAAAATTTTGACATTCTGTTGAACTATAAGAAAGGAAAGTTGAATGTAGTAGCAGACTGCTTATCGAGATTGTAGTATAAGGTATTTTGTGATTGCATTTAGTATAAGAATTGTTTGTATTTAGTTTAAGCATTATACGTTCGCTAATTTTTAAGATTAATTAGCTCTCTTCAAAAGAAAGGAAGGAGGTAATGTCAGCTAATTTAATCAGTGCACGCCGATTGTCGTACAGCGACGTAAGTAGGCCAGGTGCAAATTGCCGCGCGGCGTCTGCACAGGTGATTGTCTGGCCAGCACGTGACGTCTAGACGAGCGTACGTTAATTGTACAAGAAGGGAGTGGAAGTGAAGAAGGAGAGTTGCGTGTTGAGAGCCGTTGAGATAGGCTGTAAGAGTTGTTGTTGAGTTGCGATAGAGTAGACTGATGAAGATAGTAGTCGTGTAGTTGTTATGATAACGCAAGTGTAGTCATTGTTGTGTTGTTGCTGATCGTTTTACTTTATATCGGATTTTGGAGTATAATAAGAAGAGTTAAACACGTCGTCGTTGTTGGTTAACAAAACAGTGAAAGACTGTAGATTCTTTAACCTAGCCATTTAGCTAATGAAACAGTTATCTAGGGATAGGCCTACGCTACCACGAACTTATACGAAGAAGCTTCCGAAGAGACTGAAGGTCACACGTAGAGAAGAAGAGGGAAAAGACTTGTGACACCTATATTATATATAAAATTATATATATATATATATACATATAGCACTCTATGCCGTGGAAGCTGTCCAGCTTAATTTGGCGACGGACATGTAGATAAGTTGTGATTTCCATTCTGGGTGGTCTATTGGCCTATCTAGAAAGCAATGGCTAGAAATTTGTTATGCTGCAACCCTGTCGTCATGCATGAAAAGCGGATTGTGCGTGGAAGATTAATAGTCTGATGAGAGATGCCACCATAATTCTAAGACTTGTGATGTTGGGACAAGTCTTCGGAAAGTGGGAGAAGTCGGAGCAGTTGGCGATGGGCAGAGATGAGTGGAGGGAATTGATGCGTTTCCCGAAATGCAGACCTGCGCGGGGAGGACTGAGTAGCCTACTACATAAAATGTTTTGAGGTTCATAATAAAGCAGAGTATGACTAATCTGAGGTATACGACTGTAGGCCTACGTACATCATGTAAGCTTATGAAGAAATCTGGAGCAGTGACATTCATCATGTTGATAGACCTACATGTAGGCCTACATGTATATCGGATATCTTGTAATCAAGTGTACAGCTGAACGGTTGGTTTAGCCTGGCCTGTCTCCAGACATAATTATACTTGTGTATCCAGCCACATTATGCAATGGCATAGTCATTTATCTGTCTGTGTATTGTCCTACCTACCACGTATCTCAGGTTGACTGCATTTGAAGGGGTAGAACAACGGCAATATAGTTGGAAAATCGCAAACATATGTCTATTTATGAATCCAAGAAACGATACACTCCAACACTTGTTTCTAGCAATAATTATTTACCGGACAACACCATGTCCGGTAATGCCTGAAATTTCTAACCGGACAGATTGTGCAAATACCGGACTGTCCGGTTCATTACCGGACGCCTGGCAACCCTAATTGACAATAGAGATGGATCTAATGCAAATCGCTTCCATCCATTTGAATTGCACCGTATGGATGTATAAACTTACATCGTTCACATCAAATGTCTTGCACCATCCACTTCTCTCTCTCTCTCTCTCTCTCTCTCTCTCTCTCTCTCTCTCTCTCTCTCTCTCTCTCTCCTCACTGTCTCTCTTCCTTTACTTTTCTCTCTCTCTCTCTCTCTCTCTGTCTCCCTACCTGCCTCTGCCTCCCTCCCTCTCAATCTCTATTTACTTCTGTCTGTCTCTGGCTGTGTCTGTCTGTCTGCCTGTCTGTCTGTCTCTGTCTCTCTGTCTCTGTTTCTGTCTCTCTTTCTCTGTCTCTTTCTCTGTCTCCTTCTCTGTCTCTCTTCCCCCTCTGTCTTCCTTTACTTTCTTTCCTTTTATTGTCTTTCTCCTCCACTTGCTCTGAAGGCCATAACTGCATGTACAATGTACATGATTGTATCTACATGTACGTGTGTTTACTTTCGTGAAATGAGGCCGCACGAGTGACACGACACCACGATTGTACCAATTCGACCTCGCAACAACTGAGAGACCTTGAAGAGAATCCTTTCCAAACGCAAATCGCTTCTGACGTTTAAACAATCCAATAACTAATCGTTTTACCACTTACTCCAATTCCCATACAACATCATTTTCTGCTGCAGTGGTCACATATAATACATGCAGCCAAGGAACGATGATAAACTGCTGGAACTTGTTGCCAATAAAATAAACCCGTCGACCCTTGTAGATTGTAGCCTATACCTAACTTTTCTGTTTCTCCTTGAGCAAGTCCTTCACTCGCAATTGCTCAGCGCTTTGGCGTGAAACTCCGATGTAGTGTTCGCGCTGTAGTCGGGAGCGCCTCTGAGTAGAGAGCTTGAAGGGGTGCTATAGCAAGTGCACAGACAAACAAACAAAACAAGCAAGCTAAAAGGGCGCCAGAGTGTTATTAGTGTTTTTATTATTGATAATAATTATTATTGTTATTAGTAACCTTGTTGATGAATAATGCTGACGGCAAACCTGGCCTTAAGGTCTGGTTCGTCAAAGCACGGAAATACTCTCCTGGCATCAATCGATTGGAGCTGAGACGTCGCCAGATACCTAGATGAAGAAGAAACGAAGAAGAAGAAGTCACTAACAACATCAGCATCAGCATCAGTGACATCAAAGCCAACGGTATAGAAATGACATCAGCACAAGACGTCGCTTGAATCAACGAACAGAATTAACCCTTTAATGCCAAGATGGTAGTAAATGGTATGGGAAATCCTATACCCTCCGGCATTAAAGGGTTAAGGTCCTTTCATTGCATTCTCTGCTTACCGTAGCAGGTAATTATTCTGCTTGAAATTGTTTTCGAAGCTGGATTATTTAGGCTAACGTTGATGTAAAACATGCAAATAAATGCAAATACAGGGTGGCCCATAAGTTTTTGTTCAACTTTGAAGACCTATAACTTAGGCAGTTTAGCAAGTAAATGTATGCTTAATGCATCAAATTAAAGGTCGTTATATCAGCTACAACTGGTCAAAAAATTACATTTTTAGCTTTAATAATAATTGCGTAAAACTACTGTACTGTATACGTATCAGTTTACAATGATTTTAATTCGTCTATCATGCAAAACACAATACTTGGAAAATTAGTCTTTGCAAGTTTGCATTATTGATAGCCATTAAGAAATCCAAGAATTATTTAATCAAATAAATATTCAATGTGTCTTCCACGAGCTCGAATGACTGCATGAATGCGACGTGCCCATTGATCTATGGCTCCATTGATGAGTTACTGACTGATCTCAGTCCAGCAACGAGTGATGACGCGCTTCAGATGCTCGACGTTTACTATATCTGTTACCGATAAACCCGTTGCTGCAAAGCACCCCAGATTGAGTAATCAACGTGGTTTAAATCAGGGCTATTAGGCGGCCAGTTATGTGACGAGGACTTTTGCTTGTGCCTGGATTATCCTCTTGGCTACAGATTAATTCAGCTACACGAGCGATGTTGTCAGCGGTACGTGCCGAACGAGGACGGCCAGTAAGTCAGTAACAGGTTTACGTTTAGAACTTGCACTCGCGTCAATTTGTCTAATTAATCGGTTGAGATTGTTTTTACTCCAGTTTCTAGCAGGAAATTCATTCATCATTTGATATGCATTTAAATGTTTTTCAATTCTTAAAATTCGAATCAAAGTCCTGTCATCTTCTGTTAACGGCGCCATGATGAAATTATTGTTTACGTCAGAAACAAGGTAGGTACGGTACACAATAATTATATGGCGCGTAGTGCAAGATACCGTAATGAAATTTGTCGGACTTATAACTGATATAACGACCTTTAATTTGATGCATTAAGCATACACTTACTTGCTAAACTGTCTAAGTTATAGGCCTTCAAAGTTGAACAAAAACTTCTGGGCCACCCTGTATATGCAAATGTTGTATTCATTCGGAATTCGTTCGGAAGTCTATATATATAGCGTCCCATTAAGAAAACTACCCAGAGACGCTCCCGATTCTAGCGCGCCCAAAGGCAGCATAGGCCTACTTAAGTTTAGCGAGGAAGGATTCTGGTTGAGTTTCAGGGTGTAGACGTTGTTTTACGGGAAGGCCATTCCAGGCCATTGGGCCAACCACAGGGCTATGTAGGCCCTATATGTATAAGTGTACATGTATGCATACACCTACTCGTTTATTTTTTTTAAAACGCAAACCAAACGCTGTGAGTGCGTAGTGTATACACATTAACAGGATTGACAGTATGGCTATTTAGTAGGCCTACATGTGGTTGAGTTTGTTAGGTCTACACGTTCTGAAATATCATTCTTATGTGACCCCTCCCAATCTCCCAGACTGAAAAGAAGTCAGAAAGTTCTATAATTTTTCTGCAGTGACAAAACTGACAGAATTTTATTTAGCAACCACTTGTGCTTCCTGAAAAATTCCTTTGCAAAGTAAAAATCTCTTCCTTTCCCCAACATTGGTACATCGTAGGCCTACAGGGCTGTTTTAAGGAATTTTTAGAACTGCACAACTTCTTTCTTTTCCCATCGTCCATGATAAATTAGCCTACTTCTAATCGGAGGACAATGACCTTTTTGCTAGTTTTAGGGTAGAGTGGGGCAAAAGGCCCACTTTTCAGGTCAATTGTCATATCTCAAAAAGTTATTACACTATAACTATGAAATATGTGCAGGTAGATACATCATTCATTTTGCTGTATAAAAGTACCATAATAATGTCTATCTACAGCATCAGTAATGTGTGGGGATGATTTTCTTTCGACACCCAAAAAGGGCGTCTTGCCCCGTGGGTGGGGTAAAAGGCCCACACGTGTGAGGCAAAAAGCCCATGGGTGGGCGTTTTACCCCGCACTGTGTAACTTTAGTTATAATGCTGAAAAATGAGAACACATAAGATTTATTAGACAGTCCAATAGGCCTACACATGCACTGAAAGTGACCTAAGCACAGCCGAATACGTGCAGAATGTCCCAGGCCTATTAAAAAATACAAAAACTGTCAATAATGTCCATTAGATCTCTCGTAGCAAGTCCCAGCTCACAAGACACAGCTCACTCGATAGACTATCACAGCAGCCGCAGCAGTCAGAATTAAAAAACACTTGGCAACAAGAATCAGGTGAATCGAGTAACCAAGATCAGGAATGGACATGCATCATATACCAACTACAGTTATAAAATGCAGTAGGCCTAGTCTAGTCAGACTCGCAGTTTGGGCAGGTGAAATAGGAACAACCATCTGTGCAAGCCTCGTGTGCCCACTTCGCACACTGTTGGCACTGGACCCATTTCTCACGGGACATGCTGTTAGCGAAAGGTTCGCCGCATATCAGGCATGGCCATTCCTCGTCTTCACTGCTGGTATCATCGTGTGTCGCTTTGCGCTTCTTACTTCTCACCGCTGCGGTTTTGGTTTTAGGAAGAAGTTTCGCTCTTTTCTTCCGTCCGGTTGTTGACGTCGAAGGCTGTGGGTCGTCGTTTGAACTGCGTTTCCTTTGTTTCGCTGCGGTTTTGGTTTTAGGAAGAAGTTTCGCTCTTTTCTTCCGTCCGGTTGTTGACGTCGAAGGCTGTGGGTCGTCGTTTGAACTGCGTTTCCTTTGTTTCGTTGACTCCAGGCTCTTAATGAGAGCGGCACTCTTCGCAGCGGCCTTGGAAGCAATGGCGGAAGAACGTGCTTCCGCGACTTTCAACTTGTCTTCCAATTCATTCTTGTATGGCGATCCTGTTAAAAGCGTTGCAGATTCAGCTTTACGTGTTCGAGAGCGTACACCAGAGATCTTCGGACGAGGTGATATTGCCAAGATCAGTCTCCGAGCTGCAATTGCACACATCCACAAAACCATTTATGTAGAAGGCCAGAGTACATCAAGTTCAATATAAAAAGTAGGCCTATGGCCTACTTAGAAACTTAAAATTAAAAGGAAAATGTTCACCAGGCCCAAACTTATATTCACTGTGTTTCTCATAATTTAATTCTAACTTGACTAACTACCAATCATCAACTGCATTGATGTAAATGTAGGCGCGGGTTCTCGTCACATTCTACTAATAAACGAATACAATAGGCCTAATAATCAAATGGCTAAGCAACACTAAATGTAATAAGTTACCTACCTCGTTCAGCATCACTCAGTTGAGCAGAAGCCTGTGCATCAGCAGTCACCGGCTGAACGACGGTGGGAGTCGGAGGGACCGACGGTGCATCAGCAGTCACCGGCTGAACGACGGTGGGAGTCGGAGGGACCGACGGTGCATCAGCAGTCACCGGCTGAACGACGGTGGGAGTCGGAGGGACCGACGGTGCATCAGCAGTCACCGGCTGAACGACGGTGGGAGTCGGAGGGACCGACGGTGCATCAGCAGTCACCGGCTGAACGACGGTGGGAGTCGGAGGGACCGACGGTGCATCAGCAGTCACCGGCTGAACGACGGTGGGAGTCGGAGGGACCGACGGTGCATCAGCAGTCACCGGCTGGACGACGGTGGGAGTCGGAGGGACCGGCAGTGCCTCTTCGGTAACTGTTGCTGCCTGGAAGTCGTCGTCAGTGAACACCTCAGGATCGAATGGCCACAGTCCACTGCACTTAAATCCATTGACGGCCTTTTCGGGTGTAGCCGTTCGCAAATATGCAGTGCCAAATATGCCTGCCATGTCGTAGAATGAAATACGTTTTCCCGGATGGGAGACCATCCAGGAATCGGCAGCAACATTGTAACCGCTCTTGAGCGACTTGAAATAGCTTCTATCAAGCGGCTGCATCTTGTGGGTGGAGTGCGGTGGAAGAGTGAGAAGATGCAGACCATTCTCACGTGCAAAAGTGATAGCGCTCAGAGTCTTGTGGCTGTGATGACCATCAAGTATTATAATTTGCGGATTGTCTGTGGATGCACGAGTGAAATCGACAAAATGCTGAAGCCATTTAATGAATAGCTCTGAATCTGTCCATCCGCTTGTACTTGTGTATCCCACAGATTGTGGTGGTGCACCATTGAGCAGAGCTGGAATCATCCTTTTTCGTGGATAGATGAACATTGGTGGCAAAAATGCACCAATCGCACTCATTGCGCATATCCCTGTAACGGTTGCGCCTCGCTCGCCACTTGTCACTTTACCAACGGTTCTCTGCCCCTTAGTAGCGATGATTTTCCCTGGACGTTGCACGTTGGTGATTCCAGTTTCATCCATGTTCCAGATTCTTGATGGTGTGCATGGAACATCAACAAGTAGTTGCCTGTAGACGTCAAAGAATTGCTTGACTTTAGGTCTGTTGAAAGCCACTGCACGCGATAGATTTGTTCCCTGTGGCGCACGTATTGAAAGATCTGGATATCTTGAGAAGAACCCAGAGAGCCAGTTCTTCCCAGCCATCTGACTTTTCATACAGAACCTATGATTGATGCCTGCTGCCTCGGCCATGTCAAAAGCAAGACGTCTGACATCTCTTGGAGTGAGACCGTACAAAGCCTTTTCCATATATTTTATATGATTGCAAAGTTCAGATTCAAGGGCAACAGATAGTACTGGCGTATGGCATCCCAACTTCAACACACCTGGCATCGTGGTATGGTGGTCACGATGTCGGCGCAAGGTTCGCGCGGGTATGCCCATCTCCCTACTCGCTTGAATGAGAGGCATGCCCTGACTAAGGGCTTCCAATGCTGTAGCAAGTCTCTCTTCACCATACTCTCCTCTTTCCGACTTTCGCTTGTAGACACGTACCATGATGTAATCTAAAAACAATTCATTGCAGACTCATTTACCATACCCTACCAAAACGATTATCACAATAGCAAGCAAGCGAACAAGAATTTAGCAACAAGCCTACTTTACACGTGGGTCGTTGCGGGGTAAAACGCCCACCATGGGCGTTTCACCCCATATAGAGGGTGGGCGTGTTACCCCAAAAGCCCCGATTTATCTAAAATATTTACAGTGTCGTTATCCTGCAATATCGCTAATACATCAAGATATCATTGAAAACGTCGTTGCGAGCTCTGTCTGTCTGCCCATAACTATATCGAATCGCATACCACTTGCTTTCGCAAATCGTCAAACTGTGAGGTCACAACATTTAGCAAAAGTGTCCAAATAATTAAGAAATGAAATATTTTCACTTACCGCGAACCGAAATAAACAAACTCGATATCAGAAGGTAACTTCAGATGGCGCCAGCATATTATGTATAATTTTATAGCGCTTAAATACTGCAGAGGCTCTACGAAGGCCCTAGGCGTTTCACCCCACCTAGGCCTTTTGCCCCACTCCACCCTAACTGTAGCCTACAGAAGTGCTTCTACAACTGCACATTTTTGCACAACTGCACTTTAAAAAAGCCCTGCATTGGTATTACAAAATGGCTGCTTAGTTTTCACTTTTAAGGATAATCTACATCGTAACCAACTTGCAAAGTTGAGAATATAGCCTACAGAAGCTTTTGCATGCGCTTGTAGTTGCAATTAGGCCTACGCTGTAAAAATATCTTTTATCCGTATAGGCCTCCAGCTGCGCATGAAACCAGAGTGGCTAGTCTGGCATGCAGGGCTTTTTTTAACGAGAATGGGAAAGGAAAGAAGGGGTTGTGCAGTTCTAACAAATTCCTTTAAAAACAGCCCTGTAGTCTGGTTAGCGCAATCGTAATCTCCACGTCTCTAAAACACTATAAACTATATAAACGCTATATAAACTCTATAAAGCTAAGCGCTGCAGGTTGCCAGCTTATCCACGAACACTGGCATCCATTTATAGGATCTGCTCTATTGTCTGGCATTTGTGTCCTGGGCAGTGCAGCGCCTGTCCATCTGCGGGAGCTCTTTCCTTAACTTCTGCTTATTCGGGACGCCGGTGTCACGAAATAGAGCATCCCCCGTAACAATCGTATCCCCCAGATGAAGAGAAGTTGAAAAAGTCACTTCCGCGTGTGTTTATTTTAAAAAATGAACGTTCATTTCCATTCTTAGCATTCATTGTCACTAACAGTTTTGTTTACTCTATACTGACTAACCTAGCTTGCATTGTTTTAGAACACTTAGAACATTTAGAACACTTAAGAACATTTGGAAATTCAAAAGGCCTTGCTTTAAACATTGCTTATGACATGCACTTAAAACAAAATTAGTCATTTTAAATTTTGATAACATCACAAATTTCTCAATTATTCGGAACCTCGGTTAAAAACCACAAATGTGAATTATAGCAGGACATTTTTAGCCTTCAGTTCTACACAAAATGTGCAGTTCTGAATAGATGTGAGCAACTGTGCACTAATTATAGAAGCACTTCTTTGCGGTTAAATACATTAGGTCACTGTCATCCAATTGAGAGTAATTTAGCATGGAGGATGACAGGGTGAGAATTGCCGTGGGGATTGGGGGGTTTCAGCCCCAGTCTTTCTCAGAGCCCATAGTAAAATCTGTTTTCGTACCACAATCCCAAGTGGATAATGGTCCAACCCCCTCCAGTTGTATAATATTAACCTTAGTGTTTATTTTTCACCAATTTGTGTCTCGGCGCAAAAGCATTGCACAAATTCCACGCATAGCATCTTGAAATTCTCCCATTGCAGCTCAAGGTCATTGAAACGCGACGAACGCGTCCTAAAGTCCCTGTGGGGGGGTTAGGGTGGACTCTGGGCGTTTAATAAGTAGGCCGACAACATGTAGAACGCAAATTATTCTGAACTCGTTACGTGTGGTCGACACCAAATTGCAACATTTGCGGTCGATAAAATGGCGACAAGGCGTTTATTATATCTTTAGCAGGAACCGTTATAAGATTCCGCGGATTCGCAGCTACATGTACGTGGAGCAATGACTTTGTGAATGTCTTCAAGTCTTCGCCTTAATACCCTGGAAACTATATTCTCCCTGCTCCCTGGAGGCACGCACGGATGGACGGACGGACGTATGGACGGACGGAAGGACGGATGGAAGAAAGGAAGGATGGACGGACGGATGGACGAATGGACGGACGTACAGAAAGACGGAAGGACAGGCGGACGGATGGACAGACGGACGGACGGACGGATTGACGGACAGACGTATACGGGCGGACGAACGGACGGACGGCCAGACGGACGGAGAAACAGAGGGACGTACAGACGGCCAGACGGACGGACGGAAGGACGAGAAGGACGGACGGAAGCTCGTCTGCCGCGGTCATCGATCGCCATTCGCCCTAGTCTGACCCCAGCTGCAACGTTCAGACCCACCCGCCCGTCCACCCGTCCGCCCGGTCTCCCGCCCGTCCATCCGCCGTCCGTCCGTCTTGCCTGGCCCGGTGGCCCAGCGTCTTCTCGGCCGAGAGACGCGGCGGCGGCGGCCGACCTTCTAAACCTCGGTGGCTGCGGCCGCTGACCGATCGATTCCCGAAGGAGAAACCGACCGACCGACCGACTGACCGACGGACGGACGGACGGAGGTGGTGGCGTCGGGTAAATTATGCTCTCTCCGGTTGCAGCTCTAGCTGGCTAAGGAATGTGTTGCCCCATTAATACTGGGGTTGTTATGTTGTGCATAACAATGCAGAGTAGAGCAGAGTAGAACACGGTTGGGTATAACTAGGGTATTATTTAGTTATTTCTCCATTTCTATAGCGCCCCTTCAGTGTAAGAATTGTGGAAAAATAACTGGGGGTTGGACCATTGTCCACTTGAAATCGAGGTGTGAAAAACAGACTTTAACATGGGGCTCTAAGAAAGACTGGGGGTTGAAACCCCCAAACCCCCGGCAATTCTCACCCTGCGCCCCTTCACTAAGCCCCTACTCAGAGGCGCTTTCGACAACAGAGCGGACACTGCATCGGAGCTTCACGCCGAAGCGCTGAGCAATTGCGAGTGAAGGACTTGCCTAAGGTCCCTACGCGGCGGGTTGAGGTGGATTCGAATCTGCAACCCTCCGGCTGCAAGACAACGAACATACCCACTACACCATCGCGCCCCACGTATGGCAGAGTTGGCAGAGTATGGGTTATAGGAAGGGTTATATGTGAGGTATGACAAATAAGTGTACACGGTGAGATATGGTATACTACGTATGCACTGTAGAAAAAATAACTGACTATGATCCACGTGGAGTTGGGGTATGAAAAGAGGACTTTACTAAAAATGGGGTCATAAGAAAGACTGGTGCGCTTGAACTTCCCCAGCAACTGAAGCAATCTCATCCATGAGGGTATGAGGGTAGGATAAGTTATGATAAAGAAGGGCCGGGTATACAGAGCATAGACCAGACTAGAACACGGTGGAAGAAAGCAAAGAGTAGCGATCAAGACATGTCCCAAATCAAAAGAAGATAATTCTAGTTCAACGCACTCTTCGTCTCTTTATCTAAATCTTCATCTTGTCATCTTCTCATCTCTTCATCTTTTCTATATATTCATCTTCATAATCGTCTTCTTCATCACCATTTCTTCTTTTACATTTTCTTCTGACAGGATTCCGTAATCACGTAACAATTCAAAACAATAGGGGCCCCGGGCGCAAATCTGAAAACCCACTACAAGATTTTGCAAGAGGCGTGGCTTAAGCCGTTAGACTGCTGGGAATTTCCCAGTAGCCATTCGAAGGTTTTTATACACAGACAGCTGGCGTCTTGCAAATAATTATAATATGAATTGGCAAATAATTAAAAACATAATATTGTGGCTGACTGCAAACTCTTTATGTTACTAGCGAGTTTCGTGAATTTTAAAATAGAAAACATTTCGAAAGGTAGTTTTCAGATTTTCCACGGCACACTTGAATAATGTAGGTCTACTATGCATACAGTCAGCGACTTTTATTTATCCATCTTTAAAAATCTGTGTAGGCTAAACCTGTGTAAACCTGTGTAAAGCTGGATTATTTTTTATACTTCTAACTGATTATTCTGACTAGATGTGTTCGAAATGAATTTTTGCGAAATTAAAATTACGTTCGTTAGACACCCTATTTTCTTGTATGAAGATCCTTAATAATGGATTTTGGTCTGAACTAAAACTTCTGTGCGTGTAAGTAGGATATTTGTTTATATGTTCTAATGAAATAAGACGTAAAAGTTCAGGATTATCGTATTTCTTACTCATTTCTTTGTGAAGAGTTATATCAACATCAATGTCTTTATTTAGCCAAGGGGGATTCGTTGGAAAGGTAGGGGATTGAAAAGGGACATTCAGAGAGGAGAAAAAACTATGTGTCCTAATGTAAGTGGATTGATTTTTTGACCATATGTTCTGAACTCATCCGTCCAATGCGGTTGATAAGCAGATCCGAGTGGATGATTTGGACCACCCAATATTTTAGCACCCAATTTTATGGAATTTTGCAATCTTCTCATATGCAAAGGCATTTCACCACATTCATTTTGAAGAGCTAAGGCTGCAGTTCCTTTGGCAGCTCCGCAGCACAATCTTAGCGCCTCAGTCTGTATAGATGATAACTTATCTAGATATGATTTAGGTGCTGAGGAAAAAACTACATCGCCGTAATCAATTACTGATCTAATAAGAGCCCGGTAAATATGAATTAGAGCTTTTTTCGAAGCTCCCCAATGATTTCCAGACACTGCTCTCATCAGATTCATACGATTTTTACATTTAGCAATAACATATTCTATATGTGGTTTCCATGATAACCTATGATCAAAAATTACCCCAAGGAATTTAGCTGTCTTTTCAATTTTTATGGGTTCACTCCCAACTTTTATTTCAATGTTTGAACTCTTGTTTTTCTTAGTAAACATAACTCCTATAGTTTTACTTATAGAAATTTTAAAGCCGTTCTTTTTGCACCAAATATCAATTGCATTCAAGGATAACTGAATTCTTTTCTGCAATTTACTACGGTCTCGATGACTTGCATAAATGGAACTATCGTCAGCAAACAATGTCATTTCTACCCCATCTAACCCATGAGGAATGTCATTTATCATAATCAGAAATATTAAGGGTGATATAATAGACCCTTGAGGTGTACCATTTTCTAAAGTATAATTGTCCGAAAGAGATGCACCCACTTTGACCTGGAATGTTCTATTGGATAAAAAGTTTGCTATCCATCTGTATGTTTTTCCTATGATTCCCATGTTTAAGAGCTTTTTAGTAGTGTAGGAACGTGGAGCATGTCATATGCACGTTCAAAATCAATAAATATTGCTAGTACATCTTCTTTATTTTTAAACTTTTTCAAAATATTATCTTGCAATTTAAGTATCTGGTTTATGGTACTTTTATTTTTTCGGAAACCTGACTGATTTTTTGAAAGCAAATTGTTTTTCTCCACAAACCACTGTAATCTATTAGTAATCATTTTCTCCATGATTTTACAAATGGTTGATGTCAGTGAGATGGGCCTATAAGATTCAGGACTAGAAGAACTTTTATTTGGTTTTAGAAGAGGTAATATAATTGCATATGGTTCAAAAGCTGATAATTTAGTCGCTGCTGCTTATACAATCCCTGCCCTAAATTTAGATAAACAAATTCGTATTTGTGACTATTCTAGCATATTTGCTGCGGAACTAACTGCTATTAAAGAAGTATTCTCCTGGATATCAGAAAATGAAAAGCAAGACCTTAAAGATTTTGCTATTTTTTCGGACTCTTTAAGTGTTCTTACTGCTATTAAGAATTCCTTTACAAAGTCCCGATCACACTTATTGCAAGAAACAATAAGAGCCTTTAATGAAATTAAAATAAGTAAAGTGCATTTGATCTGGATCCCGAGTCATGTAAATATATCTGGTAACGAAAGAGCGGATGCTTTAGCAAAGCAATCACTGAGTATGCCAATTGTTAACTCAACAAATTATCTGGAACTGCAAGAAGTGTTTTCAATTATAAAATTGTATGTAATTGACAGTTGGCAGAGATACTATGACAGTGATCATAAGGGTCATCACTATAAATTTATATGTCCAGTAGTGAACACAAACCTGAAGTTCAC
>OX243826.1:27590776-27742712 GCA_945859605.1 Lumbricus rubellus | reverse complement strand
ACACGCAACGCTACCGCTGCTGCTGCTGCTGCTGCTGCTGTTGATACATCACGTCGTGCCCTCCTCAACGCCTATGGCCGTCTTTCTGGCGACTCGATACACACGCACCGGCCGCACATAGCCAACACGTTTATCTGGATACATGGAATCACGTCGAAGTATAAAATGCATATAAATGCCTATAATTATTATATAGTATTAATTAACTAGCCCAGTGCTGTTTTAAGGAATTTTTAGAACTGCACAACTTCTTTTCTTTTCCATCCTCCATGGTAAATTACTTCCAATCAGAGGATAATGGCCATTTTTGCTAGTTTTAGCCTAACTGTGCAGAAATGCTTCTACAACTGCACAAATCGATTTATAACTGCACATTTTGTGTACAGCTGCACGTTAAAAAGCCCCGAACTAGCCTACTACAACAGAACCGACAGCCTGCAATAATTGGCGCTAATAGAAGCAACAACAAAAAACTCCACCCTGTACGGGGCTCGAACTCGCTACCTCTTGCTCTCTCTGCGCCAGCGTGTCATCCATTGCGCTACCGGCCCCTCTATAGTCTCTTTTATCCTCTCGGCGGCCCTGTATGGGCCTACATAGGCTAATGAAGCAACCGAATACAAAAAGCTGCAACCTTGCGGGCTCCGGATCTAAGGTCCCTTTCATGGCCTGAAAGCGAGCTTGTTTGAGATAAGACGCTGTAATGATGTTGTCGATCCATAGCCTTCCGGTCCACAACTGTATAGTATACGTTAAAATTCCTTAAATACCTAACTTTTTCTAATTGTAATGATTTTAAAAAAAAGGTGTTTAACTGACTTTCGATTTCTGCTCATAATAAGCATAATTTGTTTATACTGGTAGATTATTGCAGTTACTTCTGCACAATATTGTTTTACACAGCTGTTTAATATGTTTTTACATCTAGTAATAATGCAATTGCAAAATCAGTATTATTACTATTATAATTATCATTAGGCCTAGCCTATGCGGCTATGCCTATAGCTTAATAATGCTTACAGGCTACTTTAAGCTGGTGTTGCCAATGAATGAACAAAATAATGGGCATTTTATGTTTCGGGGACAAGGTTACTCAATCTAAAACGAGTAGGCCTAGGTCTAACTTTGTATACCTATGTCTACTCGAACATAGCCTACATGTCGGCGTACCCATGGAGCCGAGCATTCTTAGGAGCCGAGTATCCAAGTCAATCGAGTGTAGACCCCATTAGCCTAGATCGGTCGAAATTGCAGATCACCGAGTGTATACACTGTATAAGGTCAGACACGTGACTACCAGGCTACTTTAAGCTGGTGTTGCCAATGAATGAACAAAATAATGGGCATTTTATGTTTCGGGGACAAGGTTACTCAATCTAAAACGAGTAGGCCTAGGTCTAACTTTGTATACCTATGTCTACCATGTCGGCGTACCCATGGAGCCGAGCATTCTTAGGAGCCGAGTAGCCTATCCAAGTCAATCGAGTGTAGACCCCATTAGCCTAGATCGGTCGAAATTGCAGATCACCGAGTGTATACACTGTATAAGGTCAGACACGTGACTACCAAAACTACACACGGAATCGTCGATTTGGACGCAGGGTTGCCAGGTCGTCGCGAAAAGCGCGAATTGGGCGACTTTTGAAAGCGCTCGCGACAAAAAATTTCGTCCTCGCGACCTCGCGCTTTTTAGGCTACTTTTGAATTGCCTCGCGGTCGCGACGGCGACTTTTTTGGGCGACTTTTTTTGGTTTTTTGAGCGAAAAAAGGCGGATTTTCCACGAGATTTCGATCGAAAGACTAAAAAACGGTCGTCAAAAATTAATTTTTTTTAGTCATCAGAAAAAATTTTCGCGACCGAAAATAGAAAAGCTCGATGAGCTCGCGATTTTCGCGACTTTTTTTTCGTAATCTCGCGACAAAGTTTTTCCGAAATCTGGCAACCCTGTTTGGACGTTGAGCCGTTACTCTGTAATGATGCTTTAAATACATTTAGGCTGCGAATATTTCGAACCGCTACATTGACGCAAGGGCGGATACAGAAACTTCGGACGGGGTGAGGGGGGCAAAAATTCTTGGGGTCTGAAAAAAATGATATAATTTAATCCGCCAAAAAAGTTGATGACCTTTTTAGTCATTTTGTCCAAATCATTGGAAAATATACCAAATTAAAAGCTTCTTGAAACCAAATGGGGAGGGGGCACGATACATGGGCATTTCTGAATGGGGGGGGGGCATGGCCGGATTGGCCCCCTGGATTCGCCCCTGCATTGACGCCAGTTTGATTCGTTTTGGGTTGGATGGGTGTGCTGGGGTATTACCAGAGCGAACACCCACCTTTCTTCATGTCTTCATCTCTACAATGTATAGGCCTACAGTGAATAATGTTATGGTCCTAGCGTTACGAATGGATGTTGACAGATAATCTTAGAGCATTCCTTTTCTTTTCTTTCCTTTTTCATCTTCTCTGCTTCAAGTCAGTAGTATTGGGCTAGTAGTTGCAGTTAAACGTCACTACTGTGTGATAACAAAGATCATTAGCGACGCCCTCCTCCTTCATCCAGGCTTGAGACTGGCACTGGCAGAGTGCAACCAGTGGCGCAGTTCTTCAAGTTAGTGTCAGGGCTGAAAGTGAGGCTGCCTCTGATTGATGTGGCAAGTGTTTGCTCTAGCATTGCAGTTCTATATCCATAAACAAGCAGACCAAATTTATTTATTTCAGAAATTTATTTAGCGCATCTTCAAGGGAGGATACTCAGAAGCGCTTCTGGCCCAACCACGGCTAAATAAAAGTTTTTAGGTTCTTAAGGAAAGATCGGAGTGACCATGTGTGTCCAGATCTATGTAGGCATATCTGATTGTCGCCTGATTGAAATGACAAACTCTTCCTGCCCTTATCTGGTCTACAACCAGTGTTTAATCTAGTCCCTCTGATTGGGGGCGGGGGGGTCAGATTCAGGAATGTCATTCATGGGGCACTTCCCGCGCCGGAGATGCCCAGATAAAACACTGGTCTACAACCAATAGCTAGCTGTCTGTGCTTATTTGGGTGTTCAAACCCGTCTCAATGTCAAGAGTCTCGGTCCAGTCTCTTTCCAAGATTAGAGTCAAAAACAGTCTGTATAATAGGGTGAGAATTGTTAAGGGATTGGGGTTTCAACCATCTAGGCTTTCTCAGAACCCCCTAAAGTTAGGTTTCAATGCACACCCCAATGGGGTCATTTTCCAGGAGCTTCTACTGCAGTATCTCCATTTTGCTGGTCAGAACAATAATAATTATTCCACCAAAAACTCAAGACAATACACTGAACTTTCCTGTGATTGACCGAAGAAACAAATACTCAACTCCATTTTGATTAAAGTCCAAACCCCTCCCAAGTCTTTTTTTACATTTTTCACACTATAGCTATGGTTTCACTTCAAGGCAACCACCAGTTAATGTCTTGGCATATGTATACACGCACTACCAAAGTCATTATTTAGATAAACTGGAATAACTTCTCCTTCCATTGCAGAAAATTTTCAACCAGCCCTAAACAGCAGCCTATGAAGCAAGCTTACTTACAGAGCTAAGAAGAGGTCACAATTCTCATGAAGCAAATCTACAGCAGTCAACCTTTACTCATTCACACTTTTTAGGAAGTACCACAAGTGAGAAGATCGTATTTATGGAATTTTAACTTTTTCAAATCCTTCTGGAAAATTTCCATATTATTTGCATCATTTTAAAAAGTTAATAGAAAGTTGGAAGTGATGGGGGACAAAACCATGGGTGTCCCCCTCCTTAATAAAATTGAAGAGTGCCCTCTGTAGCAAATGGATCAACTAACATAGGAGAGACTGTCAAAGCCCTAATTGAACACAGACAAAACCTGCCTAGATGTCCAGTATAAGCTGAGAGCTAAAGGCAAAAACACAGTTACTGTAATTAAATATTATTTTTTATTAATCACAACAGTACAATCTTCAACGCGAATAAATAATGTTCGTATTTACAGGTAAAACAACGTCGGAACCGAATGAAATCTACGCCACTTACTCAACAACAACAACAGCTAAACCCAAAATCTTGCTACTTACAGCTAGTTAAAACTAGTATAAAGATTAACCTATACATACACACATCAAAATGCAATCAACAAAGCCTTTATCGAGGTCCATAGTAATTGTACAGCTAAGAACTTCCAGCAATAAAAATACATACTATTCCTGATAGCGTTTTCAAACCGTGGTTTTCAATGAACACAAAAAAAATAACGGAAAAATCTAACACGTGAATAATAAAAGTATAGTTCGTCTGTAGAAACAGAAAGTAGGAAACTAACAACACCTAGCACTAATACCCCCCCCCCTCGAGAAAATTAAATTTCCTATTTTGTATCGAGCAGACTTTGACCGGGTTCGTGCGCGCGAGGAGGCCACTGCGGACAGACAACGCCGAGGGAGAAGGCCTGAGCAGCGGGAGAGGGTCCAAGGAACTTATGGCTGATGAACGGCATCGCTTCCGCATTGAGGTTTGCGCACGGCTTTACGTCGGCCATTAAAGGCCCTCCCGGCTGCCTCTGAAAGTCAACGCCGCCGAGCGATCTGTCCAAGGAGGACGTCGAACGGAAGGCGGCCATCTGCTGGGCAAGGATGCGGTTATGATCCGGAACCGGAAGCGCCACTCCGCCGAAGCGACCGCCCGGAGCGGACACGTCGTCGTTCACGGAGCGCTTCAGAGCGGCCGACGAGTAGGACATTCTCTGCGGGGGGTTCAGCGAGAAAGGGTCTGCGGGCTGGTGGGGCGCGAAACACATGCCCGTGGTTTCTGCACGCGGATGGCACATCGTGGAGAAGGTCGAGTGCGGAGGCGGAGGAGGGGGTGGTGGTGGCTGTCCCGACGACATCCACCCACCGCTGCCACCCCCACCGCCGCACGAGTCCAGCAGGGAATTCTTGGATCGCAACGGTTGGCTGTGGACCATCGGCTGCAGGACCTGCGCGACGGACCTCGGCATGACGCACTGCTGCGGGAATCCGGAGTGATGGAAGGACGAGGGACTCGGAGATGGAGGGAGGTCCCGGACGACGCAGATGCGATCCGGCTCGCCGGCGTCCATGATGTTGTCGCCGGAGTGTAGTCTCTGAACGGAGAGAGCGGGACAGGGAACGACCACGCTCGGCTGATTCACAAGAACGTGGTGTCCTAGGTGGTGGACTCCCTGATGCGAAACGAGTCTCATGTTCTGGCCTTGACTTGTTGGCACTGAAGTAGGAGGAGGGGCAGCAGAAACCGCAGCAGCAGCACCAGAGGAGGGAGGTGCGGGAACACCTTTGTACGGCTCACCGAGAACACCATTCAGTCGGATTAGAGGGGTTAAACCGGACCCCAGCACCCTTCTCTGGGCACATCGACTCTCCAATACACCCTCGTCCAATTCACCCATACCACTCGGCTTCATACCCACCGGTTGTGGTTGGGGCGCTGGTGGAGGTGGCGCGGTACGGTGCAGCACAACCAACCCCGAATTCTGCCACACGACAACGTCGGTGCAGTGCTGGAAACTGCTGGACGACGCCACGGTGGCGCCAACGTGTGACGATGCTGGAAGAACAATGCAATGGCCAGCCGCCAGTTTTCTTGGCGCCACCAGTCGAACCAACGGCAGTCCTCCTCCTCCTGCCCCGACTCCCTGACCGATCCTGGAAGATTTCGACGAGGGGTCCTCACGCATACCGTCCTTACCGCACGAAATGTCCATTGACTGCGCTCCGCACTGGAAGAAATAAAGAAATAAACAGAGCGCTGACTTTAAACACTTTCGGGTACGTTCAGGTGCGATATATATTGAATATAATATTGTAATCGATTTTTTAAAAATAGTTCTACTGTAATTCGACAAGAAACACCAAATCAAGTTACAAAGCACAAGCCATTTAAGTGAACTTTTGAATTAATTAATTAATAATAATAATAGTAATAATAATTGTACTTTTGAATTAATTAATAATAATAATAATAATAATAATTATACTTTTGAATTAATTAATTAATAATAATAATAGTAATAATAATTGTACTTTTGAATTAATTAATAATAATAATAATAATAATAATAATAATAATAGTAATAATTATACTTTTGAATTAATTAATTAATAATAATAACAGTAATAATAATATAATACCCAAGGCACTTTCGCTAATCAAGACAATGATGAGTAGAGTCACCTCAAAACAAATTTTATCAACAGCTAGTAATATTGAAGCCTCTGAGGCAGTGGCGTAACAACCATGTAACGAGGGTGGACAAAATCCACGGGCCCCCGAGCTCCAAAGGGCCCCCGAGCGTATTTAGTAAAAAAATTCCATGTACTTTTTCACTTTTTCAGAGTTCTTTGTTTTATAGTTAGTTTCAGATTGTAGAGTCTGACCATAATATAGAGTTTTGTAGACCTAGTCTGGATACGACGGATATGATAAATGATACGCATGTGTCGTGCCTGTCGGGACTGTAGGCTATGCATGGGTCATCGGATGTGAGAGCATTTGACCCGTAGTAGACATCAACACTTAGTTGTACGCTAGGGGCGGGGTCTACAGTTAGGGTAATAGGTCCTAGGGTATACGTTCATCCATTAAGGAATGATGCTTGAATTAGTATCTGCCTTCTTTTCGGCTCCTAAATCCTGCTGTCTGTGTGTGACTCTGTGTGTGTCTATCTGTCTGTCTCTCTCTGTCTGTCAGACAGTCTGAGACAGAGAGAGAGATAGGTCTCTCTCTCCGTCTGTTTGCCTCTCTCTCACTCTCTCTCTCTCTCTCACTCAGTGTGTGTGCACTGTGTGTACTTGTCTTTGTCTCTGTCTCTGACAATGTCTCTATACGAGTCAAGTGTTGAAGTGACTGGTGCACACTGCACATTGCAGTGTTCATTCCTTCCCGCTCATAATAAGAGTCACTGCATTCATTCATTTACTTTTATCTGGATCATCCAGATGCGATGCCTAAACGAAAATAATCACCAATAATAATATAATAATCACAGACAACTGGTCTAACAATAACTGGTCTACAGACAACTGGTCCAGCGCTTGAGAAATGGAAGCTGGATGACAGTTTTTTACAGATGAAATGGAGGCTGGATTGATGAAAAACGCAAGGGAAATGGAAGCTGGACGAAGGTTCTTTTACATGTGAAATAGAACCTGGATTGACGAAAATAACACGTGAGAAATATAAGCTGGATGAAAGTACACATTTTAGATCTAAAATAGAAGCTGGATTGATGAAAAACGCTTTAATAAAAGCTGGATGAAGGTATTTTTATATCTGAAATCAAAGTTGAATTGACGAAAAGAATGAACGAGAAATAGAAGCTGTATGAGGTATTCTTAGACCTGAAATAGAAGCTGGATGAATGTTGAAATACATGAATGAAAATTATCAATCCAGCTTCCATTTAAGCTAGAAAACCATTTAACTTTTTTTCATAAATCCAGTTTCTAATTCATCTATAGGCCTACGAGTTGTCTGTAAACCAGTTAATTGTCGTTAGACGTGTTGTCTGTAGACCAGTTGTCGTGGAACCGTTTCCTTGTTTTGCATTGAACCATTAATGTGCCTTAACAATGCATGGATTTGCCTATTGATGACAGCGTTTAATACTGACATTCATAAAGCGAAACTTTACGAAAACTCACTAGTAGGCCTACAGCCCTACACTATTGCGCTACCAAAATTGCTTCAGATATAATTACGCTCTTGTTTTAAAATGGCCATCTAATTGTTTTCACTGTTTAGTTCCGTTTATGGATAGGGCCCCCAAGCTGAGAATGTCCACGGGCCCCCGGCTCAGTTGTTACGCCACTGCTCTGAGGGATCATGTTTACCAGCACTACCGAAGTGTCCGCGCCATAGTCGGGAGCGCCTCTGAGCAGGGAGCTTGAAGGGGCGCTATAACAAGTGCACATACAAACAAGCAAATAAACAAACAAACTAAACAAGTGCTCATACAAACAAGCAAATAAACAAACAAACTAAAGAAATTCCTACACGTTTTGTCTTGTGACAATTAATACCTTAGTCATCTGTTCGTAAAGTGGTTGTGGCGGTGGTGCCATAGTGTAGGCGCCAGCTCTCTCCATACCAGAAGTTACACCGAGCTCTTCAAACTGGCACGGCATCATCACATTCGGGTTCTGAGTCAAGGTCCTTGCCGACCGAGAATGAACTTCATCTCCAGTTTTACTGATAACAGAAAAGACAAAAGTTCAGAAATCATCATAAACCTTTGTTCTATGTATATAAGTAAAAAGTGGATTGTTTCGTTCAGCTTTGTTTCCTAATTGGGTGCTTATGGGTTAGTTCACCTGATTTATTTTTGCAGTGCCGTCAGCGTTGTTATTGCACGTCTTTTCCGTGAGGGTCGGTTAGGGCTCAGGTTAGGCATCGTGAGGGTCGGTTAGGGTTAGTGTTAGGGTTAGATTAGCCATTAGAAACTCGGGTGGATTCATGGCAAAAGACACTGTGTATTTTTTTTAAAAATAAATCAGGTGAAATAACCCATAAGTACCCCTAATTGAATTGAATTGTATTTATAAATTTATATAGCTCCTCTCACAGTGCACATCAATCATAGGTGCTCCCAGTGCACAAGACCAAGAGAGAGAAAAGTGGTATTGATTAATTATACATTTAAGAAACTGCAGAGATAATAGATCTATGCCTAAAAATCTAGCGACAACCTCACAGGTTAGCAACCTTGACTTACATATTTTTATGACTTCAATTTTTTTACATCAAGTGGATTAGAACTGTCAGATTTTTATATTTTGTCGGCAGCTTCCCTAAAAATCATCAACAACAACACATCAGCTCCATTGGAAATGAAGTTATTTGTATGTCATATAAAGTGCCCTTCTAATGCACTAGAAGGCCTACACCATTGTTAACATTTAATATCTAGCCAGAAGACATAGCCACTAACAACACTGCAACTATTTTCCCAGATCTGCACAAACCACCACACAAAGACAGGAGACCATAATTGGATCGGTTGAAACAAATAATGACAGCACAAATACCGTAGACTAAATACCCGCGGCCCACAAGAGCTGGGAAAAAGATGTGCAAATCACAACGGATGGATCGGTCTTATTACAATGTCCAAGCTGTCAGCAGCAATCATGATGGATAGCTATAGTCAGTGTTCTCTCCAATAATTCCCCATGGCCTTGCACACACACACAAATAATTTACAGGTTCGCTCCACGTTGACTAATCTGTTATCGTCTGTCCTTTCACTTTCCATTTGTGTTGTTGCTTCTAACAATTTAACGGCAAGTGTGTGTGCTAAAAGCGACTGGAAAACTAATGCAGCTTGGGGACGGGGGGGGGGGGGAGGTTAGGGCAATGTATGTATGCACACTTATGAATAAAATAGTGTATGTCAATGGAAATGATCATCTTTCGGACAAAATAAATTATAAATGTGTATTATCACAAGGCAGATGCTGAATGGAATTATGAGTGAAGTTGTGTTGATGCTAACAGTTATTCCAGTGGAACCGAGTTCACTCAGTTACTGAGTTACTCGACAGATGAATGATGCACACGAGTAGATAAATTAATGTAAACGCACGCGAACATACGACAACATAACATACGCGTACCGTACGTACATTATGGAAAAATGCGTACGTACTGTACGCAATACGCATGGCTGTAACTTGGTGGAAAGTCCTCTCCCTCGTTGTCTCATCTTCCCATCAACAATTTAAGTTCACTGACTTTGCTAGCGGGAGCAATGATCATGTGGAACAGAAATCTCTAACCAAATTTCTGCCCTGCAGGGATTTGAACTCTTAACCTCTCAATTGACAGTTCAGCGTGTTAAACACTACACTACTGAACACCCCCCGACAACAGAAACTCACCAACAACTACAATGGCTTTCTAGTGTTCATGGAAATCAGATGAAGACCAAAAAGAAGTTCAAGTGGCAATTTACAAAGCAGCCTAATGAAGAAAGATTGGCCAAAACCTTCTACAGAGAATGGAAGAGACAGGCATGCAAAGCTGCTAGCGACAGAACATATCCATTATAACATTACGCTCTTAAACTCGACGTGTTTTCAACAGCGCAGTTCCTCGTAAATGATAAATGGCGTTTATGCTCAGAGCTAAGTTTGATTCATCTGGGGCGTAATAATCCGAGTCCCAGCTTTAAAACAGATCTATGGCTGACCAAGAGAGAGAGAGAGAGCTAGCTGACATAAAATGGCATTGACATATTCAATCTCAGTGCACTAGAAAGCATGCATTGAGTTAGTAGCTGCTTGACGTGTAAGCAGAAAACATTAGGGCAACCTGGGGAAGCACTCAACTCTAACACTTTCCCATCAGTTCGCACTGTCATCCTCTCTGGTCATCTTTCATCTCAAATCCTGCCTTTTCTCTCGGGGGTTGCATGCACTGGGAGCGCTTCTGAAAAGCTCTTGCTGCAAGAAGTACTTTATAAGTGGTCAGATGCAATACAATACAATAACAAACAGCACACATGTTTGGCGTCTTTGACAGACAAGAAAAAATGCTATAAGTGCTATAAAAGGTGCTATAAATGCTATACAAAGGTGCTATAATTGCTATAAAAGGTGCTATACAATATGAGTGCTATAAAAAGTGCTATAAGTGCTATAAAAGTGCTATAAAAGTCGCTATAAGTGCTATAAAAAGGTGCTATAAGTGCTATACAAAGGTGCTATAAGCATTGCAAAAGTGTTGAATGCATTCTTACCCTGCGTGCGCAGAAGCCCATGCCATCGGATAGGAGCCGCTGAAAAGGTGTCGGTCTTGGCCGCTGACGTTGAGATCACCATGATGTTGCACTTGTTGTCCTTGTAAACAGCACTTTGCACCGGACACCACTCGACCGTTGTTGCGCCTTTGGTCCATGCTTGTCACGCTACAAACAAAACGGACAATCTGAGTGAGTGATAATAATTAATTAATGGAAGAGCACATTGTTCAGGGTTGTACGCAACAACAAAAAATCACAATGTTTAGTTTTGGTTACAGCCATGGAAACATCTTTGGCCTTGATACCTACAGATGTGACATTAGACTTAGACCAGTAGACCTAGGCTATTAGATAAATAGGATATTAGATTCAGACCACTATACCTAGACCATTACACTTAAACCATTACATTTACACCATAATTAGACTTAGACCAGTAAACTAAAGACCATTAGACTTGTAGACCATTACACTCAGACCATTACACTTTGACCATTACACATTGACCATTCCACTTTGACCATTCCACTTTGACCATTACACTTTGACCATTCCACTTTGACCATTCCACTTTGACCATTACACTTTGACCATTCCACTTTGACCATTCCACTTTGACCATTCCACTTTGACCATTACACTTTGACCATTCCACTTTGACCATTCCACTTTGACCATTACACTTTGACCATTACACTTTGACCATTCCACTTCGACCATTACACTTCGACCATTCCACTTTGACCATTACACTTTGACCATTACACATTGACCATTCCACTTTGACCATTACACTTTGACCATTACACTTTGACCATTACACTTTGACCATTCCACTTCGACCATTACACTTCGACCATTACACATTGACCATTCCACTTTGACCATTACACTTTGACCATTACACATTGACCATTCCACTTTGACCATTCCACTTTGACCATTACACTTTGACCATTACACTTTGACCATTCCACTTCGACCATTACACTTCGACCATTACACATTGACCATTCCACTTTGACCATTCCACTTTGACCATTACACATTGACCATTCCACTTTGACCATTCCACTTTGACCATTACACTTTGACCATTCCACTTTGACCATTACACTTTGACCATTCCACTTCGACCATTACACTTAGACCATTACACTTTGACCATTACACTTTGACCATTCCACTCTGACCATTACACTCTGACCATTACACTTTGACCATTCCACTCTAACCATTACACTTCGACCACCAGCTCTCTTACCTGCTCAGATCCGGATCAGACAGGGACCTTCTCGCGGCCAGTCTATGCCGCACAATCAGGTCGTCGAAGTCCTTGCTGGACTCGGTGACCAGAAGGTCATTATCGTCCCACAGTCGCCCTTTCGTAGACAACGCCCTTGACCAGGTCGACAGTCTTGACCAGTCCTTCTTCGCCCCGACGTCTGGACGCGCGCAGGAAATCTTTCGCTTGACCATGCAGTTCGTTCTCGAGAGGTGAGACGCAGCGCCACCGACGGTCAGAGGCCGTCTCGTAGAATAGACTGAGTGCTTGGCATTGTAGTCGTGCTGTGCTGACCCCGTAGCGTACTTTGGCATCCGAACGAAGGATGGAGGAGGGTGAGGAGGAAGGGGAAGAGTGACACTGGTTCCCTTGCTGCCGGTGGCATTCGATTCCTGCGAGGAGTCAGAGGAGTGGCATTTTGTATCGGCGTCCAGAGCATCCTTCAAAATGAAGAACGCAAACCGTTCATCAGTTAGCATGTTGATAAAGCTTCACAATTCTTTAAAAATCCATTCATTATGAATTCAAGAATTTATATAGCATCTCTTCAAGAAATCTTCTCAGAAGCGTTCCCGACTACAGCGCGGACACTGAATCGGAGTTTTCACGCCGAAGCGCATGAGCAACTGCAAGTGAAGGACCAAGGCCCCACGAGGTGGCTTGAGGTGGATTCGAACTTGCAACCCTCCGGCTGCAAGGCAACGAATATACCCACTACACCACCGCCACACACAAACCACTAAGGTACAGGTATATTATGATGTGTAACACTGATTCGTTTTCAATCTTAACAAAACCACTCAAAACTTACTAAATTAATATTTCTCCTGGGCTCTTAAACAGTTGGATATCTAACTCTGTCTTCCTCTGGTGGCTGACTATCCGCACCTCAGATTCACATTTTGGTGCGAACTTGCATGCGTAAGAAATTTATTTAATGATTTCATAACAATAATAACTACCAATTCATGACCCTCCACATGGGGGCCATTTCTTACACCTTAACCCACAACATAATGAGGAAAGTGAATTTACCAGTGGTACACTGCTGTTGCCGACCAAGTGCTTGCAGCCAATGCTTCTGCTCGTTGCGTACGCATTCTTGTGCCGCAGACGCCATGGCACAGCGAACGGTCGTCGGATTGGACCCGGGTTCGATCTGTTCCTCTCGTTAGGGGGTGGCTGGTAGGAAAGTGGGGGCGAGGCAGATGAGCTGGATGGTGGCAACCACAGCAGACGCACCTGGTCGCTCTGGATCGCCTGGACCAGCTGGATCAACCCATCGTCAGCGCCAGACAGGTCAACTGGAATCTGGAACGACAACAATGCAATGATAAATGAAGCAGTGAAATCACCAAGGACCTGTAACTGACCTACCTCAGATTTGACAGTAGTTTTGCTATTCTGAAATAATATATCATATGGAAATTTTCTAAAACCCTATCACTACTGAGCCCATGGATATTGAATGATTGATTGACTCATTGATTGATTGATTGATCTGGAATATCAACATCAGTTTAAATTTAATCAAATATGATGATAAATAAAACAGGGTCAAGTGGATTCGGTACGATGGAGCCGGAGGGTTTCAGGTTCGAATCCACCTCAAGCTGCCACGTTGGGACCTTGAGCAAGTCCTTCATTCGCAAATGCTCGTGCACTTAGGCATGAAACTCCGATTCAGTGACCACGCAATAGTCGGGAGCGCCTCTGTAGAAATCTTGAAGGGGCGCTACAACAAGTGCACATACACACATACTGCAGCCGGAACTTACCCGGATAAGAGAGACGACATCCGCCTGGGTCAGGCAGCCAGGCTCGGAGAAACGGAACTGCGGAGTGAGCTGGCTGTCGTCCGGAACGGACATGGAAGGCGCACGGATGAGACTGAGGCAGAACAGTCTGTACCCGGAAACGTATTGCTCGAACGCTGCGCTTATGTTGCAGATGGAAAGGAAAAGGTTTTCCGTGCGCTGGTTCGTCATGGCAACAGCGGCCGCAGGCGTCGCAATCTTGCCGTTCTGGATTTCGGAAGCGCCGCTGCTGCTCTTCGGCTCCGGATGTTTTACGCTGGCGGGGAAAATGCCTTTGAAATACCTAAAGCAAAGGCAAGTCACAAATGTCAAATAATATAGGTTGAAAAGAACTCTGAGAAAGGTAACAGTTCTTTCCATATGATATATATAGAAACATATCAAACTTCGATAAGCTATAGCAAAAATACAGCCAAATCTGAGATAGGTGAGTTACAAGCCCTATTTGACATGGACTGACCCAGAATGCAATGTAACACCTTTTCAGTTGTGAATTTGCAACAGTCCAGGCAGTAAGGACATTAACTTAAACAAACTGAAGGTCTCAGTTTTTTTGCCAAATTTCAATATAGCCAATAGTGTGTGGGAAGACTTCACTTCAAGAAAGTAAACAAGATAAATGAAATTAACCTGTGTTATAGTTCTAACAAATATTATCATCATCATCATCACAATCATCATCATGCTGATACACTTCCCAAGGAAGGGAAACATCATGGCTTATAATATCATCTCTGCAGTGTAAAGGGTGGAAATAAGGTGAAGGACGTATGCTGGGGGTCGGGAGCACTTCTGAGTAGTCACCTTGAAGAGGCACTTTATAAATCTTCATAATGAATTAATAAATAAATAAATAAGTGAGCCATGCGTCAATTCGAATGTAAATAATTAATTTATTAGGTGATTGAAAATCTTGAATTAACACAGATTGGCAAACCTACAGCCTAGGGTCAAACGGATTGCTGTAGCAGAAACAGTTTCTCAGAGCGTTGCAGTCAGCTTCGCTATTCCCAGAACTGGATTTCTGTTGCTTATCAAAGAAGACCGATTCATTCTATAACAACAACAAAAACAAAATCAACAACAATTTACAAGAAGTTTGATTGTGTTCTCAAAGACCTACCACCCTTTGTTCTAATCTCCAACATGTATGCTGAGAGAAATCTCACCTAGAACCAGTTCCACTGGTGTATTCGCTTTCAATTACATTTAGCATCATATGGGCTAGCACAGGAGTGCCTCTGAGTAGTCATCTTGAAGGGGCACTACATAATGTTCAATAACATTACACTAAATTATATTAAA
Source organism: Lumbricus rubellus (assembly GCA_945859605.1). Taxonomy (NCBI): domain Eukaryota; kingdom Metazoa; phylum Annelida; class Clitellata; order Crassiclitellata; family Lumbricidae; genus Lumbricus; species Lumbricus rubellus. The sequence goes on along the minus strand of OX243826.1, from coordinate 27,727,524 downwards.
ATCAGATTTGTAGATGTCTTATCTAAGTATCCAAGCATTTACATTTACTTCAGAACCTTGCAAAGTGAATTACAAGTTAAGCTGGAAATACAGTAATTATCAAGTTGATGATACTTCTTATCTGTATTTGTAAAAGTAGTGTAGCATCAACAAAATGAGAGAAATGTTGATCAAAACTTACTTTAAAAAGACTGTCGGGATTGTGCTTGGACATTTCCAACATACTGACACCCGGTTTTGCAAGTGAACATCTTGTAAAATGTTCCCTACAAAAATTCAGAAATCCTCTGGTAATATAATTTCTTAATGGATTTTTAAACATTTTTCAATGTTTAAAATTTCACCATTTTCTTTTCACTAGGCCTAAGGTCATCTGCATGTCTCATAGGCCTACAAAATTGATATGGAGAATTGGAGATTACTTTAGTAAGGGGCCGTCCATAAAGTACGTCACGCTACAGGGGGGAGGGGGTGTAAGAAAGTGTGACAGTTTGTGACAGGGGGAGGGGGTCAGGCCATGTGTGACGTCACACATTTATTTTTTTAATGATGTGTATTATATAATGGTCTAGTCTAATTTTTGCAATTTTTGTTTTCAAATTCAATCTACATTGAGTTACTGCTTCAATGAATAACTGTGACAACTGTTGACAATTAACTATTCTACTATTAAAGTCATTTTAATAATGCGATAGTTCTTTTAGGTGGAAACTTTACAGTTTAATAGTGAAGTGTGTTTTAGATTAAATTTGAATAAGGTGTTAATTTTTAAAAAATCGAAAGTGTGACGTACTTTAGGGGGGTCCGAGAAAGTGTGACGTACTTTAGGGGGGGGGTCCGAGACTTGTGACAGTTTGTGACAGGGGGAGGGGGTTAAAAATGGTCAAAAATAGCGTGACGTACTTTATGGACCGCCCCTAATGGTACAAATGACCATTTAATATGCAGTCATAATATTTCAAGAAGGTATTGGATATATACTGTAATAATTTGTTATCTGTTTGTGGGTCACAGTGGTGTAGTGGTGGGTTTGGTGCCTTGGATCCGAAAGCGGCGAAGGGTCCCAGGTTCGAATCCACCTCAAGCCGCCGTGTATGGACCTTGATCAAGTCCTTCATTTGCAATTGCTCATGTGCTTCGGCTTGAAACCCAATGGAGTGTCCGCGCATTAGCGGGAGCGCTTCTGAGTGGCGAGCTTGAAGACGCGCTAGCCTATAGCAAATGCGAGAAATATTTTTTAAATGAAATACACTGAAAAGAACTGTTAAAAGGCTTGAAGGAGTGAAAATTGTGCATAAACATTATGGTAAACACGCACACTTCATGCCCGTACTCCAAACAATATGGCCACCGTAGATGCGTGCATAACAGAGCGGCCCGACATGCGGCCTAATATTTCCGCGAAAATTAAAGGACGCTTCAATTTCAGCAGAATGACTGCACTAAACCCTAAAACTAACCCTAACCGACCCTCACGGCGCCTAACCTGAGCCCTAACCGACCCTCACGCTTTGCATGTTGAGATACATGTTGCGATGTCGTCGATCGGTCGCGTTCTAATTTTACGGCATTCGTTGGCAGCCATATTGTTTGGAGTACGGGCATGAAGTGTGCGTGTTTACCAACATTATAATACTAACTGGCGATGTTTTGTCAGGTTCTGTAGAGTAGCGTGGCTTGAATCGCATTGAAACCAGTTCATCTGATGTTCCGGCGGAACTCCATGGCTCTCCAGTATTTTCGCCAAGTTCTTGAGCTTTTCCTTCTCCGCGCCGCCATCGCCTCGAAGCTCGAGCAACTTGTCTAATCGACCAACTTCTCCCCATCCACGATTCTTCTCCGATTCTTCCAACACCGACGACACAACATGCTTCGGTCGCCATCTTGGGTGACACCAAACGCCGTCGCTTTCAGACGAGTTGCCAGGGATCCCACTCTGAATTTTAAAAAAGGTCAGATTCTGTTAAACTAAAGACTATTAAAAGCTAGATCCTAACCAGAAAAACCTAGAAACCACTCTGAGTTTAAAAAAGATCAGATTTGGTTTTTAAAAAAGCTAGAAAAAACTAGATCTTGATCAGAAAAACCTATAAACCTAGACAAGACCGAAAAGCCTAGATCTAGGTGGAAAAAGCTATGAGTGGCATCCCTGCCGCAGTTGCCACAGCTGAACGCAGAAAGCCGCTATAATTTAAACAACGGCTTAGCGAAATTGGCATATATCGTCTTTTCCTAGCTTACCGTTTTCAGTTTGAAAAATTATTAGGCCTATGCATTTCTTTGCATGCATTGGCCAGATAAACCGATAGACTGTAGGCCCTAGGCCTATACGTTGGCATTTATACTTATTCCGAAGTCGTAGCCTACACATTCGATATGCAATCAGGAACATTAGGGAGGTCCTAGATCTAGGCCTAGACCAATGCCTAGGCCTATATGCTAGGCCTATGCATAGGCCTACTTATATCTAAATAATCTAACTTATCGCTGACACATAGGGCCTGCCAGTATTGCCCCCGCCCCTTATTAAATATGTCCGCATAAAGAAGTATTAACCTAATTTCTAATGTTGCCATAAATGGTCCAGTTTTAATACGCATAGGCCGACACCATAGGCTATAAGCCTACAGCGTCGCTTAGATTATGCTCAAGGCATCGTCGCTCGTTGCTTCAAGTGAAACTCAATCAAGAGTCTGAGAAGCAACATTGAATTTCTATAGATAGACCTATAACTACGAGATCTGTCTCTCCTTCTCCCTCTCTGTCTGATTTGCATCTCTGACTGTCTATCTATCTTTAGACTCTGTCTGTCTGTCTGTCTGTCTGTCTGTCTGTCTGTCTGTCTGTCTGTCTGTCTGTCTGTCTGTGTCTGTCTGTGTCTGTCTGTGTCTGCCCTCTGCCTGACTACTGCTCATACTCATTAGCACCTCTGTCAGGGTGTGGCTGTTACATAACTATGTAAACAAAGCGAAAGACTCTACCTTTTGATCGTTCGAGGCGTCGAATGAGAAGTCTATTCCAGCCAGAACATCTTCAGCAGTCGTTTGCTTCCATCGGTGCGCTAACTCAAGCGTGTGCAACCAGATTCGGCCGTAGACGAAATCGACCTTGTCCGGCAGAGATGCTCTCCATAACTGATTAGCAAAGATCTCGAGATGAGAAAAGGCCAGCTGAAAGGATATAGGATTATTTGCTTTTATCTGATTATTATTCATCCTTGCTTGCGACTGACGAGAGACCATTCAGACGCTAAACTTGTCATCAAAGTAGTCGATCCTGGCCTAGCGCAATTAGAGCTACTAAATGATGCGAAATGTCAACACAGCGTCTGTCAAGTCGCTACTAATTTCAAATGCTCATCGTATATTGATTAGCATTACGAAATTCCCGGTTAAACTGCTTTTGGACGTCACTATCGCGAAAGACGTCACAATAGATTATGGATAAGGTTATTACCAGCGAAGCCAAAATAAATGTTAGCTTTAACGATACGTTTAGAAATGTATAATATTATTGTATGGTTGAATCTTTAAACTAAGTTGTTTATGTCAACAGAGACCACAGTGGCGGCGCTACCGTATTAATATGGCCTATTTCGCGGCTGGTCATTTGACCTAGGCCTACCTATTTTGCTCTTGACCTGCCTCGATCGTGACCTGCTAAAATTCTTTGGAGTCTTTATAAGTAGGCCTATCTTCCCTGCATTTAGTTTCTTTGACCTGCTGAATAACTCCTTGACTCGGGCGCGACCTGCTGACGCTGTAGGCCTATAGCTTGGGTCTCACATTATATAGGCCTGTTATTATTATTAGGCCTATTATTATTCTAGCATCGGCCTAATCTTTGTCTATAGGCCCTATAGGGAATATGAAAAAAGGCGTGGCCTATGTGCGACTCTATGGTCGGCCATGTTGGTATGCAGCTGCGAGCTGTTGTCCAAGTAGGCTACACGCCGTTACGCGGTGAATTGTTAGTTGATGGAATAAATTTATCGTTATAGGCCTATAATTGATCTATCCATAGGCCTATACCTGAAAAGATCATAGCAGTCTAAAGACCACCGAGCCTGGAGCGGCCCGAATCCTTGAAGCGAATTTCGGCCAGAAGCCCATGAGCCAAAATCTACTATAATTAACAAGTAGGCCTAGACCTGCGCTTTATGCTGTTTCACGGACTGTAAATGACTGGGCTGCTTCCAACGTAATTGCAGACTCGAAATTTCTAAAGCACCACTTGAGAGCCAAGCGTGGGGCACCAGCTTATTCACGAGCGCTGCGTTGAGTCAGAAGGGTTGTCAGATAAGAGTCCAGTTGCCAGAGGATCACAGGGGGCAGTGCAGCTGAGAATGAGACAGGGGGTAAGAGTTCTGGAAGAAGTGCCTTTTGATTTCGAATGGGAAGCCTGATATGTGATAAAAGAGCACGAGGAAGTTGAGCAGAGCCGCATTAAGACTAGTGTGGACCTGGGTGCTGTGATTACCCTCCAATGGCCCCCTCTGGAAACCCATCGGTCCAGCACGCACATATTTACAACAGCGAGGCCCTAACACACTAAGATGCGTGGTACTGTATTCAGTGGCTCGGTTGGGAGAACCTGAGATAAGTTGTGACCAGCAGTCAAAAAAGAGTGAGACAGATGATCGGGTAGAAAGGGTTGGCTGCATGTCACCAACTCGACTTTTCGTCTTCTGCCTGGCAAAGAAACAGAAGAAGGCTTGACAGCCAGTTGAGTGCTGGATTCTCATATATCTTTGTCGCTGTGTTTGGTCTTGACAACTGTATGATAATAATTATCTTATGCACACCATTACTCATCAAGTTCCTTAGCTTCTACATTATAAACTGTCTGCTTAATCCGCTTCATCATCAGCTTCATCTGCAAAGGTGTTAGCAACGGCTGATCCAACAGGCTTCGAAATAGACCACTTTTATTCTAGATTGTCAGTTTGGTCATGAACTGCAGAGCTGTCCTTGGTGTCACCCTATTTTGACAGTGATGCTTGGCTTTTATCAATGGACATATTACATGCACTCTGGTTGAACTTAAGAACATGGCAGAATCAGTTGATGTAAAATGTTGAAAAATGATAAGGCATTGATTGAAAGAAAGACAAGTATCAGACCAAAACTTTTAATGGATTTTGCACATTATAGCAGCCTCCAATTTGAAAGATCTCTGTGGCTTAAGTGTATCGAAGCCCTTACTCGTTGCTTAAGCCTATTATTTTGCCATCTCGTTGAATCTAATTTTAAATTGGCTGCAAGAGAGTGGGGTGTTGCTCAAGAGCAGCTATGTCACTGATGATCATGATATTCAACTTTGCAAGGAACATCATTAGACCTATTTAGATACAAGCACCGGTGTGCAGTCTTGTGAAGTTGAATTTTGCAACTTTGTTTTGCACACATTCCATTCTGCAGTTCTATGCATGTTTCTAAGCAGAGCAACTATATGTTAGTCTATTTTCGGATGCATGTAAGCAACCGGGGAAGCTTCACATTTCCCCCCAATAATTATGTGTTTTGCCTGAGTTTTTTTTAGTCAAGCACATATTTTAGTCCCTGGCAAAGTCTATTATGAATACAATGGTTATATAGCTTCACACATATAAGAGATTCTGAACTGTAAAAATATTTTCTTCAATATTTATGAACATATTTGATGCTTTGCAGTATTGTTGTCATTAGATTTAACAATTGAATTTATTAACAAACTTGATATGACTGAATATTGTTGAAGTAAACTGTTAACACATTTTGCAATGGACACTTATAAATAGTAACAGTTCCCTTGCATATAACAGTTAGGCCTACTAGCCTACAGCACTGCAGCTGACTAGGCAGCAAAGTAGAAAACAAATTTGAAAAGAACACTGACTAGATAACTAAAGTAATTCCACAGTCAGGAAAAAATTGACTACTATGCACTATTCGTAAAATGGCCCAGCAAAAATGTTCTGTCAATGAGCATCGCAAAATAGAGCTCTCATAGTAGGCTAACAGTGACTTTCAGTTTTGCTTGCGATAGATTGCATGTCTCTGGCTGTAGTTTTTAGCCGCCGGTATTCTTCGCACGTTAACCTGGACATTCAAGCTCGTGTATTTTGCACTTCTCTAATTGACCCTTTATCCCTTTCAGTAAGTTTGACGCAGATAATACAGTAAAAACACAGGAAATAATTGTTATGATAAGCGCTATTCGCATACGTATCCAAGGTCAACAAGCATTAGCTGTAAGCCAATATGGCGCAGGTCATTATGCAAATGAGCCGTGACGTCATTACGCAAAGACAGAATAGGAAACAGCTTTTGCTTCTTGACCGCAGTCAATCCTTTGTTGATATTTTTTTATTTAGGTCATCAATAGTTAAGGCCTAAGGCCTATAGATAAATGTTTAATCTATATCTACAAAGGAGACTGGAATTATGTGTTTATGTGTGTAGGCCTATGTAGGCCTAAGTTTGTCCAGAATGCACGCCCACAGCTTTGCAGCTAGTGACCTGAAAACTTGCGCCTTGACATAGAACCACCAGGAAACCCAGGAGATCATTGGCTAACAGCAGGGGCGGATCCAGGGGGGGGAACTCCGGCCATGGCCCCATTAGAAAATTTCTTTGTTTCTCACCAGCTATTTTGGCGAGGAAAGTGGACGTGGCCCCCTTGGTTGGTCTTTATATCCACGAGGTTTGTAGGGGGTTCAATCGGAAAAGTACTGCATGACTAAAAAGGTCATAAACGTTTTGGCGGAGAAAACGGTTTTTTCTCCCTGAGAATTGGACGAACGACGGAGTGGGGGGGGAGGTGAATAAAAATTTCATTATTTCCACATCTTCGCCACAGACCCACAGTTTCCAGGATGGTCATCTGAAATTTAGTAACTGGACAGAGTGCCACCAGGGCCATTTAGCCCCTACAGAGCACACACCTCGCCCAGAATGGGCGGGGTAGGACAGAGTATTGTGGGGAGGGGCAATCAAAATTTGTTGGATAGGCCTAACCGAAATTTCACGTCTAGCTCCTGTTACCCCTATAGAGTGGCATTCGGTTGAATCGGAGTGTGGTTGGGTGGTGAGGTGGATGTGTTTTGTTTGTATGTGCACTTGTCATAGCGCCCCTTCAAGCTCACTACTCTGAGGCGCTCCCGGCTGCAGAGCGGACACTTCATCGGAGTTTCACGCCGAGGAATGCGAGTGAAGGACTTGCCCAAGGTCCCTACGCGGAGACATGAGGCCTGTGGATTCTAACCTGCAACCCTTCGGCTGCAAGGCAACGAGCATACCCACTACACCACCGCGCCCCACCTATAGATAATGTGGTGTGGGTTGGGATGAGAGGGCAAACCATGGGGTGCCGAAAACCAAAAATCAAGGGGAAATTCTGGGTCCCCCACCCTTGCAGAGAGGTGGAGGTAAGATGGGCCGCGGGGTTTGGGATGCGGGAATTGGTCGGAGGTGGATGGGACCAGAAGGGTGTGGGTTGGTGGAACGGGGGGGGGGGAACTTGGAAGAGCCAGGAACGTCGGTGAGAGTGGGTGAACTCCTCCCATGGCTGGGGTGTGGGTCTGTGGGAGGGGTGAAAGAGGATGGGGAGTGGTGAATGGGGGTGGGGTGGGAGTGGAGGTGGGATGGGGAGTGAGGGAGTGGGAGTGAGGTTTGGGGAATCGGGGGATTTTTGGGGAGCGGACGAAGCCAACAATTTCCCAGTCAACGTCGGGTACTCCAGCTATACAATACAATACAATGCAACGCAACGCGACGCGACGCAACGCAACTGAAATTTGATAATGCCCTCCTTACAAAGCTCATACATGTAAGTGCACATTGAAGTTCGGCGGCCATTAAAACTATCTATAGGCAGACTCAAAGAGGAAAGTTTTCTGTTTAGAGCGAAAGACAGACTCGCAGTCACTCGCTAGGGGGAGTTACGAACATAAGGAGGCAGCTAGAGATCCAGGAGAAGCTATAGTAGCCTAATAATAATAATAATAATAATAATAATAATAATAATAATAATCTTCGTTTAATAGCTCAATCCGACACACCGCAGAATGATTACAAGTTGCCTACAGGTTATACGAAATACGGCCCACTATAGCACGACACGCAGGTCGGCTTTACACTAATGGCCTAAGTGCTGGATCACTCCTGGTTCGGCCACGCCAGAAGTGGGAGGCTATAGACTAAGTGTGAAATCAATATTTTATAATTTATATGTTTAAAATGCGATATCTTCAGGTAGACTGGGGACAGAAACGCCAGTAGGGGCGATACCTTAATAAATGTACGTGTTTATAGGCTACATAATCTAGGCCTACGTACGTAAGCGCTAAATATAAGATTCACAAAGGGTCTACTATCATGACACTGAACAAATGCAATAGCTCCATATTGGTATGTAGCTGGAGTCTTCTGGTTTGTTTAAGTTGAGACGATTTAAAATATTTACGTAGGGCCCAGAGACCGTGTAGGCCTATATAAGGCCTAGGCCTACATCTCGATCATGCTAACAATCTGTGATTGTTAGTTTCGTAATCAAAGAACCGTATTTTGCACACACAAATTTCGAAGGCAACGGCTTCTTATTACTCATTAAGCCTTCGTCAAATCTGGATCCTCCAACCCTTGAACAAGAATCTTTATTAATAACCTGTAGATTTTTGTAGAAAGTCATAAGAAATTTCGCTTTATAGTTATAGGCGCATACACTCCTAATAAATTGACTGTATTTTTAGTAAATGTTGTGATTTCTACACACGCTTATTCGCTCATTTTTTAATACAACGATAAGTTTATGCAGCGCCGGTTTTTGAGGTGCTACATAAAATACATAACCACCACGAACATTTGTCAAAAGTATTGACCACGACATGCGCAGAACTCCGGAAGTGGTCGAAGAAGACGTTTCCTGTTAAGCCTTGAAGGGAGAGGAAGGAGATGTGGAACCGAAAAATTGATTAGTTATCACTCTATAGTGAGAATTTTTGCTGTTCTTGTAACGCCGTTCAAGCTGCTGGCGTATTTTGTATCACGCTTAACGTTACTGTCTCATTTATGAAGATTTGCCCCATTGAACTGTGATTTTTTCACGATTCCAGAAGTTGTAATCGGTCTGTTACTGTTGGTTTCCAATGTTACGCGTTGAAAATGCCGGTCAAGCATTCATTCGGTTACTGCGCTTACTTTACGCGATTTGTCGGTAAATTTGGAATTGTCGACGTGACGGAGAGGCTTTACACCGGACGACCGTAAAAATCTAAAGCTGGTTTCTTGTCTTATTACTCCCATGTTATTGTTTAGAGCCTTCGTTGCATTGCCTTTTATGGTAGTTGGTAAGAATACCAACACTTGATTGAAAGTTTCACTGTCGTAGACTCGAAGCTGGTCTCTGTTTAACGACAATGCATCAAAATAAAGATGATTGGTGTCGCTATACTCCTTTAGCCAGGCATGGCACTGGTGCCACTCCAAAACCCGATCCCAGAAAACACTGAAAATAGATGGTAATACCCTGTGGTAATAGTTCTCTTTTGCAGTACTAGCAAACGGTGATGACTTAAGGGAAAACACTTTGCTAATTAGTTATTTTCAGTGGCATTTGATTTTGATTGTAGACGGAGCTGATTGCCAGAAAGATGCCGGCCAACAGCAGAGCGCGGGTTTACGCTGACGTTAATACACAGAGACCAAGAGAATACTGGGATTACGAATCGCACGTTGTGACATGGGGGTGAGCTTATCTTTGTTGATCTGTGTATCTGCTGTTGCGTTCAGATGTACCATGTCTCAGTACTGAATTGTATTGTATTTGACCATTTATTAAGTGCTTCTCGCAGCAAGAGCCTTTCAGAAGTGCTCCCAGTGCGATCGACCCCAAGAGAAAAGGAAAATTTGGGGCAAGAGAAAGATAGATTTATAAGGAAAGACTACCAGAGACGATGACAGCGTGAACTGATGGGGAAGTCAATTCCATAGGGAGGGACCATTGAGATGTATTACATGTGTAACATACTCGCTAGAGAGAGTATCACATCTGTAAATCGACGTCGCTGTCTCTTTTCATACCGACCAATCACATACATTGTTACAAATTTTGTCATTGTAATTATAGAGAGCAAGATGACTACCAGGCTGTTAGGAAACTTGGTCGTGGAAAGTACAGCGAAGTATTCGAAGCAATGAACGTTACCGTTAACGAGAAATGCGTCATCAAAATTCTTAAGGTACAGTTGCCGCAGTTATTATAATTTGGTAAAAATAGTTTTTTCAAATGTCTGTTCCTAGCTGCTCAGGTTTGAAAAAATGTTCAGAATGAGCACTCTGGGAAAAAGCTGATGTGCTACATTACATTATTACATTACAGTATTACATTACGGTATTACATTAAATTAATACATTACAGTGTTTCATTAATTAGGCTGACATTGGAAGATGGAAAGAGTTTGGCACTAATGGAAAAGATGATATTTTGAATTTTTTAATGTGTCACTTGATTGAATGAAGGTTGTTGTGAAAATGTACACGGCATGTTGCGAATTTGAATATGAATAGATTTTGATTACCCAGTAGATATTTATTTTGGAGAACCAGCATGTAGCGCCACAGGACTTGAGCATATTACGGCTTCTCATTCCTTCATTCATTCATTCAGTCTATGGACTTGTATAGCACCCTTTCAACTAACCTACTCACTGTACTCAGGAGCACTCCCACCACGGAAAAAGAAGAAAAACTTGAGAAATTTATGAATGAAAGTTTGTTTTGCCAGATGTAATGAACGCAGCTTTGAACGGAGGTCATTCCAGATGGACGACCCTATAATAATCGAGAAATCTTGACATTGCCTGGCCGGCATTGGCAGCTGGTAATAGCTGATCAGGCAGGACATTAACTATGCTGAAATAGCATAGCCATGGCAGCAAGCTATAAAGTCTAAAATGTTTCATAGGCATTGTGATGATTACTTTGTTGTAAAGAATTTTTGATATTCTTAAAGTACTTGGTGAGGCCAAACATTTTGAACATGTCTCAGTTCTCTAATATTACATTTGTTCACTCAATTAAAGCTGAAGAACTGCAGTGCGAGCACATGTAGTAGTTTGAACACATGATAGCAATTCCAACAAGATCTGACTTTATAACTGTACATGACAGCCCGTCAGATGCTGATCTGTCCTAGTGTGGCTCAGATTACCACCCCTCCCCCCATAAGGACTGAAAGGCTGGGTTGACCTTATGGGGCATTGAATCCACATCCTGTTTTTCATGCCTTTGTGTTAGCATTCGATTGTTACCATGCCTCAGTTTGCTAATGGTGGTTTTACTGATGATGATGATGGTCATGTTGTGGTGTGGTGTCTGATGATATGTGGATGATCTCTACAATACATTTGTTAGTAGTTAATTGTGTGTTAGACACATATATTTCAATTGATGTAAATGCATGCTCTGTGTTCTGTTGTGAAATGATTTTGTATTTGATATGGATGGACATTTCATTTCAGCCGGTGAAGAAGAAGAAGATTAAACGAGAAATCAAGATTCTGGAGAATCTCAAAGGCGGCGTAAATATTATTGGACTGCTGGCAATTGTTAAAGATCCTGTGGTGAGTCGTCATTGTCTTAGATATCTCGCTTATTTTTTACTCTTGTCACTCAGATGTTGTTTTGAACTCAAAGTCACTATTTAAAGGTAAATCAAGGATGATAGAGTTGGCCTAGAAAATATTTTAAGCTGACGGTCCAAGTTTAGATGATATATTGCCATTCATTGTATAATTTGAATTTATGTGATTTATGAATGAATTAGAAGTAATTTAGAAGATGAAGAGCTATTCGTAGACCCAATTATGATGAACATGCTCTGGAGTGTGCTATGGAGTAGCTGTGTGCTATTGTAGTCGTTAGATGTTATTAACCTTGGCATTAAATAGTCAGCAATGCTGATTTCTATAGTGCCATAACACAACCATGCCGAAGTTACCATATGGACGTCACTGCCAATATCTGGCTCAGCAGTTCTTTGTGCTATTATCATTGGACTCCTGCGTGGTAGTTTGAATTCTGTGATAGTTGGATACCTTGAATGTAATTCCTCGGTTTTTTCTTTTGATTGCAGTCTAGGACTCCATCTTTGATTTTTGAATACGTGAACAACACCGACTTTAAGGTTAGTTTTCTTTCCCGCCATATTTGTACCTTTTGATTGTGGTGCTTATTAATTAGTGATTGGATTAATTAATACAAGCAAAAGATGAGTCCTGTAAGTGAGCTTCAGGAGACGGCCTTGAGTGAAGCATTTTCTTTATGCGGACAGGTGGCTGGTCATCTGCTGTTATTGTCATCTACAGTGTGTTTATTTACTGTGGGGCGCGGTGGTGTAGTGGGTATGTTCGTCACCTTGCAGCCGAAGGGTTGCAGATTCGAATCCACCTCAAGTCGCCACGTAGGGACCTTGAGCAAGTCCTTCACTCGCAATTGCTCAGCGCTTTGGCGTGAAACTCCGATACAGTGTACGCTCTGTAGTCGGGAGCGCCTCTGAGAAGAGAGCTTGAAGGGGCGCTATAACTAGTACACATACAAACACATGCTGAAGAAATTGCTTGGATTGAAGCCAAAGACTGAACCAATAAACATTTAATTTAATGGTGTGTATGGTGAATTTGTTTTGTAAATGCTTTTGATGCTTGATCTGTACTTTATTCTTACGTTGTTATATATTATTAACTTTGCAGCAGTTGTATCAGACCTTCTCTGATTACGACATTAGATTTTACATTCTTGAAGTACTAAAGGTGAGTGTGATCATATTATTACCTTGTTTGCATGTATTTTACTCAGACTAACTTGTATAAGATTGGCAATTGACTTAAATTGACTTGAGGCTGAATGAAAAATGCTCTGCTGAGTAGGTTATCTGTTCCAAGTTGGTCTTTGAAAAAGAGCATTAACCCTTTACCCGTTCATTTTTCCTGTTAAGCCCGTGTTTTCAGCGGATATTCTCGAGGCAAACGGGTAAAGGGTTAAAGTTGTAATATGGTAAGATGACCCTTCATTACATAGAGCTATGATAAGGTATGATAAATGGAGCAAAAAACACATAATGGGTGGCTGTTTTGCATAGTTTCTGTGGCCTGAGGATTTTGCAAAAGCAATTAATGAACAATAGCTGATTAATTGACTTGTATTGTTTACATAAATATTAACTGATTTTTCCTCAAGATTTTATATTCATTTAGCATAATTGTTATATTTTGTTCCACGAGCAAATCCTGCTTTTTGTGCGGACCGTGGCTGAGCCACTGTTCTATGCGACTGTTTGCAGGCTTTAGAATTCTGTCACAGTATGGGAATCATGCATCGAGACGTCAAACCGCACAACGTCATGATTGATCATGAGAATCGAAAGGTGTGTATTGTATGTATGGTATGTATTGTATGTATTGTTTGTATGTATTGTTTGTTTGTATTGTATGTATTGTTTTGTATGTATTGCATTGTATTGTATGATTGATGATGAGAATCGAAAGGTATGTATTGTATTGTATGTATTGTTTTGTATGTATTGCATTGTATTGTATGATTGATCACGAGAATCGAAAGGTATGTATTGTACGCAGTGTTCTCTCTTATCCCAGCTGTTATTCTTACGCCTAAAACCTTTTTATGTGGGTTATTTGTTCGCGATAAAACCTTGATTTACGTCACAATGCATTTGGTCCCATGTTCATACTGGTCCTCTGTTTTTTTGTGTGCCAGAAATTCGTGCAATACATAACAGATATCATGAGTATTTATATTTTCATATATAATTATATTATAAATAATATTTATTATATATAAAATAAAAAATATCCCTGTATTATCAAGCAGCTTTCTGCTTCTCATTTCCACATAGGGCAGACGTGTTTTTTAAGCTATTATTAGCACCGTGTGCTGCAGGCTGTCTGTTCTGTTAGTAGTTAAGATTTATGTCCTCTGTCATTTGCGTTCTTGAGAATTGTTTCAATTGCATAATTGCACGCTGTAACCGGTTGCGGTCTGTTAACTGGATTGTTCAATAAAGAATATTATTATTATTAATTATCTAATTGTTGAATTTGTTTCAATAAAGAATATTATTATTATTTAATTGTTGAATTTGCTTCCAGCTGCGGTTGATTGACTGGGGATTGGCTGAATTCTATCACCCGGGACAAGAATACAACGTACGAGTAGCATCCAGGTATTTCAAGGGACCAGAATTGCTGCTGGATTATCAGGTGAGTTAAATAAATATTCAATATATTATTTAGTATTTAAATGATCTCTATATCCTCAGAAGAATCATTTAAAGACGCTTGCTGTGTGTTGTTTGCACATTTTGAGAATGTCTCAGAGGTACATTATTACTTGCAACTTTCTGGACATGTGATAGTTTGGATTATGCAAGAGTTTCTGCCTGATTGGAGGTTGTGCATCGTGCAATAATCCAGTGATAACTTGATAAGCATGCTGTCTGTCGTGTTTAGGTATATTGAGGTAGTTGGCTTGTATGTACTTTGAAGGATACTAAGATGGTTTGCTTGCGGGTACGTTGGATTTGAGCAAAGTAAGTTCCTGGGTTTTTACTAGTTACAGAAATGATGATGAAACAAAGGTAGTCTCAGTGCAAAGTTTATCTTAGCCTCCTCTTTAGGCAAAGCATGTCTTTCAGCTGAATGACAAATATGACCAACCTTATAATGAACGAGACATTCACGCATCTGTATTTACTAATACTCTATAATTGCGCTTTAAATGTTGTCCTTCTTAGAGAGTTCAAAAGTAACATTGCATCGACAGCGCAAGTGCAAAATTGTATTTGCAGAGCAATTGTGAGTGAAGGACTTGCTCATTGCTCAAGGTCCCTACACAGTAACTGCCTTGGATAAGGATCAAAAGAAAGTGTTAAACTTTTCTATCTATTGATTTATTTTAGCATTTTACGGTGTATTTTTTAGGTAATTAGGATGTGTAGAGAATTGAACTTGAGATTAGATGTGAAGATAAATATTTTTTATGTGTTTTATTTAAACAGCTCTATGATTACTCGCTGGACATGTGGAGCTTAGGCTGCATGTTTGCAAGCATGATCTTCAAGAAGGAGCCTTTCTTCCATGGCCATGACAATTATGACCAGGTATTTATGCCTCTGCATTTCTTTGTTTTGTTTGAAACTAATGCTTTGAAAGCAACTGGCTTACATTGAAAATAATGATAGAAAATTATTGTAACATTTGGGCCTTCGTCATCAACGCTAGGTTCCCAAGTTTATGAGGCTTTAACGTGCGACTACTTTGCAACACAGATTTATTGTATTGTAGTTGTAACACAGATTTATTGTATTGTAGTGATACTGTTAGATGTGGCTCCTGAAAGCAGAATTGTAAGGGTTGAGAAATTGAGCTCTTGATCCAAAGTGACTCCAAGTTCTTGCACTGTGAATGAGAAAGTGAAATCAGGAAAAGTTGCTGTGCACAAGTAGGCACCTGTTGTCAATAGTTGCCAATTATCTGCAAGTACAGAACCAGATAAACTGGGTTTTAGAGGGCTTGTAATGGCATGACTGTGTTACGGCACCATAGAAAATTGTCATTGTTTTATTATATTTATTATTGTTTTATTATATTTATTATTTCTAATGATGAATCGACTTTACCTGTCTGAATGTACAGTCTTTCTGGTAGGTGTCCCGACTGTCCTCATTAGAAATACAGTGTAAATCGTGTTTTTATTACAGTCACAAGATGATTATGTTCTTATATAAATAGTTTTTGTTGTATTTTTTGCAGCTGGTTCGCATCGCAAAAGTTTTAGGTACTGAAGAACTGTTTGAGTACATAGACAAGTATCAAATCGACCTTGACCCAAGGTTCAATGATATTCTAGGAAGGTTAGTAACAATGTGACAACTGTTTGCTTCATCTTGTAGAGTATTTATTGTCTGTTTTAATGTTTACAGTACTAGTCATTACTGGTGTCACGAAATAGAGCATCCCCCGCATTAATAGTATCCCCCAAATGAAAAAAAGTCGAAAAAAACACTTCCGCGTGGATTTATTTTTGCAAATTAATTTTCATCTGCTTTGTTTTGAACAATGACACAATAGGCATGTTTATTCCAACTAGATAATTTGTTTTGCTTTGGTTTTATAGTACTTAAAAACATTTAAAACACTTTATAACACTCGGAGACACTAAATAAATTCAAGTTGCTTTTCTCTGAGCATTGCTTAGGTCACTTAAAACAATTAGAGTCACTTTAAATATTGATTAGAGAAAAAATGTTTTAATTATACACATTTTCAAAAAATTGGATAGAATGGTTTATCCCCCCGGATAGTCTAGACCGCTTAATTCCATCCGGGGGGATAGATTAATTCATCCCCCCGGATAGCTTTCAGGGGGATAATCCTTTTCGTGTCACCGGCCCTTTAGTATCTGTGCTGCACAAGTGCACATCATTTTCTTTGTCTGAGCCATTTATAATTGAATTGCTTTTTACTACTTAGAATTACAACGCATTTTAATACTTAAAATTACGGCGCATTTTAATACTCAGAATTACGACGCATTTTAATACTTAGATTTACGACACATTTTAATACTTAGAATTACGACGCATTTTTGTACTTAGAATTACTTGTACGCATTTTAATACTTAGAATTACGACGCATTTTTGTACTTAGAATTACTTGTACGCATTTTAATACTTAGAATTACGACGCATTTTAACCCTCTTACCCCGTATGGGCGCTATAGCGGCTTGGTGGTCTTTGACAAATACCCGTGAAGCCGCTATAGAGGCTTCAACATATAAACCGTATCCCCCTAAGGACAATATATTGGCTTTTGTTTTACTATATATATAAATAATATATATTATAATTATTATATATATATGTATAATATATATATAATATATATAGTATCTAATATATATATAATATATATATATACATAATATATATAATAATTATTATATATATTATATATAATATATAATAATATAATATAAATATATAAATATATAATATATATATATAGTATATATATATAATATATATAATATATATATATAATATATATAATATATATATATAATATATATATATTTATATATAATAAGCCATAGTAATAATATATATATTATATGTATATTATTACTATGGCTTATTATATTATATATATATATATATATTTATATGTATATGTGTATATATATATATATAATATTATATATTATATATATATATCTATAATATATATATATATATTATATATATTATAATATATATATATATATTATAATATATATTATACTATATATAATATAATGTCTAATATATATGCTCAGGGCCGTCGGGTGGGCGTTCCGCTTGCTGTAGGGCTATCGGGGCGAGAGGGTTAATACTTAGAATTACGACTCATCATTCCTGCTCACTCAACCTTAGACCCTTGTTCTTTGCTGACCGAGGTTATGTATCCCTAGCTTAGACTTGTTTATCGTCTATTATTTTATGTTTATTATTTATTCCTTGTTGGAAGTGTTGTTGGCAGTGTTGGTGGGATTAAAGGTTTCTGTCCATGTTTTTGAGACTTGACTCTGAGCTCTGTTAAATTTATCACATGACTTTCTGTAACGTAAAATTTCTGTAGCGCTTCTTTCTAAGCACTTTGCACAAGTTCAGGGCTGGATGTTTGAACATTACTATTGCATTTTTAGGCACATATAGTTTGCTGTACGAGTTGTTTAAATTTGTTCTAAAATCTTTATAAATGTCAATGTGCACTACAGTGTTGTGCAAAAGTCTGGAACCACCTAGAAATATAATATTTTTTCGACTTTAAAGTCTCTTCACATGCCCAATAAAACTTTTGTGTGTAACATCATGGACCATGATTCATGGTGGATACATTTGGCTATTAGAATCAACTTTTTATTTTATGTTTAACTAAATTCTACCAGTTTGTACGTGGAAGTTGCCATGGTAATGGGTTTTTTGTGTAAACATAGTAAATGCTCTGAAATGACTGAATGAATGAATTCATCTGATTGCAGACACTCGCGTAAGCGCTGGGAGCGATTTGTGCACAGCGAGAATGAGCATCTGATCAGTCCGGAGGCGCTCGACTTCCTCGACAAGTTGCTCAGATACGATCACCAGGAGCGACTTACCGCACGTGAAGCCATGGATCATCCGTACTTTTGTGAGTAGTTCAGATGATTCTCTTTGAAAGTGGTTGAATGTTTATGTGGAGTATCTGTTAATTGAACGTGGTCCAGTGATAGAGTTGTCGAAAATGGACAGGGAGACTTTGAGACTTTGGTCCATATGCAGAGTTGAATTTTTGTTGCTTCGGCAAATCGCTGGCGACGTCAGTCTGTGTTATCAGTTTTTGGTGAGAGAGACAGACACACAGAGACAGACAGACACAGAGAACAGAACGGAGAGACTTTTCATTGATGCATGTTAGAGAAACGTTTTTGGTGTGCAATGAAAGCCTAATTGTTGTATTCTAAGGACTACACATATGGGGGAGTTAAACTTTCTGGTCCTATGGCAATTCTCACCCTGTGAACAGTTTCACTGAAGCTGAGTAAAGGTTAAAGTTGTCTTGCTATATTTTTAGTTGAGAAGCAAAGTTTTAAGACTGGTAGTGAAGGTGAGAATTGTTATCTGTTCAGTTTGTATGTGCACTTGTTATAGCGCCCTTCAAGCTCTCTACTCTGAGGCGCTCCCGACTGCAGCGCAGGCACTGCATCGGAGTTTCACGGCGAAGCACTGAGTAATTGCGAGTGGGCAACTTGCCAATGGTCCCTACGAGTAAAATGAATGTCATCTTCTTTGTTGTAGATCTAGTTCTGAAGGAGCAGCAGGGCAGAGTGGCACCTGGTCACATCTCTCCGACGAAGACTGCCAACTCACCTCATCTGCAAGGTAATTACCTGATGTAGACTATATATACGTAAAAGTAATCGTAATTATAATCTCCAGATTTCTAGAGTCAATCAATCAATCTTTTTATTTTGTAACCAAACTTTTCTACAGTTAGATTGCAAGTAATATTTTTAAATGGAAATGGCCATAGGGATAGACCCTGAAGGGATCACTGACCCCGCTAGATAGGGACACCTACGTACATGTATAACAAATAGATGCAACGCCCGACAATATTAGTTATTAAGTAAGACGGTGAATAATTAATAGAGTGCCTTAGTGTACTTTCCACCCTCAAAACATTGCACATTTCATGACATGCATGGTTTGGGTGCCTTTTTTCTGCTAATGACTTTGCATTAATGTGCTGTAAGATTAATATTGTTATTTTTATGGCTGTTATTGTTATTTCTATGGCTGTTATTGTTGATGTTTTCTCTTTAGTGTCCAATATGTCACAGAAGTCTACCACATCAGGCAACTCGGCAGCCGGCTCTTTGACTGTCACTGCTAGTCAAAGTCTCGTATCTTAGAAGTTTGCGGCTTTTGTTGTCGGCAGCAGAGTCTGTGTGCGGCCGATGTCTTCTGCCTGTTTTTTTTATGACTGTATCTCATTCTTCTCTTCTATGCTGGTGGTTCCTTATCGTAATGGGTTGAAAAAAAATCGTTATTGAACAGAAAATATGTTGCCAAGTCCTGGTATTAAGTCCAGCTTTAGAAACGTACTTTACCGCTAGATCTGCAAAAAACTAACCGAACTGTTTCCGAACTTAAGAATGGACGTTGTTGTTCTAGTGGCATTTGAGTTTCTCTGAAATAACTTTAGTTCTAGCAGTCGAACACTGAAGTAAATTAAACTTGAAGTTAGGAGTTCTCTACTTAAACCTTAATGTAAATAACTTGATGTTAGCAGTCAGTTTGAACGCTGCAATTAAACGATACGATGGTGTTTACAAGCTGTTACTGTACGTAGCGATCCGCATGGTGATGTTTAGGAAATTGATTTTTGGTGGATTCTACTACAACAACAAAAATAACTTTACCACTCAGGATATATGACCATAAAGTTTGTGAGCAACAATGTGTTAAAAATTCTGGTAGCGTAGTTTGGCCGAAATGGTGTACAGCTGCTTTACCAACAATGCAGAATGATGGAGTTTACGAGAGAATTACAATCAGATAGAAATTCAGCTGGTCGCGCCAGGGTCATGGGAGTTGTTCAGCAGGTCAGAGAAATTAAATGTAAGGAAGATATTAAAAATTCCAAAGAATTTTTGGCAGGTCATAAGCAGGGCTTTTTTAACGTGCAGTTGTACACAAAATGTGCAGTTCTAAATGGATTTGTGCAGTTCAAGAAACACTTCTGTACAGTTTAAACTAGCAAAAAGGTCATTGTCCTCCGATTGGAAGTAATTTACCATGAAAGATGGGAAAGGAAAGGAGTTGTGCAGTTCTAAAAAGTTCTTTAAAACAGCACTGGTCATAAGGCAGGTCTAGAGTCAATTAGGCAGGAATTGCTGTGACCTTAGGTGGTGCTTCTGCTGAATAGAATTTAAACATCTGAGGGGTAGCCAGTCTTACAGTTGGCTAAATTGTTGGATTTGACAGTAAAGTGTGGCTGTGCATGTGACTGAGAATAGTGTTGGAATTTTAGGCCACTTTAAATTTTACAGGACTTTGGGGAATGTTTTGTGGGTTGCTGTGTTGAAGTAGGTTCTTACGTACCGAATAGGCTTTGGGATTTTGCGCTTTTTTTGGTTAGGGATGTAGTCAAGACAGAAGGCTATGGCATGCTTTGACGTTGTTGAACAAAAAAATAAGCAACAGTGTGAAGTGTGCCGTTCTCATTTGCCGCAAATCTTCCAATTTTCACGAGTCAGGTCTTTTTGAACGTGCAGTTGTACACAAAATGTGCAGTTCTAAATGGATTTGTGCAGTTGTAGAAGCACTTCTGAATGGTTAAAACTAGAAAAAGTTCATTGTCCTCCGATTGGAAGTAATTTATTTTACCATGGAATATGGGAAAGGAAAGAATGAGTTGTGCAGTTCTAAAAATTCCTTTAAAAAAGCCCTGTCAACAAGTAAACAAGAAGAATTCATTTGTAGTTTCACTGAATAGTTTTACATGAACAAACTTAGTGAGGCATCACTTTCCAAATTTGAGTTTGTGTCGTACAAATTTGCAGTTGCAACTTATGACCCAATGCTTTCTTGCACATGCATTCAAGAAAGTTGACCCTACGCTTTTGTTGTTTCTGTAGTCTTTTGTTCCCTACTGATATTCTCTCATCCTTCAACAAAGAATCAAAATTATTGTTTATTCTTAACATTCACAGAATCAAATTGTTCGGCTTTGTTTGCATGAGATGATGTGCGTGACATTGTACAGCAGCATACTCAAGT
Organism: Lumbricus rubellus; assembly: GCA_945859605.1. Taxonomy (NCBI): domain Eukaryota; kingdom Metazoa; phylum Annelida; class Clitellata; order Crassiclitellata; family Lumbricidae; genus Lumbricus; species Lumbricus rubellus. The sequence continues at coordinate 27,706,162 of OX243826.1, read as the reverse complement.
TCAAGGTGTCTGATTACACATGAATAAGATTCCTAACTGAAGGATGCGTGACATCAATTAACGATGCTATTATTAACAATGTCTATTTGTAATATTGATAATTAAGTAATTATTATTAATAATAATTACTTGATATTGATTATTATTATTTAATAATGGTCTGATGTTTGTACTGACTTTACCATTTTTGCGCATGCAGACTTCAATCACAGACTTCTTGTAACAGATAGAATACAGTCGGGAGTCTCGGGACATTGATTCACAACCCAGTCCAGCCTGGTAAATGACTTTGTTAAAGCATGGTATTGTGATACCATGGGGAGCTCCTCATTACTGCTTGTAGAGAGAGCGTTAAGCAACATTCTGATGTAATTGTCGTGGCTTGGTTTTGGTTTTGGCCACTCTACATGCTCAGCGTACTCAAGTTCAAGGTGTCTGATTGAACGTGAATAATAATTACTTGATATTTATTATTATTATTATTTAATAATGGTCTGATGTTTATACTGACTTTACCATTTTTGCGCATGCAGACTTCAATCACAGACTTCTTGTAACAGATAAAATACAGTCGGGACAGGACGTTGATTCAAAACTCTGTCCAGCCTGGTAAATGACTTTGTTAAAGCATGGTATTGTGATACCATGGACCTCCTCATTACTGCTTCTAAAGAGAGCGTTAACCCTTTACCCGTTCATTTTTAACTTTTAGGCCCGTTTTTAGCGGATATTCTCTGGGCAAACGGGTCAAAGATTAAGCAACATTCTGATGTAATTGTTGTGGTTTGGTTTTGGCCACTCGATATAAAAATAGCCACTGCCAATGATTAATTATTCGTTTCAGTAACATTTGCGCTACTATGCAGGGATCTAAAGCAACTGTTACTGTTGAGCTAACTCTGTGCCCCTCTCCTTTGTTTGCTGTCCAGTAGGCCTATTCTTCTTTTGTTTATCCTCACGTTGCCCAGGCTGGTTTGCTTCAATCTACCAGACTGACTTAATTAGGTCTAAAGGAAAGCAATGTAATTTTATGAAGGTGTCTTGGTCTGGTTCAGTTGAAGCTCTGTACAGAGTAGTTTCATGCGCCTTTGCGATGTTATTGTAAGGCGCTATATAAATGTTCATATACATATACATACGACTGCTGTTTTGTGCATGTGGTGAATACTGAAGCCCTGTTATTTAAATACGTTAATAATTAATTAGTTGGTTTACAGTGTATGGTAAGCATGTTACCCTTTGTAAAGTTCTGCATACCATGATACCAGTCAGAATGTTAGTTGTTCTGCAATCCTTACCATGGAAAAATTATAATGTCTGGGATCTTTTTGTCTTTGCCTAATTGATATGCATGCTTAACCTTCATGGCTATTAACCATTAATTTATTATGTACACATTGAGACTTTGACGGCGAGAGACTGTACTGAAAGGAACATAGAATTTTTAAAATGCTGCTCGCAATTAGAGTGTTAATAGTACAACTACACATGCTATATATATATAGGCCCTATAACTTAATCTGATAACTTCCACCATAGTAACTGTTATCAGCCATCTCAACTTCTGATAATTATCCCTTCCACTTCACTAGTATTGTAATAGAAAAAATCTGCAAAAAATATGCACGCTTTGTTGCCTGATCATTTATAGGCATTGTCAACTAAAGGCTTTTTTATAATTCCAGTGTACAATTGTAAGTGTACATGTACAAGACACTAAACACTTGTCTTCCATGCAATCCTCTGGTAAGTTTATGCTGTGTCATAACATTAGATCCTATAATAGTGCTAAATTTAAGTTGCCGTCCCTAATAATTCTGAACATAGGCAAAAATTAAGTTACTTGTTCTTGACACCCCCCTCCTTCCCCTTATCCGCCTTTTGCCCTATAGGCCTACATGGGCGAAGTTTATCAGGGCAAACTCTGCCGAAATGGTCATGGAGAATGCTGCAGTGCTGCAACATTAGGCCTACCCACTATGATCCTATTATGGCAACCGACCCGGACATCCTTTGGACTAGCCTATATACTCTAACGGACAACACTTTTTAAATTGACCCTAAGCAGCGCTAGTAGATAAGCTGGTGCCTCCGCGCTTGGCTTTCGAGTGACGCTTTAGAGATTTGGAGATTAAGAATACGATACGTTTTGAATAAACTAAAATTGAGTTGAATTGAAATGAAAAATCATTCTGCGTTTGTTTGGATCGTTGGATGGATGGATGGACGGACGGTTGGATGGATGGATGGATGGATGGTTGGTTGGATGGATGGATGGATGGATGGATGGTTGGATGGATGGATGGATGGATGGATGGATGGATGGATGGATGGATGGATGAATGGATCCAGGGTTTAACGACAGATTATGACAAAAGAGGCTGTTTCCGTCGACAAGGTTTAGTTTGGCACAGGCCTAATCGTGTAGGCCTATACAGCCTTTTTGTCTGCGTTTTGTCGGTTTGATATTAATTAAACGAAAAGTCCTATTAATAGAACGTATGCATAGCTTACATCTCTGCAAAATCGACGCGCGATATTGGTAAGACGTCACGCTTGGATACCAACTTTTCGTATCTAAGCACGCAGTACAACGGTTATCCGCTAGATGTGCAATGGCGTCTGCACGAACGAAATCTTAACATGGTTTAGATAGGAAGAATTTGGCTTTGCGCATACTGGGTCCTGTGTTCTTCATAGGATGCTTAACCCTTTAATGCCGAGATGGTAGTAAATGGTATGGGAAATCCTATACCCTCCGGCATTAAAGGGTTAAATATATCGCATAATTTAGCCAAAATTCCAATGAACGTATACGTTAAAAGTAAGTCTCTGGCAGACGTCAAGTTTAGTTAAACAATGAGAAAATTTGAAAATCTCGTTAGATACTTTTTTAACGCTCCGACCGACCCTATATAAACTTCAGCAGCGTTTGAAGTATTACCGCTTCTCGGCCTTTTGGCTAAGATCAAAGTGAAATAATTATTAAATGCTTCCCTGCTGGGCCGCTGGCGTCGGTTAAAACCGCGTAAGCCTAGTAAAGCAGGAGGGCCTCTGGCGCACCGTAACTGGTCGTAAGCCTATATAATAATAAAAATAATAATAAACAAAAAACAACCCAACAAATATTCTAAAACAATGTGCAGCCGACGCTGAAGAAAGGGGCGTTATGCAAGAGTTCAGTAAATCAATGGCAGTCATACAATTGTCTTTAAAAGATAAGCATTGCACTGTGGTTTAAATCTCTCCAAACAGGGTGCATAAAAATTATAGCCATAGGATTTCCATTTATTTATTTATTATTTATTTCGAAAATTTATATAGCGCCTCTTCAAGGTAGGCTACTCAGAAGCGCTCCCGGCCCAACCACGGCTAAATAAAACAGTCTTTAGGTTCTTAAGGAACAGAGCGGAGTGACCTCTGGAAATTAAGCGCAATGCAACAGGAAGACCACTCCAGGTGGTAGGACCAGCAACTGAGAATGAATTTGGTTCGCCGATCGAAGGGTGGATCGACCCAGAACTCCTAAGGTGGAACAGCAGAGTTCTCAAAGATATGGTGGAGCTAGTCCTTCAATGCACCGCCTAACCAAGGCACAGACCCTGTATGCAATCCGCTGTTTAGAAGGGAGCCAGTGTAAGATATCCCGCATATAAGATGAGACATGGCCATATTTTGGGATATGACCAACAAGTCGCGCCGCAGAGCGGAGGACTCGTTCCAGGCAGTCAATCCGGCCAGCCGGTAGTCCATAGGCTAATAGAGGGTGCTACAGTAGTCAAGGCGAGAAACTACGAAAGAGTGAACAAGAGTAGAGGCAGCATGGAAGACTGCTTCATCTTTCATTCCAATCGTTGTGTCATGCGACAGAGTATTGGAGGAACAGTCGTCAATTAAACCAGGTGGAAGATCCAGGACGCCGTGCGTAGCAGATTATTATGATGATCGTAGTCGATATCCATCATCATCATCATCATCATCATCATCATCGTCGTCGTCGTCATCATCATCATCATAATCGCCATCATCATCATCATCATCATCGTCGTCGTCATCATCATCATCATCATCATCATCGTCATCGTCGTCATCGTCATCATCATCATCATCATCATCGTCGTCGTCATCGTCATCATCATCATCGTCATCGTCGTCATCGTCATCCTCATCATCATCATCGTCATCATCATCATCGTCATCATCGTCATCGTCATCATCATCATCATCATGGGCAAGTCCTTCACTCACAATTGCTCAGCGCTTCAGCGTGAAACTCCGATGCAGTGTCCGCTCTGCATTCGGGAGCGCCTCTGAGTAGAGAGCTGGAAGGGGCCCTATAACAAGTGCACATACAAACAAACAATAGTAGACTATAATTTTAGGCCAAACCTATTACGGTTTCAAGACATTCACATTTACTATAAGCATAATAATGATAAACTTCTAAAGCGTATATATAGGCCTACAATTGACAAGTATACCTGGAATATGCTCTACAGACAAATCTTATAATGCTATTAGATATAGGCCTACATATAGGCCTAATATAATTATATAATATGCAATAACTGTCTGAAAAGCGAATTATAATATTTCGCAAAGCAAAGCAAAACAAACAAGGAATACAATATATAGATCTATGGCTAATCTTTGGCACGTTGCGTTGTAAAGACAATGACTAATTGTTTGGCGCTCACCTTGAAACGGAGAAGGTACCTGTAGCCTACAGAAGTTCAAGGTCAAGACGATGACGATGATGATGATGATAATGATAATAACAATACCCTTATGGCGCCATTCTTGTTCCGCGTCTTTGAACCGGCGTAAAAGCCTCAACCAATATGTTTTGTCCCAGATAAACCATGCAAGTGATGCAGGCCCGCCGACAGAAATTCCGGGCCCCTGGGCAGAGCAGTCACGGGCCCTAAACTAACTATAGGCTTTCTGAGCAACTTTAAATAAAAACATATAGAAATAAAGGTGTGGGTCGAATCTACAATAATGTATATATATATATATATATATATATATAAAGAATTAAACTTTTTAATACAGACCTATAGCCTATATATATGGTAGGCGTAATCAAAAAATAATTTTTTCTTTATTTAACTGCAGCATAATTGTTTATAATATCCTGTAGTTGGCCAATTATTGTGGAAGATCATAATTCTGTTGCAAGAGTTGCAAGACAATTCAGTCAGACTGTGACAGATCGTTGAACTCTTTTAATTTGCTTGAACTTGCAGAAAGAGCTTTCAACTTCTTCAACAGTCACACGTTCTGATGGCATCAAAAGTAGGCCTTTCTACAATTTCGATAATTTCAATTTTTTCATTAATTTTATTTATGATGCTATCTTTTGGATTTACAATACTAACACCAGGTTTTTTTCAAATTTTCCATGAATTTTATCTATGGTGCTATCTTTTGGAATCACGATAGGCCTACTAACACCACAAAATTTAGGCTAAACTTCCTTTCACCGATTCGGTTATATTAGCCTAATCCTGCACGTTTAATATTCTAGACATAGAATCAACCGTGGTATAATATAGGAGTGATTAACCTACGGGCCCTGATTTGTCTTATTTGATATTCCGAATTGAAATAGGGTGTGACTATATGCCACCGATCCTTTCCTTTTCTAGCGTTCGTATTAGCTTTTTCTTTCCGTTTTTTGCGCTCAATACAAATCATTTTCTTTATCACTCTTCAAGAAAAGCAGAAGACTTGTTTGCTTAAGATAGCCTATAGGCCTATATTTTGAGCAGACTTTCCTGCAGCGTGCTTTAGTGCAAGATTCTGCTTTGCTTAGGCGCGTTATAAATGACAGCTTAATAATAATAATAGTTGGCCTAATAAAAAAAATTAAATATTAAATATATAATAATAATAATAATAATAATAATAATAATAATAATAATAATAATAATAATAATAATAATAAATATAAATAAAAATAAATAATAATAAATAATAATAATTATTATTATTTTCAGAGTAGCCCGGGCCCCCTAAAGGTCGCCGGGCCCCTGGGATTTTGCCCCCCCTGCCCCCCCCTCTCGGCGGGCCTGAAGTGATGCAACATCAAAGGTATTTCTCCAATTCAAAGCGTATAACTTCGCCCCTTTTAACAACTGTCCCTTCCCACGTAGCCTAAAACATTTTTCAACATCAGATAATATAATATTATCTTTCATGTAAAAGAAAAAGAGTTGTAGCATCCTCCTGGTGATAGTACTGTCCTTTGAATTACAGCATCACTCTTCGAATACGTTGATATTGATAATAATGTTGAAACTATGGTTTGCCTTTGGTAGGCAATTCGACGTCGCCTCTAGCAGCTGAGGGACTTGACCTTCGACCTCCTTCCTCGAAGTCGTCGTCATCATAGTCACGTGACATGAAGGCCGCCATCTTGGCCCTGCTTGCGTTCACAGCCAGCACCATGTCGTACGTCAGACCAGCGGCAACTCCTCCGAGAAGAGGTCCCACCCAGTACGCCTGCAGAGAAGATAGATTTGGTAAGTTATACGACAGAACAATAATTTTAATGAAGTTCATTAAATGTCAAGTCAAATCAATCATTCAATCAATCATTCAATCAATCAATCATTCATTCAATCAATCAATCAATCGATCTACCAATCAGTCGGTCAGTCAGTCAGTCAGTCAGTCAATCAGACAATCAATCAATCAAACGATCGATCAATCAATCAATCAGTCAGTCAGTCAGTCAATCAGACAATCAATCAATCAATCGATCGATCAATCAACTGTTTGGTTGTAACCAACCGTTGGTACATTAGAACTAATTCCATTAAAATACTTCAATTCTCTTTGATTGCAAACACAATAATCCATAAAATTAATGATACTAATTGCAGGAAATAAGATTAATGCGTTGACGACATATGGAGGCCGTAAAGAGATGGAGGGTTCCCGTTGGGGGCGCTGGAAGGTTCACCCAAGTATTAATTCTCTAAGAAGAACTAAACCGAGATCTTTACCCGAAGAAACTAAATTCATCGTAATCGTAATCGTAATCGTAATCTCTAAATTTACAAGGCTACTCTCGAGAGCCAAGCGCAGGGCACCAGCTTATTCACGAGCGCTGGAAATCAGATGGTGACTTAATTCTGCGGAGAACACGCGTATAGGCCTACACTCTATTCGCTATTATTATCTTCTACAAGCAACTGAAGCTTCGGAGGAAATACTTGCACAAGATGCAGGCGATGATGACGATGACGACGACGACGACGATGACGATGATGATAACGACAACGACTACGATGATGATGATGATGATGATTTGACGATGACGACGACGACGACGATGACGATGATGAGGACGACAACGACAACGACAACGACTACGACTACGACTACGATGATGATGATGATGATGATGATGGTGATGATGATGATGATGATGATGATGATGATGATGATGATGATGATGATGATGATGATGATGATGATGATGATGATGATGATGATGATGATGATGATGATGACGACGACGACGACGATGACGATGATGATGACGATCACGACGACGACGATGATGATGATGACGATGATTATGAATCTGACGAACGGCCAATGAGTTTCATTTATTCTATCGCACTTACCCAGTGATGAGTCCATGTATGTGAAATGACGGCAGGACCGAAGACTCGAGCGGGGTTGGTACCAGCACCAGTGAACGGGACCTGTAGAGCAACACAAAAACAGATGATTATGTCTCATTTAAGATTTATTCGTTTATTTATTGAGGTTGCTTTAGCGCTCCTTCAAGCTCGCTACTCAGAAGCGCTCCCGAGTCCGGACTATAACAGCAGGAGCAATTGCGAATGAAGGATTTGCTCAAGGTCCTTACTCGACGGTTTGAGGCGGGTTCGAACCTCAAACCCTCCGGCTCCGCGACCGCAAACATAACACTACAGCACCGCGCCCCACAAACCTTTCAAGGTCAACTACTCAGAAGCGCTCCCGGCCCAGCCCCGGTTAAAGAAAGCAGTCTTGAGGTCAGAGAAGAATGTAGAATGTACGTTGTGTTGATTTTATAGTAGGCCTATACACAGTAGGCGCCTATACAGTATACAAGGCTGATCGTTGGCACTAATGAGCTGTATGAATGGAGTGATGTTGACCGAAACGAGGAAAAAATCTTGGGAGCGTCGCTTGTACAAAGTATCTACGTTATTTTTGTTATTCGGCCAAAGTTTCAAAAGTCACTGTGCAGTTAACCGAAATGGTTACTGGCTGATTAACGATATAAATAATCGATTATGAAGCAGAGATTCTTTTTCTCTCAGAGAAACTCGATCCCAGGCATTGACCCATAAAAAGCAATAAGCAATAAATAATTGTTAGACTTTGGTTTGCTTTCACGTCAAACGTGTACTTTGTCAAGATAAGTAGGATGCAGATTGCAGACAAAACAAATTAAAGTTCTGAACTATTTTAGAAATGGAATTCTCCGGTTCAACTGCATAAGTGGTCTTTCCCATTCGTATAATTATCTGTGATGTCTCATTCGAGCAAGTGTAGGCCTAGATGTCTCTAAAGAATTCTAATCGTCTATAGGTTTGTCCCAAGTCCATCATCCTAAAGCTAAGTGGTAATCATAGCTTACTCGGCTCATAAATAAAGGTACCTGCATTTAGAAGAAAAGGAAAAGGAAAAGACAGAGAAAGAAGAAGAAGAAGAAGAAGAAGAAGAAGAAGAAGAAGAGGAGGAGGAGGAGGAGGAGGAGGAGGAGGAGTAGAAGAAGGAGAAGGAGAAGAAGAAGGAGGCTGAGAAAAAGACGGAGAGGAGAACAAGGAGAAAGAAAGAGAGTCAGAGTATAGTGGAAGAGGAAGAAGAATAAGAAGTAGAAAAGTAGGAGGAGGAAGAGGAGGAGAAAGTAGAAGATGCAGAGAAACAAGTATTTACGACGGCAGATGTCCAATCCTCTCCCTCGCCGTCTCATCTTCTAACCGAGAGTGTACGGTCGGACGGTCGGTGTATACTCATTGTAGCTGAATTAGCTGGGGGGGGGGGGGGGTTGTACTGATGAAGCTGAAATCTTGAACCAACTTTTCTGCCCTTGTGGGAATCAAACCTTGGCCTCTCAATCGACAGTCCAGCAAAACCAACCACTATACACAATTGAGCCCCCAAGTAAAAGCACCTCCAGTCGCAGGGGCGCAACTATGAAATGTTCTTAGGGGTGCTCATATCGAATTGTTTGCATGTGCACTTGTTACTGCACCCCTTCAAGATTTATACTCAGAGACGCTCCCGAATGCAGCGCGGACACTGAATCGGAGTTTCATGCCGAAGCGCTGAGCAATTACGAGTGAAGGACTTCAGGTGGATTCGAACCTGCAACACTCCAGCTGCAAGGCAACGAACTTATCCATTACACCACCGCGCCTGCACGTATACGCGTCTAAGGCGCGACGCTGCGAGACCTGAAGGCACGGTCGGAGGTCTGGGGAACGTCGTAAGCCCCAGAGACCGACGCATTTTAGCAGTTGACAAACTTGACGTGAACTGGAGCACGTCTCAGCCTCTCAGGTCCTTGTTTGACAGCTGTTTATATGAACGATAATCTGATGAAAACTTCCAGTTGTTTGCAAGAGTCGCAGACTAACAGCATAAACAAATTAAAAGTTTTATTTTAAAAGAAACTAAAAAAATTATATGCAAGAGAATGAAGTAACTCGCGTGCTTGTGTGTGCGCGCGCGCACTTGTTATAGCGTCCCTTCAAGATATCTACCCAGAAGCGATCCTGACTCAGCGTGGGCACTGAATCAGAGTTTCACGCCGAAGCGCTGAGCAATTGCAAGCGAAGGACTTGCCCAAGGTTCCTACGAGGTGGCTTGAGGTGGATTCGAACCTGCAACCCTGCGGCTGCAAGGCACCGAACATAACCACTACACCACCGCGCCCCACAAGGAAGGAAACTGTGTGTATATCATGTGTGTGTAATCTGATAGACTGAAAGAGAGAGAATGCCCCCACCCCCACCCCCCCCAAAGCCACGGATTTGTAGGCCAGCATATCTTGGTTGGCCCCTGGGCCGCTCAAAGTAAAATGACTTTTAGGCTACGTATAATATACGTAAAGGTCGTAAATATAATAGTGTATTATTATAAGTAGGGCTGTTGATTTAATCGCGTTAACGCGTGCGATTAACGCGTTAAAAAAAATTGCGATTAAAAATTTTAACGCATTAATCGCACGCGTTAATTAGGGTTAGATCTGATTAAAATGGAATCAGAGGCACAAAAACTCATTTTAAACGGAAAGCTCATACTTAAAACTAGTGACACATTCTTTGGCAAATATTCCAAAAAAGAATTTGAGTGGGCTATTATCGTAGCAATTCTTTGCTCAATTATTATCGCCTAACATGCGTTAAACGCTAACGATGAGCCGTCGACATCGGCCGGATCGCATCGTCCACTAAAGTTGTTTCCTCACCCCGTCAGACTACATTGGTTGAACTCCAGGAGATGGCAAGACCATTGGATCCATGTTTCAAATGATAAATGTTTATAGAAGGACAACTGAGACGAGGTTTGACAAGAACCGCAACCTCTTGTGAAAAATTGTGACTAAATAATGAGGTTCAATAGTAGACCTACTGTTTTTAAATAATAAGAGCATCCCTTGAACCGACCAATGTAAATAAACTGGTCTGCATAACCTATACAATTGTCTGAATAAATAATTAATTTTGATAGTCAGAAAACGGTTGTCTAATTTTCATTTAGGTCTAGGCCTATATCATTTTAATTAAAGGTGGCTCAAATGAAAAAATAACGGGATTTTGAGGTTTTGACTGATTTGAACATTGTTTCACTTCTGTCCGTCATACAAAACTGTTCAATAAATTAAATGCAGATTAAATAGGCCTAAGGCAAAGGTTATTGAATATGTTGCAATAGAAAGAATGCATTCAGTCATTAAAATTATATGCTTCAGGGGTCCTTAGAAAATAGTAAGATTAATATATTTGTCGGAAATGTATTGCGATTAATTTGGCGTTAACTGCGATAAAAAAAATTAATCGCGCGATTAATTTCGATTAAAAATTTTAATCGAACAACAGCCCTAATTATAAGCCTACTGAGTGTGTGTATAGCCTACACGGCACACGTCTTATAGCTCAGTTAGATACATATTACATAACCATCCATTGATTTACTTATTTATTTTTGTCTGTCTGTTCGCATCATAAGTGAAGATATAATATATAAAAATGTATGAAACTAATGTGTCTATAACTCTATATGACTTACAGATATATTATGTCCATGTGGTTTTAATTAAATTTGAGAACTCAAGTCGTTTGTTTAGACTTTAGAGTATATAGTTATTAAGTGACTGACTGCAGTGTTAAAACGAACTTGACAGATTGGCAGCTGCATTAAACACTTGTGCTTCTCAGATTCCACTGCCTGCACCCCATCCCCACCCTCCACAACCCCCCCACACCCCAGTATCTTTTTCTGTCTACTTATTTCTTTCTATTTGTCTCTCTTCGTCCCATCAAGTGGTTAGTTGTTATGCATATCAACGGCACCAACTGACGATTGTAAGAGAATGCCTGCATCAGCATTCAAAATCTCTCGACACGTCTGTGCATTTGAGGTTCCATTGCAAAGCACTATAGGCCTAAAATAGCATAAAATAGCCTAAGTCTACGCGGTCTAACACAGGCCTACGTGTGTAATAACCAAGGCCGTAGCCAGGATTTCATTTCGGGGGTGTTTCTTCGCCGGAAAAATTTTTACGACCTGTTTTTTTTCTCATTTTCATCGCCAAAATTTCTGACGACCTTTTTAAGTCATCAAGTCGAAATCTCAAGAAATTTTCCCAACTTCATCGACAAAATTTCAAAATTTCTGACACCTTTTTAGTCATCAAATAGAAAATTCATCTCATTTTGCTTAAATTCATTTTTTCGTTATGTGCTAGTGAATTCATTCTATTATTTCATTTCGTCGGGAAATTTTTCATGGTTTTATTTAATGGTTTTTGCATCATAAGCTGTTAAATGATTTCTTCTGCATTTTCCATTTGGGGGGGGGGGTGTTCAAACACCCAAAACACCCCCCTGTCTACGACCTTGGTAATAACATAGGCTACTTTCCTATTAGCTTCATTATGCATTTTGACGGCCGATGTCAAATGCATTAGAAAAAGCGCGAAGAATGTCACAATGATAGATTTCTTTCCTATAATGATTACTTTTGTTTATTTTGTGTAAGTATGTTTGTATGTAGGCCTATGAGCACTTGCTATGTCGCCTCAACAAGATTTCTACTCAGAGGCCCTTCTACGAGCGGCTAGAGGTGGATTAAGGATTCGGACTCGCAACCTTCTGTAATAGGCCTATGTTTAATAGTAATAACTATCTTAGTTCGATGCAAGTTTTCCATTTAGCATAACCCTCATCCGAACAAGCGAAAATCCAACTTAATTTGAACAAGGGGGGGGGTCTGGCCAGACCCCCCGTTTTAATGTAGGTTTTTCATAGGTAATAGTGTTTTTTATATACCAATTTTGTAGGATGATATCAGAATGACTAAAAACAACAATGTAGCCTATTAGTCTCTCTATGCAATATAAATCATTTGTATGATTATTTTAGACTAGGCCTCTCTACATGTTTAGTAACATTAATTGCGACGGTTTGTCATACCTGTTTCATGGACTCAATAACTGTCTATCTATAAAATTTGGAAAATCAAATAAAGAAATCATAATTCTAGTAATATTAGTATTAAATTATGTTAAATTCAAAGTCAGTATGACTGTTTTATATAAAATATCTATCGAAAAATTAATGGAATAATTATGCCTTCAACTAAATTGTAAGCATTTATATAGTCCGGGTTTGTATGTCGAATGATGATGTCTTTCATCTCATTGTTTAGGAAACTGTCAAAACTATCTTGAGTATTCTCATAGGCTATAATGTGTCCGTATTCTTTTATTCCACATTTTGTGCTTACTACATTGTGCAACAGAGCACATCCTTTTGGCAATGCATTTGTCTGCCAAACACATTCGGATCTTTACCTGTATTCAGGTCTCTCGGCTTCATCAGTATCAACAGTTTCGTCATCATAATCTTCACTATTAAGTCCAGTCATCATCATCATGTTCATCATCATCTTCAATTTCAACACTGTTTTTATCATAAGAAACGCCTGAAGGTTGTTATTCAGGCATTGGTATCTTTTCACGTTCACATTCTTTGTTATTGCTCTTATTGTCGAAACTGTCAACATTATGCAGTATCCGTCAGTATTATCTTCAGTATCTCCTTATCACTCAACCGATTTGGTCGCCTAAATGTGCTAATCGTAGCTCATCCATTATAGGAACAAAGTCATAAAAGCATTTCGAGAAACTATCACTTTTAAAAAAGTTATGCACCAAATATATTGACGTGGATTCGAACCTGCAGCCCTCTGACTGCAAGGCAACGAACATACCCACTACACCACCGCGCCCCACGCCTCTAGTGTAGGATCAGCAGGGCCGGATTAAGGCATATTCAGCATGTTCGGTCGAACAAGGGCCCCACACTTTCGGGGGCCCCACAAATTCGAGAGAAAAAATTGAGGAAAAAAATTGGCATATTCTGACGAAATTTCGACCAAAGGACTAAGCAAATCATCACATTTTTCGATCGAAGATCCCATAAAAATTCCGAGCAAGGCCTCCACATTTCTTAATCTGGCACCCTGAGGATGAGTAGTCTTACCGCCCAGAAGTGTCCCATCGCAACGGATAGTCCGATGGCCAGCGGTCCGGACCCAGCAAACCCAACTCTGCGTTTGTCGACTGTGGCAAAGACGGTGAGAACGAGCAAGAACGTGATGGTGTACTCGATGATGACGATCTGGTAGACTTCGACGGAACCATTGGCAGGTGGGGCTGACGTACCAAGCGTCGGATTGGCAATGCTGCTGTTGGCGATGCCTCTGGGTGTGGCAATGTGAAGCAACCCCGCACCGGCGATCGCCCCAAGACACTGGCTGATTATGTAGAAAAGACCGCGGACGAGACTGATCTTGCGGGTGACTAGGAACCCTATCGTTACGGCGGGGTTTATGTGGCCCCCGCTGACGTGTGCTATCACCCAGACGATGGTAGCGACGCTGAGGCCGAACGCCAGGGACAGCTGGACGATGCTCTGGGTTGCAGTCGAGGCACAAGCGCCGCAGCCGACTGTGACTAGCAGCTGGGTCCCGATGAACTCGGCCAACAGAGCCACCCAGAACTTGGCCGACTGTAGATCTTCTAGGTTACTGCTTCGCGCCATCTTCTTTGGTCAATAATTGGCACTGCTGCTGCTGCTGCTGCTGCTGCTGCTGCTTCTAAATACCTCTAAAACAATTAACTCTTTTCGATCGAGCTCAGAGCAATCGAAAACAGTTTATTCTGTCTCTCTTGGCTGTCTTGTAGTCGTCGTATGGTGTCCAGTGTCCGTTTCCAGCGCTCCTAAGCTCTACCAAACAGTCTGCCACCCTCTGTTGCTTCCTCCAGAAGAACTGCTGCCGCCGCCTGACGGAGAGCTAGGATGCGCTCCTGCCTTTTATACGACGACGACGACGACGACGATGATGATGAGTCTCTTGCCACAGTAGTAAGTATCTTCTTCGGAGACAACCCACACTGAGGCAGAGGAGGATGATTGGCTATTGGCTTGATATTATGGAACTGCTTCTTCTTCAGTCCACAACGGTACCAGCCATCCAAGCCACCCAGCCACCCAGCCAACCAGTGAGAGTTGATTATTATTATAACACGGATGGGTCCAAAATACGGAAATATATCTGATCGGATTCTCACTGGACTTTGAACACTGTCTGCTTATCTGTCTGTCTGTAAGTCTGTCTATCTGTCTGTCTGTATTTGTGTATATCTGTGTGTCTATCTGTTTGTTTGTCTATCTGTCTCTCTATCTGTCTTTCTCACTGTCTGTTTGCTGTCTATCTGTCTTTCTGTCTGTCTATCTGTTTGTCTGTCTGTCTGTCTATCTGCATGTATATCTGTCTGTATATCTGCCTGTCTATCTGTCTGTCTGTCTATCTGTCTGTCTGTCTATCTGTCTGTCTATCTGTGTGTCTATCTGTTTGTCTATCTGTCTGTTTATCTGTCTTTCTCACTGTCTGTTTGACCTGGGCTCTCCTCCTCCATATCTTCATTGTCTATAAGTCTCAGCGTCCTCCATAATACTGCTATCGATAATTTTGCAGAACTTTGCAGATGTTTGCACAACTCGTTTCAATTGCCGATCGCGCGACCACAATCTTATCAATCGTGTTCATATATTTCCGACACGACTAATGCTGTTTGTAGCCATGGGAGCTAGCAGGATTTTTAGGGAGTCAGTTACGGCCTGAAAACTGAAAAGTTAGGATTTCGTAATAATGAAAATGTCATTAAGAAGCAACTCACATAATTACACTGTGTTAATTGTGGACCAATATTTAGTAACATTTTTGCAAGTCTCCCTTCTCCTAGAGTTCCTATATAAACCACAACGCGTGGCGCTCGGTATTGTAGGCCTAGTGGGCATGTTTTTGCCTTGAAGGGGCGCTATAACAAATACACGGCCAAACAAGCAAATCCATCCGATCATCCGCCCTGCAAGTTTTGTCGTCCTCAGCAACCTCTACCCCCCCCCCAGCAACTGCTCTGTCCGTATATCCTGTCTCACTGGGTGTTGGACGCGGTTTCCTCTGAACAAACATCGATCTATTCTAACCTATCGGATACGACGCAGCGCTCGTGAATAAGTTGATGCTCTCTGCTTAGCCAGTTTCAGGATTGTGCTTTAGAAATTTGGAGTGTATATGCAGTTTCGATTACGATTATGATGGCGTTGAAATTTTGTTTGAAATAATATAGGAACATTTTTTTGCATTTGATATTGATTTTAGTGTTACTGCATATGGCCTTTCAGTTGGTCAGTTTAGAGTATTTTTTCTTGCTGCTGTTTAACGACACTGTCATATAAAAGATGATTAGAGTCGCCCTCCTTTTTTCCAGACTTGGGACTGGCACTGCAGAGAACAACCAGTGGCGGAGTCTATAGTTTAGAGAGTCTGCATGATTTATATACATGCAGGCCTATATGTATACTATATAGTGTCATCAGGCTTAAGTTATGTTGCCCATGTTATTTACCACTGCATCTGCTTAGTGCCCTTTAATCATGATGGCTGAGAAATGCTGTTTCAGAGTTCAACCCCCTATTCTTTCTTAGGGCCCACAGTAAAGCCTTCATTGCAAACCAAATTCCGTATAAATCAATGTCTCATCCATCAGTTATTTTTCTGCAATAATAACTATTCTCATAATAGGGCCTAGGCCTATACTGCCTTTAATCAAAAATAATAACTCACAAGTTCATATGGTCCTTTACGATTCGATAACTCAAGTAAGCCGTCCATATGGGCCCAGGCGACTATAAATCTGGATTTAAAAAATGGTATCAACAGCAACTGCCATGTGACAGTACAACGCCCTGTATTATATGCCTGGTCTCTTTTGAACCATCCCCGCCTGGGTTCAATCAACAGTAGGCCTACTGTAGACTATCTGTCACATATTTTATTTATTTAAATTCCAGATCAACGTATACAAAATAAACCAGTTGTATTTTTGCAAAAGTTTTTGCGTGTAGGCTCATGTATGCTGTATGCTTGGATTCGCATAGTAAACTTTAGGCTTGGATAGGCTATATATGGGCGGCAGGCTGCGTATAGGCCTACATGTAGTATTCTATAGAGCGGCGGTGTTGAAAGAAATGGAAAATTCCGCAATATAGCCTAAAGAAACTTTAAAAGAATAAGCGTGTCCTTGTTAATAAGCATTTTTAGTAATTGGCGACAGTTTTGTCCTTGCCTATAGCGAAAAACTATCCAACGATGATGGACTATAAGTTGAATGAAAGTGGGTTTTATTAGATAAGGGTTATAACTTAAGGTGGAGACGGATGGAAGAGATCCAGAGATCCAGTACCGTGCTGGACTCTATAGGATCATCGTGGCCAGTAGAGGAGCTAGATTGACGGAACCATGAGAAAATACTTCGGTGTCCTTAATCCAGGGGTTATTTTAAGGAAATTTCTCAACTGCACATATTTTCAGAATATCATCCTACATCGGGTAAATTGGTCATTATTGAGACTAACAGGCTTTTTTAACGTTCAGTTCTACACAAAATGTGCAGATCTAATAAACTTCTAAATGGATTAGTGCAGTTGTAAAAGCATTTTTGTGGAGTTAAAAAAACTTTTTGAAAGTTCGTTGTCTTCCGATTTGGAATAATACGCTATTTTAAACAGACATTTAGAGAAGCCTATAGTCGGCCTATTGCAAGTTTTGTGATTGAAGTTTTCAGCTATAAACTTTGAAACCAGCCTAACCAAATCAATACCTTATTTTGCAACAATGCTTACAGTAGAAAAAATGAGTGAAGAAGTTTGATGGGTTCATCTTAGTTTCGTTCGCAAATTGGCGCCAGTGCCGTAGCTAGGGAGGTGATTTGGGTGTTTGAACACCCCCAGAAATGGAAAATGTAAAAAATAATATAATGCATTTACTAGCACATGATGTAAAAACCATGAAATAAAACCATGTAAACACCATCCGAAATTTAAAATGTAAAAAAATAGAATATTATTCACTTGCACGTAATGAAAAAAACACTGAAATTAGGCGAAAGATAGGCTACTAAAAAAGCCGTTTCAGATGGTCTTCTGAAATTTTGACGACTAGAAAGGTGTCTTCAGAAATTTTCTCACCTAAAAAAGGTGTATTCAGAAATTTTGACGACTAAACAAAGGTGTCTGAGAAATTTTGACAATTAAAAAAGGTGCCTTCAGAAATTTTGACAACTAAAAAAGGTGTCTTCGGAAATTTTGACAACTCAACAAAAGTGGCTTTAGAAATTTTGACAACTAAAAAAAGGTGTCTTCAGAAATTTGACACCTACAAAAAGTGCATTCCAATATTTTGACGACTAAACAAAGTTGTCTACAGAAATTTTGACAACTAAAAAAGGTGTTTTCAGAAATTTTGACGACTAAACAAAAGAGTGTTCAGAAATTTTGACAACTAAGAAAGGTGTTTTCTTGAATTTTGACGACTAAAAAGTTGTCTTTAGAAATTTTGACACCTTAAAAAAATTTCACACCTAAAAAAGGTTTCTTCAGAAATTTTGACGACTAAACAAAAGTGTCTTCAGAAATTTTGACAACTAAAAAAAGTGCATTCCGATATTTTGACGACTAAAATAAGGTGTCTTCAGAAATTTTGACGACTAAACAAAGGTGTCTTTAGAAATTCTTACACCTTAAAAAAGGTCTCTTCAGAAATTTTCACACCTAAAGGTGTCTTCAGAAATTTGGCGACTAAACAAAAGTGTCTTCAGAAATTTTGACAACTAAAAAAGATGTCTTCAGAGATTTTGACACCTAAAAAAGTGCATTCCGATATTTTGACGACCAAAATAAGGTGTCTTCGGAAATTTTGACGACTAAACAAAGATGTCTATAGAAACTTTGACAACTAAAAAAGGTGTCTTCAGAAATTTTGACAACTAAAAAAGGTGTCTTCAGAAATTTTGACAACTAAAAAAAGATGTCTTCAGAGATTTTGACACCTAAAAAAGTGTATTCCGATATTTTGACGACCAAAATAAGGTGTCTTCGGAAATTGTGACGACTAAACAAAGATGTCTATAGAAACTTTGACAACTAAAAAAGGTGTCTTCAGAAATTTTGACGACTAAGCTAAGGTGTCTTCAGACATTTTGACGACTAAAAAAGGTGTTTTCAGAAATTTTGACGACTAAAAAACGTCGTCAGAAATTCTCCGCCGAAGAACTTCCCCCCCCCCAAATCAAATCCTGGCTACGGCCTTGGAGGCTGTGAAAGTTGGGCAGTTCTGAAATTTTTTTTTAAAAAGCCCTGCCGCTATGGCTTGTTTTGCGTGGAATAGCTCAATTGGGGAAATTTTGATACGGTGTAAGATAATTATTTGCGATCCTTCATGTTTATATGCTTTCACGTCTATTGTTTAAAATTATTGAAGTTGTAAACACAAAAAAAACAGAGAAGCCATATGCTCCGCCTGGCTTTCGTTTTTAACTCATTATTTTGTTACAAACTGGGAATCTTGCATTCGATTTCGTTTCCTAACCGTTACATTTATATGGCTTGCATCAGACAGCTTGTTTGAATATGCCATTTATCTCTAGACTTGTTTTCTTGCATTTTATGCCATTAAGAGTTGTCAGTAGATATTTCAAGTAAAATTCAAGGCAAAAATGTATTATAATCTTGTTTGTTACAATTAGTTTAATTAAAATATATTAGTTACTAGCCTACTAACATCCTTTATGCGATTGTGTGTAAAAAGTAACTGCACAAAACCTGATTTTCAACTGCACAAATTCGTTTTCCAACTACACACTTTGTGTCCAGCTGCACGTTAAAATAACCCCTGCCTTAATCCCTGTGGATCTCAGTCATGTCCAATTAAAGATTTGTCGAAGAGTAGCATACATAATTATATGTGTTGCAAACATGCAGCTACTCTAGGCTACTGATTTCCCGTCTGCCCTTGTACACCCGCAGCTTTACCTTCATGTTTGATCAACTTCACTGGCTCCCTATATATGTGCTCGCCTGCGCATAAACTTACAATAAAAGATCCTAACTCTAATCTTTAAGGCTCAGCCGAGTCTATCACCAGAATGTCTGGTTGACGCAATCTTTCGGCTTCATTCAGGTTACCACACGCACCCCACTTCGTTCCTCCAAGAGACCTGAACTCTTGGTTCACCGCATTAGAATTGTCTTAGTCTCGGATCATTTGCTTCAATTTTGACCTTTTTATTGGAATACTCTATAAATAGGTCTATCTACTTCTGTTCGCTCTACCATTTGTTGACAGTCGTTCTTCTTCATGCGCTCTTCTCAAACCTGCCTGCAGTTCTCAAGTGGCCTTGTAGCCTACACTGGGAGCGCTTCTGAACGGTTCACCCTACTTCACGTAGACGTTTTATAAGTGCTAAAATACAATACCATACTCAAGTATATAATATTATATTATGGGTGCAATTCATAACGTATAGGCGACAGGCATCGTTATCACACTGCAAAATCGATGAACATTATTGGAACGACGTCACGCTTGGATACCAACTTTTCGTATCTAAGCACGAAGTATTTAACGGTTATCTGCTATATATAGGTGCAATGGCGTCTGCACGGACGAAATCTTAACATGGTTTAGATAGGGAGGATTTGGCTTTGCGTATACTGGGTCCTGTGTTCTTCTTTAGCTGCTTAAATATATCGCATAATTTGTGTAAAATTGCAATGAACGTGTACGTTAAAAGTAAGTCTCTGACAGACGTCAAGTTTAGTTAAACAATGGGAAAATTTGAAAATCTCGTTAGATAGGCCTACTTTTTTAACGCTGTGACGCAGTGGCGGCTCTACAGAGGAGGCCAGGGGGGGCAGCTGCCCCCCTTGCTGAGCTCGTGCCCCCCCAGTTGCCCCTTTTGCGTCCAATTTATTGCAAAATGTGTTACATACTGCTTACTTATTTCAAGTTATTTGCTTAGACATAATTAAAGATTCACTTATTAATATTATATTTTCGCGTTAGTAATTATTACTCACACAACACTTACTTACTTGCTCATATATGATATATCTAGTCAATAATGGCATGCTCGTAAGTCTTTGGTATGAACTATGTATTTAGGATCGTTGGTTTATTTGCGTTAAAGCTCTTCCGGAAGTTCCGGTCATTGCGGTCAATCTTTCTTTCATGCGATTGATTCGCACGCGGTCGGTTACAGAACTTTCACGTGTTCGTTAAGAATAACTTAAAATGAGTGATATTAGACAAATGTTCAGTAAACCGAACAAGAGGGCTAGAAATGAAGACGAATCTGTGCCTAGGTTTAGCGTTACAAAGGAACCTTCTGCCGACATTTCATTAACTTTGGACTCTGTGGTGGTCACTTCAGAGAGCACGAGTTGCTCGATCGCGCTGTTGGACGATGAACTGCCCGACGATATCATAGATTTTGAATCGAATGTAGAAAATCTGGATGAATCTCAGGTGGGTAACTATATGTATAATGTGGTAATCGTTTTTTTATTTAAACGGACGAGCGGTGGTGCAGGTTCTCACTCGATCATTTCATTGCAAAATGAAGATGGCCGAGGCCATTAAACGGCCGCTACAGAAAATCGCTTTACCTTTATGTTAAATATAAATGTACACGCTTTTTATAGCAAAAGCTACTGTCAATCGAAATACTTAACTGTACCCCTTACTATAACTAACATTTGCCTTACTATTGTATGGCCTCGACGCTGACCTACACCACGCCTAAATAAAATTATAGTAATTAGGTAAGCTTATAATATAATCACTGACAGTTTGTAGGAGTTCTGCCATTTGAGGTTCCCCATATATGGAGTAGTCAGAATGTAATAATGTATACTTGAGGACCGGCAATCACGTGAGTTGTGGTTCGTTAGTATTTGAGATTTCAGGGCTGCCTGGTGGGCTGCTAGTGACAGCCTTTACTGATAACCCATTTTACATTGTACAGTTTGCTGAGTTTGAATATCAACATGTGGCAAATTGTAAATGTTGTCTTATTTGTTTATTACAGACATTTTCTGAAAGCCAGACTGGAGACGATCCTCCATTTATAGCAGGGCAAGGGAGGCATGAAAGAAGTCCAGGTCCCTCTGACTTGTCATCAACACCTACTGATGCACCATCTCAACCCATCCTGAAAATGTATCCTGTAAAAGAACAGTCTGGAAGCAAGCGTTCTTTTAGATCAGTCTGGTTTTCTTTGTACCCGTGGCTAGAGTATTCACAGCTGAGAGATGCTGCTTTTTGTTTTGTATGTAGGCACTTTCCAGTTTTAGGTAAAGTAACTGAAGCAGCTTATACTTCTGTGGGTTTCAATAATTGGAAAAAGGCCCATGGTACTGGCTGTGGATTTCATCAGCATGCAAAGTGTGATAATCATGTGACGTCTATGATTATGTGGACCGAATTTAAGGAACTTAAGAATAGAAATCTTGGCAGCGTTGTTCAGTTGCAGAGTGAAGCTGCTGCCCAGCAGATAATTGAAAACAGACGTTATGTCATAACAGTGGCTGAAACATTGATGCTTACAGCAACTCAAAATTTGGGCCAAAGGGGGCATCGAGAAACAAATGCTGGACTGGGTGAAAATCCTGGAAATTTTAGGAAAATTCTTGAACTTGTTATAAGACATAACACTTCAATTTCAGAGCGGTTTAGGGTTGGTCCTTTGACAAACCGCTACACAAGCAAAGACATTCAAAATGAAATCTTGTTTACCCTTTCTGATATGGTTAGGGATCAGATAATAATGGAGGTTAAAGAGTCTATTTACTTTTCTATCCTTGTTGATGAAACAAAGGATATTAGCCATAAGGAACAGCTATCTTTTGTTGTACGCTTTTTTGCAAACAAGATAGTTAATGAATGCTTTCTTGATTTCAAACCTGCAAATGGACTAGATGCAAAGTCATTGTCAGAGCTTATTTTGGATACTTTAAAGTCATATGGGTTAGACATTGGTTCATGTTTAGTAGGTCAAGGTTACGATGGTGCAAGTGTAATGAGTGGTGTAAATAAGGGTGTGCAGCAGTTGGTTCGGCAATCAGCTCCGCTGGCCATATATGTCCATTGCTATGCACACAAATTAAATTTAATTTTAGTTGATGCATGTAAATCTGTTTCAGAAGCTAGGGATTTTTTTGCATTACTTGAAAGATTTTATGTTTTTACTTCAAGTTCTCTGATGCACAAGAAATGGGTTGAAGCACAGAGTGAGTTATATCCTGGAGAACCGATAAGGCAGCTCCAGCGACTCAGTGACACTAGATGGGCATGTCGTGTAGTTTCTTGCCGTAACATTCGTGATCGTCTAGATGCATTGGTATATATGCTAGAGGATGTTGCTGGAGGGCGAAACGCTGAAAGGGCGGTTGAAGCTAGAGGCTTGTTGTTGTTGTTAGATTTTAAATTTGTGTTGTTTTTGCACTTATTTTGCGATATTTTGGGCAAGATACATATTGTATCAAATCAACTGCAGTCTTCAAGTGCTGACTTATCTGCAGCTGCAGACCTAGTTAAAAATTTAATTAGTTCTTTCAAGGAGAATAGAGAAGAGACAGGTACATTTATAAGCACTCTGTTCTTCAAAGCAGAAGAGCAATGTAGGAATTGTAACATTGAACCAGTATTAGCCAAACAGCGTGTTCGTAAAATGCCTAGGCGCTTTGATTGTTCTGCTGTTGATGAAAGCGTGGGGCATCGTTCTGAAGTGGACACACAGACTGCATTTAGGCAACATAATCTACTATCCGGTTATTGATTGCATCATTTCTGAATTGGCAAGACGATTTTCTGACCATTCTCTTACTGTTATGATTGGCATTCAGGCGTTAACTCCAAAACACAAGTCTTTTCTAAATTACGATTGCATTGAGTCATTTGCTCACCTGTACAAAAGTGATATTGAAGATCTAGGCCACGAGATTCCTCAAGTAGGGCGTTTGTTGCAGCGTTCGGGTACATGCACAACCAATATGTCCACAACGGTAGACCTGGCTTGTTTTTTAGAACCATATAAACTTGCTTTTCATGAATTGTATAGACTTTTGAACATAGCTATTGTTTTACCAGTGACATCGGCAGCATGTGAACGTAGCTTTTCTACTCTGAAATTAATTAAAACATATCTGCGAAGTACCATGTCTGATGTTCGGTTAAGTAGTTTAGCAATGCTGTCAATTGAATCTGTTCGTGCAGAATCAATTAATATGGATGCTTTTGTGGACGAGTTTGATTCGAGGCACAACAATCGTAAACTTGCTCTTCATTAACTGTATGTACATGTATTGTGTCTAATTGATGTTTGAATTGTAAATTAAGTTATTCTGTTTTCAAAATTGATATTTATGTGTATAGCTTAAGGTTGTCGCTACCGTCGCTACGAAAGATAACTTTTCAGTGCCCTTCTGTGTGGATTCATGTATGTTGTGCAATAGGTTTTTATAGGCCAGGCTTTAAGCTGACCCCCATAACGTCCCTTTGCCCCCCCATTGCCCCCCCTGTTGGAAAAACCTAGAGCCGCCACTGCTGTGACGGACCCTATATAAACCTCAGCAGCTTGTGATCAGTACCGCTTCTCGGCCTTTTGGCTAAGATCAAAGTGAAATAATAATTAAATGCCTCCCTGCTGGGCCGCTGGCGTCGGTTAAAACCGCGTAAGCCTAGTAAAGCAGGAGGGCCTCTGGCGCACCGTAACTGGTCGTAAGCCTATAATAAATAAATAAAATAAAATAAAAAATAAAAAACAACAACAAGAAAAACAAAAAGCGCAGGGCCATGACCCTGAGGGTCGCGGCCGGACTCAACCGACGCTGAAGGAAGTGGCGCTGTAAATGAGCTCAGAAAGTCAATAGCAATCATCATACGAATGTCTTGAGGATTCGTTTCGAGGATGTGTAGGAAGATGCGCACTCCACGATATGCCAGGTCACTGGACAGGATTTTCCATCAGGTCATCAGGACAATCGCCTTCTGCTGAGCGCCGAGCGACAGGATGACTACTCAGAGGCGCTCCGGCTGCAGAGCGGACACTGCATCGGAGTTTCACGCCGAAGCGCTGAGCAATTGCGAGTGAAGGGCTTACCCCGGTCCCTACGCGGCGACTTGAGGTGGATAATATACCGTGGATTCGAACCTGCGACCCTTCGGCTGCAAAACAACGAACATTAGCCTATCCACTACACCACCGCGCCCCACATGCTGCCGAGTTGACTTTGAACGTTCAATCTTCAACTTCTCATCTGAACCGCTTAAAAAGATCAGCCTTGCACTGTGATTTAAATGTCTCCACAAAGAATGCGTTTCTTTCCTACAATTTACGCAGATGCAAGATAATATAGGCTACACTGTCTTCCATGCGCTGTGTCCTGCGACAGAGTAGGAGCAACAGTCGCCGTGCATAGCAGATTTTTATGATGATCGTATCCGACATCTGTCCCTCACCCCACCCACCCAACCCCTTCCTCACCTCCATCATCGTCGAGTCGACCTCCGCACATACAGAATTACAGATCTCCTTTAATTCACACTGGATCTCAGCGGAAGTCCATCATTCTGACGCCGCCGTAAGATTTGATGCATGAAGGAATTGACGATTCAGTGAGATACAAGACAGTATAATTTCTTGCATGAGCTTAAATAAAAATAGATAGACATTACTTCTGGCTTGGCCGAACCAAGAGTGATCCAGCACTTAGGCCATTAATGTTAAGCCGAACCCACTGCTGTAAAGCCGACCTGCGTGTTGTGCTATGGTTGGCCGTATTTCGTAATACCTTTACCTGTAATCATTCTGCGGTTTGTCAGATTAGATGTTAATAAACGAATATTAGGCTATATAATACAATAGTATAGGCCTACACATAGAAAGAGTCAGGGCCGGATTAAGGCATGTTCAACATGTTCGGCCGAACAGGGGCCCCCCACACTTTAGGGGGCCCCCACAAAATGCAAAAAATTTTTTTTGCAAATTTCGACCAAACGACTATTTTCCGAAAATTTCGCCAGATGACTAAAAAAAAGGTCATCAACTTTTTTGGCGGATGAAATGGTATGATTTTCCAGAAAATTTATCCGGATGACTAAAAAAAAGGTCATCAAATTTTTGGCGGACGAAATGGTTTGATTTTCCGAAAATTTCGCAAATTCTCCCGAGCAGGGCCCTCACAAAATTCTCCCGAACAGGGCCCCACATTGCTTAATCCGGCCCTGGAAAGAAGGAAAAAAGACATGCGAGTTTTTCCTTAAGTAGCTTTTTTGTTCTAAGTAGGCTAGTATGTAGTATATAGGCTCTTAGATAATTAGTAGCTTAAATGATGTAGCCTTATTGAAATCACGTAATTTGTAATTTTCGAAAAATTTATCAAGTAGGCCTAGTCGGTAAATTGTAATCCAATTTCATTTTCTCCCGTATATGCTTAACTAGTAATTTGTAATTCAATTACACGTTACTGTGTAATTTTCCCATTATATCTGGACCCAGGGGCCGCATGTTTGAAACCCTTGATCTGAGTGTTGGTCTTTGCCTGTCAGCGAACTCTTTTCTCAACCACCGTACATGTTGTATGGGAGGCGTTTAGAGATAAGAGACGAAGTGTAAGAAAGTGGGTGGTGACGCCAATGGCCCATCTTCGATAGCATGCAGTAGACCTATATCTTGCTGGTGAACTTTAAGCCTGAATAGGCGTACGTATTCAGCTGCAGATCTCGAGGCTCAAGTTATTTACGAATCATTGTTTTTCATTCAAAGACAGACTTATAGGCTGAATTGCCCTCTGGGGCTTAGCCTAAGTGTTGGTACAATAGCCTAGGTTTATTCCAACACCCACTCTGCTGCGCGAGAAATCTAACTGTCTGAGAACATAAAATGTAGTTTAGGCGGAGATACGGAATTCGGAACGTTAAGCAGAACACCCTATTCATCAGACGAGACCGAACTTTGTACGGTACTCTGTAAATTAGAATTGTATGTAATATATATTCCGAATCCTTTTAGTTTTTATAGATGGCCTGCATTTGTAATTTGACGATTGCATGAACCATAACCCTATAAGCCAATATGCTCCACTGTCTTATAGGCTACATACAGACACAGCGCTCGTGAATAGGCTGGTGCCCAGCACTTGGCTTTCTAGTAGCACTTTATAAATCTGGACACACCGCTCGTGAGCAAGCTGGTGCGTGCGCTTTGCTTTCGCTTTAGAAATTGCGATTACGATGATGTAGGCCTAGGTAATGAGTCCATAAAGTTAGATAGAAATTAAGACCACGAGTAGGCCTATAAAAATATTTTCAGCTGGCTATTAACCCAGTGATCTACATTGATGGTTATAAAGTTGGTTTCGTCCGAAGCACCTATGTCTGTGTTAGGTAGTCTTCCGATCGATACTGGCTTATTTGAGAGATTTACATCTCGAGCTGCTGCACGGGGTCCATATAATTATAGTAGCCTACTACGGCCTTGCTAAGACCCTATTCTGAACAGTCTTTGTGACTAGAAGCAGCGTCTATGATAAAGTAAACCCATGCGTTTAGCTTTTAAGAAGACTGTAAAATCTTTTTAGAGTTTACTATTTTGTTATGTAGGCCTATCCGCTTTCCTATTCCTCTGTTTAAAACCCTGTGTAGCTAGCTATAGCACCAAAACTCACTCTACATGGGCATACAATTCATTACTCACTTTCTGTTATGTGTTGCTACTGTGAATCGCTAGAGGCAGGTCCGGTTTAGACCACAGCGTCTCCGACAGTTTCAATCTGGCGCGCGTAGGTTACAGGTGCGCGAATGTAGTTTGTCTGTTCATTCCAGTGGCGTAGTGAGGAATTTATGAGGGGGGTTTAATGGCCTGGCCAAAATTCGGGCCGGATCCAGGGGGAAATCCAGCCATGCCCCAACCCATTGAGAAATGTCCATAGAATGCTTCCACCCAACCCCTTTAGGTCTCAACAATTTAATGGTATATTTTTCAGACAATTCGGCTAAAAAGGTCATCAGTTTTTTCGGGCGAAAGATCGACAAAGTTTCTCCAAAATTTTGGCTCCCCTTCGAAAATTTCTGTATCCACCCCTGGGCCGGTTCACCTTTCTGTAACCTACCCAACAGTAGGCCTAAGTAAAAGGAAATAAAGTAACAACTGGAATAAAGTAAGAAGAACAATAATCGTTACTACAAAAATGGTTAGTTTTTCTTATTTAGGCGGATGAACATTGAATAGGCCTAATCTTTTAAAGAACTTTTTCCTAAGCCAATGGGAGGGTTAATTCCCCCACACTGAACCAGTGGCGTAGACAAAGGTAGCTTAGGGGATATTAAACCAATAAACCCCCCTAAGCCCCTTTGTCTACGCCACTGGATCATTTTAAAATCTGTCTTATATAGGCTAGGCCTAGTTGTTAATCAAACATTGCATTCAAATCAATCGATCCCTCACCGATCAATCTCACAGGGCTTTTTTAACGTGCAGTTGTACACAAAATGTGCAGTTCTAAATGGATTTGTGCAGTTGTAGAAGCACTTTTGTACAGTTAAAACTAGGAAACAATTGTCATTGTCCCCCGATTGGGGGTAATTAAATTACCATGGAGGATGGGAATGGAAAGAAGGAGTAACTGTTGTGCAGTTCTAAAAATTCCTTTAAAACAGCCCTGCAATCTTAATCCTGATGGCTGATGCCCATGGGCGGAGTTTGGTTTCCGTTCTTGGAGGGGCTAATGCCTTCCTAGGGGGGGGGCTAAGCCCGGAAAAAGATATCATTTTCATGGTAAAAAAGCTAAATCTGGGCTTTCTTGGGGGGGGGGCTTAGCTCCCCCCTAGACCCTGATAAACTCCGCCCATGCTGATGCCACCATCAAGCACCGTCATTAATTGTTTGGAAGATTTCTGCATTTTGACCATAATTATGTCAGAAACTCAGTTGCAGCAGTCAAGACGAATGAAAGCAAAGCCTAAGTAAGAACAGGAATGTTTGCAGTGATGATAATATCAAAGTAATGCTTTCTATCAAGTAGGTCTAGGTGGCCTCCCTAAAAGTGGTATAACGTTTGACCTGTTCGGAATATTTTGATGAAATCTGGCCTTCAAGTGTTAATAAGAATTGTCTTTAAGACCGTCAAATTTCATTTCGAAATTCTAACTTTTGGCCAAGATATTGGCAAAAATCTAGGGGGGGGGTCTTTTTTGGCGCACCCTGCATGTAGATTGTAGAAGGTGGGAATTTTAGCGTCGGAAAAGCTCGGAATGCATCAAAAGAAAGGATTACCCGGCAAAGTGAGTGGATTGCGTATAGGCTTGCCAAAGGGTTCTATTCCATGCATGGTGATCATGGATGGAAAGATTCGATCTGCCTGTAGCTAGGCTGTAGCTGTAGCCATGGGCGTCCGCAGGGGGGGCTCAAGGGGGCGCAAGTGCGCCCCCTGGATTTTTCGCATAGGCTATTAGAATATTTAGTTATGATTATTGCAAAGTAATTTTCAATGTGGTTATCGTTGCGTTCTACAAGTTGGACCTATGTCCTATTATAACTTTCTTTGGACGCAAAACATATAGGTAGACCTACATAGTTCTCTCATGGTAATATTGAAATTCATACTGTGATCCCAAATACGGCAAAAATGCATTCATTCGTGTCGCTTAATAGACAAGTAAATTGTATCGTGTTCCCGTTAATAGCGGCTCTTGTGTTGTTTCAGGCGATCACTGCGAGATAACAGATCTAGCTGGTGAAACGCGATTAGTCACACACACACATACACACATATACACACACAAGGATATATAAGCAAACTTAATTCGCACTGGCTGGAGCGACAGTGTCTATCTCTGACTAATCAATCATTTTCTTCCCTCAGATGCCAGCCAAGAGCGAGTGTGCCAGCGAGAGACAGAGAGGAAGAGATAGAAGGGGATATATAGAGAGAAAAGGGGAGAGGAGGGAGAGAAGAGGAAACATCACATCAAAGTTGATACTTGATATGGTGGTATATACTTATATAGCTGTATAGTGTATATATATATATTATATAGCTGTGTGTATATTAGGCCATTTCAAAATATTTTTTTTTAGAATGTTACTTGTGCCCCCCTGCCATATTGTTTCTATTACTGAAACATAATTGCCTGCGAATTTTCAGATCTGTAGGCCATGTTTTGACCCCCGCCCACCTCAAAAGTAGTTTTATGTGCAAAACGGACATTGGTAACATGGTAGCAAATTGTAAACTTTTTGCATTACCTTTTATAGGTTGTAATCAACTAACCATGGTGGCAAGGAGTGAAAATATGGAAAAGTACCACCTCAGGAATAGTCAGGAAGTAGTTCCTCCAATTTTATCCACACCAAACCGCCCGGTACTTAGAAAATATGATAGAGAAGTGCCTATTCTACGTTGGAAACTGGCTCTCTTCATCCATTGGGGCCGATGCGACGTATAATGATCTCAAG
Organism: Lumbricus rubellus; assembly: GCA_945859605.1. Lineage (NCBI taxonomy): Eukaryota > Metazoa > Annelida > Clitellata > Crassiclitellata > Lumbricidae > Lumbricus > Lumbricus rubellus. The sequence continues at coordinate 27,676,002 of OX243826.1, read as the reverse complement.
CTATTGCATGACTTGAACAAGTACTGCAAGCATGATCCACAAGTTGCAAATGCAGACATAAAAGCCATGGAAAAGCACTTCTGATGCCTATTAACAGAGGAATGTGCTGTGTTCTCTCTACTTTGAAACAGACTTTCCTATTCAGAACGACAGCAGATTGCTCGAACATTGCTCGAAATTCTTAGACCAAGAGAGTTTGAAAGAGGCCATCCAACTTTTCCTCTTCTGAGTCACAATTTAAAAAAGCTATCATCCCTTATTGGGCCTAAATCCTGGTTCTTGCTTCACAGCATGGGAATTGGCGCCAACTGGCTAGGAAAATCTGCTAGTGAATGGCATAATGATCCCAATTACCAAGAAACTGAGACATATGTGCAGTCAGAGGCGGATCCAGGGCCAATCCGGCCATGTCCCCATCAGAATTCAGAAATGTCCATATCCCCTCACCAGGTGTCAAGAAGTTTTTGATCAATGGAGCGGACAAAGGCGAAAGTAGGATATGACTAAAAAAACAGATGATCATTGTAACATTGGCTTGGAAAAAGATACATGTTCAAGGCAGTTGGTTGATTAAATGACTAAAAAAGGGTCATCAGCTATTTTGGCAGGGAAATTTGGTATTTCAAGACATTTAGACCGAATGACGTGAAAAAAGGTCATCTGTTTTTTCGTGTCAAAGATCAACGAAAAATTTTCCGATCTAAGGTCAAAAATGTTGGCCCCCCCTCGAAAATTTCTGTATCCGCCCCTGTGTGCGGCATGTCAAAGTGGTGTATGATCTGTCGGAATGGGCTGTGAAACTTATCCAAGACTTCTCAACTATTGTTACCAATGATGAAGCACAAAAACAGTTTTATTGCAAATGGTCGAATATCAACGCAACGAAACTCCCAACTTTCAAACAGAGACATTAAAAAAATTAACCTTCTCCTCCATAAAACCTTTAATCCAGTAAAGTGATTTGACATAAAAAGTGTACACGATAACCAAACTACTATAATTATATGTTGTTTGTCTTCTTTGTATAATAAACTGTCTTTATAGCCTATTACAACATTTTCGTCATGATTATAGTGTAGGAAAACAATGGTTTATCAACTGAATCAGTTGATCGTGGTGGGCGGGGGTCAAAACACCACGAAATGATCTAAAATTTGGTATACATTCATATTTTGCCATTAGAAACAATATAGGAGGGGGGGCACCATGTAATTTTTAAAAATATTTTTATCCCATGCATTTTTGAAATGGCCTAGTGTATATATATATATATATATATATAGAGAGAGAGAGAGAGAGAGAGGAGAGAGAGAGGAGAAAGAGAGAGAAAGAGAGAGAGAGAGAGAGAGAGAGAGAGAGAGAGAGAGAGAGAGAGAGAGAGAGAGAGAGAGAGAGAGAGAGAGAGAGAGAGAGAGAAGGGGAGAAGGATCATAGATGTGTGCAGTGGATTACAGTCAATACCTCTATCTTGGGGAAGTTACGCCCTTGCTGACAGATTGATATCCCAACTCCCAACACATGGGACAAAAGCTTCCCGCTCGAGGCAGAGCGATTGAGCGAAGAATAATTTAGGAACGGAGCAGGCAGTCAAAGGGTGTTTCGTTTTCGCTTGAAGTTGAGTTCTGTAATCGGCCAGACTTTAAACTAAATACCAATATAAGCCTACAGCGGGCACCGTAGAAAGGTCATTCGATACGGTACGATTATAAGGATCATAGGATGGTATAGGCCTACGAACATGTTACATGCCAACATGGATGCATTCGTTCTGCAACCAGACTGACGATTGCAATAATATTGTTATTTCAAGAGTAAGGTCAGATTTCAGTCACATACAATTATTTAACTAGGCTATCATAACAGTTTTTACAATTAATGTCTAGGCTAGGCTATATGATTTTTCGCATGCTGGGTTGAATGGGTTCCGTGACAGCGGATCGAGAGCGAGCCAGCACAAAAGGAGTAAGCGTCGAAGGTGGAGTGATCGGTTGTTTTGACAACCTAGGCCTAATTAGCCCCGTAATAATTAGGCCTATATAAAAGTCTGCGCCCCCCCTAAAAAAATTCCTGCGGACGCCCATGGCTGTAGCCCACATTATGAGTCTGAGCGTGACTGTGGAATTAATCCTCCATCATGACCGTACTAGGCCTAATTAAAAATCACGAATCGTCATTCACTGGAAATAACATTAGGCCTACTAGGATAGATCTGGGCCTAGCCTACTATAGAATTACGCTTCTCACTAGCCTCGTTGTAGCCTATAGCCTATAAATACCTGTAGGACAATCAAGATCAATTGACACATTCGAAGAACCTTGTATGACAATAGGCATGGGCGGAGTTTGGTTTCCTTTCCTGGAGGGGCTAACGACTTCTTAGGGGGGGCTAAGCCCGAAAAAAGATATTATTTCATGGTAAAAAAGCTGAATCTGGGCTTTCTTGGGAGGGGGGGCTTAAATTAGCTCCCCCTAGCCCCTGATAAACTCCGCCCATGACAATAGGTAGCCAGTAGATTCATTGGAACGCCAGCTAGACTGTAGCCTACTACCTAATTAGGTCTAATAATTATTGTTCTAGCTCGATTTGCAGCACGTTGTTCTAAGCTTCTAACAAAGACCAAGCGTCTGCTGAACCATTTCAAACCGCTTGTTAGCTAAATTGTATAGCCTAAGTAAGTAAGTAAATTCTTTATTAATTCTACAGAACTGCATAACCGCACTTTGGTTTAGGCCTAGCCTACATGAAATTAGGAATCATAAAGCATTCTTAACAGAACTTTTTCTCCTTAAGTCATCTAGGCCCTATGCCTATAATAAAATATTAAAATAACTCTAGCTTAAATAAAATGTTTACCTAAACCAAAGATATTAGAGTCGTAGTCTACGACTCTAATATCTTTGCCTAAACTCTTTGAGCTTTAGCTAGGCTCTAGGCCTATCTATAGGCCTAGCTTACTTGAAATAGGCTGCCCGGAACCTCTCGGCCGAATTAATAATGCGTTTTAAAGAACGATCGCAATTGCCAATTATAGTCTAACACGAATCAGAAGCTCTTTAGCCTAGTCGACTTTCGGAGTAAAATTATTCCTACACATGAATAAATTTTGAAAATAGGAAAAATTTACGCGCGACTATTTATAGATCTGCTTAGTCACGTGCTTATGTTTAGTTCCTGGTTTTTCTGGCAACATGGCGACGGGAGAGCGGCTTAATTCGGAGTTGGATCTGGCCTTTTGTTTTGACGTGTTCTCGATTCTGTCGACATTTCACTCCGTGCCAGTCTGATTTTCACACTGTTCCCGGTTCAGTTCGCTCGAACCGTATACGTGCGAACGTCTGGCATGGGTCAGAGACAGAGCGTACCGCCCGGGCGTCCGAAGCCCTACGCGGCAACGGGTTATGTAACTACGACAGAGGGAGGATTAGTACCAGGAGTAGGAAGGGGGGTGTCGTTCGCTGCCCAGCCGGGTCCAAACGCTGGACTGGTCGTTGGATACCCAGGACCTGTCACGCATACGGCCCCACCGACGTTCGCTCGATCGCCTGCGAATGTTCAAGGCTATCCTCAGCCCGCTTACCCCCGTCGGCCGGCCCCAGCCCCGCCTGTTTCGCTGCATAGACCGGCGGCCATGCCTCTTCCGCCGTCTGCTATGACAGCCCAGTATCCCGCACAACGTCCACCACCGATGACAACGCAGCCGACCAGCAGTGTGTTGAATGTTTACCCTGGCGCTATGACCAGGGAGCGGACTGTGGTTAACAGCACCGGGATTTCGCCCGTTGGTTCTGACAACGGATCTGCAACCTCGTCCTCGGCAGCCGCCGTGGGCGGAGGAGGGGAAGTTGGTGGGGGAATGCTGGAAGCACTCCACGCCATTTCTATGTCTTCTCCATTCAGTCTTTTTGCAGGTGTGTTTGTGTTCACAGTAGATTGTATTGTTGAACATATCTTTAAAACGGTATATTAATTTTTTCCCATTATTCAGCTCAAGGGTTTAATGGTCAGCGTCAATCTCTGTTGAGAATCTATTGCGTGGAAAGCACTTTATCAGAGTCTATTAACAGTGAGCATCTTGGAATAGACTTGATTCCTACTCTAAGGGAGAGCTTTGTGGACTTATTCAAATTGTTGATAATCATGATGCATGCAGAGTAACTGTAATTGCTATTGCAATAATTTATATAGCTTCGTCAGTATTTAGCCTCTGCTTGGCTGGTTTCCACTGTATACCCAAACTTGTGGTAAGAGTTTCATTGTATGTTTCTTTAAACAGCATTTTATTGTCATTTGCTTAGAATCTGGTTAAAATTAGGCTGTTTATTTTTATATCCATTGTTGTTTATTTTAGATATGTGGTTGTTTATTTTAGATATGTGGTTGTTTATTTTAGATATGTGGTTGTTTATTTTAGATCCATTGTTGTTTATTTTAGATATGTGGTTGTTTATTTTAGATATGTGGTTGTTTATTTTAGATCCATTGTTGTTTATTTTAGATATGTGATTGTTTGTTTTAGATCTCAAGTGTCCAGTGTGCCACAAAACGATTCCAACTGACAACATTGAGTTGCATTTGTTACAGTGCCTCACAAAACCAGAGATTGTTTACAACGGTGAGAATGAACTCTTCCGTTAATGAACTCTTTCGTTAATGAACTCTTCCGTTAATGAACTCTTCCGTTAATGAACTCTTCCGTTAATGAACACTTCCGTTAATGAACTCTTCCATTAATGAACTCTTCCGTTAATGAACTCTTCCGTTAATGAACTCTTCCATTAATGAACTCTTCCGTTAATGAACTCTTCCGTTAATGAACTCTTCCATAAATGAACTCTTCCGTTAATGAACTCTTCCGTTAATGAACTCTTCCGTTAATGAACACTTCCGTTAATGAACTCTTCCATTAATGAACTCTTCCGTTAATGAACTCTTCCGTTAATGAACTCTTCCATTAATGAACTCTTCCGTTAATGAACTCTTCCGTTAATGAACTCTTCCGTTAATGAACTCTTCCGTTAATGAACTCTTCCATAAATGAACTCTTCGATGGGTAACTTGCATCTGGAAGACAAAGTGCCAAACGGTTGTCTTAAGAACGACCTTTATTTTATGTTATAATTAATTTAGTGTTCAATGGACATAGACGACGGGACGTGCATAAGAAATTTAAAGAAATTTATGTAACAACAACAATAATAATAGAAAATACGATATCAGGCAGTTCTTGATATTATAACAACTTTGTTGGACGAGTTTTTTTTATAAAAACCTCCATGGATAAGTAATACGGAAATGGCATGCATCTGCCAGGAAAGATTTTAAGAGATTATCTTGACCTGAAAATAAATTACCATGGTCATCATTGGCCAATCACAATTTTCTCAAGTACTCACAGAAATTTGTTGTTCATAATATTATCTTGAGTGTACACTGTGTCTAACAGAGCTGGAACAATAAGCCAGACTATAGTAACCCTGCAGTCCTGGATGTCCTCAAACCGCCTGCGCCTTAACCCTAATAAGACTCAGCTTATCTGGCTTGGAACGCCCCAGCAGCTTTCCAAAATTGATTTAGCTTCCCTATCCTTGAAATATCCACATTTCACTTTTTCCACTTCTGTCCGGAATTTGGGAGTCATCCTTGACCAGGAACTCACATTTACGCGGCACATTAACCTTCTGTGTCGCAGCTGTTACTACCAGCTTCGGCAGCTCAAGGTCATTTCCCGCTCTTTGACTCCTAGCGCAGCCTCAACACTTGTTCATGCATTTGTAGTTTCGCGCTTGGACTACTGCAGTTCCATATACGGTGGACTTCCAGCCTCTCGGGTGGGGCCCCTAAATAGGGTCCTGCGCACTGCTGCCCGCCTCATAGGCCGCATTCCCAAATTTGGCCGAGTCTCCGAGTACATGCGGGATGTACTCCACTGGCTCCCTTACCCACAGCGCATTACGTACAGAATTTCCGTATTGGTCCGGCGCTGCTTTGAGGGTTTGGCTCCTTTATACTTGCAGGAGCTCTGTTGCTCGACCACGCACGTTCAATGCCGCTGCTCTCTCCGCTCAGCTGCGCAAGCGGAACTTATTGTTCCACGCTCTCGGACTGCAATGAGGCAGCGCCGTGCTTTCTCCGTGGCTGGCCCTGCGACCTGGAATGAGCTCCCTGTTATCCTTCGTCAAATACCTATTAGCCTTTCTACTTCTACTTCATTTCTTTCTCTTCTCAAAACTGTCTTATTCGACCGGGGTTGGACTGGGAGCACTCCTGAGTAGTAACCTTGAAGGAGCGCTATATCAAATTCTCAGTAAATAAATAAATAAATAATAATATTTTATTTGGCTCTAGATAGGACAACATTTATATCTTTGAAATTTATGGCATTTACATACAATGATGTGTAATGTGTCTAATGTATATCTATGTTTCCTATTAATCAGGATGACAAATCTCAACCCGTTACAATGCAGATAAAATAAAAGCAGATAGTTAATTATTATTGGATGATCGGAAGGGTTTAGATGTATAGCGTATAACGATTCCTACATGATTATCTGTTTGTAAAAATGATATTGTTCACTAGATTTATTTCTATTTAGACAGACAGGAATGTAAAGTAGGTCCTAGGTTTGAAATCCTGGATGTGAAGTGAGAAACACTGAGAAACATTCTGAGAACTGAAATTAAATACTACCGTCGTATTGTTACTTCTTGTAAATACATGCTAATGGTGAATTATCGGGTAGCTAACTGATGTTGTTTAACTGTTATTCTGGCAGAGGATGTTCTGTTGGCTAACAAAGGCGAGTGCTCGATCTGTTTCGACGAGTTAGAGAAAGGCAATAAGATTGCTCGGCTGCCATGTCTTTGCGTCTACCATAAGAGGTAAGTAAGGATCATGTAGAACTTTGCTATGCCTGCACACACACACACACACACACACACACACACACACACACACACACGCACGAATTGTCAAATTGGAACTGGGAAGGTGGTTAGGGATCTGAATATCATTTTTTTGGCAAGCCGATTATAATATATTGATTTTTAGAATCTGATTGGTTTTTTAAATTGGCTTGTAGAAAATTCGATTTTCCAAGCAGGCAGTGTAAACAAAGATGACATGTCAGAATGTGGTTGAGGTTAAAGAGAAATCATAATCATGGTCGGTGCAATTGCAAGCGAAGTACTTGCCAAGAGTCCCTACACGGCGGCTTGAGGTGGATTCGAACCTGCAACCTTCCAGCTGCAAGGCAATGAACATGCCAACTACACCACCTTGCCCCACAATTGCATTGTATTGTATTGCATTGTATTGTATTGCATTGTATTGTATTGTATTTCATTTGCAGCTGCATCGATGATTGGTTCACTGTGAGTCGTTGTTGTCCTGAACATCCAGACAACTAACGTCTGCTGCCGCGGGTTTAGCAGACGACACAGGGATCCTTCATTTCATGATGCAACTGATTTCAACGCATGCGCTAAAACAATCACAAAGGGATCCTTCATTTCATGATTCGACTAATGTCAATTAGTGTACGCACAAAAATGATCACAAAGGGATCCTTCATTTCTTGATGCAGTTAATAACAATGTATGCATTGAAAATGATCACAAAGGGATCTTTCATTTCATGATGCGACTAATGTCAAACGAAGGCACCTTTCTCGTTACCTGAGATATTTAGGCAGTTTGTAAATATTTACTGAATGGAAACGTTTAGTCCCGTTGTACTTGTGTGTTGCGGCATGTCGGACGTTTGCTGGTTTTACGCTGTCAAATGTTGCTGCCTTTACGTTTTACAGCGCTTGTGTATAAAAAAACAGAGACAACTTATCTGCAAGTCATTCTGTAATTTGGGTTGAATTTCTTCTGTTCTTTATGTTTATTTTCCTGGTATTTATCGGTGTAATCTGATCGGTAAAATTCTACTGCAGCACCTTTCGTTTTGACAAACAATTTTGTCAGGACTTCTAGAAATGGCTGAGACTTGTGACTTTGCTGGCAAGGGTAATAAATCTAATGTTGCTAGGTTGGTGAGTAAGAGCACTTGCAGTCTTTCGCATCTTTGTTTTAAGTTTCAGAGCCTCGTGTGTTACATGCTTACTTATTTACTTGTGTGAAACTGAAGATCTGTTGTGGCAAGTTACACATTAGGGAAGGGTATCTACTGTTACACTTATGACTGTGTTTGTGCGAGAGCTGAGATTCTTTGATGAGTAAACCATATGCTGCTGGAAGTTATTACTGATGGACGTGTATTAACCCTATTTAGCCAAGATGGTAGTAAATGGTATGGGAAATCCTATACCCTCTTCCATTAAAGGGTTAATCAAATTAGTGTCGGTAGTTAACTCATCCAGGATGCAGCTAAACGGCTCGAATCTGCTCTGTGGGTGAAATTAAACTACTGCCACTCTTTACTTCCTATTAAGCAGAATGACTTTTATTTGCAATCATTCTTGGTTTACTCATTCCTCTGCGGCCCCACTTCGGCTCCGATTGTCTGAGAGGACTGATTTGCGTGTGCGGAGGATGAGAACGCGCTTTGACAATCGTGCTTTCTCGGCCACAATTCCTTCTGCTATTCAATCGGCTGGCCCAGTTGACTCTTTGAAATCTACGCTGAATCATACTTGTTATCTAGGGCTTATCCCACCTGTTAGCCAGGACTTTTTTAACGTGCAGAACTTTGTACACAATATATATGCAGTTGTAAATGGATTTGTGAAGTTGTAGAAGCACTTCTGTACAGTTAAAATTAGCCAAAAGGTCATTGTCATCCAATTGGAAGTAATTTACCATGGATGATAGGAAGGAAAAGAAGGAGTTGTGCAGTTCTAAAAATTCCTTAAAAACAGTCCTGCTGTTAGCTGCCTTCTAATGTAATGGTATGGCTGCGTTACAGCACCATATAAATTGTCATAGTTTTTAATTATTAATTATAAGATAATATGGAAAGCAAACCTTCGCCATGCTCTGTTGACTTGCAAGTGTGTCAAAATACGATTCCATTAACAGATAAAGTCTACAGATGTGTAGATTATAATTATTGGAAGCTGTTGTTAAAGTCCATGCAATAAGCTCGGTTATTTCAGGTAATGGATTCTACAATTCAAGCGTGTTACATTCCCTTTAAATACTGTTCGGTGCTTTAACTATGACTGCATATAGCTGTTTCGTACTTACTTACTTAATTGCTTACTTACTGTTGATTCATAGATTGACAATGCAGTTATTAACTTCTCTTTGTTTTGCATTGTGTCGATACATGTCTGACTCCAAACATTTATGTCTACGGGTTCCTTTCAGAAACTGCCTTAGGAGCTGTACAATTGAATATTATCTCACATGTGGGTATGTTTCCAACTTTGCCGTCTGTCTAAGCCTTTCAGGATGAGGCAGCTTGTGTTTCAGTTTTATTTTTTTCATGTAAACATGTACAGAAATCTTGAATTAAATTGTCTACGCATAAAAAAGCTTTAGTGAATGTCTTTCTGTGGCTGATCTGTGAGGTTGAAGGTCCGTTTATGTTCAGAATTCCTGATATTTTTGTAGCAAGTTTTTAATACGTGTCTATCATTCATTGTTGGATGTCGTTCTATCTTGACTTTATGTGATCTTTCCACTGTTCTGCCGTTGTGAAGTCTTAACCCTTTACTGATTATAGTGTAGTGAATGGTAATGGAAATCCTATACCGTCGATCGGTAAAGGGTTAAAAGGTTAGGCATTGTTTTTAGCATCTTACAGTCGTGTAGCTTTGACGGTCGTCCTCTGATAAGTGAAAACGTTGTAGCGGTAGTTGTTTGATTTAATTACATATTGGCAGAAATTGTGAAAACATCTTTCGTAACAGTTTGAAGATCCACGCTTAGATCGAAATCTTTTAGTGGATTTTCAGAATTAAGGTTGAATCATTTTCTTTGTGTATGCTTGATATTTGCGACAGTTATTTGTCGGACACAGGCTTTTGTCTGTAATCTGTGACCTTGACCTGCTCCACATCATTGACCTTTCGCAAACTGGGGCAGGTCAGGAGAAATGTTGAACAGTTCACAGAAGTTTTTTGAACTTGGAGTTTGTCTTGTGCTCTTGGTACAAGTTTTTTCCTGTCTAATTCTAATAAGAATATGAAGGGACCCTGAAACCCATGTTACATGGTGAATGATCAACATACTATTGACACAATTATCCTAAAAGTATGGGATGCTTGAACGTATGTTGCGAGTGAAAGATATCTTCCTTAAGACGAAAAGCTTTTCATCTAAGCTAGGAAATAAATGTTTATTTCTTGTGTGCACAGAAGAAGCAGAGAGATGGACCAGTCACAGTCAGTCTGTTTTGCTCATATTTCACACCAGTCTTCTCTCGTGTAGGAAAATCAGCATCTAATCATTTGGCACAGTTGTAATGCGACTTGAACTGACTTGACTTGACTTGAATGTGTGCACTGTTTTGTTTCTGTGGCCAGCCAGGTTTCAGCTTTGTCTAGTTGCTCCTGATTCAAACCAGAGTTTGATTGAAGTTTGGCAGTCAACAGATGTTTTTGAGTGTAAGGGAAGATTTTCATTAGAGGTGATGTATTTAAGGGTGGACATTTTGTCATTAGCCATGACACATGAAAAAGACTCTCAATGGGGGCACTATAGCAAGACAAGGCAGGGCAGATGTTTTAGTTTTTAACAAAACTTTTCCCTGGCTGTTGCTGTGCCAAAGAACTGCCAGAATATTTGCTATGTCTCCAATCAATCAATCAATCAATAAATCATGTTTTTTTTAAAATCATGAATTATAGATAATAGACAATATTGCAATATCGGATACAATTTGATGCCCAGAAGGGTTCAGGATCCACTGAGTAATGTCATTTTGGGCATAAATTGCCTCTGCACTGGTTACTTGTATCACTGCCTGGCATATCCTGGTTAAAATATTCTGTGGCACCACCTCTAAAGACACGAACTTCAACGTAACTAGATTTATGCTTGATTTATACGTCGTGAATCAAAACTTGTCTCTTGTTTACACGATTTTGCCTTTGTCTTCATTGTAGAAAATTTTTAACTTTGTGAGACTTGCGGTAAGTTGTTATAATGTGCCACAGTTACGGTGTAGCACATGTCAGTGTACATATTGATCATTACTTTTTCAGCTTTATAGCATGTCACTGTGCTCTGCCAATATGACTGTAATCAGAAAAATGTTTACTGATATGTAAGTCTGTAGTTTACATTACGTTGACATTTGTGACTGTAATCAGAGAAATGTTTACTGATATACATGTAAGTCTGTTGTTTACATTATGTTGACATTTGACAAAGTGGATAATCGTTCCAATTAGGGGTTGGTCTGTTGAAAGCGCGTGAAGTATATTTTCCATATTTTCTGTTGTTATGCTGGCCTTTCAGGAGGGACTGCTCAGTAGTTTTTCTAATATTTTTTGTCGCTGTTGAGCATGAAAATATATTTGTGATAGTGTTTTGTAAGTAAGTATATTACTCAGATCGTTGTTAATATATTTGTCCCATATTAAATATAGTTTTTCTTTATGATGACAACAGCTGTCATTGGTGTGAGTGAGTCAGTGAGTCAGTGAATGAGTAAGCTGTTATTATGTGCATGCCTCCACATAAACATTCTTTTATTGTACATTGTAAAAGTTCTTTTATTGATTTTCTTTAACTGGGATATTTATTGATGCTTAGTGACATTCTTTTATTGTACATTGTAAAAGTTCATTTATTGATTTTCTTTAACTGGGACATTTATTGATGCTTAGTGACATTCTTTTATTGTACATTGAAAAGTTCATTTATTGATTTTCTTTAACTGGGATATTTATTGATGCTTAGTGACATTCTTTTATTGTACATTGAAAAGTTCATTTATTGATTTTCTTTAACTGGGATTATTTATTGATGCTTAGTGACTGAGTGAGATGTGGATTTGGAGAAAAATGCTGAGAACATCTTGTATGGAAAAAGGACAAATGAGTGGGTACGCTTAGAGATTGGTATTGAAAACAGTGACTCGCTACAACAAACAGTGCTAGGAAGAACGTTGGGTTTCTTTGGTCATGTTTTGTGCTCATATGGACAGGAAAAAGATATGATGTTGGCATACGGAGAGGGAAGAAGAAAACAAGGGTGGTCAAGGAAAAGGTGGATGGATGAGATTCACGAAACTACAGGATTGAATTTGGAAGAACTAAGGGAAGCGACATCAGAAAGAAAGCAATGGAGAAAATGGATCATGGCGGTCGCTAGAGCTCAGAGAGCTGAAAGCACAGGGTGAGTGACTTAGTGACTGTTCAATCAACTACTATACTACTGATTGATTGACTGACGATTGATTGATTGAATTCGTGGCGATTGGTTGTTGTAATGGCGGTTCAAAGTACGGCGTATCGTAAAATCGAAACTCGATTGTGAAGCGTTGTAATTGTTGAGAAGAAAATGACCGCAGCCACTTTGGAGTGACGTCATTTGAGAAAATGACCACAGCCACTTTGGAGGGACGTCATTTGAGAAAATGACTGCAGCCACTTTGGAGGGATGTCATTTGAGAAAATGACCGCAGCCACTTTGGAGTGACGTCATTTGAGAAAATGACCGCAGCCACTTGGGAGTGACGTCATTTGAGAAAATGACCACAGCCACTTTGGAGTGACGTCATTTGAGAAAATGACCGCAGCCACTTGGGAGTGACGTCATTTGAGAAAATGACCGCAGCCACTTTGGAGTTATGATATTTGAGAAAATGACCGCAGCCACTTTGGAGTTATGTCATTTGAGAGGTCGATCCCAGATCTTACGAGTGGCTTTGAAGGGTACATAATTTTGAGGTGCTAAGAGTGTTCATTTACGTTCCGTTTCATTCCAATCAAGTAAATGACTTACTGGTCATTATGGCACAACCTTGTCATTATGCTGGTCATTATGACTTAGCCCTGTCATTATGCTGGTCATTATGACAACACGTGGGACGTGGTGGTGTAGTGGGTATGTTCGTCGCCTTGCAGCCGAAGGGTTGCAGGTTCGAATCCACCTCAAGTCACTGTGTAAGGACCTTCACTTGCAATTGCTCAGCGCTTCGGCGTGAAACTCCGATGCAATGTCCACTCTGCAGTCGGGAGCGCCTCTGAGTGGAGAGCTTAAATGGGTGCTATTACAAGTGCACATGCAAGCAAACATTGTCATAATGCTGGTCATTATGACACAACCTTGTCGTAATGCTTTTTATTTGACTGCAAGGGTACAGTATGTACGTTTCTACCATGTGTTGCCACCATCTTATGGCTATCCAATGTACTCATGTACGCTGGGGATCACTGGATTTAGACGATTTGCAAAATTTTGTGTACAGGGTAGGGTCTTGACAAAATGTAGGCCTACACAATGCAAAATTAATTTCGAACTATGACGTCCACGTTATCCTATTTATAACTGTATTATCCTATAGTCGTCCGATGGCATTTGATTACATTATAATTAAATTCTGTTCAGATTGAAACATTAAACCAAAACAGTTAACAAATTTTGGAGCCCTAGCAAATATGATGTTTAACAAAAATAAATAAACAGTAGTCCCTACGGTAAAATAAATGCTTTAAGGATGACTTTAGCTAATTAACTATTGTATGGGGGGGGGTTAGGAAAGTTTATTTGTATGCATGCATGGAGGTTTCACAGACTGCGAGTTGCAGCGGGGAAAGGGTAAAATAAAGATTTTTTTGCGTACGTAATAATTATATGGATGGGTCCATTATGAAATATATAGGAACTATGATCATGTGTGTGGCTTATGTGAAGAAGAAGCTTTGTCCATCCATGAATGCGAGTATAATTTTATGTGAATATCATAGGCATACGGGAGTTTTTACCAGTAGGGGGGGGGGGGGCAAAGATTGAACTTCTGCCCGAAAAATTTATCCGGAAAAAAGTTGATGACCTTTTTATTAGTCGTTTAGGGTTGTCTTTGCCAGAAAAACCACTCTTGCCCGAAAGTTGATGACCTTTTTTTTTAGTCGTTTGGTGTTGTCTTTGCCCGAAAACCACACTTGCCTGAAAGTTGGGGGGGCATTTGCCCCTCTGCACCCCCGCCTCGTACGCCTATGGTGAATATTGTCTTTCACCTTCTGTGATATGTAGCTGTGGAGAAGATCTGATTATTCATTTGCTGTGTGGGTATTGGCGCAACATGCTGTCAGTTTTGCTTGACGTGTGACTTCAACCAAGTAGGACGTGCTTGTCTTTTGTTTAAATACGACGTCTTGACATTTCGTTTCGTTCATTGTGATTCTTTTTATCATGAAACAGTTTACCTGCGTGTACCATAATATGCTGTAAAAATATTTACTGGTAATTTATATAGCACTAGTTATTATATAGAGAACATTTAAGTTACAGCGGCATCAGAGAGCTGTCATCTAAATAGCCTTTTGACATTTTTCCATCGTTTGGTTTAGCGAATTGGCTCTTTTTAAAATTGACGTTCAATGTTGTGTTGTTGTTGCTTATGGTGATGTAGTGCAACCATATCACGGGCTTTGTGCATATTAGCACATGCTGTCTGTTGTGTTGTGTCTCAAGCAGGCTAGCTAGCAGTCTGAGCCCATTGACTCATCGTTGAGTGCCCCTGAGCAGTCTGTTTAAGTCCACTATATATAAAATTTGCAAAAACACTGCAGAGTTTTATATATAGACATATTTACAAACACACACAAACACACATTATATATATATATATATATATATATATATATATATATATATATATATATATTGTACACGCACATTATATGTGTAATGAGTATATATGTGTACATATAATTATGTTATGTATAATATATATATATATAGCCTTTGTAGCCAGGTTAGTTGCCAGATTATGTATTGTATTGTATCTAGACATCTATATAGCACCTCTCGCAAAATGACTATTCAGAGGTGTGACATTTAGGGATGTCACTTAAGGACCTTGAGCATGAATATGGTGCATTGTAAATACAAGCAAGTGACCAAATGAAAACCCTGTGTATACTGCTTTTCCTGATTTCAATTGTCTGCTTTTGTTAAAGTTTTGCCTTAACGGAGTGCCTGTTGCTTTATATCCGATGCTTTGTTGCGGGAAAGAATTCCAAAATGCAGAAATTGCAGCTTTTTTGTGCTTCAGTGGTTGCTTTGTTTTCTGGTTGCTATGAGCAACCATTGTTTAGCTTCGATAATGAGGTACAGTTGTAGACTTTTTAATCAAGGGTTAATATGATCAAATTAACTTTTTTGTGGTGTTCATCACCCCAGATATTTGTTGTATTACTTGGCTGTGCGTCAGATTTTACTGTAGTTTTTATATGATTGTGGGTATATTTTTGTTATTATGTACAGAACTTATGTTGTGTGTGGCTTGTGTTATTATCAATAGGCTATATGTCCGGTATAAAGGTACTTGGTTTAAAAAGGGTTAGATGTTAGTGCAAGCAACTTTTCGGTCCAATTCAGCTGCTCATTGATCCAAACACTGGATGTACTGCACTGTGAAATGCTTTAATATATTCAGAATTGAGAAACTCTTAATTAAAAACACTTTGTGCAAGTATATTTTAAATGTGTATGGGCCAAACATGTGTCGTATGTTACCAGTTAAGTTATGAAAAATGATAAAGATCTGTTATAATCAACGGTTATTATTATTATTATTATTGCTAAGTGTTTGTTTATTATCATCGTCTCTTATTTAAATACGACATCTTATAATAATTACGCGGAATTTGTATGCAGATGTTAGTTGTCGTAACGCAGTTAAACTGAAAAGAAATAGTACTTGGAATTCAATTTTTTAATTGTTGTTTTTTCGCTGCCATTTGAATACAGAATATGATTGATATACACCGTAAGCAACTACTTACGCTAAGGTGCATTCCGTGGCTTAAAGCGTAGGTCCTTTGGTGGCCTGTAGTGTCAAACGCGTTGGTCTGCACTGGGTTAGCAGATAGTTTTGTACTTCTAAGTCGAATGCCCCTTGCTCTGGAAAGGACTCCTTTGTCGATGTGCATGTTCTCCATGGTCCACACTCTTTCTATGCACATCTTGAAACTGCCCTTTTAGTTGTAATGGGGTTGGGAGCACTTCTGAGCAGTCGCCTTGAATGGCTGTTATGGTAATGAATGAATGAAAAAGGTTAATGCAAGCAGTATTAGTCAAATTCGGTCGTCGTTAGTTGCCATTTAGTAACTGCCATAGTGCCAAATGTTCTCTGCTGTTATCATAAATTAACGAACATGTGAATGAAATTTTCAACCACCTTGACAACACAATCAGAATGAAGAATTCCAACGGTCTTTGAAAATCACGTCCGGAATGTAGCAAAAGACAGCTACTTAAAGAACTGTACAACTGAATAAAGTATCGTATTCTAAATGTATCTGCCATCAATTGGGTTAAACTACGTCTCTAATGAGACCGCTAACGTGCACGCAGCACAATGAACAGTTTGATGCAACAGTCCGATTAAAATATTGTCGTTGACGGCAGAAGTCAGAAAAAAGCTCCTTGAAAGTCCAAACATGCAGAACAGTTTAGTCTCTCTCCTTTCTGTGCTTTTTCTTCGACTCTTTCTTATGCTTTTTCTTCTTTGCTTGTTTGTCCTGGTGTTTTGAATCGTGATGCTGCCGATGATGATGATGTTTGCTTCTCTTGTGTTTCTTTTTCGATGTTGTGTCACCATCGGTGTTGTTGTTGCGGCGGTGGTGGTCCGACGACGGACTCTCCAAATCCCTTTCGCTCGACTCTTTATCGCTCGTCTTCCGCTTCTTCTTTTTCTTCTGCTGCTGATGTCTGTCTTCGCTTCGACTTCGAGAATGATGTTTTCTGAAAGCATCGTCCAAGTTTTGTATTTCTTAAAGCATGGGTGTCAAACCTTTTTTAGTGGCGGGCCAGTGTGAACATCTTCCAACAAGTGGCGGGCCAGGGTTTAAACTCCTGAGCAAAATTGGGTATAGTGATCTGAGAGGGAGCTCCGGGCTTGGTCAGCCAATTCCCAGAACATTTAAAATTATATAAGTGTTTTGCAACTTTCATAATTTTGTTAACAGACAACCAACCAGAAACCATAGATACGCAGTTTACACAGAGCTGTGCGTCTGAGCAAAAGTGACGTCAATAAGAAAAATCCTCCATGTATTTGGTGCTGACTGTAAAATATAAAAATTTAAACTTTTATCTTCTAATTTTGTAAACTTTAGGGAAGGCTCTGCGGGCCAGAAACAAATCGTCGGTGGGCCAGAAATGGCCCGTGGGCCAGCTCTTTGACACTCCTGTTTTAAAGGGATCATTCACCAAAGACCTTGTTGTATAAGCAGAATATATTAAAATAATATCGTAGTAACAGTAATGTAAAGTCCATCCAGTTCCATGTGGAACACAGGAAGGCGCTCATCTCCTTTTCAATGGCCTTGAGCCAGGCAATGGACGAATCCCAAATCCCAATAATCTAGAAATAATTGTTATTATTATACTGCCTTCTACTTGTTACAAGTGGTTAAAAAACAAGCAGAATGCCATATTCAGAAAGCTAACTTTGCCAAAATTGCTTAGATTTCAGACAAGTCTTATAAATGTGTTTTTGACTAATTCATGCTATTTTTTATATGTTTGAATGAAGCTAATACGTGAATAGAAATCACAGTATTCCAACCTAATAAGTGAATATGAATCACAGTATTATTCCAACCTAATAAGTGAATATAAATCACAATATTCCTACCTTTTTCTTGACTTGTTTGCCTTATCTGTTTCTTGCTTCTCAGATTTCATGGCTGTAATTAAAAAATGCGAATTAAGCGCAAAGTACCATGAATTCAACTGCCATATAAGTTTTCTGAGGTTGTGCCTGAAAACAGAAATGTGGTTTCATGCAAATTTCAGAATTGTCTGTGGCCATTGCCTGAAAGGCCCTAGGCGCCTGTGAATAAGCTGGTGCTTTTTGGGTGCTGTAGAAATTATGAGTACGTGTCAGCTGCTCTTTTCCTCTCCACAATTCTCAAGCTGTCAAGTCAAGCTGTGTGTTGTTCATGACTCAGGAGAGCTGACCATAATCCTCTAGTACTTTTCGGACCCTTCAAGACGTTTGCTCTAAGAACTGGTTACAAAATCCATTCTCTTGCCCCAGAATTTAGCAGAATCTGCTGAAACTCTAGTATGGAATGGCCTTCCTCTTGAGCCGCACCTGTTTCCTAGATCATTTGACTAGAGCTGACGCATTCTACAAGCACTTGAAAACTGTTCGTTTGGCCGTGCAGGAGTTGGGAGCACCTCTGGCTAGTTTCCTTGAAGAGGTGCTATATAAATACTTGAATGAATACTGAATAGCGATATGCACTGCAGTTGCATTGGTTCTACATGACTTGTAAATCACCTAAAACCCCTTGTTAAGTCATTATGTACAAAATGACTTATTAAAAAAACAGTTACCAAAAGCTTCTTGCACGAGTGGCGATACAAAATCCTCTTCGTTACTCGATCCGGAACTTGTGCTGCTAACGTCCAGAACGACATCCTTGTTAGGGTCCGTCTTTAGAAAGTTACGACATTGGTATGTTAAATGACCACCTGTTAAAGAAAATTAACAATTATTAATAACAACATGTCATTCTGTATTAGCACATTATGTGCATAATAAGTCAAGTTAATAAATGCAGTGGCTCAAACAGCGTAACAAATTCATTCATTTATTCGTTCATTCTATGAACTTGTATAGCTGCCCTTCAAGAAATCTACTCAAATATAGCCTACCAGTTTCTACATCAAAAAGCATGAAGGTCATTGCTCAGCCAATGCATCTAAAATAGACTTTGAGCAACTCATTGAAAATCAGTGCTACTTGGCAACCTGAACTACCGTAGTAACACTTAGAACTCTGTCACACATTCAAGATTCAAAGTCCACATAATGCTCACTCTTTTCACACAGTACTATATGCATTATATAAGTTACTACTAAGGATAAACTTTTACAGCTGATGGTTAATTATATTTATTAACTATTGTCTACGTAAAAACTAATTATCGAATTTACCTAACAGTGAGGCAATTGAATATTCCGCAAGAATTAAACTGTCAATAATAGCATCTTAAATTCTTAATAGCAGTTTCGAAATCAGGCATATCTTTTCATGACATACAGCTAACAGAAGCTAGTGATGGAAACACGTAAACTTACTGTAACCACATTTCTTGCACGCGATTCGCACATTCTGCATGGCATTAGTCCGACCCAGAATACCTTAAAAGAAAATGTGTTGCATTGAAAGAACCAGAACTAAATGGCACAGTGATCTCATCACAAAAATTTTAACCCAGTAGAGTCTCGGTAGCAGAGTATCTCTACAAGACAGCAAATCAGAAGCAATGCCATCCTACTTCATTGACAGAGAACAGCTGTCGGGGTCAACCCGAATCTCCAAAGCCATAATCTCTAAAAACGTTGAAAATACACCAAAGCCCGATTTCCCGAAAAACTGTTTTCAAATAGAAAGCGCCGAACCACGAAAATTATACAGAGTTAAATTGAACACATGGCATAATGAACCTATTTATTGTTGATAACACAGTTTAGAAATCATTAGGTTTATGAAAATCCATTTGGGGGATTCGGTCGAAATTCGTTTGGGGGATTCAAGCTTCAGAGATCCGGGTCGCATCCCAGCTGTCAACCCTATAGCTAAGCAATACCCTAAGCAAGACGCTAAAGCAGTAGACCTACGGGTAAACACGCACACTGAGTGCCCGTACTCCAAACAATATGGCTGCCAACGAATGCCGTAAAATTAGAACGCGACCGATCGACGACATCGCAACATGCATCTCAACATGCAAAGCGTGAGGGTCGGTTAGGGCTCAGGTTAGGCGCCGTGAGGGTCGGTTAGGGTTAGTTTTAGGGTTAGTGCAGTCATTCTGCTGAAATTGAAGCTCAATTGATGAACAATGTCGTCTATAGGTCGCACTCTAATTTTATCGCATTCCTTGGCAGCCATATTGTTTGGAGTACGGGCACTCAGTGTGCGTGTTTACCGACCTACGTTATCTAGGCTAACAGAACAGGTCGCCATTGTACAAGGGGTCTACCCTAATCACCAAAACATTTAAAAAGTGAGAAAATGCTACTTATTTATACTCACTGGATGCCATTGCACGTAATCCACAAATTAGACTAAACTTTGTAATTAAAATGTAAATAATCAAAATGCAATCGTTTCCAAATTAAATAAACTCCGTCTTGATTTATTTATATAGTGCTTCGCTTCCGGCAAAGAGTTTAACAGGGAAATATCGTTTTGTGGTGCAACACTACTTAACAGTAAATAAGGAAGGTTGTTGCAGGAACAGAACTAGTAAGCTTAATGATTAAAAGTTTGATTTCCTCGGCCAACGATCTTCTTTTTGAACAAATGCCATTGCTCACGAATTCCACATGATTTTACTATTGCCCCTAGTTCTCAATTGCCGTATGCATTCCTATTTACAAAAGACATCATGCATAAGTAGGCTAGGCTATTATGTAGGCTATATTCAAGTGCAAGAATGATCAGATAGGCCTAATAGCCATTGTATAAAAATTTAATGTTATTTATACCGCAGTATATTTTTTGTGCTGTCTTTACACTGTGATACTGCATACGGATATAACAGGAAACATTATTACATAGGCCTAGGCCCATTTTAGTCCAATCCATCTGGCTTCGTTTAATGCAAAACTCTTAAAAATTATTCGGCTGCGTCTTAAAACAATCGGAGGGTTGTTGAATCTTAAGAAAGTTGTCCTCTTTCAGTTGTATCACAGTATAATATACTGTGACACAAATTGTGTTATTTATGCTGCACTGTGGTTGTAGGCTAGCCTACTTGCAGACCTTCAAAGTAGGAACTTTCGGTTTTGGATTTTTGCATTGGAACCAACTGAACAGTGTTTCATTTTGTGCGATTGAGCATCACATGAAACTGATGCGCGAGGATGTGGGTGTGTACTTTATTCATAAACAATCATTATTTCTTGTTTTATTTGCTTTAAAATGTGTGTACATCGCATGCTTATAAAACAAATAAAAGAGAAAAGTTTTCAGTTGCAACAGCGTAATTTAGGTTCGATTTGGCTGGAAACAGCAGTGGGATCATACTTACTATTTTGATGTTTATAATTGTGATCTCGAGATTTCTATAGCGCCCACAGAGCGAAGTCAAGAGAACCAGCTTATTCACAGGCACTTATTCAAAACACAATTGATTGGCAGATCCGGAGAGTCGGACAGGCAGACGGACTGCTAAGGTGGGTGATGTTTATATTCGATTGTGGTGTTTTAAAGTGTACAGTAGTCGTTCATGATAGTTGCACCGCGTGGAAGAAAGGTTGAGTGTTTCATAGATGCAGGTCTTTGACTCAAAACTGAAAGTAATGCTTTAAATTTTTTTATTTAGTTGATATATTGATAAATTGAACCAGTGTGTTATGCCTGTGCCATCAAGTATGCACTACTTGTATATCAACTGGTACCCGCTGAACTTTTGCCTGCGATTCACTTTTTAAAATTTGTGATTCACAGGTTCCTAACACTGATACTTTGAAGATTTATATGCAATCATCATTCAAATCTTCGTTTAAAGTTCAGACAGGTTTGATATACTGTGTGAAATATTGATTTAGTTAAAACAACTGATGCTTCTTTGTGTGTAGGATCGACTGATATTTATCTAAACTGAGTGGAACTTCTGTTTAAACCGACGATGGTTGATTTCCTGGCCGAGAACAATCTCTGCGGACAGACGATTCTGCGTCTCGTCTCGCGTGGAAATGCCATCATCGCCGAACTCCTTCGTCTGTCCGATTTCATTCCGCCGGTCTTCAAGGCGGAGAACGGCCGACCGGAATATACGAAATATGCCGACTTGCTGTTCGACTTCAGCTACTTCAACAGTTCCGAA
Organism: Lumbricus rubellus; assembly: GCA_945859605.1. Taxonomy (NCBI): domain Eukaryota; kingdom Metazoa; phylum Annelida; class Clitellata; order Crassiclitellata; family Lumbricidae; genus Lumbricus; species Lumbricus rubellus. The sequence goes on along the minus strand of OX243826.1, from coordinate 27,654,024 downwards.
CTGTGTGAAAGTCGAATTCTATCGAAACCTGTGAGTCCGTGTTGATTTGTTGTTGATCTATGTTAAATTCTGGCACGTTAGTCGGTTTTGCATTGACAAGGTTATTTCTGTTATTTCTAATTTTAAAAAAAACATTAAAATTTTCTTTAAAATCGTTTAACATTGAGTTGCATTAATTTCTTAATAACTCTGGTACATTCGTATTGTTGGTCTTGCCATCTGGAATGGCCTCCCACTAGCCTTGCGATTGATGCCAAGGCTAACCTACACTGATTTTTATACGTTGCTCAGATTTCTACTTTTTTTTAGCTGTGGCTGGGCTGGGTGCGCCTCTGAGTATGGTAGGTCTCTTGAAGAGGTGCTATATAAATTCTCGAAATTAACTAAATCAATGAATGTCGGTCGGTAAAGGGTTAAGGCGTTAGATGTTGATCAATTTTACTGTTTTAATTTTGATCATTTAGGTCTAGGTGTTTGAAGTACCATATTTTATGTTTAATGTAGTTATAATTAATTTATAATTATCAATTTATTTATTGTGTTCATTTGATGTATGATTTCATTGGTGTGCTCCAGGGGTTAGTTCTGATAGCAACTCTATTACATTGTAATATTTATTACTTCATATTGAGAAATTGGCGATGTCAGCATAATCCATATCAATAGACATGGGGATGTTAGCCTATACTAGTTGATGCATTATAATGTGTATGCCTGGCTAAAATTGCTAAGCACTGTGGACTTAAGGAAAATATCTGTTTCTCTCCAACATATTGCATGCTCTCTGAGTAGAGATCTTGAAGGGCACTATATAAATTTATGTGATTGATTGATTGATTGATTGCTATCTTCAGCAGCAATATTGTATCCAGCTAAGATACTGCTATGATCTTTGTCGGATAATTTCTGAAGTTTCTCTGTTAGGATTTTGGGTGTTTGCTAATTGGCAGACATTTATTTTATTTGTGTGTAGGGATTGGAAGATCTTGATGAAGAGTTCAAAGACAACCATCTAGAGATTCTGACGCGGTTCTATCAGGCGTTCGAGAGCATTCATAAATACGTTACGGATCTTAACCGGTTAGCCGACTGCTCTTGTGATTTTTCCATTTTAACGGCAGAACTATTCCTCATTCAAACCCTTGTGAACTTTCTGGTGGTTCTACTTGCCTTGATCTCATCCAGACTGCTATGAAAAGTGAACTGCTTGTGCTGCTTTCTGGAACAAGTTTATTTATTTTAACCACAGCAGCACAGAATTGTACATATAACTGGACACAAGCATTTGCAATCTTCCTATCGATGTTCATGGTGCGCTTAATCTCCTCCTCTTTGAAAAACATTTGCGTGCACAGCACTGCACACTTACTCAGTTTAAATGTATAACTATTCCTTATGTTTTGTTTGTTTATCTAAATTATCCTTACACTTTTTTCATTTTTAATTTAGATGACTCCCGCTGCTTATGTTACCAACTTCCACTTATAACTGTACTGGTACTGGCCCTGCTAATGGGACTTTGGTCCTTTTAGGTCCTCCTTTTGTAACCCAACTTAGCGCTGATCTGAAACTGTATCATGGTATGTTTTTCTCTTGGGAGCAATAAAAGCCTAAGTTATGTTATTTGGACAGTTACAAGAGTGAGTCTGGTAAAAGCCACTACATTATCAACTGAGCTTGTTGTGTTTGGCTTGAATGAATTGTTCTAGCAATTGATAGCGATCAGTCCAAGATTTGCTGTTGACGGTTTGTTCTTGAACTGGCTTCCAGGTTTCTTGAGGACCTGGAAGAGGGAGTGTTCATCCAACAGACGCTCGAATCCGTGTTACAGAATGACGATGGCAAACAGTTACTGGTAAGTTCATATTTCGCAGTTTGTTTTTTGAGTATTGATTGTTCTTATTGCTATTGTAATCTTGATTGTCTTGATTGCTAGATGATTCCAAGCTGTGTGATTATTTCACGATTAAGAAGTTCTCATGTGCATTATCTATAGTAAGTAAGTAAGTAAGTCTTTCTTTGTTGATCCACTTGTAAACATATACCAATGGGACATACAGCGGCGCCGCCAGGATTTTTTTCTGTACGCACAGTACACTAGGATTTTTTCTGTATACGCACAATACAACTTGCACAAAATAATATGAAGCGAACAGCGATCGATACGAGCTTATATATATATATACATAGTGGTAATTTTGGATGTTAAAAGTGGTGACACTTTTTTAGCCTTTCCGCGCTGTACGCACTTGCATAAGTGCGTACGCCTAACGGCGCCCCTGGGGACATAAACAGTATTGTAATGCATCAAAGTAATGATTGATAATGAATGCGCATAACTACATCACAAGTTGAATGCAATAACTAAAATATTAGCAACAAACATCTATGCAGCTGAGATCTTCCTGTTTAAGTTATACTTTGCTTACAGGCGGAGATGCTTTATTTGTACGGAGTGATGTTGATCGTGACTGACTTACGAATCGAGGGTCCGGTGAGAGAGAGAATTCTTGTCTCTTACTACCGATACAGGTAATAACAAACAATTTCAGGTTAATCATTAAAATTGGTAGAAAAACCCAGCTTGGAATAAATCATGGATAAGTCATCAAGGGGCATGGTAAAATTGGTTAACAGTCCGATATATTTTCCTCATCCTGTTAGCTAAAAGGCGAATATAGAATGAACATTATTTATGCTTAGTCCATTATGTGGCCTGCTAAAAGGTCTTGGGAGAGTTTCTCACTTCCAACCAGTCAGTGGTTCCTAGACATGACAAATATCATAGGTTCGCTTGTTGGAAATGATGGCACGGATGATGCTATGGCCAAATCCAATACGCTGCCTCTGGCCATATCGGAATTTCGACTTCTTTGTTTCTTACAACAAATGCACGTTTGATACCTCTAATATTACTGATTTTGACCATGACCTTTCGAGCTTTTAAGCACATGGATCTCTAACTGCGTCTTCCTCTGGCGACTGACTATCCGCGCCTCAGATTCACATTTCGGTGTGACTTTGCGCGCATTATAAACTTATTTAATAATAATAATGATGATGATAATAATAATAATTTAATAATAATAATAATAATAATAATAATAGCTAAAGATGACCCCAAATGACAAAACAATGTCAGAAATGAATTCTATGTACCAAAATATTAAAGAACTAGCTTGGAGAAATGAACATAATATGCTGGGGAAACAAGCTGATGAGAGGAGAGCTCTACAATTTGAGTTCTGAAGTTCTGTCTTTGCTTTATTCAAATCAGCGCTGCCCGGGCTTCTGCAGACTCGAACATCGACGATGTTTGTAAGCTGCTGCGTAGTACCGGATATTCTTCGGTTCCCGGAGCCAAACGTCCGCCCAACTATCCGGAAAATTTCTTCAGGTGAGAATCTCGGTGCTTGGCACACGTTTGCGTTTATTCTCATGAACTGTCTTCTGTTGCGAGCTTGTCCTGACAAACGATTTATTCGTTGATTTATATTTTGAGCATTTTCGTTCATTCGTTTTAAGAATTTATATAGCACCCAACATTCATTGTACCTTTATACAATTTTGAGAGTTTGTATGTTTGCCGATAAGCCGTCTGATGTGTGATCTGCTATGTTGGTATTTATAATTACCCCCATCCGTACTGGAGGATTTTTCTTCTTGGGGTCCGGTCGTCTGCCAGGTGTTCTACAACCATTCCTTAAGACCTATCCTGCTGTTTAGTTTAGTACGTGAGGCGCCCTTGTAACTCAGTGCTTAGCTGTGTTACGGCGCCATAGAAATCGTCATTGTTATTATTAACCAGAATTTCCGGTTATCTTGGTCAGTACCCGACTATGCTCTACTAGTCTATTTGCAAACATCAGTTGATACTATGGCTTGCATCATGCTATGGTGTGTTGGTCTGAGCTGATAATTAACTCGAATATAATTATATGTTATGCTAAGTACATACATACAATTTGCTTGTTTCCATGTACAGTCGTGTTCCGATCAACAAGACATTTGTGAGCATGGTGTTGGGTCGGTTGAGGTCCGACGATCTCTACAACCAGATCGCAGCATATCCTTTGCCGGAACAACGCAGCACGGCGCTCGCTACGCAGGCGAGCATGCTCTACGTCGTTCTCTACTTTCTGCCCGATCTGCTGCACAACCAACAGGCGATCATGCGCGAAATCGTCGACAAACATTTTCCAGATAATTGGGTTTGTGTTCGGTTTGAATTCGTATTGAGTCGATTCTTCATTTTGTTTTTATTGCTGTTTGTTTGTATGTGCACCTGTTATAGCGCCTCTTCAAGCTCTCTCAATACTCAGAGGCGCTCCCGAATGCAGAGCGGACACTGCATCGGAGTTTCACGCCAAAGCGCTGAGCAATTGTGAGTGAAGGACTTGCCGAAGGTCCTTACACGGCGAGGTGGATTCGAACCTCGAACCTTCCGGCTCCAAGACAATGACGCCGCCACTACGCCATCGCACCACTGTAGATAAGATAAGATTATCTTGATGTACAGTCACAATCAAATTTCGGCAATGACGTGACTATAAGAACAATTGTTGGTACATCACAGATTCCTTCTGATAAACTGAATATTTTGTTGCACGTTTTGCATCCCTGTGTGAGGCTGTTATTTTTCATGTTTTTCTTTCATACCTATTTTCATGCGTATGGTATTTTCATGTTGTATTTTTAGAATTATGTTCATGCATATATTTCTTGTATATTTTTACGATTATTTTCACGATAATTTTCGTCATATGCTGTTATAGTCCGATGTCTTTTGTAGTGATCAATGACTGATCGTCACTATCATCATCATTATTATCGTTATAATATTTTGTGGACTTTCTGGCATTGCATTGCATTGATATTAATGTGGTTTGTTTGTTTTCAGGTGATCAGCATCTACATGGGTCTAACGGTGAATTTGCTCAACGCCTGGCTACCGTACAAAGCAGCGTCAACGGCTCTCAACAACACGCTGGAAGCAACGAACGTCAAGCAGCTGGTAATTTTTCAGATGAATCAAATGAACAACACTTAGGCAACACTTAACATATGTTGACCTTAGTTGTTTAAAAGGTTTTTGTTTTTTTTTTCGCTCCCAAAAAACGTCGTTTTTTTGTCTTGTTTTTTTTTCCATCGTTTTATTCCGTTTTTTATATTTTTATGTAACGCTATTTATTTATTCTCTGTCTCTTATTATTTTCTTTAATTTTATTTTTCCTGGTATTCCTTACGTTTTTCAGCCCAATCTCAAGGTTTCAGATAACTGATGTCATTATTTAATTGTTTAACGTCATCATTTAAGAGATACATGTAGTAAGTAAACAAGGGTTTTAATTTTAAAATGCAGTTTAAGATGTAAAAAGTCAAATTATTTTCTTCCATTTCCGTTTTTTGTCGGTTTTTTCCGTTTTTTTTCCCCGAATAAAACGACGTTTTTCCGTTTTTTTAATTTAGTTTCCGTCATTTTTTACATCTATGATGTTGATCAAGCAATAAAGCAGTTTTCTATTGTAGTGTGTGTCAGTGTAGCTGTTCTTTGTGCCAACATGCTACCATTCACCCATCTTCAGGCCCCATGTCTTAGTTCGCAGTGCCTTCACTCTGCATCTAGCGGAGTGCTGTTGGTCCCTCGTGTAGGGACCTCATCCTGTCAGCATAATGCTTTCTCAGTTGTAGGCCCATCTATCTGGAATAGTCTCCGATTGGAGATACAAGTCCTTCACTCGCAATTGCTCAGTGCTTCGGCGTGAAGCTCCGATGCAGTGTCCGCTCTGTAGTCGGGAGCGCCTCTAAGTAGAGATAGCTTGAAGAGGCGCTATAACAAGTGCACATACACATGAGTGTTACCTAGGGTTGACTCATCAGTGTCTAAAGACTCCTGAAGACCTATTTGTATCACCGTGGGTGGACTGGGAGTGCCACTGAGTGGGCTTCTTAATGGGTGCTATGGTTTTTAAATTCATGAAATAAATTACTGAAAATGATTGAGTCGTTTTAAATGTTATGCTTAGACTGGCATTCATTGCTTTGCAGGCGAGTTCTTTTGGAAAGAAGGTCGAACAGCTTGTGCCGGCGTTACAGAATTATCTGAAGGAAGGCATGCTACGCGATGAGTACATCCTCGATAACATCCCACGTCTTATGACCGTCATGCGTGACAGCAACGTCACGCTTCGGTGGATCATGCTGCATACAGCGACTCTTGAGCCGGGTTTGTTTTCACATGTTGTCGATTTTTATGTGTGCTTGTATGTGTATGCCTGTGTGTGATGGGTACAGAGGTACATGTACGCATGTATGTCAACGTGTATGTGTGTTTGTTTGTGTGTGTGTGTTTGTATGTGTTGTATTATGTGTGTGCCAGGTGCACTTGTATGCATGTTTGTGTGTTTGTGTACACGTTCGCTTATCCACAGCTTCTGAAAACTTAGACATTTTGCTTATGGTGACATACATTTAATATATAAATATATTGTAAATTGCGTACAAGTTTCGTGGTATGTTCTGTGCAGCTATGTGTGGTCGAAGTGGTGAAATGGTTGTTCGCTGTATACATTTAAAGATGCGATACGATACTATACAGAGTTTGTGTTACACGGTGCTATGAAGATGCGCAGTTACTGTTGCGGTTGTATTGAAATAGGTGCATAGTAGAGCGGATTGGTAAAAAATTGTGAACTTTGTGATACAAGCATGAAATTTGGTACGTACCACGAAATGGTCATGAGAAAAAGATTTCGCTATAGGGCCATCGCAGATTTGACCCCTGGCCCCAATGGCAGCCATTTTACAAAATGGCCGACCGGTTTACAGATTTTAAATTATCTCAGCTACCAGTGCGCTTAGAATCGTCATCTTGGTGTCTAAACATACGTAGTTAAGGGCGAGGATTCCAACAGAGCCATTAAAAATATTCCCCAGGGTCCCAATGGCGGCCGTTTTTCAAAATGGCCGACCAAAATACTGATTTTTCAATATCTCAGCTTCCAGTACACTTATAATTGTCATCTTGGTGTCTAAACATACATAGTTAAGGGCGCGAATTTCAACAGAGCCATTACAAATGTTCCCCATGGTCCCAATGGCGGCCATTTTCCAAAATGGCCGACCTAAAAAATGATATTTCAATATCTCAGCTTCCAGTACACTTTGAATCGTCATCTTGGTGTCTAGGTATACATAGTTAAGGGCGAGGATTCCAACAGAGCCGTGGAAAAAGTTCACCTGGACTTCAATGGCGGCCATTTTCTAAATAGGCCGACCTAAAAAAGGATTTTCAGTATCTCAGCTTTGAGTTCACATAGAATTGTCATCTTGGTGTCTAAACATACATAGTTTGGGGCGAGGATTCCAACAGTGCCATTGCAAATGTTCCACATGGCTTCAATGGCTGCAATTTTTCATAATGTCATCTTGGTGTCTAATCTATGTTATTTATTGCATTATACTATTTCTGAAACTTTTGATTGTGTTCATGTTCATTTGGCAATAAACAAGTTTTAGAAAATATGCAATTCAAGATATTACTGATGCTCTCGTAAATGTGCATTGTGACATATTTAATTATACAACTATACATAATTATGGGAGCCTTTATCCAGACAGAGGACTGAACACAGAGTTATACAACATCATAAACGTCATTCCCGGTCGCATAGGCCTCTACAGAGACGGAGACCAGTACACTGTAGAGACGCTTTAACACATTTTCATTGTCCCCTACATCCCTTCTCACAGCCACATCTGAGTAGTTCACGACAGGCACGAGACGCTTCGGGAAGCGTTGTCCACTTCACTTCCCAGCCACCTTCAATCGTTTGCAGCCACCCCCATTGACCAGGACATGGCAGTTCAGGAGCAGCTATCAACATCTGTTTCCAAACGTGACCTGCTTGGTAGGCAGCTCTCTTTGTGTGCTCCACCAGAGCAGCTTGAGTTGGAGGAAGGCCATCCATGGGTCTGTCTTTCTGTGAGAACAGCTGCTTCCTTGCCTCATTGACCTTCTCCTCGCCACTAGCACGGTCGTACAAAAGAACCACAAAGCGCTCAATTATATCGAGTTGATCATAAACAGAGCTGGGAGTTGATGCTAAAGTGCAGAAGTCGCCGAATGTCTTCCAAATGTCCCAGACAGTTTTTTTCCACGGCCAGCAAAATTAATGATGATACTGTGTCACATCCGCTGAATGCGTGTAGGAAGGGCAAGGCCATACACTTTTCTGGACCGAGGGCACGCGCCATCTCATGGGTTGGTAGATATCTGAAGCTTTTACCTGAGGCAAAACCAACCCACAGTTCATCAATGCTCAGCTGCTGAACTGCTGCTATTGCCAACACCAACACGTCAGAGTCAACGGTGCGTATCATCACCTTACGATAACCATGTTTAGTGGCATCGGAGACATGCAGAAAAATCCTTGTATCAGCTTCCTCCTGAGTACATGGAGCAAGTCCAGTTGTGTCTCTTTGACGAGTACAGAGCACATCCTCGTGGTAAGTGACTATGATCTGTTTTCCTGTTTCTATTTCTAGTTTTGCTATTTGCAGACTCAAGAAAGAAAACAACTCTGACTTGTTTTCGTCGTTCCTCAGGAATTCCTGCCAGTTTCTGGGTAGAGCATTAGAAGATTCCACGCGCCTTCGACTTCCCTTACCCCTCACACTGCGTGTGTATGTCTTCAGGCTGCCACGCACATATTCATCCCATACAACATCTACTCTATGCACATGCTCCAGCTGTCTTGTGACGTATGGCAAGAAAATATGGGAGGCATAATCCGAAAAGGTGCATGCAGTGCCAGGTTTCAGCATGTTGACTATGACGGCTCCATCCAGTATAACAGCGTCAACAAATGGAGCACCCAATGAATGGCCTGGTTGGATATCTGCCGTGGCCTCATTTGTTGAAGTAGGAATCAGTTCTTCCAGACAACTCACAATGTCTGACTTAGTTCCTAGCCGTAATTTGCCCATATTCGAGAGTGATGGTAGACACGCCTGGTTCTCGTGAGCAAAAAATTCGTCCAGGTCTCCTTCACGTGTCTGACAGGAAATGTACAACCTGGAGTACAGTGAACAGTCCTTCTTCACAGATGACAAAATTAATGTTCTTTTGCTCGCGACTTGTCGCGTACAAGTGGACGACTGAAGAGAGGGAAATTATTTCTTTTTATTGGATCACTGACAGGTCGCGTTTGGTTAATGAGACGTTCCTTGATGAATGTTTCGTACTGTTCTTGTCCAGTTTTCTCGAGGATGCATATGGTCTTTTTCACTGCTTGATCAGCCAGATCTCTTGTATCCAGTACAAGTAGGTCATTGCTGTCGTCAATAAATGGGTTTCCCATCTCTTCGATAACATTGCTGAGGGCCTTAACCTGATTGAAAAACTTTACCTGTGTGCTTCTTGTCTGCTCATGATGGCGAACCTCAGACTCCGCATCCGTTTTCCTTATCGATTCCTGGAACTCTTCGATTAAACGGGCCATCTCTGGTCCAGACACCATCCATCGACGTAGGGCTTGCGGGTTCTGAGTGAGGCCTATAGCACCTCCGTCATCCTTTACATAAGCGTTGTTCTGCTCGTGAGCTTGGTCGATTGCAATGTTGGAGAATGCACGCCCTGTCTTCTTTACTGTAAAGTGACCACGCAGAAATTCCTGGAATACAGCAGGATGCTTCTCTGATAACACGATCATGTCACGGAGGTGGATTGATATCCATCTAGCGTAATGCGTGTGGTCAAGTGAGAAGAACCAGGGCACGAGCTGCGTCAGCGAATCTATGTAAAGTTCAAAATCACCCTCTCTCAGTGATCGCACAAAGATCAGCATCTGAAGTTCCAGTTGTAAAATTGTGAACCAGAAGTTAAACTGTGGGCTGACTTAGGAATAATGGCAGCCATTGAAGCCATATGGAACATTTGCAATGGCACTGTTGGAATCCTCGCCCCAAACTATGTACGAGTATGTCTAGACACCAAGATGACAATTCTAAGTGAACTGAAAGCTGAGATACTGAAAATTCTTTTTTAGGTCGGCCATTTTGGAAAATGGCCGCCGTTGGGACCGTGGGGGAACATTTGCAATGGCTCTGTTGGAATCCTCGCCCTTAACTGTGTATGTTTAGACACCAAGATGACGATTATAAGTGTACTGGAAGCTGAGATATTGAAAAATCAGTATTTTGGTCGGCCATTTTGGAAAATGGCCGCCATTGGGACCATGGGAAACATTTGTAATGGCTCTGTTGGAATCCTCGCCCTTAACTATGTATGTTTAGACACCAAGATGACGATTATAAGTGTACTGGAAGCTGAGATATTGAAAAATCAGTATTTTGGTCGGCCATTTTGGAAAATGGCCGCCATTGGGACCATGGGAAACATTTGTAATGGCTCTGTTGGAATCCTCGCCCTTAACTATGTATGTTTAGACACCAAGATGACGATTATAAGTGTACTGGAAGCTGAGATATTGAAAAATCAGTATTTTGGTCGGCCATTTTGAAAAATGGCCGCCATCGGGACCATGGGAAACATTTGTAATGGCTCTGTTGGAATCCTCGCCCTTAACTATGTATGTTTAGACACCAAGATGACGATTATAAGTGTACTGGAAGCTGAGATATTGAAAAATCAGTATTTTGGTCGGCCATTTTGGAAAATGGCCGCCATTGAGACCCTGGGGAACATCTGTAATGGCTCTGTTGGAATCCTCGACCCTAACTATGTATGTTTAGACACCAAGATGACGATTCTAAGCGCACTGGAAGCTGAGATAATTTTAAATCTGTAAACCGGTCGGCCATTTTGAAAAATGGCTGCCATTGGGGCCAGGGGCCAAATCTGCGATGGCCCTATAGCCAAATCTTTTTCTCATGACATTTTCGTGGTATGTACCGAATTTCATGCTTGTATCACAAAATGCACAATTCCTTCACATTTTCGTTCCAATCCGCTCTACTAGCAGGCAGCTTTACTCATACCTCTATATCTTGATTCAAGAGTACCTTTTGGTTTATCCTCTTATTTATTTATTTATTTACTGAGAATTTGATATAGCGCTCCTTCAAGGTTACTACTCAGGAGCGCTCCCAGTCCAACCCCGGTCGAATAAGACAGTTTTGAGAAGAGAAAGAAATGAAGTAGAAGTAGAAAGGCTAATAGGTATTTGACGAAGGATAACAGGGAGCTCATTCCAGGTCGCAGGGCCAGCCACGGAGAAAGCACGGCGCTGCCTCATTGCAGTCCGAGAGCGTGGAACAATAAGTTCCGCTTGCGCAGCTGAGCGGAGAGAGCAGCGGCGTTGAACGTGCGTGGTCGAGCAACAGAGCTCCTGCAAGTATAAAGGAGCCAAACCTTCAAAGCAGCGCCGGACCAATACGGAAATTCTGTACGTAATGCGCTGTGGGTAAGGGAGCCAGTGGAGTACATCCCGCATGTACTCGGAGACTCGGCCAAATTTGGGAATGCGGCCTATGAGGCGGGCAGCAGTGCGCAGGACCCTATTTAGGGGCCCCACCCGAGAGGCTGGAAGTCCACCGTATATGGAACTGCAGTAGTCCAAGCGCGAAACTACAAATGCATGAACAAGTGTTGAGGCTGCGCTAGGAGTCAAAGAGCGGGAAATGACCTTGAGCTGCCGAAGCTGGTAGTAACAGCTGCGACACAGAAGGTTAATGTGCCGCGTAAATGTGAGTTCCTGGTCAAGGATGACTCCCAAATTCCGGACAGAAGTGGAAAAAGTGAAATGTGGATATTTCAAGGATAGGGAAGCTAAATCAATTTTGGAAAGCTGCTGGGGCGTTCCAAGCCAGATAAGCTGAGTCTTATTAGGGTTAAGGCGCAGGCGGTTTGAGGACATCCAGGACTGCAGGGTTACTATAGTCTGGCTTATTGTTCCAACCGCTGCGTCAGCATGAACCGCCAGACAGTGGACATAAGCTTGCAGGTCGTCAGCATAAGATTGGCTGTGGACATCCATAGCTGTCAGCAGGGAGCCCAGATCGGCAGTGTAAATTATGTAAAGGAGGGGTCCAAGAACGGAACCTTGAGGCAAACCTATTGGAGCAGGGACCCATGAGGACTTAGTGGATCCATAAGCTGCCATGAAGGAGCGGTCTTGCAAAAACGAAGCAAGCCAATCAAGTGCGTTACCAGAGAGGCCGAAAGAAATCGATAAGCGCTGCAAGAGGATGTCATGATCTACAGTGTTTGTGATTTAACAGGAACCATATTTATAAGTAAATTAATATGCAATTACTGGGTCTTAAATAGAAATGTTTTTAGTGACAACCGCTGCACTAGAGACATGTAAGCTTTACTTTATATATAGCACTATGAAGAGTTTGTGTTAGACATTGCTATGAAGATGTGAAGTTACAGCTGTGATTTTTTGTGTTGATGTAGCGGCCGAGACTAACAAGCGATGTCGACAGTTGCGAGATCAAGTGCTTCAGGACAGCAATTATAATCCAGAGACGATATTTCGATTGATGCTCAACACGGCTCAGTATGAATTCAAACTGAAAGAGGTGAGGGCTCGCTCTTCTCTACCATGAATCTTCATGCGTGACTTTAGCTTGTTTTCTTAGTTAGGGTCTGATTTTTTATACTGATGATGATGATGACAAGTTCTCTGCTTTTATGCCACTGGGTATGAGATGAGTGAGATGGTTTCCCGTTGCCTTCATCACAGACAACTATGGTTGAGCAACTTGTCAAGGTTGCTACGCAGTGGCTTGAGGTAGATTCGAACCTGCGACCCTTCGGTCACAAGGAATGGAACATATCGTTACACCACTACGTTTCATACTAGAAAGTAAATACTAGAATGTTAATTATTGCGCATGTAACGAGATACTCTGGATTCATGGTAGCTATGTAGCCTCTGACAACCATCTAGCATCAGACAATGTGTATAGGTAGCCCTGACCAGGGGCGCTTTGCAGTCCCTTCTGGGTTCCATTTTGTGACTAAAATATTACTTGTTCTTAATATGACGAGATGTTACTTTGATGCTTTTTCTAATGACAGTTTCAAGTGTTTTTCTGACGAATGCTTTGTGGTTGCAGATGTTCAAGAAGATGCTCGACGAGAAGAAAGCAAAGTGGGAAGAGAACAAGAGGGAAGGAGAGGACCACATGGTTGAACTGAGCGAGGTCTTCTCGGGAACCAAACCGTTGACAAGGGTCGAGAAGAACGGTAGGCTTGATCATAATGTAGAAATTTTTTGATCCTCCTGGTTCTGCGGTGTACATAGAATGTGATTTAATTGTTACCAAAATATACATATCCGAATGAATACCAGCAGATGCATACATTGCATACGTATACTGATACCTACATCATAGATGCAAATGCATAGATAGCATACGGTCTCAAACTGCCACAGACCAGCATCGTGCCTTTGCCTCTGTTGGTCCTTTGCTGTGGAGTGACCTTCCTACTATCACTCCTGCTCAGATCTTATCAGGAGGCTTTACTGTTTCTGCCCTTTGTCTTTAGGCTTCGTTTTCGAGGAGATCTTCGCATTGGGAGCGCCTCTGAGTAGATTGTACTGTGAGAGGCACTTTATAAATTCGTAAATAGTTTGGTATATAGTTATGCATATGCAGACAAACACAGAATATGCGTATTGGACATGCATTTATCTGATTCAAGGAGTGTGTGACGGTCTTTATATTTATTGTTTTGCATTGTATTAAAACATAAAGTGGCAGTAGTACGGTGGATCATTCACAGACACTACCATGAGAGAACAAATAGGTCTTTAGAGTGGTAAAAGAGGAAGAGAAGAAGGGTTTACCAGCTAAGGTTGTTGTTCAGTTGCATTTTATCGCAGCCTTAAAACCATCCTTTTCAGCCAAGGTTGGGTCGGGAGCGCTTCTGAGTAGTAACTTTTGAGGGAGTGCTATATAAATCTCTGTATTAATTACTTGATGAAGTTGTCTTCTTTGAACGTGGTTGGGTGTTTTCTTCCAACCAATACCTTCCTCTCCGTTGTGTTTTGTCTCATTCAGAGAATCTCCAGGCGTGGTTTTCCGAGATGGGAAAGCAGATATCGTCGTTGAATCACGACGACTCGACGGCTGCCGGAAGAAAGATCATCCAACTCATCCAAGCCCTGGAAGAGGTCTGACTTTTTTTACCTTCAGATTTTAGGCGGATTGGCAGGAAGTAAATGGTTCTGGCATGTTTTACGGCATCTCTTTAATTTATTTTCTGATTCTGGTTTTTTTCTTAAACGAGCTGTGATGGAATTGAAGTGGTTGTCTTGATGTGTGTATTGCATTACAATTGTGTGTGCATTTATTATAACATGGTTTTACATTTGCTATAGTATGGTTTTACATTTACTATCAGTTGGTTTTACATTTACCATAACGTGGCTTTACATTTACCATAACGTGGTTTTACATTTACCATGACGTGGTTTTACATTTACCATAACATTATTATTATTATTATTATTACATAAATTTCTTACGCGTGCAAGGTCACACCGAAATGTGAATCTGAGGCTTTTGCATTTGCAGTACCATCTTAGAACTGTCCTTTTTTAGCCGTCCTGAGGTCAGGAGCTCTGCAGGGCAGTTGCCTTGAAGGAACACTATATAAATCCTCAGAATAAATGAATAAACTTGGCAATGCCAGTCCCAAGCCTGGAGAAAGGAGGAGGACGGCACTAGTTAATTATCTTTAGTGTGACGCAGTGTCTTCAAAAAGCAACGAACAGTGTAGAAATTAAGTTGTTTTTTTTACATCCCATATCTCTTCCACCATGTTAGGTTCAGGAATTCCACCAGCTGGAAACAAACCTGCAGGTGAAGCAGTTTCTTGGCGATACGCGCAAATACCTCCATCAGATGATTCGCGTTATTAATATTCGAGAAGAGATTCTCATCAACATGCAGATCGTCGCCGACCTATCGTACGCCTGGGAATTGATTGACAGGTGAGGCAAATGATTTGATTGACAGGTGAGACAAATGATTTGTTTGACAGGTGAGACAAATGATTTGATTGACAGGTGAGACAATTGTTCTGATCGACAGGTCAGACAAAATAATGATCTCACCCTTTCGCCATTTCCCATGTCACCTTTCTATGGGGCATCATCGCACCTTGGAATTTTTTGTCTTTTCTAGCTCCAAAGGTTTGGTCATGTTTAAAGAGGCTTTCAAAATCTAATCTAATATGATCATTTGTAAAGCGCTTCTCACGACATAAATATTCGGAAGTGCTGTCAGCTTGACAAGCTCTTGAGAAGAGAAAGGTCTTCAAGCAGCGAAGAGATGCAGGTGAATTCTTTTTGAGGATCCTGCTATGAATTACTTCCAGGGGAAAGGTCATTCAACATGTCAGGATAGTATATAATTCTCTGTTTTTATTTTGTGGCAGTCTATTACTGTTGCTTTAAAATGATGCGTAATAATAATTACGACAATTCATGTGGTGTCGTTGCATGTTATGGCTGATGTATAGACACCGAATTAAAGGAATTTCATTTCGTTTCTCTTCAGCTACACACCTCACATGCAGCAGGGAATCAAAAAGGATCCGTCGTTAGTGATCAAGCTGAGAGCAACGTTTCTTAAGGTTACTTTTGATTTTTAACCAGATTATTCTCGATTGCTAAATTTTAGAATTTCTCTTCTCATCAATTGCTCTCGTTACTATTGGAATTTGGTTTTTCAGCGTTAGTTCAGCACGTTTGCTAGAAATCAATCCATCAATCAGAATTTATATAGCACCCTTAAAGATCCCTACTTAGTCATGACATTTTATTGCAATGTGATTAGATTAGAGTAGGCTTGGTTTGTATGTAATGTAAGGTTCGAGGTTCGAATCCACCTCGCCGCATAAGGACCTTGGGCAAGTCCTTCACTCACAATTGCTCAGCGCTTCAGCGTGAAACTCCAATGCAGTGTCCGCTCTTCATTCGGGAACGCCTCTGAGTCGGGAGAGCTTGAAGGGGTGCTGTAACAAGTGCACATACAAACAAGACTTAGATGAGATTATATTGGTTTCTCATTGGTTTCAGTTGGCGTCTGCTCTTGATCTTCCGCTGCTACGCATCAACCAAGCCAACAGTCCAGACCTCATCAGCGTTTCGCAGTACTACTCCAACGAACTTGTTACCTACGTTCGCAAAGTTCTTCAGGTAAGTCGTCAATCTCATATGAGTTAGATCAGCGTTTACGAAACTGTGGTCTGCGAGCCAATTGGGGTGAGTCAGGAAAGTATTTTATGAGAAATAGAGGTTCGAGGTTTCATAAAATTATATTCAACTGGCTGTGGTACCTTGCGTTGCCCGGGAAATTTCTGTTTTTCACACACACCCCATCCACTCAGCAGTTGATAGTTTACGTGATAAAAATTCACGGAATTTGTTGAATTTTGGTGTAAAACTGCTGACATTTAAAGTCTACTAAAGTTATGAGGTTTCAGTAAGGCTTCTAAGTTGATTTGATACTCGCTTCTTCTCTTATCCTTATGCCAGGTCATATACATAAAAGGATTTGTATTGACCTGGTTTAGCCTGTGTATTGCATTTAGAAAGGCCCAAGATCTGAAGGAATAATGCCACGTTTGGTTTTGACCTGGAGAGAAGAAAATTACTTTTTCAGGGTTTCAAGGACCTGTTGAATATTTATCTTTTGTGTTACCATGGTGACAGGTAATACCGGAGACGATGTTTTCGCTTTTGGCTCGAATCATCGAATTGCAGACGTCGCAGATCAGAGAAGTTCCGACTCGTCTGGAAAAAGACAAAATGCGAGAGTTTGCACAGCTCGACGAGAGATACGAGGTAGGAGCAAGAAGCTTGAGGGACACTGTTCTTCGTAATAGAAATGGTGTGGCTAAAATAATGTTCACTTTAGTTGTTTACACTTAAATTTGATTTTATGCATTAGGTTACATTTTGGATTATTGACGGTTGGTACGTTTCTGATCTAATCTAATCTTATAACCGTAATGTCCAAGACCTCTGTTAACGGTCTCATTTGAAGTGAAATCAGAATGAAGAAACCTAATCATAGCCGAAACATTTTCTAAAGCTGTTTTGACTGTAATTGCTTTGCGTGCTGTGATTGAACTCGTTTCAAATCATAGTTGTTTAAAACTTTTTCGTTTTTGATTCGCTTGAAAAAAGTCGGGTTTTTTAAATTTCTTCCATTGTTTTATTCCGTTTTTTATTTTTTATGTAACATTTTTAATTTATTTTCTGTCTCTTATTATTTTCCTTATTTTCCCCCCTGATATTCCTTACGTTTTCAGCCCAATCTCAAGGTTCAACTAACTGATGTCATTATTTAATTGTTTAATGTCATCATTTAAGAGATACATGTAGTAAGTAAACAAGGGTTTTAAGTTTCAAATGCAGTTTAAAAGTCAAATTATTTTCCATTTCCGTTTTTTTGTGGTTTTTTCCGTTTTTATAAATTTTTCTAATAAGACGACTTTTTTCACATTTTTTTCTCAGTTTCCATCGTTTTTTACATCTATGATTTTACTTTTTATTTTCATTTTGGTCACCAGGTGGCGAGACTGACACACTCCATCTCCGTTTTGACGGACGGAATGTTGATGATGAAGACGACTCTTGTTGGAATTATAAAGGTGGAAAATTCTTTCTCTTACAATTTTGATTTAGTTACCTAAATTGGCAAAATGTTCGATGCTCGCTGTCTCTTTGCAGTGTACCTTTATAAAGTGATCTTTTGATTGATTCATTGATTGATTGATTGATCTGCTTCTTTTGTCAACCAAACATTGTTCATATATTTAAAAGATACCTGAAGATTGGAAAATTATTTTTACGATTTGTTACAATATTAGATTGTTTCTTCATACTGGGAGAGTTCTGTGCCTTTGTTTCTAAGGTAAGGCTTCCGAAGAGTTGAGCTTTTATGAAATGTACAATCTTTATAATGAGCTTTTATTGAATGTACAAGCTTTATGAGGAGCTTTTATGAAATTTACAAACTTTATAAGGAGCTTCTATGAAATGTACAAACTTTATAAGGAGCTTTTATGAAATGTACAAACTTTATAAGGAGCTTCTATGAAATGTACAAACTTTATAAGGAGCTTTTATGAAATGTACAAACTTTATAAGTAGCTTTTATGAAATGTACAAACTTTATAAGACACCATCAGAGCTGTTGTACATGAGAACAATTTGCTTGGAATGAGAAATACTGTGAGTGCCTGCAGGTGACTCCATAAACGTCTTTAAGCATCTTTAAAAATACTTCTTCCCATGATTTGATCATCTTGCCTGAGGTTATAATGGAGAGTTTATACACAAAGCTTGTTGTAAATACCGGGGTAATGGGCTCCCTGTTGCACTCCGCCTTGTACATAGAAGTCACACCACGATGTTTCTCACTTAAAAACTGTTCTATTTAGCCGTTGTTGGACTGGGAGCGCTTCTGAGTAGATTACCTTGAAGGTGCACTATATAAAAGGTCAATAATACTAAATAACTTATTTGGCAAATGTCTGTGAGTTGGCGATGAAGTGGAGTGTTCTGATGAACTGTAGGTTGATCCAAAGCAATTGCTTGAGGATGGAATTCGAAAGGAACTTGTAAAACAGGTTGCCAGTGCTCTGCATTCCAACCTCATCTTCAATCCAAAGTCAAAGGTAATCTTTATTTCTTAGGCATTGTGAAGATTCAAAACAAAAATAAAACAAAATCTGATTTTTTCCCTCTTCGCATTGCATGTTGAGTTAACTTTACTTTCTGCAGTATTTTCTTGAGCTGAAAGCTTTCTGACGTTGGTTTTTTTACAGCTATATTCCTTTGTATAGTTGTGTTGGGGTGAGGGCTTATGGTAATGGTTATCACTCTGGCATGAAGTCGCAGGGACACGGTTCGCTTCCTGCTACCCACCCCCCCCCCCCCCCCCCCCCAAGGTTCACTCAGCCTTCCAATCGGCAGATGGCTTTGGTAAAATGAGTGGCTGGACGTTATGGACGCCTTGCAATAACTTGTGATCATCCGTCATTCTATGAATTGTGATCATTCTGCATTGTGTCAGATTGAAATTGGGCGAAGATTACAACTAACTATTATCATTATGATTTTTTTAAATTATTATTATTTTTATTGCTTGTATATTCTAGTAGATTCATCAGTGTATTAAGGCGTAAAAAAAATTGTTGTGTTTCCGGTAACGCGACCGACCCATTTTTAGGGCCGCGACCCAGATATTTTTGTAAAAAAAAATTTTTTGAAAAAATAAAATAAAAAATTTTTCAAAAAAATTTTTTTTTTTTTTTCAAAATTTTTTTTAAACATTTGTATTGACATAACATAAGAGACGTCAACAAAATGAAATTAATAGGACTGTTTCTAGAGCAGTTTTAGGTGCAGACAGTCGGGGAAATAGGCAGTTTATACTTGCTTAGAACACGTACTTTGTTTCAGCGTGCAAAAAAGACTAGTGGGGTATACTTTTTCGGTTAGTCACTGCATAAAAATATTTTACAAAAAAAAAATATTTTCCGACCTACCTACCCAATTTTTTTTAGCTCTGTTACCGGAAACACAACATATTTTTTTTTGGCCTAAGAGTCGTGTTTTGGCTTTGACCCGAGCTGATTGGCTGATTGATTGATTGATTCCTGATTGTGCAGGTCAGTGAGTTGGTTCCTAAGCTAGAGACTCTCGGTGCAATCATGGATGGTTTCCGAAGGTCGTTTGAGTACATCCAAGACTACGTTGACATTTACGGCCTTAAGATATGGCAGGGCGAAATGTTGAGAATCATCAATTACAATGTGGAGCAGGAGTGCAACTCCTTCCTCCGGACCAAGGTTTGTCATGCATTAAGTTGGAACTCAGGACTTTAAAAATTTGGCATCAATTAATTATTTTGGTTTTAGGATTTATAAGATGTTGCTACAGAAAGAGGGAGGGATGTAACTTCATATAGAATGGCCCACAATGGCACAGGGTATCGGGGAACTAGGAGATCAAGTCGATCAGCAGACCGGAGAGGGCAGGAAGAGGAGAGGGGTTTGCGCATCACAAAAGTATTTATTGTATACCAGTGTATTTTATTATTTTGAAACAATATTTTTGTGGCATTTTAGATCCAAGATTGGCAGAGCGTGTATCAGTCGACCGCAATTCCCA
Organism: Lumbricus rubellus; assembly: GCA_945859605.1. Taxonomy (NCBI): domain Eukaryota; kingdom Metazoa; phylum Annelida; class Clitellata; order Crassiclitellata; family Lumbricidae; genus Lumbricus; species Lumbricus rubellus. The sequence continues at coordinate 27,633,856 of OX243826.1, read as the reverse complement.
TTCCGAAATTTCCTTCCATCGATTTATCCGTCAACTTCATCGGTCGACTCGCCCGAGAAATTATTCGCATAACTGATCCTCGGTAGGCAAAGACTGCTGCAACGTTAACGAAAAAGTTATCATGCTGTTTAGTTGGTGTTTTTCTTAATTGCTGTGCATTGTGACTAGTACTAAAATTCTTTGGTTTCAGCTACTTCTGAACAGCATAACGTATTTGGATTTGTGTGACATTAAAAACGTTGACCGAAATTTTAATCATGTACTAGGGTGATATGAGCATTTTGTTTTCCCAGAATTCCTGTTGTGTGTTGATTGATCTGTTTCTGGTGTCAGTTGTACTTGCATTTTGTTTTGTTTTCTGATGCAATAATTATTATTAAATAAAAATAGATAACAATAATAATGCTACTGTTGCAGAGGATGAAACCTGAATTTTCAGACATTTAACAACAACTTCTAGCGTAATTTTTGGAAATCCCGACGGATCTGAGGTACCACAATGATAATAGTAATAATGATATTAATGATAGTATTAGTAATAGTAACGTTAGATGAGCAGCGTAAAACCAGCCATTTGCTCCAGAACCTATCAGTCCAAATAGGAAACTTATCTGTTTTGGGTGCAACAGATTCGAAAAATCAAGACACTGAGAGGTCCAAAACATAATAATAATAATAATAATAATAATAGTAGTAGTAGTAGTAGTAATAATAATATAACAGCTCCAAGCATAATTTTTTGAAATCCCGAGGGATCCTAGGTACCTCGGGTAAAAAATATATATATAAAAACAAAAATAATAATAAATAATAATAATAATAACAGTAATGATAGTGATTATAATTATAATAATGATAAAAATAATAATTATCATAGTACTAATGATAGTAATGGTACTAATGATTATTGTATCTTTTGTTAGTCAGACGACATACGTTGATCAGATGAGTAAATAATAATAATAATAATAATAATAATAATAATTATAATTATAATAATAAATGATAAAAAATATTAATAATAATAATGATTATTGTATCTTCTGTTAGTCAGACGACATACGTCGATCAGATGAGTAAATAATAATAATAATAATTATAATAATAATAATAATAATAATAATAATAATTATAATAATAAAAATAATAATAAATAATAAAAATATTAATAATAATGATGTTTGTTGTATCTTCTGTTAGACAGACGACGTACGTTGATCAGATGAGTAAATAATAATAATAATAATAATAATAGCAGCTGAAATGGCATCCACCAAAAAGACAGCAAAATATGCAGGAATCCCCAGTACACACGAATTCATTCCGGTGGCACTCGAGACCTTGGGTCCCATCAATGCACAGGGCCTGGAGTTCTTATCAGAACTAGGGCGGCGGTTGACCATGGTGTCAGGAGACCCGCAGGAGACAGCACATCTCTTTCAGCGTCTTTCTGTTTGTATTCAACGCTTTAACGCTGTTTCTTTTCGCTCTACCTTTGCACAATCGACCGGTGACGATGACCGTTAACTTCAGAACAACACTGTTTTTCATAATAATAATAATAATAATAATAATAAATGATAAAAATATTAATAATAATGATGTTTATTGTATCTACTGTTAGTCAGACGACATACGTTGATCAGATGAGTAAATAATGATAATAATGATAATAATAATAATAATAATAAATGATAAAAATATTAATAATAATGATGTTTGTTGTATCTTTTGTTAGACAGACGACGTACGTCGATCAGATGAGTAAATAATAATAATAATAATAATGATAATAAATGATAAAAATGTTAATTATGATGATAGTAATAATACTAACGATTATTGTATCTTCTGTTAGCCAGACGACATACGTTGATCAGATGAGTACGTGGTACGACTCTCGAACCAAACAGGAAGTTGTTACAATCAAAGTTTTCGAAAAGCTTGAGGTAAGTCAACCATTCATCAGTACAACAGCTTTAATGGCAGTTTTCTATTTGAGTAAATGCTGACACACTTTGTTTCTGGTCTTTTATATAGCACCTTTAAAGATTTATTTAGCACCCCTGAACCTCTTGGGGCACTTCCATTTGCCAGATGTCAATGGTAAACTGAGGTGTAGGACGTGATGGACGCCTTGCTTGGTTGCCAACAGTTAAATTTGACGCCTGTAATAATTTGTGATTGTCTGTTCATTACTCATTGTAATCATACTGCATTGTGTCAGTTTGAGAAATAAACGAAGATTATTATTATGTTATTATTTTAATGATTGAGTAGTAATATTATTATTATAATTTGTGGGGTGCAGTGGTGTAGTGGTGGCGTCGTTGCTTTGAAGCCTGAAGGTTCGAATCCACCTCGCCACGTAAGGACCTAGGGCAAGTCCTTCACTCACAATTGCTCAGCGCTTTGGCATGAAACTCTGATGCAGTGTCCGATCTGCATTCGGGAGCGCCTCTGAGTAGAAAGAGCTTGAAGGGGCGCTATAACAAGTGCACATACAAACAAGCAAACAATTGAATAAAATATTGCAGTTGAACGTGTATCTGTTGTGGATTTGCTCATCTTTCTGTATATGGTCTTTTGCAGCGAGCGGTCGGATCGTGGGGACTTTCGGGTCTCGATCGACTTCTGTGTTTCATGATCGTCCAGGAACTGCAGAACTTCATTGGTGGTCTTGACAAGACGATAAGGAAGGACAAGTCGTGGGAGGAAGCATTCGTAAAGATGCTCAAAGAGCTCGAGCCACTTGCAGGCGCTCACAGTGAGTCTCATCCCTAGCAAATTGTTCTTATGTACATCTCTGGCATTCATTCATTCATTTGTTCGTTCATTTCAAGAATTTATATAGCGCCTCTTCAAGATGTCCACTCAGAGGCGCTCCCAGTCCCACCGCAGTGATGCAAAACGGTTTTAAGGAGCCTGTTAAACGCTGACAAGTCAACTCTAGGTAACAGGTGTAATAGGTGTATCTACAACGAAAGACTATTCCAGACACTTGTATCTACAACTGAGAAAGCACGACACTGGCACGAGAGCCCGATAGCTAGATGCAGAGCAAAGGGCTCTGTGAGTTAGGACAACAGATACAGGACAGCAGAGCTCACATAGCTAGGCCGTAGCATAGCTGGGAGTCAGCGCCCACACTTCATAAACGCTAAGTTTTAACTCCTCAAAAGTGTAGCTTTAGAAATGTGCGCACTGCACTCTCCCAGCATGGAACAATATTGCTGCAGAAATATTATAATATTATAAAAAAAAGGCCTTAAATTTTCGTATATGCATGTGTCAGATAAATATGAATATGACTTGGTGATTGAATAGACATTGTTTGCTCTAAGATTTGTTCATTTTTTATGTTTTTATTGCCTATGGGATCAGATAATATTTCATTACCAGTCATCATTTTCTGTAAGTGGCTCTCTGATCAGTCATATGTTGGTTTGGCAATGGTTTTTGAATTATGACAATGATTCTTCAAATTAACTTTTATGCAGGTCAACCTCAGAAAGTCTACGCACCCATCATCACGAAGGCTGCAAAGATCTGGCCACAGTTTCTGGATGTCATATTGAAGGTAATATTTGGATGTTACCTCCTGGATTTTACTCATGCGTCTCTTTTTCAATTTCTTTTTATCCTTTTGCACGATGATTTGCTGCTTCAACTATAGCAGTTCATTTGAGGGGTCCTATGGAGCTGCTATTTGTATGTATGTATGCAATGATTTATATATCATCCCTTTAAAGTGACTACTCAGAAGAGCACTTGTAGGTACATGTATGTATGTATGAATGATGACACCTAATATATTGTATTTTAAGTACCTCATAAAATGTGTTTTATAAGTAGGCCTCCTTGCAGCAGAATATCTTAGAGAAATTCTAGATATATATACGAGTAAAATGAAGCACGAATTACTGATGAATTCACTGGTCTGTTTCTTACGGTGGTTGATCTGTAAGTGAATTTTATTATTTTTCATTCAGATCGGTCAGATGCAGTTGCTACGGCGTCAGATCGGTCACCAGCTCCACTCGTCGTGCAAATTCGACTCCAAGTTTCTCACAAGTGCACTTCAGACGTCAAACGAGTAAGTCGGTTAATTGGCTGACGGGAAACACCAATCTTTCTCAGTTGCAGGCCGGGCCGTCCATTGGTAATGAGCTGCCTTCTAAGCTGCATTTATTACATCTGACCAATCAAACTTTGTAATGGCGATATTAATTGTAGTACAATGCGACTTGTGCTTCTGAAGGATTCTTATCTTAGACTCATGCTGTGTACAATTTGCCCAGATGCCTTCTTACTGACTATCGTCATGGTTTCATGTTTTTATTTGCGTACTCTAGTGCACTTCTTGCGGATATCGAGCGACATTACCAGGATCCTTCTCTTCCGTATCCGAAGGAAGAGAATCCTTTGATGTTTGAGTTGACTTCTTATTTGGAATCAGCTGGAATCAGCAATCCATTGGCCAAGGTCACCAACACTGTCATTATTTTGAATCATCTAATCTAATCTCAAATTTCTATAGCTCCATTAGGATAATGCTAAACGTCTGTGCCCACTTTAGTTGAAACCACATTTTGAAATGAAGATCTGCTAGAAAGAACAAGCGGAGGTAACAAAAAAATTAAGTTATCCATGTGGTTGTTAGGCTTTTACAAAAAAATCAATTCGATGCATCTTTTGATGAAATTTTATTAAGATCTATTTAAAGTTTATATGCTAACTGTTGAACGGTTGTTTTTTTATAACATTTCTCAGGCCATGCTTCCTTGAAGTGCTTGAAAGAGTGGTTCATTTATTGGTTTCAAGATAACAATATTTTCTTATCTTATCTTATCTGACCATGTATAAAGCGCTTCTTGCAGCAAGAGCCTTTCAAAAGCGCTCCCAGCACGTTCAATCCCGAGAAAAAAGGCAAGTTTTTTGACGAGAGAAAGACGAGGGTAAACTACCAGAGAGGATGGCAGAGCGAACTGATGGGGGAAGCCCATTCCATTTGATGGAACGTTTTGCCACAGTCTTGTTTCTGTTTTCTTATAGATCTACATTGCCACGAAGAATATGCCGTACCATCCGTTGCTCGTGTTTCTGTTCGTGGAATCTCAGCTGCAGAAGCTGGTCTATACAAAGACAGTCGGTTAGTATTGTATTGTATTGTATAAAAACATTTATAAACTATATAGTCTTCGAGATGCATCCATGCTTTGTTTAACTGATGAATTTATCATTTAACTTTAAATATGGCAATTCAGTGAGTGCTGTAACTGACTTCTCAGTATAAAAATTCTATGCACATTACCAGGTACGTTCAGGTTTATTTTAAGATTAATTTGTAGGTGGTATGTTGCTTAGAAAAAAAACTGCGGCATTAGTCTGCTTTACATTTGGATTTGTGAAACAAGAAGTGAAGTGTATATTAATTAGATAATTTATATCAGGGGAAAATATCAGGTGAACACTCTGACACATCTTTGCCATAAATAATTTCTGTGTGATTTGTTTTTCGAATTGGTGATGAATCTGGCAAGTGTGCAAGTGATAAAACAACCTGACCTAAGATAGTATGTTGAGTATAAGACCTCTGATCAGAGCTGAGAGTTAATTTTAGAATGGGGGGGGGGGGGGGCAACGATGGTTATAGCACTTCCCTAATAATGCAAAGTATGGATTTAAGTTTCAAATCAAATCAAATCAAATACCATTTATTAAGGCAACAACCGTTGCACATTGATCAAGACAAAACAAAACAGAATAATAGCATTAACATTGATGATTAACATAACAGAAAGAATAAACAGCGTATCATAAGAATAAACAGTACATTATAAAGCAAAGGATCGCATACGGTTGAGCACTTAAAGGGGAACCCCAAAGGGACAAGTCCCGCTATCAGAGGAACCCCAGTATCAATCATTGGTGGAATGGCAGGTCAGACATTGTAAACAGATTCAATACATATAGCTTAACTAATTATCTCAGTGCAAACATATGGGTACTGCTAGTCAGTTAAGAAATAAAAAGAAAAACAAGCTTGAGATTTCCAAACTGAAGTGATCATATTAGCAAACAAAGGTCAGAACAGCTGTGGCAAAAGGGAAACACTGTATGATACTCTGCAGGTCAGATCATGCACCAGAATACTTTAAAAGAAAGATCTCAGGTTAATACAGTTCAATGATCATTCTTCAGTTAGGTATAACTTAAGAGCTCTCTTAAACCTGCTCAAAGTTGGAAGGGAGGTTATATCTAGTGGTAAGGAGTTCCATGTGATTGGGCCCTGGCATTTAATGGAAAATAGCTTCGGGTTGATTCTAGCAAAATCAGGTCGGTAATCAGCTGCTTGTCTAGTGTAATGTTGATGCACAGAGGACGCCAATTTAAAATAATTATTAAAACAAGGTGGTAACAAATTATTGTGGTACCGATACATAAAGAGGCCAATTTGGAGCCTATTGATGCCCAATATAGTTAATATACGGTTAATTTTGAAGGTGTCCTTGGTACTAAGTCTCCAATGTATATGGTAGACTGTTCTTATGGCCAATTTCTGAAGTACAACCAAGCATTGGAGAGTTTGAGAATAGTTAACACCCCAAGAGATATTACAGTATGAAAAATACGGATAGACAAGCGTATAATAGAGGTTAGTGAGGATATTCGAAGGCAAGTTATGGCGTATTCTTCGTAGTATACCTATGTTCTTAGCTACTTTTTTGGCAATCTGTGAAATATGTTCTTTCCAATTCAAATGAGAATCAATAATAGTGCCTAAAAACTTGGTTGAGGTCACCTGGTTAATGGATATACCATCAATGGCAATATGTAAATTATCCGGTGGGGGTGTTTTACGCATAGCATAGAAAACAATATAGTTAGTTTTAGTCAGATTAAGGGACAGCTTGTTAGTTCTAAACCAGAGTGATATTAGTTGGAGTTCACTGTTAGCCCTGCAAAATAGATCCGTGATAGATTTATCGTTAAGGAAGGCATTAGTGTCATCAGCAAATAACACTAGTTTGAATAAAGAAGATATATTAGACAAATCATTTACATAAAGCAAGAACAAAAGGGGACCAAGGATAGAACCCTGGGGAACACCACAGGTTATATTACTAGAATAGGAGGAAGAATCGTTAAAATATACAAACTGAGTTCTATTCTTTAGATAATCAGAAAACCATTCATTGGCTACTCCTCTTATTCCATAACCTTTCAGTTTTTTAAGTAGAATACTGTGATCTACCGTATCAAAGGCTTTCGATAAATCAAAAAAGATCCCAATGGAATAAGAATTATTATTCATAGCCTCCGATATGTTACTTTGAATATCCATAAGGGCCATAAAGGTAGAGTGGTTCTTTTTAAATCCATATTGATTAGGGGCAAGAAGATTATACTTGTCCAAAAATGCAAGAAGTCTGTTATACATTAGTCTTTCCATTATTTTAGAGAAGAAGGGGAGGATAGAAATAGGTCTGTAATTGGTAATAAGGCTCTTGCTACCAGACTTAAAAATTGGTGTAATTTTGGCAGCCTTCAATTCCGCAGGTACTTGGCCATATAGAAAAGAGGAATTAAATATTGATGCTAAAGGTTCAACAATGGCACTCATGGACAATTTAGCGATAGAAGGACTAATTCCATCAGGTCCCGCCGACTGAGTTATTCTCAGTTCCTGAACCACATGTATGATTTCCTCGTGGCTAACTGGGAGAATACCGAAGGAACAAGATGGAGGGGTAGGCATAAAACTATTAAATTCAACGGTACTCTTTGGAATATTAGTAGCCAAAATAGAACCAATATTCGTGAAATATTTATTAAAAGCATCAGCAATTTCCTGATTATTACTGGTGTCTTGGCCATCAATTTGAAATGTTGAGGGCATTGGCAACTTGGAGTTAGAGTTTAGAATATGCTTTATAACAGCCCAGGTTTTATTAATATTATGATTGCACTGTAGAAATCGATCAGCATAGTATCTCCTTTCACATTCCAATCTTAAGGTTTTAAATAAATTACGATAGGAGGTAAATTTTTGCTTATTGGCTGCAGTGGGATTCTTCAAATATTTCTTATATAGCAGTGATTTCTTTTTACATGATTTAAGGAGAGCCTTGGTCATCCAGGGTTGTTTGGCTCTAATAGTGACATTAGGTACGCTATTAGAAAGTGGGAATGATTTGTCGTAAAGTTTTACATAAATGTCTTGGAAGAGCGAGTAGGCAGACGCTGTATTTCCACTAACACAGAGGGACTCAATTGACGACCAGTCACAATCCTGGAGAAGAGATATAAAGTGAGCAGTTGAAGCAGAGTCGAAATTTCTTCGTTTAGAACTTCGATTAGTCTTAGTATAAGGAGGTTTGAGATCGAGGTACATGAGAATGGGCAGGTGGTTGGAAATATCAGATATACATATGCAAGAATCCTGGCGTATAGATAACGAGTTAGTAAAAATGTTATCAATCAGAGTGGCAGTATTCTCAGTAATCCTAGTTGGTCTCAGTATAGAAGGGAAAAGTAGATGAGATGTCATAAGATTGAAAAAATTGGATGTTGGTTGATGATCATTGGAACGAAGTAGATTAATATTAAAATCCCCTGCTAAATATAATCTACTATTGAGATTGGTTAATTTTGTAAGGTAGGAATTAAAATCAGTTGTAAAAGCATCAATGGGAGCACCTGGTGGCCTATAAATAGACGCAATGATTAAATCCTTATCTCTATCTTGACGGATTTTTATCAAAATGCTTTCAAAAGTGCCAAAGTTGAAATCATCATCCTCGATAATTTCAAATATGTACCCAGAATTTATTAGGAAACCTACCCCACCGCCCATACCCATATTTCTGGATTTATGGATAAAAGAGTAGCCAGGAACATTAATCAGAGCATGCATGTCCTGCTCCAGCCAAGTTTCAGTAAGAGCTAACACATCAATATTGGCTTGGGACAATAATAAATGGATCTCCGATACTTTATTTATCATACTACGGCAGTTTAAGTGGGCTATTCCAAAAATGTGCTGATAAGACAGATTCTCCACATATGAATTCAATTGACTTAAGTCTTTATATGGGCTGGTAAACAAGAAGGCATCATTTAATGTGTTGATATCAGGATCTACATTATCATCCATTAAAAGCGGCTTATTATCATCAGAGTCAACAGGGTTAAACATTAAAGCAGGGTTCAACACTATCTTATCAACCAAATCGGTTAGTAGATCAGATGAAACAGGTGAAGGTAGATTCATATCTAGTGACTCGGTCTTGGCAAAAGGTAAACTGTTAAGGAGGCATAGATTACAATGCAGCATGGGTTCATCAGATGAATCCAAGCAAGACTCATGATACCATTTTACACAGCAACAGCAATATGTACTCTTATCACTGTCTAGCAATACTAATTTACATATGGAACAATATAACATATAACAATGAATGCAAGGATAATTAATCAAGTACTAGAAACTATAAAAAATTAAATAGCCAACTGGCTTAATAAACTTAACTAGATTAGAGATAAATTTAAAAGAAAACGGGCACCACCAGCAAGATCTGGGGTAGCCAAATAGGTGGTGAGAATGGCAATCAAGTAGTTATATAGTCAAATCAAATACTTAACTAATACAGGATTGTATTTCGCGTGAGACTGATACTGAGTCTTGAGAAATCTTTCAATCACAAATGTTTAGTATCGGAAATTGATACATGGTCATTACTCAGTGCTTGATAAATGAATAGTAATAATAGCAATAATAATAATAAATGATAATAATTCAGTTCTGCTGCAGCAAATGGGTGTGTAGGAATTGGTGTGAGTCTATACACAGGGCCTGTCTTCAGGGATGTTGCTGATCAGCCACAATGTTGATGGTTTTGTCATTTAAACTTGTACGATCCGCATTGCAAGGAGAAATGTCGAACAGTTTGATAGCCACTCTGTCATGTACATTGTTCGTTTTGCCTTTGAACTAGAAATATAATCCATTGGCAAAGCATCTGAAATGCAAGACTTATTCGAACCCATCAAGATAAAAGAGATTGTAGATTTATTATCATGTCATTTTAATTTTTTAATTTCCAAAGGTGAATTAATCGCTCGAAAGCCAGGAGACCCGGTAGATGGCGCTCCATTTGTGGTTGGAACAGTCACTCTGTTGAAGCAGTTCCATGCGGAATGCACGGAGGAATTCTTTGCTCTGCTCGGACAATACGTCCGCTCTCTTATCGCCAGCGTCCAAAAGTAAGTCTTACTTAATGTTATCCTGGGAGCTCCTTTGTTATCATTATTAAGGAGTTTTTATATAGCACCCCTTCTAGGAAAGCTACTCAGAAGCACTCCCAATCCAACCACGTCTAAATAAAAGTTTCAAGTTCATAAGGAACTTAGTGGTATGATTTCTAGGCACCAGACGAAGTGCAACAGGGAGCCAATTCTAGGTCCTTACAGCCAGCCACCGAGATGGAGTGTTGATGCTTAATTGCAGTCCAGAATCTGTCTGCATCTTTTGTGTTATAGAACTTTGCATTTAGTTAATTCTTGTAAATCCACAGTGTGCCAATTTCAGTTACAAATAACTTTTTTGCACCATACAGATGTATTTTAGAGTAGTTGAGAACTTGTAATTAAAGCTTATGCAAGTGTTTCCTCAGTTTTTGCAATATTCTCTTTTAGTTTTTGAATGTTGAACTATTTGTTTATTTTTGTTTTCCAGTGCAGCTGATGTCTCACCAGAGGTCACTACAATCCTAGTCTTCTTCGATCAGTACATCCACTACAGCGGTCTAAGTCGCAAGGTATTTGGAAATGAGAATCATCCAGTGAAGTACAAAAGCAGCTAACAGCATCGCAACTTGGACGAGTTCAATAGCTTTGTTGTCCGACATTAAGTGATAAGAGTATTTAAAACAACTCTAGTGAATTTCCTCTATTCCTTGTTTCCTTAATTAAATGGTCAAGTGACCTGCCAATGATGTGTGGTGTAGCAATGAAGTAGATTTTTGTGCTATGGATTCTTGACTGAGAATTAGTAATACTGAAAAGTTCAGGTTCTAGTTCTAATCAGTGCTTGCTGACACTCTCTAATAAATAGTTGCACTATGGAAATACATAATTATGTAAAAAGGCATAAACTGCATCTACCCAAGTCGCCTTGTCCTACAATTATATCACCATTAGAAAACGAACTTGAACATTTTGATTCACTGCCTTGAAGTGGGTGGTGAACATCTAGAGCAGGTATAATGGTGTAGTTGCTTTTTATTGGTGTTATAGTGTTTGTATCTCTATTTTTTAGATGATTGAATCTGTCATTCCAAACTACATCTTGGACCAATTCAAGGGACAGCTTTCACAGTAACGAAAACATTAGTAAAACGCACTCAACACCTAACGACTGACCGAAAAACTGATCAACAGACAAAGCGCACCGAAGAAAGGCAGCAGACGAAGTACCGGCACGTACATACATACATCCACCAACATTGCTGGTGCTCCTTTTCTAAAGAGTCGGATGACGACAACAAAAGCACTCACAACACTCACTGGTGCTTTCAAATTATTTTTGGGATTGAGCGGAAGAACTGTGAACTTTTTTAGTCTCGCATTTTCCATTGCACAGAAAAAACTGATGAGTTTTGCCTACTGAAATCACCGAGCCAACCAACGATAATGTTTTATCTGTAAAGATTAGTAGTAATAATGATAATATTCGTTTGTTAATTCATACTGACAAGTATGCTGTAAGATTATATGTATGATATAGTACTAACAGGTGATATAGCTAGTTTATCAGTAATTATATTCAACTGTACGACATAGATATTTGTGAAGTATCAGCATTTTCAAGTACCCACCAAGGTGCTGTATATTAGTGTGTATAGTCAAAAATAGCCAGATATTTAGACAGTAAAATGCTGACGAAACACAAAAATTGTTTTTGTTATGATATATTGGAACAGTTATTGATTTAGATGCCTTTTATGAGCATTACCAAAGTCCAGGTTAATTGATAACAATGCAGCTACAAATACAGTTCATCAATGTAATATTACAATCAGTGGGTATAAATGCATACAAATGATAACAATTTATTACGATATAATTGTCCGTCATCGGTGAAATTTAACCTGCAGGATACTTTTATTCAACTGAAATTTGCTAACATAGAACCTTTTACGAAAACCAATAAATGTACAGCGCCCTTTCCTTCGGCCTCGGCTGAGCTATGGCGCTAAATAAATCGTCTTATTATTATTATTATTAAAATGTCTTAAATTGGTGCAGATTACCTTTCTACAAATGTTGAAAACAAAAGAACATACATTCATTATTGTTAAATGAATTTATAACACGTGCAAGGTCACACCGAAATGTGAATCTGAATCATTCTGCCCCTTGTTGATCGCCAAACCTCTTAATGGAAGAAACTGCTAAAGGTTATCCAGTGAGATGGACATGACAGTCAAAGTGCACACCTTCGCCTTGCAACACACAGGCGCACATCTTCATCGTGCAATGCACAAGTGCACACCACTTCGAAATGCACAATTGCATGCCTGCATCTTCCAATGTGCATATGCACACCATCTTGCAACACACAAGTGCACACCTTCGTCTTGCAGTGCATTCATGTTGCAATGCACATTGCACACCACCTAGCAATGCACAAGTGCACACCTTTGTCTTGCAGTGCATTCACGTTGCAATGCACATTGCACACCACCTAGCAATGCACACGTGCATGCTTTTCCTTTCCTTCAGTCAATCAACTGATGCTTTGCATAAAAAATTTATCAATACTTAAATTTTGCCATTGCATTCATTCTATGGTCTTATACGCTATAAACTACTCAGGAGTGCTCCCAGCCACGGCTAAAGAAAAACACGAGAGATTTACGAAACAAAGTTTGATTGGTCATATGTAATAAATGCAGCTTTGAATGCATATATCCATGTTAGCTGTGGGTTGCTTTACATACAGTCATACAAGTTTCTCCTATGCTTTACCATACAGTCAAAACTTGCTTGTACTTGTTTTTGGCATTAAAAACTGTCTACACAATCCTTGAATTGTATTGTATACATTGCTATGATCTGTTAAATGGTGATGCTACAGTGAACAGTTATCAAATGGTTTAACGCTAAACAGGTGTGGAAAATACATAAATTGCTTTCAATTATACAACAGTCTGCTGAGCTGAAGTCACACAGAATTATATCCATCTGTAACATATTAAGCCAAAAGCGGAATGGATGGTACTAAATTAATAATGCCTTATGCCAAATGAATGTAACATAACAATTATATTGACCTACTGAGTAACAGTGTAAGAACCCAATGTAATGTAGAGCACTTTCCAGAGCATCTTAATTGGCAATCTAAGCCACTTCTGTGGTCAAGTTCATTTTACGGTGTCTGTGTGGCACCCTATAAAACCTATAAAATCACTGCATCATAGATATCTTTTTAAAAGCCTTTTTAATAGTTCTTGAATTGCATAACCTGCCTCGAAAATCTGTAACAATACCAGATAATATTCAAAGTATAGCCTTGAATAAATGTATAAATGTAGTCTTACTGGTCACCAAACAACTGTTCTTTCGCGCGCACACATACACAAACACACACATGCATGCACACTATATAAAACTGCCCTTAAACTCTAGATCAATCAAATCAATCGTTTATTGATCCAGAAAGATTGAAATTGACATTGTACACAAAGAAATATTGCACAGTTTCTTGGGATAAAAAAATGGATACCAGAAAAGAGTCGTGCTTGATTTGCAAATTTTGGACATTTGTACGATGAACTTGTGTAAAAAAATTCAATGCAGGAATCGAGTGACTGACTGCAGGAATGTGAATCATCGATTCAAAATCAACTGGCCTAAACTTCTTGGTTTGCTTACCCGTAATCTGAATTTCATTCACCACAGTTTGTTTACAGAACAGGCAAAAGAATAAAAATAAACGTGGGACATAGTTTGTGCAAAAGTAAACAAAATGTTTCATTGAACAACAGTTTAGCTTTGCAATTCATTGCTACTGTGCTTCAACTACACTAGTAGTTTTCCAAAATCGAAGCGAAACAACAAATTCTTTCAAATTGTGATGCAACACAATACACACAAGCACGTAACCGAAATCAGTGTGAGAATTGTGGAAAAATAACTGGGGGTTGGACTATGATCCACTTGGAATTGGGGTGTAAAAAACAGACTTTACTATGGGAGCTCTAAGAAAGACTTGGGGGTTGAAACCTCAAACCCCCGGCAATTCTCACCCTGACCGAAATGATTGATGAGATCAAGCACTTAGTTCTCATGGTCCCACCATTAGCAGCCATGCTAGTAGATGAAGCTATAAGCTGTTAGCTACTCACATTGGCACACGAAGAGTTAGATTCATTACATTTCATATAATTTCATTCTCAATCTCGAAGTTGTACAAGTTTACAAAAACAGCTCAATTCTCTGATTATGTGTTAATAAATGAACTTGCCTCATCCTGTATACATGACACTAAAAAGAACAACTTTAATTGCACTGCTTTAACCCTTTACCGACCGACGGTATAGGATCTTCCCCATACAGCTTACTACACTTTGGTCAGTAAAGAGTTAAACCAAACACCAAAGGCAAGCAGGCAGCAAACGTTTACTTTTCGCAAAGCCCTTCAAAAACCTTTCGCACAGATTTGTAAATTGGACTGAAAACTGTTCGCAACAAAACTTTACACTTTGCACCAATCTCTGGAAATTGCCATGTGAAGAAATTCTGAAAGCATATATATCCTAGCATTTGCTGAAGTACATGTAGTATTAGAAGATGTCAGGACATCGTCTCCAATCGCGTTTCCAGTATTCGCCAGTGAAGACCCAGTCTTCCTTGTTTAATAAACGATTTAATTTCAGCTCGAACCACCTGCACAGAAAAAAACATTCATTCATTCATCCACGGCTTTTTTTAACGTGCAGTTGTACACAAAATGTGCAGGCCTAAATGGATTTGTGCAGTTGTAGAAGCACTTCTGTACAGTTAAAACTATCAAAAAAGGTCATTATCCTCCGATTGAAAGTAATTTACCATGGAGGATGGGAAAGAAAAGAAGGGGTTGTGCAGTTCTAAAATTCCTTACATGGTTCTGAGATCACGATGAACTCTAAATATAAATAAGAATATACTACAACGCCACGTAAACAAATGACGAATTGTCTGTTCACCTTGGTCTCCATGATCCGTCGCCATTTCGTGCTTTCCGCGCCGCTCGTTGTTTCTCTTCCAAACGATTCTTCTCATCGGCAGCACCATCTACAATCACAAATTATTCAATTAATATTCACAAATTATTCAATAATATTCACAAATTATTCAATAATATTGCCAAAACAAAAATAAACAAATGCCGTCAGAAGTAATAATGTACACCATCTACAATCACAAATTATTCAATTAATATTCACAAATTATTCAATAATATTAAATTATTCAATAATATTCACAAATTATTCAATAATATTCACAAATTATTCAATAATATTCACAAATTATTCAATAATATTGCCAAAACAAAAATAAACAAATGCCGTCAGAAGTAATAATGTACACCATCTACAATCACAAATTATTCAATAATATTGCCAAAACAAAAATAAACAAATGCCGTCAGAAGTAATAATGTACACCATCTACAATCACAAATTATTCAATAATATTGCCAAAACAAAAATAAACAAATGCCGTCAGAAGTAATAATGTACACCATCTGCAATCGCAAATTATTCAATAGCAAAAGTAAACAAATGCCGTCAGAAATAAAAATGTATTCATGTAAGTATCTGGCTATTTTGTACATTTAACCCATCACATGTTTTCCATGCATTTTAGTACACACTGGTCATTAAAGGGTTAAAAATTCACAATGACAACCATGGATAGATTTCTGCTGTGTTGCACAGATTTGTGCCAACCATTGCAACAAATTACATCTAGCCCGCTTTGGAGGACAATAAGTTTAGAGATTCGACTATTATGCAGAGGCCACGCTATATTCAATTGATCCTTTAACAATGAGAGAGATTACCTGGTAGTCTTCCACGTATTTTAGACATTTGTTACTAAAGTGTTCAGCAAAAGCATACAAACTTGCAATGCTACACGCCTTGCAATGCTAGTCAATATTTACTAATTTTATTTAGCCATACATTTTCTTTTACAGCGCATTACCTAGTACAATGGACTAAAGTTAATCACTTCTGCGGTAAGAACACGGCCTCGGGTTAAGCAGAATGACATTGACATGCTATGTAGGAGTGTCCATGCTCTTTCGATCCTACATGTTTATTAATGACTTTTTATTAGTTTATTTATTTATGACTGCAAACGCTAAATAAATAAATAATTTCTGGAAAAATCTGAATAGATTGACATCGGCATAATTTACCGATATCTCCATCTTCCATCTTGCGGATATCTGGTCGAAGGCGACAGTCGGTCGGAGGAAGATTGGATTTCATCTCGTCATCCAATTCGTTTAAGATCATCGCAAACAGCGTAAAGTTGTAATACTGCAGCAGAAATTAACAGACACTGATTTCCTTCAAAATACAGTTCTCCACAACAGTACTGTCAGCCATTTTAAAGACAAACTGTGCAAACTTCATTCTAGAGATAAGAGATAATTCTTACCCTGTCTGGTCTGATCCTCCACTTTCCAATTCTCGATCCAGATGACACCCACCTCTGATCCTCTAGCAACCAGACCCAGACCTCCTTTGGACTACCCTTACGGGAAATGTTTTGACCCAACGCAGCGCTCATGAATAAGCTGGTGCCCCGTGCTTGACTTATGAGTGGCGCTTTAGAAGTCTGAAGATCTACAAATGTTACTTAGGTAATTCATTTCAAGAAATTACCATAACACACCCATTCGAGAAACCCACTCAGAGGTGCTCCCAACAGAACCAGAACAATAAAGACTAGACTTGAGCAACTTGTGAAATACAGTTGTAATGAACCTTGGCAGTAAGCAAATGGAGTCCATTCCAAACAGTTTCCAACAACACAGAATGCCTGTCACTGCTTAATTGTAGCTTGATACATGTTTAACGGCACTGCCATATCAGAGATGACTATTGTCGACCTTCTCGTACTATGAATCATAAGCATACTGCGTTGGGTCATTTTGAAATTTATACAAAGATCATTATAGCAAGCATATGCCATATCAATTTCACCACACACCAAAATTCTGCAACAATAATAATAATTGTGAATGTATGACTACGGCGATTCCTACAGTGCCATAACGTGTGCGCTTGTACAATGATCCAAACAATGGCAATTACAGAGTTATCGTAAAACCACTGAAAATTAAAAGTCTACCTTGCTGCTGTCTGAAGGCTTAGGCATCGCTGACCACAGGAGTTCCTGCTTTGGAATGTGAAGGTTGTACAATGAATTGTGCTGCACTCCACTTAACGGCGTACACGATCGACTGCCATCCAAAGACTGACAAGAACTCAATGAGAAGTCGTCACCACCGTTTGAAACCACGGAATCAGACTGTGAGAAATGCAACATAGTACAGCTGTGCAGTTACTTCAATCAATCAATCAACCAATCAATCAATCAATCAATCAATACCCGCTTATTTACTTATGATATTTATTTATTTAGAAAATTTTATATAGCGCTTTTTCAAGGTAGGCTACTCAGAAGTGCTCCCAGCTCAACCACGGCTAAATAAAAGTTTTGAGGTTTTGTATGTATGTGCATTTGTTATAGCGCCCCTTCAAGCTCTCTCTACTCAGAGGCGCTCCCGATGCAGAGCGGACACTGCATCGGAGTTTCACGCCGAAGCGCTGAGCAATTGTGAGTGAAGGACTTGCCCAAGGTCCTTACGCGGGGAGGTGGATTCGAACCTCGGACCTTCCGGCTCCAAGGCAACGACGCCACCACTAGACCACCGCGCCCCAAGGAACAGAGTGGAGTGACCCCTGGGAACTAAGCGCAGTGTAACAGGGAGGCCATTCCAGGTTGTAGGACCAGTGACAGAGAACGAACGACTCTCATATAAATAAGCTGACATAGATGCAAATTATGCATGTATTCGAACATAATTTATATATCGCCCCCTCCCCAATCAAGATCGCTACTCAGAGGCACTCCCGGTCCAGGCCAACCGAAAAAAGTAGTATTCAACAGTTAGTGAAACTGAGAACAGTTTGAGAGGTGTCATATTGTCAAGAGAAACCCGTTCCAGATTGTTGGACCAATCACAGAGAAGGAACGGCTTTGCAATGTCGCAGACCGGGCAAAAGGGACCACAGACTATACAACAAACGCAGGTCAATCAGTCAATCAATCAGTTAATCAATCAATCGCTCAATCAATCGCTCAATCAATCGATTAATCAATCGATCAATCAATCGATCGTTCAATCAATCGCTCAATCAATCAATCAATCGCTCAATCAATTAATCAATCATCGCTTCTGTTGACACTAACCTCATTGCCCTTTGGGATTGGTGGAATTGGGTTCGGATTCGTCTGATACTTCTCCCACTCGGCCGCACCACAGCTGAACAAAGCCTCCGTCCACTTCCCGTAAAACGCTCTCACTTTGTTGCCTCTAAAATAAGAAAACAAAAGAAATCGTTGAATGCTCTATAAAACAATCAGTGCAGCAATTAGATTTAATTTGCAGCCTGAATGATTCAGTGCTGGAATGGGAGTGCCTCTGAGTAGTCTTCTGAAGAGAGCTACATAAATTTTCGAAATGGATAAATGAAATGAATGTTATTACTCGAATTCCTCCATAGATAGCATTAATCTTTTACCCGTTTGCCCCGAGAATATCCGCTGAAAACGGCCTTAAAATTTAAAAATTAACTGGTAAAGGGTTAAACGTTTCAAAACCTTCAAAATCTGAAGACAAAATGAAATTTGCCTACTTGTCGTCAAACATAAATCCGTCGACTTTGTGTACTTCTGGACTGAACCATTCTTTCGTTCTGAACTGAAGAACAGATCGGAAACCCGTCTTAAGATTCGTCAGTTCCATCGTTCCGTACTACAAAAACAAAATTAATCAGGTTTCAAGGAAGCATTATGCTTAATATCATTATCATTTTTATTAAATAATTTCTTAATGTGTGCAAGGTCACACAGAAATGTGAATATGATGTGTAGATAGTCAGCCTTAAGAATCTCAAAACTGTCCTATTAATTTTAGCCGTGGGTGGGCCGGGAGTGATTCTGATTAACGTACCTTAAAGAGGAGCTATATAAAATTTCCATAAATAAATAAATATGTATTTTTGTGCATGTGTGTGTGTGTAATGTGTGTGTATGCATCAAGAGACCCATACAGCATCTTTTAGCACCTCGTAAAAAGTATTCACCACACAGGGCTATATCTTAAAGATAAAAACAAATGTATGTATGTATGTATGTATACGAACATTTATATAGCACCTTACAATAACCTCACGAAGGCGCTTAAATGATAACCATCATCATCATCATCATCATCAATATCATTGGGCTCAATGCCCGTAAGCATAAACATGTCAACGTATATCATAATCAAATTCATTTAGTCAGCAGCAATTATTCAAACAAGTGGCTTACATTCTCAATCCAGATCTTTCCGACGATGATGTTATGGACGCAGCAGTTCACGTTCTTCCATGAATAAGCTTCATCATGTCTACAGCAAATTTTTGCACATAGGATTAATTAAATTATTTATTTATTTATGTACCCAGCGAATCAAAGATCATTACTAATCTCGGTAAATCTGTATCTTCAATGCATCACTCATCTGCTGTCTATTTGAATATAGTTCTGCAGCGCACAGCAAAGTATAATCATCTCTATCAATTGTGTTGTATTGTATTGTATTGTACTGTATCTGAAAATTCATAAAGTGCTTCTCCCAGTGCATGCAACCCCGAGGGAAAGGCAGGTTTTGAGACGAGAGAAAGATGACGAAAGACTACCAGAGAGGAAGGCAGAGCGAACTGATGGGGGAAGTCCATTTCATAGAGAAAACAATACAGTTCAGGGCTTGGCAATTTAGACGTACCTCTGGAGGTAGAGTGTGCTTGTTCCTATTGGGTGAACCTCAACTGATTTTCCCCAGAACTTGAGTTTGGGTTGAACGGAACTGCTGAACGTGAAGTACGATGATTCAGCGTGCAACGCGCTGACAGGCGGGTGATGACTCACTTGCTCGCAGACAACACGAAATCCAAGATCATCTCTAAAAACAAAAGAAAAACATCGCAACGAGTTATCTGGGTGTGCAGATCTGCTGCCCTTTACCATGAAAACACAGGGCCATCGGTGTTTCTGCTCTATGGATGTGGGACGCGGCGGTGGTGTAGTGGGTTTGATCGTTGCAGGGTGGCAGGTTCGAATCCACCTCAAGTCGCGGCATACGTACCTTGGGCAAGTCCTTCACTCTCAATTGCTCAGCGCTTCGGTATTAAACTCCGATTCAGTGTCTGCGCTGTATTAGGAATCGCTTCGGAGTAGAAATCTTGAAAGGGTGCTATAACAAGTGCACGTACATACGCATAATTATAATAAAGTTGATACACAGCCAAGAATTGCAACAATTATAGTTCAATGGCAAAAAAATCAAAAATTAACAGAAAACCAACCTGCTCAGTTCGTATGTTTCGCCAAGAATCGGATTAAACGGTTTGCCGAGCCTTTCCCAGTTGGACGCAGACGCTGAGACCGCAAACGCAGAAACAAACTGACAAGAGAAGAAAACCAGACGCATGAAAAGTCTTTTAACACTCTAATTATGAGAGTGCACTAAAATACATGCGATACTTATGAAGCTAATCATTAAAAGGTTAATAGCAGATGAATCCAAGCCAAATTATTATCACCTTCCATTACCTTGCTTCCATTTCTCGTTCTAAGAACGCGATGTTTTATGACAAAAAAATCTTACGACATCTGCAGTAAATACTGTACAGTGTAACTGCAAAGAGTCAAAAGTTAGATGCCACAAATATCCAAATCTACACCTTAAACTATCTATCAGCATTCCACTGCACGGAATGAAGTCCAAGTGCTGATAACTTTCATCCTACAGCTCAGGATACCTCATAATGTTGACAGCTACTAACGCTGCAATGCTACCTGAAACATTTCAAAGTCCAACCATTCTAAAAGCCTTCTTCTCTGTGGCATGCCATCAGCCTATATCATAAAAAATTTACCCTCTTTTGCTGCTAGCAACGGACACGTAACTATGGTATGGTGGCATAGGCAAGATGATATTATTATTGTTATCAATTTCTTAGGAAAGTATCATAGGCATTTAGGAAAACAGTAAATTTATGGAAAAGTTGGGAAAATGGAAAGCCCTCCTCACATCCTACCTCGAGTCGCTTAACCGGATCATCGCAGTCTGAAGCCTGCTTAATGAGATCAGCATACTCCAAGTATTCCACCATTCGCTGGAGAAAACTTAGCGGCTCGTTCAGCACAATTGGCATTGTTATCTTGGACAATTCCTAGAAATTCAGATTAAAGCAAAACGTGTATCATAACATCGTCAAAATTCTTAATTCATATAGTCTAATTGCGTTTATTTCTCTAAGCATTAAATAAATCATCAGAGTAACTCATTAAAGAATAGCACAGACATTATCTAGTCATTCTAGTGATTACATTCCCCTTTAGCATGGAATTAAAATCTTGTTAGCTTTCACCAAGGGAGGAATTATTTTTCAGAATTTTTTCAAAATATTGTTGTCTTAGTCATAGTAAGGTTTTTCCAGAAATAATTCGATGAGCTGTTGTATTTTATGGCCACCCTAAAGATTTTCGGAGGGCGGTAAAAAATTTTAGGGGTGGGTTTCAATTTAGGGATTTCACTTCACAAACGGATCTTGCCTATAAATCGCATCAGCCTTACATCAAGATTAGCCAAGGCACCGAACAGACCCCTACACCACTGCACCCAACATATATACCGGTAATTTGCATGTGGGTGTGTACATTCAAAATAGCGCGTGTGCACATATCTACATGGATTTGTGCAAAATAACCAACTGGTGACAGTTACCCTTCCAATGCACTGTTTCAGAAAATTCCAGACACTGAACGTTCGAGCGAAGGCAGGAACAGGTAGTCGACATCTTCAAAGCAGAAAAACACATCTTCAACTTAAGAACAAAAGCAATATCACGAGTCTTGCTATCTCATATGAAAGGTGATTGAATGGGCATTTAATTTAATTTAAACTCCGCCACTGGTTGTTCTCTGCCAGTGCCAGTCCCAAGCTTGGATAAAGGAGGAGGGCGACACTAATCATCTCTGATATGGCAGCGTCGTTAAACATGTAACAAGGCATTTAACGAATCTGTGATATTACCAGAGCATGAGTGAAGGAGTAATTAATAATAGCACCACTTTAAGATTCCTATTTAGAGGTGCTGTTCAACGCAAGCCAAATGGAAAAACTATTGACTAAGACAGGCATCACTGAGTACATCATGCACATGTCTTTCTAGCAAGGGCAACTTGTATGTAAGCATGTATGTATATGGACGTTCATATAGCGCTGGATGTAATAAATATAAGACACAAGAATTTGTATATGGACGTTCATATAGCGCTGGATACAATAAAGATAAGACAAAAGAATTGGGTGGGACATTTGCTAAGAGGTGACTCACTGCAGAAAAAAATAATTGAAGGCAGATTGGAGGGAAAGAGGTGCAGAGGGAGGCCTAGACAAAAACTGCTGGACGGGATGATGGAAGAGGGATACAGAGAACACAACAGCGTGAAACGTGGAGACATTGGACGTTCGGACCTGCCGCTTGGCAGAGAACCTAAAGAAAAAAGAAGATAGCGCCTTACAATACAATAACCTCGTGAAAGCGTTTAACGTAGTTACCCAACAGTTCTAAACAAAATGCAAATTACGCAATACTGACAAAGTTTCATGAAATACATACAATGCAGCATTGTAAATTGTCAACACTCTCCTCCCCCCACCAAACAATAATCAGACAAAAAGCCATCACAGACAACAGATCACTGAACATACACAATGCCACATGAATTACACTGAGCATCTAACCTGCCACCCCATATCGATTTCCCAAGATCCAGCTCGGCATTGTGTAATTGATTGGAGTTCGAAGGAACGTCGATGGAAGTCAATTCTCTAAAGCTATCCGCAACAGTTGCGGCTTTCTCGTTGGAACTGTCGAAGCTGTCATCG
This sequence comes from Lumbricus rubellus, assembly GCA_945859605.1. Classification (NCBI taxonomy): domain Eukaryota; kingdom Metazoa; phylum Annelida; class Clitellata; order Crassiclitellata; family Lumbricidae; genus Lumbricus; species Lumbricus rubellus. Next base: position 27,610,563 of record OX243826.1, on the reverse strand, counting down.
TCGTCGTTGCAATCCGCTGCGTCTGAAGCAAAATCAAATCTCATTCAAACATTGTTCCAGAAGTACATGTGAATCTGATTACACTCTGTCACTGACAGCCATCACAAGACAAGAACTGCCCTACGTCAGGATTTGTTTGTTATAATGAAATCATTTTCTAATACATAGTTAATTCTTGAATACATGCCCTAAATATGTCTTATATCAGACTTTGTGTTACAGCAAAGTGCCCAATAATGTGTACCTGATGTAATTAGAGACATAACAACTAAAAAGTACAACTTGCCACACAGTAAACACACTAAATATATGATACCGGTCCGCTTATCTAACTGTTACTATCACTCTGCGACTTACTTGCACAATGGGTCTCTACCTAGTGAAGGGAACCCACTAGATTCACGGTGTGCCCTTTGTTCCCATGTATACTATCTTATAAATTCTAGCATTTAATCATGTCTTTGCTATATTTGTTTGATTGCTGTTTTGTTACTGAAATTGTTTAATCATATAAGTTCAATAAACGAATTGAATTGAATAGAACCTGTCCTACCGTATTTATCACAATGGAATAGTCTTTCATTAAAACTCTAACCTTACTCCACTCAAAATTCAACAATAAATACTGCATGCTTATCTCAAGATGAACCATTTTTAAAAATTCCGCAGCAGTGCATTTGAAAGGTAGTGAAGGCATCTTGCTCCTCTAATGGCTCATGATTTTTGCTAATATTGAGACCTATAATAACGACAAAATATACGACAGTAGATTAGATTAGAAAAGATTAGATTAGATCAGATTAATGGAATGACCAGATTAGATTAGATTAATTGAATGATCAGCAGCAGCTGCTGACCTTCACAGTCAAAGAACTCGTCGACTTCTGAAGTTGAGAAACTCGTTGGAGATCGATAGACAATCGACTTCTCCAACGCTAGATGCTCCTGTGCGAGAACGTGAAGACTCTCCTGGAGAATGCGAGACTTCTCTCGCTCCTCCTCCAGCTCCACTTTCCTCACCTAAACAATAATAATAATAATGACAATGTCAATTAGTATCAATAATAATGATAATAATGACAGTTAATAACAATGACAATTTATAGGACGTCATAACACATGCAGTTACAAAGGCGTCTCGCTTACAATAGAACAATCACAACAGACACATATTTAAAAGCACTCCACTTACTTCCATCCTTCCTTTTGTATAAAATAACACAAAAAATGCATTCACAGTGCACATGAAATATTAACCAATAATTTAAACTTTATTCATGAAATAGACAACAAATCCGCATTTCAATCGCTGAAAAGTAGTTTGCTTGAAGTTAAATTCTTTTGCCTGTGTTTTTTCTATCTGTTGATATCGAGTTTAATCCGAGAAAGTGTCCGAGACTTGTTATTCTATTACACAGAAGCTACATGTAAATCAAAACTGAAGCTAGGGAGAATACTTACATGTTCTTGCTGCGTGAAGATGCTAAGACAATGGGAGAGCGCACCGAGCATCTCGCGAGACGACTCAACCAGCTGCTGAAACTGGTCGTGAATGTCGAGAGATACGACTACAGCAAAAGACAAAAGCATCTGTCTTTAACGAAAGAAAAACATCATTTGTTCAAATCAATTTCTAAGCTAAATTCAAGGGCTTTGTTGCTTTATCAGTGCAAGTGCTTGAAGTTTTGTTTATTTGTGGGCCTCTCTGCTCAGTTGGTAGTGCTGTCGATGAGTTTTTTTCCCCTTAAGTTGCACTCTACTTAAGTTTTCACTTATGTTCAGGGCTGTATTCGCAAAACTAGAGGTGGGTACACGGTACAGTTGCCTAGGCTTGTCTGCAGCATTTTTTCATTTTTCCATATAACTAGACACAAATATTTGTGAGGTGAATGCACTCTGTATACCCGCATCTACCCTCGACTATAGCCCACCTTGTGTCGTGTTATGTCATACAATGATTTACACAATGATGCAAATGCAATACAATATGTAACGTAACTAGAAAGGTCAATCCTGTATAACCCGCCAATTAATCCTTATAATTCACTTGTGACTTTGCTTAATAATGCATATTACTGCAAATGAAATAGAGCTATAAGAAAACCTTTTTCCACAGAAGATCGATTTCCATTTTCGTTCATGTGCGTCAGATCGGACGTGATCTGATTCACCTGACTCTCGATGATCTGCTGGTGAGCCTGCGCCGTCTGCACAAAAAAATATATATAAAAAATCTAATGCATCTTTAATGTAATAATTGAATGAAAAAATATACAAAACATACAAATTCACGCAAAAAATCTAATGCATCTTTAATGTAATAATTGAATGGAAAAATATACAAAACATACAAATTCACGCAAAAAATCTAATGCATCTTTAATGTAATAATTGAATGGAAAAATATACAAAACATACAAATTCACGCAAAAAATCTAATGCATCTTTAATGTAATAATTGAATGAAAAAATATGCAAAACATACAAATTCACGCAAAAAATCTAATGCATCTTTAATGTAATAATTGAATGGAAAAATATACAAAACATACAAATTCACGCAAAAAATCTAATGCATCTTTAATGTAATAATTGAATGAAAAAATATGCAAAACATACAAATTCACGCAAAAAATCTAATGCATCTTTAATGTAATAATTGAATGGAAAAATATACAAAACATACAAATTCACGCAAAAAATCTAATGCATCTTTAATGTAATAATTGAATGAAAAAATATGCAAAACATACAAATTCACGCAAAAAATCTAATGCATCTTTAATGCGATAATTGAATTACAAACATACAAAACATATGAATTCAGGCAAAAAACTAGAAAAAGAGGTTAAAAGGCTAAAATTCGTAACCTGCTACAAGGATACTCTAAAGGTTATCCTACTTGAGATGTTTTACTCCACTTGTGCCCCAAGTCAAAATACAAGTACTTAGCAGCAATCAATTTACCTGAAAGGTGTCCTGTAAGGATCCCAGTGGAAGCACAACATTATCGTCCTCTTTGTCATCTCGCAAAGATTGTCCGTCCAACTTGACGAGGTTGTCTGAGTAGCGAGTGTGTTCCTTAAACGCATTCTCCCACTTCTGTAACACATCATAACAAATATCATCATTAAGACTTACACATTAATTATGAATGTAAAACAACTGTTTATAGCACCCCTTCAAGATACTGCTCAGGGGCGCTCCCGAATACAGTGCAGACACTGAATCGGAGTTTCACGCCGAAGCACATGAGCAGTTGCAAGTTAAGGATCCCTAGGTCCTTAAAGAGTGCACTTTACAAAGTTTTAATTATGTAATTATACGAATGCCATGTTACGCTACTGGTAGCGTAATCAAGTATGGAAACTACATGCCATTATCATTATACATAAGACTACAACAAATTGTTGATTCTACGCACATTCTTTATTCAAACCACATTCTTAATCTACACTTCGGTTCTATCTGCACCATCTGCCTGTCTGAAATCCATGAAGTTTTCAAATTCCTCAAAGTTTGCCTCTTTCCATTTCCATGCACTGGAGCAAACAAAAACTCTAATCCAAACAGAATTTTTTTTATTTTGACCATCATAATTATCATCATCATCAAGAACCAAGGGACCAGTGACCGTAGGTGCCCGCTGCCATCCTCATTATTCCTCGCCATTTTTGTCTTTTCAGGGCCGCATGTGTCAGGTCTTGTACGGCGCTCCGCACCAGTCGGTTATGTTGTCCAGCCATTCCTTGTGTGGTCTACCTCTTCTGTTGGCTCCCTCCATTCTTCCGAACACCACCCTCTTTATTTTTCTGTCCTCAATCATTCTGCATATACAACAGTATAATTATGTTCTAAATCAAATCTCGCTTAATAAGACCGACACTGATAACAAAAAAGTTCAATAGCGCTAACCAATCGTATGAGTTCAGCGTTATTGCCAGCGCCCACGCTTAACGACATCACAGAACCATCGGAGAAATGTAAGCTGAACACGTGAGCTACACCAGGTTTAGCCTATAAATACCAGAATACATAATATTAATAATTCATAATGCCTATTTAAGACAAAAATCGCCATTCATTTTGGTCAATCATTGGTCATAATAATAATAGCAATAATAACAATAATATTCGTTTATTAATTCAAGCTGAAAAGTATGCACAGCAAGATTACATGATATAGTAGCAGTAAAAACGATAACAACCAAGTCAAATTTAAAGGTATGGAAGACCACAAGGCACCCATCTGTCCTACTGCCCAGTTAACAGCTGCCCTAGGGAGTCAAAGTTGGGTCAAACCCCAAGGAGCTAGCAGGTATCAAACCCAAGTCTTTTTTATCTATGTGTATCATTTTAGAAATCTTAGATAATTATATTCACCAGAATTCATGTAAGATAATGGTTTACCAGATATATTTACATGAATTCTGAATTTAACAAGTAACATGGACAACAGAATTAATTTCTACTCAAAGACTTTAAAGACGTTAGAGTTTGGAGATATTTTTTACAGAGAATCTTGAATCCCAATGCACATCAGGCAAACAAGATCAGTTACAGTATTTCACATACTTATGTATTTTGCAGCACACAATTAATTTCTGATGATGTCGGCAAGTATACAAACTGCTGCATTCAAGAATTCAAATTAGAATGAAAAAACATTGTGCAGCATAAATAAAGTGGAGATTCTTTGTGTTTTACCTTAACTTTAGCTCCATCCAGGTATCTGTAGAGTTTACGATTAGCCCCAGCTGATGCATCACCTCTGGAATATCACACAAGAACAAAGTCAATTGCATCTACAGTCTCAAACATCTCATATCATCTATCAGTGCTTGAGAATGTTATTTTAAAGTGTTTAATATTTCATCGACTAGACAAAAAACTTCATTGTCAAACGTACGCAAGTATTTATGTGTGTAAGTATTTATGTGTGTGTGTAAGTATTGATGTGTGTTAGTATTTGTAAGTACTTGTGTGTAAGTATTTAAAACTAAAGCCACAAAAGAGAAACCAACCTGGTCGGAAAGATACTGACAACTCCTCGCTCCAGAAGAACCCAAACCTGTTTCCAGCCAAGCAGTCGAACTTTCTGTATAATCAGAAACCAGTTTCCGTTAGTTTAAATCCATTGACTTTTCTCATGCAGAAACTTCAGTGCAACTTACAAGAATTTCAGGAAAACAAAACAATTTTTTTCTTTAAATTTCAAAAGAATTCAGTCCATATATCATTAGCTTTCAAAAATGATGTCTTCGTGTAAGCCAAAATATTTCCAAGCTCTCTGTTGTCGTCCATCTACAAGAGTCTTTTCTCAAACATTATAAATTAATTTCAATTAAAAAGGTAAACCATTAAAAAACAATTAAGCTTGTTGCTATTTAACACGTTGCCCGCCCAGTACGAGTTATCTTGTACCAAATCCAGTCATTTAACATGGTGTGTAGGTGGTCAACGTGTTAACAACACTGCCATATCAATGATGGTTAGTGTCACCCTCCTCCTTTATCCAGGCTTGGGCCTGGCACTGGCAGATTGCAACCAGTGGCGGAGTTTTAAAAACAATTTCAGGGTGGTCAAATATTTCTACTAAACAATTCGATACCTTGAACAGCGTGCCTTCGTGCCGATGAATGTTATTTTTCTTGACGTGGCTTATCGATTTGACATCCAACAGAAGCCGCATTCGAGGATCAGTTGCCAGATCAAGAGCCGTCTGTCCTGAAAAAATAGGAAAAACATCGTCACAGATGACACAATCAATCAATCAATCAATTAATAAATCAATCAATGAATCAATAAATCAATAAATAAATCAATCAATCAATCAATTCGTTTCTTAGAAGTACTAAGCTGACACAACGTAAACATACAAAATTGCAAAGGGCATTTACAGAGACTGTCACAACACAAGGATATAATATATTTTTATTTTTTATTTCTCGCATTTGCTATAGTGCCCCTTCAAGCTCAGAGGCGCTCCCAACTACAGCATGGACACTGCATCAGAGGTTCATGCCGAAGCTACCAAGTGAAAGACTTGCTCAAGGTCCCTATGCGGTGGCTGAACGTGAATTCAAACCTGTAACCCTCCGGCTCCAAAGCACTGAACCTACCACTACACCATCACGCCTCGCTCTGTTAACAGACATGCTTATACAGCATACGCAAGATGAAGTTATGATGATCTTTAATAGGTAATGAGAAGTTTGATACAAGGTCCAACTCGAAAGCTATATCCATTACTAAAAAGGGATGGAGTAAAGACTGATGTTTGTGATTAGTATCATTGAATGGAAAAGAAACTCTACCTTGGCTGTTACGAATGGATGTGTCAACACCGTTCTGAAGGAGTAGAACGACGACCTCCTTCCGACCTCTCGTCGACGCCAAGTGCAGAGCGGAATTCCCATATGTGTCGACACAGTTTATGTTCAGCGCATGATTGGACTTCAACTGAAAAGGAAATTTGAGAAATCACCTTTAGGCAATCATGATCATTTCGATGAAGACTAATCATGAATGAACTGATGACAAAAATTCTTGAGAATGATGTATAAAAACGCTTACTAGGCTTTTTCCACTGCTCTCTTGGCGCTTGTTAACTCTCGCGTTATGAGAACCAGTATTTTCTCAATAATATGTTATATATATATATATATATATATATAATATACAGTGCACTGATTATATATAAGTGACTACAGACCAGAGATGTTAGCGTTTCAATTTGTCCATCACGAGCTGCTTTGCGAAACCTCTCTTCAGATTTCATCTTTTCTGTTATTTCAGCCGCTAAATTCAAAAAAAAAAGAAATATGCAAACCAAACCAAATCACAATATCAATCATTAATTAAATATTCATGAACATGCACATCAAACTATTCTACAAACTGCAAAATAGTTTCAAGGAATGCCACAATACACAACAAAATTATGAAACATACCACCGTCCACCATACGCAGCATGCAGCAAAAACATGTCAAACAAAAACAAAACAAATACGAAATATAAAAAAATGGATGAAAATCATTTTCTGCTTACCAATTTACACAACTAACTTCACAAAAAAAATAATATACACCAGAAACTCCTCAATGAATTCTTCTGTATACAATAAACATAAATTCTCATGTACACTTGTACAGTGCAGTCAAAAGCATGTAAACCAAACTTAGTTCGGCTTTAAAAACAACATCAAATATTACTCTGTACTTTACTGTTGGTTGGTTCTTGGCAACAATGCCAAAGACATTATTTTGCAAACTGATGCAATGTATTCTTAGTAATGACATTATCATATTACAGGCTAGTGCAGGGAGTGCCTCTGAGACGACATCTCAAAGAGGTGCTATATAAATTCTCAGAATGAATGAATGAACATTAGCATGATCATACAACAACATTTCTACACAACATAAATTAGCAACTGTTTTCAGTTTATCTGTTATGAAGTAGGAGTGAAGCTGCGTACCTTCAATAAATTTCTTTATATCAACCGTGCGTGCCACCTGCCTGGGGCTGTTGCCCTCAGCGTTGAGCAAATTAACGTCTGCATGATGCTGGAGTAGTAGAGTCACAATGTCCTATGTACAGGAGAAAAAAGACACAGACATAAAACTAACAACTTCATCCTTTTATTGGTCACTTAGTTTTCCCCGTTTCCTTGTCCGCTATTTTCTGATCCTGAGCGGTTGATTCAAGTTTGGCATGAAGTCAATCGCTTATTATTTATTTTTCGTGCATTCAAACAGAGTAGCCAGAGCCATAGAAAAAAGAGAAGTTACCAATATAGCATAACTGAGAATTCCGAGTATTAGAAAATGGAGAATTACCAGACTGAACATCAAAAGATTGACCTCAGTTGACCTCTCACCTGTCGTCCGGTAAATGCCGCTCGATGAAGCGGGGAATCCCCGACGTCATTTATCGCGTTCACATCAGCCCCGCTCTAAATCACACAGAAGAACATAAATGATAAAATCAACCAAATATGCTAAATATGTACATGCAGGTATTTGTAAATGCGCATGCAAGCCCATATGTGTGTGCATGCGTAATCATGCATACATGCATGTTCGAATTGTTTGTTTTGTTTGTAAGTGCACTTGTTATAGTGCCTCTTCAAGCTAGCTACTCAGAGGTGCTCCCGACTTGAGGTGGATTTGAACCTGCAACCCTGCGGCTGCAAGGCAACGAACATACCCACTACACCACCACGCCTCCACGAATGTATGGATATCTCTGGATTCTTGCAATATGCATTTTAAAAGCTTGTATAAGCATGCATGCGTGTTTATATATGTGTGTGTAGATGCGCATGCATATATGCATTAACCCTTTAGTGCCGGGGGTATAGGATTTCCCATAACATTTACTACCATCTCGGGATTAAAGGGTTAAGAATATATTGGTGCAACTGGACTTTTGTCAAATCCATTTTAAAAGCTTCTAAAAAACTTTAACAAATTTATAAATTTGATAATATTATATTTGAATGATTTTCTGTATTTACGTACTTCGAGTAGAAGCTGGACAACATCTCTGTGGCCAAAGTACGACGCGAGGTGAAGTGGCGCCCAGTTATTGTTCGCCTTCGTCTTTCCTACACCAAACATCAACAAAAGAATCCACTTAAAACAATTGATATTGTCTGATAATAAGTAATTTTTAACTTCTATCATTCCAGTGTCTAGTGGACAATGCATCAATCAGTGGCCACACTATTTTAGATGACACTAACTAGACACCTAGGTTGCTTTAATGCAGACTATAATCTTTGGCTAACTCGACTTTCGTTCTCGCTTCAAATTCACTTCCTTCCTTCAAAAATCATCTCAAAACTCACTAGTACTTCTCCTTGGATTTCAAGCACATGGATCTCTGACTGCATCTTACTCTTGCAGCTGACTATCCGCACCTCAGATTCACACTTCGGTGGCGTGACCTTGAGCATGGCACAAATTTATTTAATAAAAATTACAAAAACTCTTATTTATGTGTATCATTCGTCTCTATAACCATTTTATCACTCAGGTTTTAATAAATGAAGATATATATCATTCTAAACGAATATATATTTAGATCTAAATGAAGATATAATTATATTAATCAACCAATCAATCAATCAAATCAATCAATCAGCCCTTTATTAACTTAACAACAAAAGACCCTTATGTAAACTTAGAAATGAAACACAAACAGAAACAGAAAGTCCAAGATAATCTGCAGAATGATGTCATGATTGTCATCAGCTGCACTCAAGAGGACAACCCTTAAGGATAAGAATATCTGCTATGCAGAGCTTTCACTTTCACATTCATGTAGCTGCAGATGGCTAAACAAATTGCTATGATCAACATGATTATAAATGTCAACAGTCAATGTGGTCATAAACATACATTTAAATCTAATTAGCATTGTCTGGACTAAACCATGTAGTCACACAACTGAAGCAGCTGCAGAAGAACCATGCAGTAGAAAATAAAAAATAAAAAAAGTGCAAAAATATATGTACCAGGCTATATATCTTCAGATTTTTACAATTTTTTATATATAATAAATATATAATGTTACATCATAACCAAGACATAATCATGCCAGTGAGCAGACAAAATATTTTGATAGGCAGCCAATGGTGGGTAAGCAATTCGAAAAAAGTGAGAATAAAATGGTGTGAGTGACTTTGCAGAAAAGGAAGAATCAGGAAGAGAGATCCACATTCCACAATCTAGGTCAAGTCAACAACAGTAGCTCATTAAGCATAAAGACTGAACACAGTGAACAGTTTTAGTCTTAGGCATAAACCAGAGATGACAAGGTCAGAGCCCGAGGCAGATATTCGCAGACTCGTAGAAAAGACACAAAATCGAGAATTTCTTATAATTGGCCTGCGCGAGCAATTAAACAAACTAGCCTACCTGACTGACAAATATATAAGTAACTTTAGGCAATACAAAATGATTTTAAGTACTGTGGCTGGCCAAATATAACAATGAACATATCACGATGACAATCTGAAATAAATCCTTTACTCAAACAGGAACCCAATGCTAGAACTTAACTAAAGGTGCAACATAGTCATATTTTGACAGATGAAATACATCAGCCTGAATGACCTATCACCAAAGTGATGTAACATAACTCCACAACAACTTTTATACCATCAAAGAAATTTACAATTTACTCTGTGCTATGTCAATTAAGTTCAGTCACAATCACATGTATCAATGACAATTTGATACATGTGACCTCATGTATCATGGGACAGCTGACACTATCCCTACAAATGGTAATTTAGTCTGTCAAAGAGGATAATGAGCACCTAATACTTGGCCCAGTCCCATTATTACGTATTAAGCACAATGAGTCACTAGGTGATGACACAGGATACGAACACCACAATGCAGCTGCTGTCACTTACAAAGTATGTATGTATGTATGTACGACAATGTATGTATGTATGTATGTGTGTATGTAACTATGTATGTATGTGTGTATGTATGATTTCACCTACAAAGTATGTATTTATGTATGTATGACATTGTATGTATGTATGCATGTATGATTTCACTTACAAAGTATGTATTTATGTATGATTGTATGCATGTATGACACTTGCTATATCGCCCATCCTAGATTTCTACTCAGAGACACGTGTCATGTCTGCTCAAGACTGCGGGGCGCAGTGGTGTAGTGGGTATGTTCATTGCCTTGCAGCCAGAGGGTTGCAGGTTCGAATCCACCTCAAGTCACCGCGTAAGGACCTTGGACAAGTCCTTCACTCGCAATTGCTCGGCGCTTCGGCGTAAAACTCCGATGCAGTGTCTGCGCTGCATTCGGGAGCGCCTCTGAGTAGATAATCTTGAAGGGCCGCTATAACAAGTACACAATATTTTATACAAACATACAAAAAGAAATAAGTACGCTGTCTACCTAAACAGTTGATATCGAGATCGATTTCGCTGTTTTTCTGTCGGTCGATAAGATCTCTGATTGCGACAATGTCGCCGTTACGAGATGCATGCAGCAACTCCGACTCCACCAAAGTATTGCTGTTCATCCTCTGCGGAAAAACAAATTCCAGCACAGTTGTAAAAAATGTTTTTTCCGTTTTTTATTCTCTCCCAAAAACGTAGTTTTTTTCGGGGTTTTCCCCATAATTTTTTATCGTTTTTTCTTCCTTAACTTTATTTATTCATTTACTTGCTGTTATTATTTTCCTTAATTTTAATTTTTCTGATATTCCTTATGTTTTCTGCCATCTCTCAAGGATTCAGCTAACTAAAGTCATTACTTCATCGTTTAGCATCACAATTTAAGAGACGCGTGTAGTAGGCTCCTATTAAATCAAGGTTTTCAAGGTTTCCGATTTTTACAGTTTTTGTGTCGTTTTTTTCTTATTCTGTTTCCATCGTTTTTTACATCTATGAATTCCAGTAATACATTGAGTTGTTCATCCTCTGCGGAAAAACAAATTCCAGGGATACACTGACTTTCATTCATTGACAACTCTTTCCATAATCCTTCCTAATGTTTCTGTCTATCACTGGTTGGAAATGAGCCCAGTATCACGGGACAGCTGGCACTAGCATTACAAACACAGTTATGTTTACAAGAGCCAGTGACGAAAATTATAATTTTACTGTTAGAATCGCTGTCAATAACAATGGTGATAATAACAATGGTGATAACTCTGACAAAACTTTAATAGCCTTGCCAGTTGCCATTCATTCAATGGATTTGCATAGTGTCCCTTCAACAAAACCATTCAGAAGCACTCCCAGCCTAGCCACAGCAAAAGAAAAAATACTTGAGAGACTTCTGCAACCTACCGATGTGGCATTAGGGATGAGACACTTGACGAGATCTGTTGCGGCTCTTAGTTTCAAGTCTTTGTTTGTTCGGTTACAGCTTTACCCAAACCACAGCGGTACCACTACAACCTACATCAAATACATCAATTGTTCATAATTTCCAATGTTGGTTTCCCAATTATGTATGACAATGAATAGACAAACATCAAACATCACTTGCTCTCGAGCTCATGACATTTACTCTGACAATCGACATTATGCATGTAAAGCATCCTAGAAGTGGCTTGCTACTGACGATGCTATAGAAATTGTCTCAATTACATTACATTACATTACATTAAGCTATCATGACAGGCAGCAGCTGATAAGAGTTTTTCTTTTACTATACAACAGTATTAACACAATGTCTAAATGGCAATGTCTAAATTAAAAAGTGCCTCACAAAAAAAATTCAAATAAATATAATGCAACTCAAATAGTTCTCTAGGACAGTGGTTCCCAAACTTCAGTAGGCCGCGGACCGGCAATAATTTTTGGTGAAGCTCGCGGACCACTAACTTAGGCCTTAATAACGATGATCAACTTAAATAAGCTCGGAACTGACTGCAGTCATCGATGTAGTAAATTTAGAACAAATTTAAATTGTTTGAATTCACTATCTGGAAAGTTATAATAAGGCGTGTTTATTTATTTCAATTTTTTTTAAACATTGAGACGGAAATTTGAACACATTTTGGACAACAATTCGAATAATTTCCCAATTTCAAACAATAAACTAATAATCACAGTTTATTTATTATTTTTAACTCTTCTCCGCGGACCGGCAATCATACCTCCGCGGACCGGTGCCGGTCCGCGGACCACCACTTTGGGAACCACTGCTCTAGGAGAACTCTATTACTTGGCATTCTGAATGCAAAACTACCTGCTGAAAAATCTATTGAAGTGTCGCAAAATCTTCAGTATATAAACACTACATACAACGAAATTGGTCCAATAGCAGGCTGAAATCTTTCTAAAAGTTCTAACTTTTCATCAACTCCAAATTTTACTGAAAATCGTAGGCAAAGCACATCCTTGTTTGCCAATTGTTGTAATAAGCGTGATCATAAAACAAATAGAACATTGACTTTAATGTCCCGTATTTCGACATCAGTCCCCACATGCACAATGTATATGGGATAACTGTAGCTCATTTATCACTTTAATTGGCAGTTTATTCACATAGAACAAATACTGGTTCACTAAACTCCAACTGCTCAAGTAAGCAAATCGCATATGTCATAATTTTATACCAGCCTGCATCACGTGTGGAAAAGTATTTGATGTCACAATTTTGCTATAATTTCCATGATGCGATAAGTTAGGAATCAGCTGAAGCAAACTTGTTCAAGTCAATGATTCAACTCATCATGTAGTTCTCAGTTCATATTCAGTACAACTTAAACTATAGACTGCTATTTAACCACAATCAAATCCATTTGATATGAATTGATGCTTACATGCTCACTATTCGCTTACAGAAAACCGTCAATAAGAGAAAAGGTCAAATTTTGATAGTGTTGACAAAGGCACTTGGTGCCAGGCTAGAAGCTGCAGTGGGTTAATTTTCAACATGGAACTTTATAAGAAAGAAAAGAATGTGCTGTTGGGATATTTGATCAATTCTTGAACGTCCTCATCGTGTTTACGCAAGTGTAAACAAAGAACAAAGATTGATTTATCATTCGATCATGCAGTTACTGACGGGGATGAGATACAGGAAGTAGATGGAGCTAAATTGTCCACGGTGCAGCCACTCCTCAGATCGAGTACGGTTCATGACAACTTAGCAAGACAAACAAATAGGCTTATTACGTTACTACCTGTTCCGAACTGTTACTCCAAAAGTCAAACGAGCTCTTCATCAAACACAGGAAGAGTCTCGAAATACGACCAGACGATTACCTTGAAATTCTAACAAAACAGAAGAACCGAATTCCGTAGTTCAATAAAAAAAATTACAGTATGACCTGATGTCATAAAAGTACTTACCAAGTGCTCCACTCGACGACCTGTGCGACCGCATTCATTCAGCGTTATCAATCCTGAACACCTATAGCAAAGATATTAGAGTCGTAGACTCTAATATCTTTGCCTATAGTGTCAAAGAATTTGGCTGAAAATATTATCCTTTAATCCAACCGTGCTAAATAATCATTTTAGCAATTTGGTGTAACTATTAACAGTAAAACACTACAAACATACGTCTTTCAGTTTCTATCCAAAAGTCCATTTTGTTGTCATATGCAGTGATACCGCTCCAAAATTTAAGAAAAGCCAAGATGGGGTCTTAAAAAAAGCCAAGAAAAGCCAAGTTACCTATTTTCTTCCAACAGAAGCTATTTTATCCGATAAATTGTGATGTTTATGAAATTATGCATAATTAATCCTGAAATTAATGTATGTTAATTTGTTAATAATTGGTTCCGTTCGCTGATTTTCTAACATATTAACGACATTTTGGAACATAGTGCGCTAGTTTTGAGAAATAAACGTTCAGAGAATAATAATAAGTTGGATAAATCCTAGTCAGTAGATGGAGCCGCTGCCATAGTTGTATTATTACTGCTAAGATTATTGTTATTTACTGGATTATTGCTTAAATTATTGCTATATAGTGGATTATTGCTAAGATTGTTGTCATTTAGTGGCCAGAAAAAAAGCCAAGTAAAAAAGCCAAGGTCCTTTGAAAAAAAGCCAATATCCCAAGATACGATTGAAAAAGCCAAGATCTTGGGAAAAAAGCCAAGGAGCGGTATCACTGGTCATATGCTCCGCAGTTTGAAAGGCCATAATTATGAAGGGGATCATTAAATATTTAATAAATTACGACCTGCTGCAGTCTAAAATAACCTTCGGTGGCTTATTAGGCTATAGCAAAGATATTAGAGTCGACTCTAATATCTTTGATTAGGCTATAGCACAGAATAAAGAAAGCGTAGGCCTACTTCCTACAACCCAACACTTTCCGTAAAATCGTAATCGTAAATTTCCAAACTTCTAAAGTGCCAATCGAAAGCCAGGCGTATTCAGGATCAACGGATGGAGGTCCGAATCCGGATTTAAAAGGACAAGAGTCACCAGACGGGGCAGAGCCGCAGAATAGCCTAGCCTAAAGTCAAGAAATGAAATAGCGAGCACCAAGTTCCGACTCTCGTAGCCTACAGGTGTCAAAAGCCAAGCTAATTGGATGAAAAATTAGGTTAACGTTCTGTTTTTTTTTAAGTTTTTGGGGTTTGTTTTTTAGATTCTTAGATTTCGGATCCTAAAATCTTACAAAATAGGCCTAGTAGCCTAGGCTATGAATTATAATGATATAGGCCTATTATATATCCAACTCGGTTTATTTCAGTTGCGTTTTAAATGCAACGATTTAAAAGAAATCACTAATCAGTGTTATTAAATAACTTTACAAGAATTTTTATCATAACTTCGGTTAGCCTACCAATAAACGATGACCAAACCTGAAGCTTATTTACACAAATTAATTATACTCCCTTTGTGTCGGTAAGAACAGAAACAAGAGTATTGCAACGAAAACGGCAGGAGAAAGAGCGAATTTTTGACAAATTTCAACAAAATGGTTTGATTAACTTTAGTTTAGTGCTGCTTTTTGTTGCACTTGATCCACAAGTTATCTGTATGTGGGGTAAAACAAATTTGTATTGTGTCCGT
This sequence comes from Lumbricus rubellus, assembly GCA_945859605.1. Lineage (NCBI taxonomy): Eukaryota > Metazoa > Annelida > Clitellata > Crassiclitellata > Lumbricidae > Lumbricus > Lumbricus rubellus. Next base: position 27,595,022 of record OX243826.1, on the reverse strand, counting down.
AATGATCTTGGAGAACGAGCTTTGTCCGTTTGGCATAGTCGGTATTGATGTCATTTCCTTCGCAACGTTAAAACTTATCTTTTGAAATAGCTTATCCACCGTAGGCTACCTCTATGTATTGACGGACTCATCTTCTGCTTACGGCCTGGTTTGGTGTGCCATCGGTGGATGCCTTGTGCATTAAACAGGTGTGTAGTGGATCCCCGAAACCTCATTCCTCGGAGCGTGGTGTTGCTGCGACGGAAGATTCCGCCACGCGACGCATGCAGAAATTATTTAATTCAATTAGTGCGGTGAAAGTTTCCGCCTTCATGGTTTTAACGAAATTTTGACTTATGCGGCAAAAGATCTAGCCTTACTATGCATATAGAAATTCGCAGTAAATACTGGCAGGAGGTCGGCATAACCAAATGGGAAGAATAATTTAATGGCCATTATAGCGAACCTCAGGACGCCTACCCTGATCCAAAATTACCCAAATGCTAACAAGGGTTTGTCCCAAGAATAATTCAGTCATTTTAAGCATGTTCTGAGCAATGCACATTCGTTTTTGAATACACTTGGCGCAGTTGAAGTTTGTATGCACACTTGTTATAGCGCCCCTTCTAGCTCTCTACTCAGAGGCGCTCCCGACTACAGAGCGGACACTGCATCGAAGTTTCATGCCGAAGTGCTGAGCAATTGCTAGTGAAGGACTTGCCCAGGGTCCCTACACGGCGACTTGAGGTGGATTTGAACCTGCAGCGCTTCGGCTGCAAGGGAACGAACATACCCACTACACCACTGCGCCCCATGAAGTGTTGTGCATACTGCTGAGTAAGTGAAATTTTGCCTTCTTTTGTGACTGACTCTTCCACCGCAAAGGTTTTATCCTTCCCCTAAGCAAAATTTCTGATTATCAATGTCTATTTTGTTAGATAAAACAGAATTGAGTAAATCTAACTTCATGAGATAATTTCCAATATTGCCTGGTATCTATAATATAGTCAGGATTCTGACAGATTGGTGCTTATCATTTTCAGTATTCAACACGTGCACTTGATCGAAAAAAATTAAAACTGTTCTAAGGAATTTTACTCATTTTGCATTTTTACCTCTTCCAGGAAATTTGGGTTCATGCATTTTGCTCTCATTAAGTCGTCGCGTTCTGCTTATATGTATACTTAAATATATTTAATTTGTTTTTTAGTCGCACACAATTCTGCTTGTCCAGCCTGGGAAGAAGCCTGAGGGCAGGACGTATTCAGATTACGAGTCGATCAATGAATGTCTTGAAGGTGAGAGCATGTTCAATTGTTCATCGCTTGACAATGAAAGGACCCCCCCCCCATCAAGTGGTTCTTGAGTGTTGGTTACCTATCGTTGTATTTATAGCATTGAAGCTTGAGTTGAATTGTGGTTTGTAGATTTCAGAGCTGTAGCCAGTCGTCTGAGTGATATACTGGTGTTTACTTTTGATGCTGTTGTAAATTTCAGTGATAAAAGTGTTTACTGACACTCTTAAGAGCATGTGCCACTTAATCTTTGTTCACCTGTCGAGCTTTCTCGGTTGTAGGGCAGTCCATTTGGAATAATCTCCCTTCAAAGCTAAATTTATTACACAGGTCTGACAAATCAAACTTCGTTTAATTAATCTCTAAAACCTTTTTCTGTGGCTGGGCTGGGAACACCTCTGAGCAGATTTGTTTAAGGGGCATTATGTAAGTCCATTGAATGAATGAATGAATGATTGAATTAATGAATGCATAATATCAGTCTGCCTTATATTGTCATTAAAATTTAAAGTCCATCATTTACTATTTTAGCAGCTAGCAACGCAAACAACTTGTTTTTAGCTGTAACTGATAGTACTGTTGGTATTTTCTCAATAGCTTTGTTTCAATGTCTCATGCTGATTGAAATGCTTTTGTCTGTAGGAACTTGTAAGATATACGAAGAGTATTTAAAGAAGATGAATCCGAACTCACCTTCGATAACATACGACATCAGTCAGCTGTTTGACTTCATTGACCAGTTGGCAGATCTCAGCTGTCTGGTGTAAGTGTCTCTTTCAATCAATCCTAAATTTTGTTTTTAATGTCAACCAAATTCATGTAGCGTTTAAATCAGTATTTAGTGCCTTTCTGTAGTGAGCAGGTTCCTCAGTTAAATGGTGTTACATGGTGAAATTTATTGCATGTTCTGTGTGGTAGAATTCCAAAATTGTGATGAAATTGATAATTGATTTGCCATTGAGAATGACAACAATGTATGTGGTTGTTGCATACATGAAAATTTACTGCTGTATGGTCACTAGTAACAGTATACTGTAGTGACTGAAATACTTGTCTAAGTAGCGAAGGCTTGAAAATGGTCACTGAAACATATGTCATGATTATGGTTTCTAAATGGCTTGTTGTAGGATCAAAGTTCATTTATTTATAAGCCTTTGCATAACTTGCATTTGTAGTGCAGTGGTGTTATACACTGACTATTTACAGCAGTGTAACATTAGTCGTTATTTATGTTTAAAAAATGGCAATGATTTTTACGTGTACGAGGTTAATTGCAATTTATTGAACATGGTAACAAGGCAGTGATAGACACAGGCAACTAACAGCTCTCATTGAGTCATTGGCCTTGTCAATGGCCTACTATGAAGTATTTCTTCTAATGCACTGCGCTGTTCCAACAATTAAATAGTTTGATGTCTTGGCGCCAAGTCTCTCTAACAGTTCAACATCTGCTTTTGATTGTATATCTACAATTTTGCCTCATTATTTAAATATCAGATGAATTGAATTAAATTATTCAATTGATGGCGTAGGTTTTTATCTTCAATTGTGAATCATTATTTAAAATCGGATGAATTGAATTTTTATTAAATTAATTTTTGCATCGTTATTTAAAATCAGTTGAATTGAATTATTATTAAATTGATGGCATTGATTCTAACAATTTTGATTTTTTTTACTGACGCTGAGGCCTATAAAATAGTCCTAAGAGACAATGCCATATGATGTTAACGTCTGATTTGTCCGCTAACGTTCGTTTCTTATCTGTTAGGTACGACAAATCGACTGGCCAGTACCAGCCACACAACAAGGCGTGGATCAAAGAGAAGATCTACGTTCTGTTGCGGCAGCAAGCGGGAAAGTGAATATCTCGTTTTTACGTGGATCTGTCAGCAATGAATAATGTGGCTCTGCTGTGACTGTCACCTGTTAGCAGCAGTGCCCGATGGACTAGACACTGTGCGATGGACAAAGCAAAGAAGACAATTTGCTCGATGAACTGTAGTGTTAATTGTTGATGTTTCTTGCAAATAAAATACTAAAATAATAGCATCCGTCGAATTTTAACAAATCTGAGATCTGCGACTTGTTGAAAATCTGAAATCGTGCTCGGGTTTGTTTGTGACGTGATGACGTCAACTTTTTATAAGTGTGAAGAGGAATGTTTTCTTTCTGGTTGCCATTTACAGTCATATGAATTGTATAAGCAGTGTTATAAATTTCAGACTTCCTACCATAGGTGGTGTAGTGGTGGCGTTATTGCCTTGAAGTCGGAAGGTTCGAATCCACCTCGCCGCGTAAGGACCTTGGGCAAGTCCTTCACTCATAATTGCTCAGCGCTTCGGCGTGAAACTCCGATGTCTGCTCTGCATTCGGGAGCGCCTCTGAGTAGGAAGATGCTTGAAGGGGTGCTATAACAAGTGCACATACAAATAGGTATTGATGACATCCTGCTAGGTTAATTGTAATTTGTTGAACATGGTAACAGCGCAGTGATAGACACAAGCAACTAATCGCTCTCATTGAGTCATTGGCCTTATAATTATAATGGGCCTACTATGAAGTATTTCTTTTAACTCATTCCCGCCGGAATTGTTCCGATACCTAATGCGTTAATCGGGCCACCCGCGACCCGATCCGGCGGGAAAGAGTTAATACACTGCACTTGCACTGTTCGTACAATTAAATAGTTCGATGTCTTGGTGCAAAGTCTCTTTAACAGTTGAACATCTGCTTTAAGGTTTCTAGTAAATTGTCTTTCAAAGTTCCACATCTCCGAAGGCGAAGTTTCACATCTCCCGGTAATGGTAAATGTAGGATAGGCTATTACGAATACGGATGGCTTACTTTGAAATGTTTTTAAAGAGACTGGTGATTTTGATAGTAAACCATCACCGCTTCTGTTTCTATGCATTTGCAAGATATTACGCCGCTTGGAGAAAACAGCATAAACACAGCAGCAGATGCTATTC